>CM036616.1:71807408-72439551 GCA_020745705.1 Hemiprocne comata | reverse complement strand
GAGTCATGTTTCTAAGCTTGTGATTTTCAACTAAGCTGAACAACTTTTGTTGACATTCACCAGTACCGCTATTTATTAAGTTACTGTACTTGTTCACCCATGCAATTATTGACTACAAGAAATTTCTGCCTTTTCCGCATACCACATAACCTTCCTCATCTGTTCCCTGGTGGAAAAAGAATCTGTAGTTTTACTTAGAGCCACTCAAGAATTACAGCTTCTACTGCATTTTTCAGAATAGTTAAGAGAATGGGTTTCCTTCCAAAGGCGTGGTGTTAAAGATTCAAGAAATGATATTAAATCTCTGTTCCACATACAGATCAACATGCCTAGCAAAATGCAGCCAAGGTGCATTAAAAATAAACAAGAGATAAAAGAGGAATTCAGCTGTTACTCTTTTAGGGAATTTTAGTTAAGGAGCTCAGAAAAAGAACTCCTACCTTCATGGTCTGGGAAGAAATAAAAACTTAGGAGGTTACTGAGGGCAAGAAACTTAACATTTATCTGTCAGACACTGCACACAGGGACATTGAGGCAGATGAATTCATCGAGGTGGCCAAGTATTTGCCAGGCTCAGGCCAACACCCCTTCTTCATTATGAAATATGAATCCAGCTTTTCAAGTTATAGCCAGGAAAATTATTTCTATGAATTGTGTAAGTGCAAAGATCCCATCTGCTCTCTAAGGTGTTTGTGCATGAAATGTTAGCAGTTAACTCAGAAATTATTTGGACTACAAATTGAGAAGGACAGGTTTTGTGAACATGAATGTGCATTAGCATAATTTTAGTCGTGCAAAGTTAGGGTGCGGGTTTGATCATTTGGTCTGCGGCTGTAACCATTGAATTTTGTGTCCTTACAGCAGCAAAAAGACACTATTTTTCCAGACAGAACTGGAAAATAGTCTGGCCTCCATGAAAGTTGCACTATGGCTCTCCTAAATTTCCCTAACTGGAAGATGAAATTATGTCTTACTTTTTGTCTCACGGCCACAGAAGCTGAAATATTGACTTCTCATTATCTCTAGGAAGTGGCAGAAACTCAGCAGTTAGATGCTACAATCAAGGGCTTTCTACAAAGGCTTAGCTATATTATTTACATATTAAGAAGATTAATGAAGTCCTAGAAGCAGCTCCAGTTGTGTTATTAATAAAGAATAGGTGTTTGGAATTACAAGAGATTGATCACAAAAAAATTATGAATAGAAAGTACAATTGGCTGGACACAGAGCACTGCTAAGGAAGTTTCTACAAATGTGAAAGTTTAAATAAAAAGTGAGGCACTGGCTCCTGGAAGAAACAAAAACTAGAGTACTAAAACTTAAATGAAGAAAGCTTCTGGAAGGAAGGAATGAGGAGGAGTTCCATTCCAGTCATTATCTTCCCAATAGTATCCTGGGATGCATTAAGAACAAGTGTGTCCAGCAGGTCAAGGGAGGTTCTCCTCCCCCTCTACTCTGCCCTAGTAAGACAACATCTGGAGTATTGTGTCTAGTTCTGGGCTCCCCAGTTCAAAAGGGATGGGGATATACTAGAGAGAGTCCAGCAGAGGCTACAGGGATGATTAAGGGACTGGAACACCTGTCTTATGAGGAAAGGCTAAGAGACCTGGGGCTGTTTAGTCTTGAGAAGAGACTGAGAGGGGACCTTATTAATGTCTATAAATATCTGAAGGGTGTATGCCAAGAATGGGCCAGTCTTTTTTCAGTGGTGCTCTGTGATAGGACAAGGGGAAACAGCACCAAGCTGCAACACAGGATGTTCCACCACAACATGAGGAAAAACATCTTTACTGTGAGGGTGACAGAGCACTGGAACAGGCTGCCCAGCGAGGTTGTGGAGTCTCCTTCTTTGGGGACTTTCAAGACCTGTCTGGACTAGTTCCTGTGTGATCTGCCCTAGGTGTTCCTGCTGCAGCAGGGAGGTTGGACTCAATGATCTCCAGAGGTCCCTTCCAACCCCTATGAGTCTATGATTCTATGATTTCCCCATCCACTGAACTCAATATTTGGATATTAAAATGAGCAAGGTGCTATATTTCTCAGTGAAAATTCTGCCATTTACTTCTGTGGAGATTTCACCTGTTTTAAGGTATGTATTTTTTTTTATGGCTTTTGTGCAATAAAATTATGACGTGCATAATACATGGCAATGAACAAAGCAATGTCCTCAAAACATCTGCCACAGTTGCAGTGGAAATGAATCATAGAACCTCACAATACTGTATTCACTAGTATCAAATAAGGGATAGATGTCACAGGAATGCCTGAGTTTCTTTAATCCACTAATGTTTCTCAATAAGGAGAAGAGAAATGATAAACTAATTGTGAATGATATGTCAGACAACTCGAATTGGCAAGTGCGTAGGCAGAACATTTTGGGGCCAAATGTATGAGATTTATGACAAGTAAATGTAAAACTGGTGTTTAGCACCAGAACAAAATGAGCACAATGAACTCACCATACTCACATTTGGCAGAAGTAGAAACCTTCATGACAGAAACTTCCCAAATAACTGTCACTGCGATTTTTCTATAGCAATATAATCACACAATAGTTTTGGTAATTCCGAGTGAAGGTATGGAGTTTGAGGTATCTGCAGGAATAGCAGCATTTCAGCTGAGGAAGCAAATTTGCTCTGCCATTACATTTGTTGGAACAGACTGAAGACCTTCCATAAGTCAATGCCTTTAATACAAAATTGATACAAAACTTATTTTTTCAAATTTACAGGAAAAAAAATTAAAAGGACAATATACCAGATACTTGCATGTTCCTTACCATTACAGATTGATATCAGCTTTGTACCTTTCCCCCTGCAGGAAGAGAAATGTGGCATTGATGAAAGGCCAAGATCACAAAAAAAATGTTTGGTGCCTGAAGAATGAACAAATATTTGTCTATCTTTTACTTACATTCTGACATGTAAAACCAGAAAGCTAAGATACGGTCCCCACCCAGCATTGTTCTCTGAACAACTGGGTTGTTGGGTTTTCTTAAGGGTTTCATTATTATATGCCCTTGAAAATTCTGAGTCTGGGGAGCTGCAAAGGGCATGCAGTATTACTTAATAACACCTGAATCGTGTATTAGTGTATTGATCTACCACGTGTGCCATTTGTACAGCCTGGTGATTAGTCTAAAGCAAAAGCAGTGAGGATTTCTGTTCCAAATTCTGATGTTCACTTGCTATGGGGCATGAGAACAACTGCTTACTTATCTGTGATAGGGGTTAAATTACAAGACTTACTTGACTCAACAGATTTCAAGCAGTCTAAAGGAGTGTGGCAATTATTGGGTGAAATCTTCAATACTTTCTAATCTTGGTAGCTATTCTAATAGCTCCCAAACCTGTACTATTTGAGTGTCTACAATGCATAGATACTATTTCATCTGTTCTGATAAGGAATTTATATTCAAGCCAATAGAAGGAGCAAAGCTTAAAACAAAGCAAGAAAAAAAAAATGAATTTTGCATAAAGAAATAATAGAAACACATGGAGAAATCCAAGCCAAATGAAAATTAACTTTAAATGTTTGCACCCTGCAGTATATCGTGTTCACACAACCAATTAAAAGAAATGCCATCTTGTTTGGAAAATATCTATTGATTTCCCTGTTCATCAGATCAGCTTGATGTGTCCGGCAATGGCTTCTATGACATCATCAATATTTTTCTATTTAGAATAATGACTTATTTTATATGCCAAAAGCTATAAAAAAGACTATATACATATATTTCTAAGGACATCAGCTTAAAACCCATCTCGATTTCCCCTCTTAACATACAATATTTTTTATCCACCTTTTAAAAAAAAAATTTGGATCTTGCCATGAGGTTCATTTATGGAACTCAGTAAATTTGTTTAGTTTATAAACTGACCTCTAAATCATGTTTCTCGTATTAGATGCTGTCGCTTTGGCCTGCATTTGGGGTCCAAATTACACACATTTTTCTTTTAGAGTATGCAGAACACATTTCAGAGAAATCCTCCCAGCCCTGCTGCCCCCCTCCCCCCTTCTTCTTCTGCAGCCTCCTGTATCTTTTAACCGTCTGGATTCCAACTGCTACACATTATCTCTGAATCTTTCTACAGAGTCAAAAAGGCATCCATTTAGCTAGATGTTTATTCTGTTCAATTCACTCATGTATGTTTTTTAAGCTACATTTACAGCTGACTCTCAGCCCAGTTTCTAGCAATGGAAAGGAATATTTATATGCCCTGGACATAGATGTGTCCTTAATCAGAACTCCCCATAGGGCCAATTGGCATAGACAAAAATCAAGCAAGATCTGAGCCAGGAACGAGCAATGAGACAGTTTTGACATCTAACCCCATGTAATTCTTTCTTCTGAGATTCTCACTCTGGGAAGAGGGGAGGCAGAAGAAATTCCTTGCCTTTCCCACTCTTTTCCAGCCTACTTAACACAAGAGCACCCAAGCTCCTCTAGGACACCATTCACCATGACCCAGGATATGGAGCAGTTTAGAGAGCCTGGAAACCTCCTTGCAGCTAGAATTGCAGCAATACGAGGTTGTATTGCTACTTTCAAATATTCCTGGTTTCGTCTACTTTTATACAATTCAGCCTGTTTCAAAGGATGTGGCCCATGGGGCCATGTGCTAGGCAAGCTAAAGCAGAGTGTTTCTACCCTTGCGGTAGGGTAGAGTGATGCAAAGCTCACACTTTGCCACCGGCAATGCCATTACCTGCTAAAACTCTGAACTGGGGCCCATCACAGCACTTTGAATACACAAAACAAAACACATGGTCCCAAACCCATCACCACTTCGGTAGTTCCTGGAATGTGGTTTGCTGACCTCTGGTGGTTATCAAAGCTACGAGAGATGGTTTGCCAGTCAGAATAGAAAGCTGAAAAGGAAAAATTATTAACTCCTAAAGCATCTGCAAACATGGTGTTTGACAGTGAGAAAAGCTGAAGATTTAACTCCCAAAGTTCAGGAGCTACTGTCCTATGCTGCAGGCAGATTAAAGTGCAACACTTATTCCTGTATTGCTTTAGATTCGTATCATTTTACCCAGCAAAAAGATCTGAAGTAAAGGCAGAAGCAGAGCAACAGCTTCTGTGTCACTTGTGCTCTCACCTAAAATGTTTCCTTTACTCTTCCTGCCTGCATGGCTCATCACTCCTACCCCCCCCCCCCCCCCCCAGTGTCCTCAGAGAAAGGCTCTGATGTCCTCCAGAGCTGGATGCAGGGGACAAGCCTGCAGGGGCAGGTGCTCAAACCTATTGAGGCAGGAAGAACAGAGACCAGCCATGTCCCTCACAGGCTTGCAGAGAGACTGCCTGAAGAAAACATAAGGTAAGGCTTATTATTATCTCTCCTCTTTTGGGCCTAAACCCCTGTTTTGAACTTATCTTTGAAAGTAAGTCTAAAGTAAAACTGAGTCAGCAGTGTAGTCTGGGGAGGGCCAAGCCTGCAGACCTGCGTTCAGCTGGTGGAGACACACTGCATCCTGCTGTTCCTGACCATCCTCCGCACCACAGACTGCCCAGCATGTCAGAGAGCAGCCCAGGATTGCATTAAAATCATCCTCAGAGAACGAAAAAAAAAAAAAAAAAAGGCAAGCCCTCCATCTCAGACACTGTTAAAGTCTGCTATGAGTCATGTTTGTCTTTGGTTATATTCCTTCCAAGGAAGTGTTTTCCTCTGCCCATGGAAATGTATGCTAAATATAAACACAGCTTTCTCTGTGACATTTCACCAGTTTAATGACTATACCATCTTCAAGGACACTTTCTGTTGTTATGTACTGAATTCAGATTGTTCCTATTTGCCTTTTTCTGGCAGAATAGTGGCTAGAACAGACTATAGTCTATTTGAGTCTGAAATAATTTCTGGTTACATGACTGCCTGAAATTTTCCATTTAATAAGTGACAAACATTCTCTGCTTTTGCTTGTTACCAGTCAACATGCATTACTCTGTTCAGCACTGTACTGTCTTATCTATTTTTCTAGCTTTGTCACTGATCCCCTGAGCTCCCTAACTGCTAGCACTGGTCCTCGTGATTTGTTGAAATTACATTGACTTAATTGATAGAGACAATACCAAAAAGCATTCAAATGAATATCCTTTTAAGACCAATCTACTGTGGAAAACTTGCTCCAAGTGGCTTTTTCTAGCCCAATCCTTAGGAGGGATAGGCCTCTGTGCTAGAAAATAAGGTAACAGATGGTCAAGGACATGTCTGGTTAGCATGCTTCTGGAAAATGAAAAAACACATCCACGCTAACCATGCTACAAGTGAGATTAAATTCAGGTTATGTTAAAGCAATGTAAAATCACTGTGTGAACATGGCACTGACATCTTTTAAACTATTGTTTTAGGCTGAGTTTGTGAAGAATCAATGGAACGCCACCCGTACAGATGACTTTCAGAACAAATGATCATTGGAAACAGTTAGTTCTCAATTCTCTTGTGTAAGCAGGTGTAGGCTGGCATTTTCAGTATCTGCTTGGTGAGACAATAGTTCGTTCCTTTATTAAAGGCTAAAATTTGTCCTCTGATATGTGTGAATGGCTCCCATTGAAGTAAATGAAAATGTCAATTAATTATTTAGCTTAGTTACAGGGGTATAACTAGAGCAGTAATGAGAAGAAATTAAAAGAAGAAAAATTTAGATGGACTATCAGAAGAAAATCGCAGGCAGTGAGACTATTTATAGCACTGGAGCACATGTACAAATTTAAACATGTGATTAATGCTGCTTTTTTTTTTCTTAAGTTTGCATACATGTATATTTCCATTCTTGAACTGAAGCTGGACTACACTTGGCCCATCATCATAACATTGGACAGTGGAATAATTTCTCAAGGGAAAGGAACACTTGGGAAGATTTAAATTAGATTGGGGAAACATCAGGAAACATAGCACAGAAATCAATTCCACATTAACCGGAATAAATAGTGGTTGATCTCTACCATCTCTGTGTTCCACATAGTGTTTATAATTTTGATCTTACAGCTGCAGAATATTGAAGTCTGAAGAGGTGAAAGGAGGCATTTGTAGTTAACTTCATTACCCATGTAGGCCAGATATATCGCACCAGTTAACTAACTCCTGCTCCTTACCACAACCAGTCATCACCTATATGGAAAGTGCTCAGAGCCTACAGAACGTGATTTGCCACATCCTTCTCAGCAATAAGAGCAAGCAGACTCATCAAGCCAAGGCAGTCTTACTGTACAACCTGGGGTATCCCTCTCATGCAGGATACACAGGGCTTACACCCACAGTTGGCAGAGTCTGATCTCTAACAAAGGTGGTTCTGTATGTTTCCATACTCTGTCTGTGGATGAAGGTGAGCATTGCTCTTCCTATTTGAGACAGCCACAGTGAGCTTGCTGCTTATTTGGATCTCCCTATGATATCTAAATCAGTGGCAAGACACACAGCCAAATAATGCAGCACTCCCACTGCTGTGTAATCCAATGCCACAAATTTTGCAGTCTACTTCCGTGAGATAGGAAGAATGTGCACACTACTCGTGCAGCCTGAGAAACTAGATTACCACTCTAAAAAGAGTTTCTGCTAACCTCATCTTCAACAGAGAATCTGGACTTCATCTTTAGCATAGAATAAAACATTAAATAGTATGTTCTTAGTGTATGGAAGGTGAAAATCACAGATGCAGAGAGTAATATGTGAACCATAACAGTGCTCAGAATTGTTCTGCAAATGCACTGGCACATGCATATTCTAAACCGCAGCAGCAGAAATGATGGCAAAGCCTTTATATTTTCTGATAATACAGCTTTTTGAAACACTGCTGGCAGATTCTCTCTCTACATCATGTCACACAGGACAAGGAATGGGACAGGGCCTCTGTGCTTCTCAATTCATAGACATGCCATACAATACAACAAGCCAGCTTTATAGAGGCATGCTGAATGAGGCTCTGTGCCTGCAAGGGAAATATAATTGGATTTCTTTATATGTTGCAACAATCCAATGAAAAATTATGTAAGAATAGCGTGATTCAATTTCAGCATGCACTTGAATAATAATATTTTTTAAAAGAGAGAATTCTTCATGTGCACACCTTAAAAAAAAGGGCAGGGATGAAAACAACCTAAACCAGCAGTTTTCAACCCAAATAGACTGCATGGCCCAACTTTATTCACAACAGCACAGACATTGTGAGTGTCATTGTCCCAAGTTAGGATATAAAATAGGACAAATTATAAGCCATTTGATGTGAATATATAGGCTTTCATGGCTTCTGGGTTTGACTTTTTGAAAGAATAATAGTGTCTTTCATTCTGTCCCCATACTCTGAATCAAAGTGATGGAGAAAAGAAAAGAAAATATTTCTTCATCCAGCTATCAGATGCACCTCAATGAATAATTACAAGCATTGCAGGTTTGAGTTCCTCAGGTGTAACTTAAATATTTCCTTGCTTTTCTTTGTATTTTCCATACATGTTCACATTAAGTCATAGCCAAATAAAATCAGTCTTTGAATTTCTTAAGGATACATGCAAGTTTCTTGTGATTGTGTCTGTGTGTGTGTGCAGATAGGTAGCACACATGCCCAAAAATCATAGCTAAATACTAGGTAAAAAGTGGCACCTAATTTGACAACTACCTGTTGATTTCTGTAACATTCAGATACAGCAAATTATTAATCCTGTGGTAAATTCAAATAAAGTTCTCACTATCGCTTATGTTGTATTTAATGTTAAAATTAATTTTGCATTAGGTTTTAACTGGTTTGTCTTATGTTTTTGGCTTTCAGTGCACCACAAAGTTTTAGAGTAGGAATGTAAAAGTACTTTTAGTATTTTCAGTTACTTTAGCATAAAAGAAGGGACAAAAGAGACTTATGGCTCCAGAAAAGAGCAGAAGAAAGTTTGTAACTGTAGAATAAATACGTTAGTTCTATGTTTCTGGTAAAATTATCAGCAATCAAAGTAAGATTAATATTGATATTAAATATTTATCATTAGTTTTTAAAAAGAAGGCTGTCTTTCATACATGACTGAGCTCTGTTTCAGAAATTATGGTTCAAAAGCTAATTACTTTGACATAAAATATTATATATCAAGTGCATAATTTTGCAGCAAAATGTAGATTTTCAGATCAAGTATTGCAAAATACTCAGACCAGTCAGTATTACAGCAGACATCTATCTATGCTGTAGTTAACTCTCTTATTAACATAATTTTAAAATTTCTTCTACTAAGTTTTTTTAAACACATTGTTCTTACCCAGTATTTGACCTGCTTCACAATGGTGCCAAGATGGTTTATTGTCTTAAATTTGTTGATAGTGGAAGAAGACTTACCTCAGACAGCCTGCCTTCACCTTCTGAAGTACAGAGGCTGTCTTGAGGCAGACAAATTCCTCTAGTATGTTTTGACTGCAGATTTGAGGGTTCAAGCCCTAAAAGGGCCTAAAACTATCCTCACACATTTCACATTTTCCCCACCTAATATTCATTTTTATGCCCATTCTGAGCCCCCAAATTGGAGAAACTGTATGAAAGTTGATATTCCTAAAGGAGTTGTGGTTTCAGGGGAAAAAAAAAAAGCAAGACAGAATCACAGACTGAGTGGGTTATAGCAATCCATTCACTAGCTGAGCAGCTGAGCAGCTTCTAGTTTGGTGGCTCAGCTGGAAAAGCCAACATGAACCTCCTTTGGGTCATTTTGCATTTGGCATTAAGCAAGTCCTTGAAAATGAAACAAACAAAAGGGCAAGTATCTTAATTATTTTTTGGGAAACCTAACCTGACTGAAAAATATAGACTTATGAAGGGGGTTCTCTCCACTCTCTGTTGGTGGAGAGAAAAGGGGTGAAGAAGAGAAGACTTGGAAGATCTGGCAAGAGAAGGAATGGCTATACATGGATGCAAAAAGGAGGAGGCGAGAAGGAGGAGCAGAGATTGGGGTAAAAAATGTTGATTAATGGAAGTGGGACTAACTGTATCACTGTGAGGAATCACATGGGGAAGTGTGGAGAAGCATGAGTGCTGGGGGATTTGGGACTAGAGCAACTGCAGGTGCAGAGATATGTGCAGGATGGAAAAAAAAAAAAAGGAGATATTGATTTGTGCAATAGGTAGCAGACCTTCTTCTCCTGCCCCCTGCCTCCTCCAAATCAGGGAACTTCTTCCCACACAGGCTACTCTCAGGAAGCCCTGGTCACCTAGAACGAAATTCCATTTTTACAATACCTGGTATTTTTGGGACCATATTCTGTAGTGTTTCACAGGACTGACTCAGGATTTAAAAGAGCCCTGGAAAGCAGGGCTTTACTCTTAGTCTGGATCCATTCACCAATGTTTCCTTCAAGTAAAAGGATGGCCTTCATCCCTGTGTGAGGTGACACCTGGGGGTATCTTGTCCTTCATTCGTGAAAAGAGCTACACAGGAGGCATGTACTCTGTGCACAGGGACTAGCGTGAGGCCAACATCAAAGAGAGCTGCATTCTGTGCATGTCAGAGGCTCTCAGCCTTGCTAGAGAGAAGGCAGTGAGGGCAGGATAATACTCTGCAGCATGGATAAAACTTATTTCTCATTTTTCCAAGGTATTCCCTGACAATGTTCCTACTCACCCAAGAAATTCAGACCAGGATGGACAAGTGGCTTCATATCAATCTGTACATCCTTTTCTATGTGGAACATATTTCCTCCAAGTGCTTTAAAATTTGCTGGCATTATTGAAATCCTCTGCTTTTGACATGCTGTATGGTTCATTGTATTTTGATGTCTTGTTGGGCAATGAAGATTTCAGGTCACCAGCACTTCCTGATATGCCCATATATGAGACTATATTTAGTTGATAGGAAAAGGTTGGATATACTTGGGGGAAAAAAATGCTGTCTATATCAGAAAACAGAAGTTCAGTTACTCAGGCTGATCTGTATTATACGGCAACCACTACCCAAGCAAGAGGTACTGAGGTGAAATATTTAACAAGTGTGGAAGGATGGGTTTATCTGAGCAGTTCTTGTTCTTCGTATCAGTACTGCTGTTTGGAGAGGTCTATGATCAGTTTGTTTTTCAGTTTGCTTCTATAGGTAAATGGTTTGAGGGATATGTTTGGGTCTAATTTATGCTTGATGGGAAAAAATTCCAGAGCTAAATAGTCATGCTTGAAGTTCATACCCTTCTTTGAGCTACACTACTGACCAGAGGTATGTCAGTGATTGAAGAGCTACGTGAAGAGCACTGGATCTTAGAGGGGGGTCTGGTCATGGCATGCCACAGAGTCCAGTTGGGAGAGAGTCTCAGGGGGTGGAACAAGGCCTGTTTCTGTGTGAAGTTTGGGTACGCTCTTTAGGTATGCATAATCCTCCATCTACTGTCCACAGATACCACACCAGCATGCATCAGCCATTTTTCATGTGGATAACATCACTGTAACCATTTCCATGTTTTTTGCATGTCTATGATTTCTCACTTCAGCCTATGTGGAAATGTCACTCTACAGATATTTAGCTCCCTGTTAGGCTAGGGAAGAAGTTTAAGTTTTAACAGCAGTCCACAAACACACCAGGGTAATTTTACATTCTCCAATATTTTCAAGCATGCTTCTAGGGAAAATCTGGCTAATTTGGGGATTTTATGTTGTTGCTCTTTTTTTCTGTTTCTAGAATTTACATCCTATTCTAAAAATCGTTTACACATTTACAACCACATATATTTTCCCTTATACACTTTGAATACTATAGTTTCCTATTATACACATGATCATATTTTTGACAAAAAGTGGTTTAGTCTGGAAAACTCTGCCAAGTGGTTTTTTTCTTCTCCTCGGTGCAGAAACATTTACTGAAATATAAGGAAATAAAAGACACTTAGCCTTTAAAGCTTAATATGGCCCCACAGATATGGATGAGAATTTTGCCATAGAAATTCATGGATTAGCACTGGGCCTTACGAAGTTCAAAGCCAGGCTTTTTTCAGTGATGTCCAGTGATAGGACAAGAGGCAATGAGTGCAAACTGAAGTATAGGAGGTTCCATGTAAATATCAGAAAAAACTTCTTTACTGTGAGAGTGACAGAGCACTGGAACAGGCTTCCCAGAGAGGTTGTGGAGTCTCCTTTGCTGGAGACATTCAAAACCTGCCTGGACAAGTTCCTGTGTGATGTACTCTAGGTGACTCTGCCTGGCAGGGGTGTTGGACTAGATGATCTTTCAAGGTTCCTTCCAACCCCTAGGATTCTGTGATTGTGTGATTCTAGCTTGAAAGTCTGAGAGATTTTGGGTTTTATTTCTTACTGCTTTTTATTTAGAAAACTATGGACAAAGTCAAGTTCTTTCCTGATCTAATTCTGTCTCTAGGAACATTTTATTTGCAAGCAGGGATCTCTGATGGTATTAACATCCATCTCCCCAACCTTCCATTGACAGTATCACTCTCAAAGTTGCTGTTTGTTACAAAGCACATATGTTAATCCTATTAATGTCAAAGATTAATTAACTTCAGCCCTTTCCCTCTGCTAGGAATGTAGAATATGGGTGTCCATTTGTCTTTGTGTGGCATGGCAGCCACAATCTGATTGGAGGGTAGATGTGCAGGTTGATAATATAATTGTTTTCTGTATAAATATAGTAACGAAAGCAAAGTGTGCAAGAGCAGTAGTCCATGCCTGATGACAGGACAGATCTAGCTTGTACAAATCAAGCATTTACAAATTAATTATATTTGTGAAATATTTCTTCAACATCCCAACTTAAAAGCTGGCTCATACAATTGAAATGGTATTCCTCTTTGTGTTATTTTGTTAGCATAGACTTTGTTATGCTAGTTATCATTACAAGTTTCTGTGTAACTAACCTTAATTCTTTAGATATTTAAGACTAAGGTATGTTAATTCAGAAGGAACTTGAACTGAATGAACAAATAAAATAAAAACAAAACAACCCCCCCATGAAAGTCTTTGACATTGCTTGCAATATATGTAACAGAAGAAAAAACAACAAGCTGCTTTTCCAGATGTCATTTTGTCTACTTATATAACTGATCTATGTTTTACAATGCATTTTCGAATATACAGATTGGTCTTGTGCATCTAGGAATTTATGTCACACAACCTTCAACCAGCAGCCATTTCTTTTTCTTTGCCAAAATATTACTGTAGGTGATTTTATGTTAGGCAAATATACCTCACCTGACATGTTTCTGAGCCTACTCAAAACCAAAAGAGAAGCATAGCAGAGCTGGAAAAGTAGATTAATACCCTTTGAGAAATACAAGGGTATTGCCAGAGTGTGCAGAGATGCAGTCAGAAAAGCAAAAGTTCAGCTCAAACTGAAATTGGCCAGAAATGTCAAAAACTACAAAAAAGGGTTCTTGAGGCACACAAACAACAAGCAGAAACAGAAGGCAAATACTGGTCTGCTGTTAAACAGGAGAGGTGAACGAGTCACCGACAATGCTGAAAACGCAGAGGTTCTCAACACTTCATTCACCACTGTCTTGACCAGCACTGTTGGTCCCCAGGCCTGGGGAACAAAAATTCAGGTCAGTGCAAACACTGACCCACCATCAGTGAAGGAAGGAAGAGCTGGTATGTGAACTACTGCAGGAACTTGAGCTCTACAAATGGGTGGGCCCTGATGTTATCCACACAAAGGTGTTAAGACAGCTAGCTGATGTCATTGTGAGGTTGCTCTCCATAATCTTTGACAAGTGGTGGAGATTGGGGGATGATCCAGAAGACTGGAAGAAGGCTAATGTCACCCCATCTACAAGAAGGTCTTAAAGGAGGACCTAGGTGATTATAGGCCCACCAGTCTTACTTCAGTCACTGGGAAAGTTATGGAACAAATGTTCCTGTGGGCTATCACAAGTCAAATGAAGCAAATGATTGGGAAAAGCCAGCACAGATTCACCAAGGGCAAATTGTGCTTGACAAACTCGATTGCCTTCTATAACAAAGTAACCTGCTCAGTTGATGTAGGAGGAACAATGGACATTGTCTACCTTGATTTCTCCAAGGCTTCTGATATGGTTCCCCACAGCCTCCTCCTAGAGAAACTGGTACCTTACCGACTGGACAAAGGGACTGTGGGATGGGTGGGGAAACTGACTGACAGGCTGCACCCAGAGCATGGTGGTAATTAGCTCCTTCTTTGACTGGCCACTTGTCACAAGTAGGGTCAAAAAAGGGAATTTATATTGGACCCAATGCTGTTTAAGATCACACAGAATCACAGAATCACAGAATCACCAAGGCTGGAAAAGACCTTTAAGATCATCAAGTCCAGCCTATGACCAACACCACCACACCATCTAGACTATGGCACTAAGTGCCACATCCAGCCTTGCCTTGAACACATCCAGGGACGGTGCCTCCACCACTTCCCTGGGAAGTCTATTCCAATGTCTAATCACCCTCTCCGTGAGGAAGTGCTTCCTAATATCCAACCTAAACTTCCCTTGGAGCAACTTCAGGCTGTGCCCTCTTGTCCTGTCACCAGTTGCCTGGGAGAAGAGCCCAGCCCCCACCTGACTACAACCTCCCGTCAGGTAGTTGAAGAGAGTGATGAGGTCCCCCCTGAGTCTCCTCTTCTCCAGGCTAAACAACCCTAACATCCTCAGCCTCTCCCTATAAAACTTTCCCTCTAGTCCTTTCACCAGCCTTGGTGCTCTCCTCTGGACCCGCTCCAGCACCTCAACGTCCTTCTTGAAGTGAGGGGCCCAGCACTGGACACAGTACTCAAGGTGAGGCCTCACCAGTGCTGAGTACAGGGGGAGAATGACATCCCTGCTCCTGCTGGCCACACTATTCCTGATACAAGCCAGGATGCCATTGGCCTTCCGGGCCACCTGGGCACACTGCTGGCTCATGTTCAACTGGCTGTCCACCAGCACTCCCAGGTCCCTCTCTGCCAGGCTGCTCTCCAGCCACTCTTCCCCCAGCCTGTAGCACTGCCTGGGGTTATTGTGGCCAAAGTGCAGGACCCTGCATTTGGTCTTGTTGAATTTCATGCCATTGGCCTTGGCCCATCGATCCAGCCTGTCCAGGTCCTCCTGCAGCTTCTTCCTACCCTCTGGCAGATCAACAGTCCCCCCCTAGCTTGGTGTCATCTGCGAATTTACTGAGGGTGGACTCAATCCCCACATCCAGGTCATCAATAAAGATATTGAATAGGACTGGGCCCAGTACTGATCCCTGGGGGACACCGCTGGTCACCAGACGCCAGCTGGATGCAGCTCCATTCACCATCACTCTCTAGCCTGGTCATCCAACCAGTTTTTGACCCAGTGAAGGGTGCACCTGTCGAAGCCATGGATCGCTGGCTTCTCCAGAGGATACTGTTGGAGACTGTGTCAAAGGCCTTGCTGAAGTCAAGGTAGACCATATCCACAGCCTTCCCCTCATCCACTAGACAGGTCACCCAGTCATAGAAGGAGATGAGATTAGTCAGGCAGGACCTCCCTTCATCTTCATAAGTGATCTGGACTTTGGGATCAAATGCGCCCTGATGAAGTTTGCAGATGACACCGGGTTAAGTGGGGAAGTAGACATTCCAGAAGGGAGAGAGACTCTCCAGGAGATCTGGACAGGCTGGAAGAGCGGGCTAACAGGAAGCTGATTAAGCTCATCAGAGACAAATGTAAGGTCTTGCAGCTGGGAAAACATAATCCAGGAGTGTAGCAGAGACTGAGATCTCCTCAGGTGGAAAGTAGCTCTGTGCAAGGGGACCTGGGGCTTCTGGTGGACAGTAAGCCCAACACTAATGAACAGTGTGCTGCAGCAGCAAAGAAAGCCAATGGGATGCTGGGTTGCATCAACAAGGGCATCACCAGCAGAGATAAAAAAGCCATCATCCCATTCTACTTGTCAGGCCACACCTGGAACACTGTCTTCAGTTCTGGTCCCTGCTATACAAAAAATCTGTGGACAGGCTGGAGACGGTCCAGAAAAAGGCCACAGAGATGATCAAAGGACTGTGAAACCTGACGTACAATGAAAGGCTGAGAGATCTGGGTTTCTTCAGCCTGGAGAAAAGAAGGCTTAGTAAATGCCTCATCACCATGTTCAAGTATTTAAAGGGTGGCTACAAAGAAGATGGAGACTCCTTCTTTACAGGGAGACACATGAACAAGGGGTAATGGGTGCAAGTTACTCCTGAGGAGATTCTGATTGGACACAAGAGGAAAATTTTTCACAATGAGAACAATCAGTCATTGGAATATTCTCCCCACGGGAGTGGAGGATTCTCCAAAATTTTTATCCCAAACAAAACAACAATTTTAAGATCTATCTGGACAGGGTGCTGGGCCATCTAGTCTAGATTGGGCATTTGCCAAGAAAGGTTGGGCCAGAGGATCCTTGAGGTTGCTTCCAATCTGGTTTTCGATGATTCTGTGATTCTCTTGTTTCATACCCAGTACAGACCCACATATTCTGGGAGAAGTTTTCCCACTAGGCTCACAACATTACTTCAAGTAAGCAATGTGGGAGAAATAACTCAGAGAGCAGAGTTTTGGATGAAATTAGCCAAGCTACCTTTTTACTACTGAAGAAGGAGTAGGGTACTGCTGTCCTTCCCTTTTACCTTTTTCCCTGGCAGCGTCGCACTCCAGCTGTGCACCTTGTGTCAGCTCAGTCACTCTCCACTCCCCAGTGGGAGCTGCTACCAGCTGTGAGCTCTGAAGAGGAGCAAGAGAGGAAGTAAAGACATCATTTGACAATAGTGGTAAGCCATTATGTTGCATGAGCACTTTGGCAAACTGAAGTCTGAAGTTTGGCAAACCTTAAGGATTCCCTCAGTCTTAATTTTAATAAATATATATGTTGCAAAACAATGTTAAATAAATGCTGACCCAAGAAAACATTTCATCCATCACACATTGGCCAGATAACACAACAGCGATGATTTCAGCCTGTATTAACCACACAGCGATTCAACACGAGTAACATTGCTGCTTGCCCACCACAAAAGATTAAATTCGACTGTATAGTATGTGGTACTTTGGAGAAACAAAAGGGAAAGAGCAGTTATCTACATTATTTTGAACCATTGTAAGCTTTTTTTTCTTTTTTTTTTTTTTCCCTGGTGGATGTAACTGAGAAAGAGATAAATAACAATGGATTTCACAACACTGGCAACTTGAGCTAAGTCAGCTAATTGTGGTGGAATAAATAGATAAAAACCACCCAGAACCTCTTGGTAACAAAGAAGAGTAGATCCTCATCTAGTTTTGGTAAACATAAACCAAGTAAATCAGTGGGGACATCCCCATTTACACAGACTAAAAAACATTTAAAGCTAGGACACTCTTCTTCCAGTTAAGAACACCTTTTCTGCTTCTTAGTTTAATCCTTGTGCCATTTTGCTGTCTCTTAGAAGACAAAATTCATTGCAAATTTTCTGGCTTGACTTGCCCTGATTTTTTGTACTCTTACAGCGTGGGTCTGGAAACTATTAATAAAGAAATGCTGATCAGCTCAAAACGGATTTATGTTGAATGGATCCTGAAAACTGTAGACTTAATAGGATTTAGGGAGGAAGGGACTCAGAATGGTTTGCAGGAGCCAAATGACCAGAAGCTGAGCTTTTCTGAAGCAAATTTTGTGACCTAGGCACCAAATTTTCATTAAACTCCAGTAAGATTTGGTCTCTCAAGGACAGTTTCCTTAAGAAGACTCCATTTCCTTTGGCTTCTGAAGTTCTCTGCAGGAGCTAGTAGTTGTTAACTGCTTTTAGAAAACTCCCTCTCTGCCTCCTCAGCCTCTTCTCATAGAAATCTGAGTTTGTTTTTTGAAAGCTATTGTTAATAACCTTAGAATTCTATGACAAATGAGGTAACTGTTTCTTAGCTGTTATACAGGAAACATCTCACAGAGTTTTGCTTGAATAATTTGTTATGGTTTGTTTCTGGAAAATAAAGAAGGTGTGCTCTTGTCTCCCCAACTCTCAAAAAGGCAGTTCCAAGCATCCACCAAACAGAAGCACTGTTGATGGTGAGGAAGGGCTTCCCCTCCTCCAGCCCTCCAAGGTCTATGTGTGTTACTTTAAGCATAGAGGTGGTTACCACCTCTGTGCTTAGTATCCTCTGTTAGACTCCAGGAGCTAACATCAGCAACAAGGTGTCTTTCCGGGCTGAAATGCAAATGGAGATCTTGTGCGTGGTCACATGGATAGTTATTTCCTTAAATCAATCCATCATGCCCTGATTTCCATTCAGGATTTTAATGAAGAAAAGTTTAATATTTAATACTAAACCCTCTTGTAAGTCTTTTTGTTATAAAGCTAATTCATCCTCTAGTTTAGCTCAAAGCTACACTGAGCCTCTCTCTCAGTGATTCCTTTACAAGCAAATCCATCACTTTCTGAAAACAACTTTTTAAACTTGCAGATCTTTCCAGTTGCTGACACGTTTTAAAACATGTAAACCTTTCCCTTAATGAGAAACACTCCAAGTATCATATGGTCTCCAGTGAAGAGCAAAATACTTTGCTATTTTCTTAGCTTTCTTGATAGCAAAATAATTGCAAGAGAGAGCACACTCTTTGCAGCAGCTCTGATGGTTGGAAGCACTATAGGAAGCAAATAAGTACGTATGAGGGGGTTTTTTAGTGTATGGAATAATAGAACAAAATGTGTGATGTCAAGCCTTTATACGTTGTCCAACACTATGCATAAGGGCTAGGTACCCTCAGTGGCTCACTATGGTAGGAGTGTGACCGATACCCAGAGGGTGCTCCAAGAGGGATCATCTCTGTAGCTGACAACCCCTCTTAAGGCACTGTATGGGAGAAAGATTTTAAGCCAGGGTGGATTCTGGAGACAAACAGTGGACTCCTTTCTTTATGTTTGCATCCATTAGCTGTCTAGTGAAAGACAGGTGGAGAGCACGGCTTTTCCTCCTCAGCTTATGGCTTAAGTATTCTCTCCTGGGATGGCTGGGAAGGGACAGTTACTACAGTGTCCCCAGGTGTAAGTGCTTTCACAGAAGCAATTCCACTCTCATACCTGATGTGCTGCTTATGCTCTGGGACATAGGACCGTATAACTGTACATTTTATTTATCTCCCTGTCAGTAGAAAGAGGCAAACCTGGAGCCAGTCTCTCTTTAATTTGCTGAAGAGAGCAAGGCAGAAAAGGTGGGCTGATTTGTAATGAACACTCAAGTTCCTGGGTACCAAAGATACTTACAATCTACGGATAAAGTTGAATCTTTGATATTCACATTTCCTGGTCTGTAACTTTAGGCCCTAGAATGCTAAAACGCAACTCAAAATTGGGTTATGCTTTGGGTCTCAGTTGACTTTTATAAGTTACTTGCCTCTTTTTTCAGCACCTTACTTAATGAATACAATTTCAGTGCTTTAATGGTACATGTACCAAAGTGTTTTCTCAGAAACTGATGCAGGATTTGGAAAGCTCTTGTGGGCCTGTAGTCTGAAGATGATGAAGTAAGAATTGACATGGGTGGTTCTTTGTAAACAGAGGCTTCTTCCTTTCCCCTAACTCACTTCTGACATTCAAGTTAGAAAAGTGAGCAAGCTTCACATTTAGAGCTGCTGAGCACCTTTGTCAGCGTATGAAGCCAGGCCCTGCTATGCCTTTTACATGCCAACATTCACTGAATTTTGTAAGGAAAGTTGCAAAACAGCGAGTAAACCTCATAGTTCCCCAGAGGAGTACACGCGACCCATTTGTTTTCTCACAAAACCAAATAGAATTAATGTACATTTTGGAGCCGCAGTCCCTGGAAAACATCAACACTCTGACAGTTTCTTCCAGTCAGCCGTTCTGAACATAACAGTTTCTTCCAGTCATCTAATCAGAAATTAAGTGTCTACAAGCCAGAGCACAAAATCTCCTAATCTCATTTTGCAGAGCAATTTTGCATCAGGACATCAGTATTTAGACTAATACTGTCCTGTGATTTTTTTCTTATCTATCCATTTCAAAATGATGACTTAGGATAGGATAATAATAGTATTTTTGGCAGACATCGTCAGTTGAAGATCATTCCTGGTTTGTATTTCATTATTTTATATTACCAAAGGAAAAAGATCATGGCTGTATCTATCTATATCAAAATGTTACCAGCAGGTGTTTGTTAACTTAGATGTTCTTTTTTATTGTGCAATATTGTATTTTAGCAAAACAGTAAATATCCTTCATCATGTGTATGTGTAGCTACAGAATTAATATACAGGGAACTGTGTCTTGAAGACAAGTGTAAATTTAAAGATCATGTAGTTTTTGGATTCTGCCAAAACTGCTTGATGGACTTTGACTCTTCAGCTTCACTTTTTCTACCAACACAGACCAAAATGAATGCATATGAAAGCACTTAGGAAGAGTGAGAGGAAATTTAATGACACAGAATGTACACTTCACAGCAAAATGCAAGAAGAATTGGATTCTTCACAAAGAATTTAAATAAGAGACAACAGATAACTGCTGTTTTCTTCAAAGTTTAAAATAAAAAAAAAAATTAAAAAGAGAAGCTAAATTGTTCTCATTTAAAAAAAAAAAAAAAATCCTGCTCCAGTTTTCACTCAATAGGTATTTAAGGCAAGCAAAGGATATACAGTTGGGTCCCATACTTTAGCAGCCACAGTTGTGAGATCTGTATACCCTTCTTCACAAAAATTAGGATAATCACAGAACATGCATGGTACTATAACTGCTGAAGATTTAGGTAGATGTTCTTCTAAAATACTATAGTTCTATAATTAATTAACAGTAATATCCTATGAGTGTATATTTCTGCAGATGGCGGAGCTACTTAGCCTAGGAACACTCATAGCCTGGGACAGCTGAGACATGAATCGAAGCTTCTTAAAACAAACAAACAAACAAAACAAAACAAAACAATGGAAAAAAAAAAAAGAAAGATGAAGAAGAAGGAAAAACAAAAACTTGAAGAAGAAGAAAAAAAAAACCTTAAAAAAAAAAGAAAGATAAATGGGCAGACTGTTTCTTCATTTGGGTTTGTTTTTTATTTTTTGCTTTTAAAGAATATGACCTTAAGGACAAGGCAGGTAGTAGTACAATTTAATATCCCATGGTAAAACTTCTCTGTGTAATGGGTGTTGGCACTAAAACATGTTTACTTTTTTTTTTTTAATCCTGATACTGTACTAGTAATGGATGAAAAGTATATGCTGTTTCCACTCTTGGTTACTGTTGCAGCACCTTAATGGTGTGACATTGTTACAGCTAGTTTTTCTGCCTTGTACTGTGGGGAGGTTGTCACTGACAAAATTTCTCAATAACTGTACTTAGCTCCTTTCTTTTGTAGCTGTTTGCATTAGTTTTCTAAAATAAACTGACTGTCCTGGCAGAGTAAAATTAGAGGAAGATGATTACTTTCAATTTAAAAATTTGAAGTGATTCAGATGCTAGGTCCGAAAGAGCTTGGAATGCACTCCAAGCTTCTTGTGCAAGTGACCTTGGGCCAGCTGAGAACACATTTAGCATCTTGCCTTACCCCTGACTGAATAATTCTCTCCTGTCTTGACTCTTTAAGTATTCTAAGTTTCAATAGAGAACTGTGAATGGAAGAAGGATGTATCTGTGGGTGTATATGCCTCTACATGAGGGAGTGAGTGCGTGTGCGAGTGCGTGCATACGTATGTATAAAACTAAGTTGGTTTGCCAAATTTCAGACTCATTGCCTTACCAAGAGAGATTATCTAATAGTGAAAAGACATATATATACTACAGTCTTGGTATTGCTATAATTGTTAAGAACTACTAATACTGTATGAAAAAACAGAGAGTCTTCTTTTTTTTCTTCCAAAGATTTTTAAGAAAGAGAGAAACATCCATGAATAGGCTGCAGAGTTAATTTGATGGGAAAGATGGCTAAAAAGAGGGCATGGGCTTTTTGAGGATGCATATGAGGACTAGAGGAAAGTTAGGAATGTGAATTTGCTTTTCTACAGAAAAATAATAATATTTTTGTTGTGAGAAACAACACTAACATCCCACTATCATTTACTGATGGATCATGCTGGAGGGGGGGGGTCTGTCTTATTAAAATACTCTCTATGGATTCAGTGAAAAGAAGCATTTCCTTAAGGAAACATCTATGGAAAGATAGGCAGAACATCTCTGTGTCCTGCCTCATTGGGAAAATTTAACAGCTCTGTGGAGACACAGTTTAGAGCATGAAAATTAGGAGCCTTTCAGTGTGCTTTACATACTGTTCTAACAGTTACTAAGTACTCAGAGAAATTTCTGTGAAATGTCTACAGAAACCTGGCTCATTATTTTTCAGCTGTTCTTTGCTGTTTCTGTCATGTTGAAATGCTTCTGATTACAAAACGATCCCAACTTAAGATCTAGTAGTCGAAATAAAAGCCCACCAAAAAAAATCCCTTAATATAGATATGTGAAGTGAAACCAAAAAAACATGTATCAAAAAGGAAAATACAGTTATTGTTACCACATCTGTCAAAGGAATTACCCTGTTTCAGTGAAACTCTTTTGCACTAGTTCCTGTAATAAAGGATCTAAAGGATGACTCCAGGAAGAGATCAACTTGTTAGCAGAACACCGTGTATTGACTGTGTTCAAAAAGTCTGTATATTCAGCAAATCTCTATTGTAATGCACCCTCTGCTATTGTAAGAACAGTAGTTCCTGTGGTGAGTATTTGACTCCAGTCTGAACTGTATCTTTTGCAGTATAAAACTTCAAAGTCAGCCACTTCAGAGGAAAGACATGGAAATGCTTTCCCTTTAACTCTGTGCTTAACTGTTTAATGAAGAGTTCTGTCTTTAAAAGGTCAGTGAAGCTACAGAGGCAGAAAGTGAGTATAGCAGGATAGAGTTAGTCTTTTGAATGTTTAAGACTATTTTATAAGTTTATTCTGGTGCTATTGCAAAAATAACCCAATCTGTCAATAAATAAGACAAGATCTAGCTTTCAATCACTTGTGTAGTTGTGAAATTTGCTCAACTCTACTGAAGGCCACGATTATATGGAACTACCACATACTAGATTTAAGCCTGGGCTTCCAGCATCTAAAGAATTTTCCTAAAGCTACTGAAGAAAAATAGGTGTTTGATTTGCTCCTCTGGGCCTTTGCCCTTGTCTACAATAGAAAGGACTGAGGATTAGCTAAACTTAGTTTGCTCTAGTTCAATAGTCAACAATGGCAACCATTTGCTGGGTACTTGACCTTTGCCATGTCACTTTCTAAAAAAAAATAAAGGAAACATAAGAAGGACATTTATGTAGGAGCTGTAAACAGTTGGCTTGTGCTTTTTATGCATGCACTTAATGTTCTGGTTTTACAACCTTAACTCACCCAGAAGAATTCATAACAGTGGCTAGGCACAAGCAGTTGGTGTGTTCTGTTTGTAATGGTAACATGAAATGCTACAGTAAAATGTTCTGGTTAATAAAGGATAAAACACTAAGCTCTTTGTCAACAAACATGTCTGGGACAAACCGAGCAATTCTTTTTACAAAACCAAAGCTCTAAAATTAGAAGTATGATATACAATGTTATTCTTGATAATGTTGCATTCATACAGCACTTAGGCTAGTGAAAAACTGAGGAGGATCAGAGAGCTGCTATTTATGCATTTATGTATGTATGCATGCATGTGTACACATGTGCATGTCTACATAGATGTACATGTCCTGATTAGTATAAGTTTCCTTATTATCCTTGGTCCTGATTGAATAAAATCTTACAGTGATGAACAACTTCATGTCTCTGTCAAGAACTGCGTGTAAGAGAAACAGCACCGATGTGTTATGTTTGTTAGTTCTTCAGATTTGCTCCCTTTCCAGCAAACAAGAGCTAGTTATTACAATTATATACACCAATGTAACCTAATGGTGGTTACTACACCTCTTATAAAGAGCACAGGGTGTAGGACATGAGACCTGAAGGTCCTAACCTCCTGAGGTCAGTGCAGAGCGTTAGAAAAATATCTTGTCATGTAGACACATTTTTCCATAGTAAGTGTATCTTTAAAAGACCAATATTGAAACAGTATTTGATGAGACAAGGGAGGGAAGGCAAGTGAGGTGCATGCCTCTGCTGCCTTGAATCACTGCAGTTTCATTTCAGTTAACAGAGCTATGCTAATTGGCCCACACTGCTAACCAAAAACCAAGTCCTTAAGTTTTGAAGATCCAGCTCAGCATACACTTATCACTGAGAGCAAAAGGATTGGGCCAAACATATGAGTGTTGTAAATGAAGATAGCTGGGTTGATCTCAGTGGAGCTTTGCCAGTGTATGTCATCTAAGGGTTTGGTACAATAACTTCAGGCAAAGAAGATACATTCCTTTCAGAAGATTAATTATGTTTTATATGCACCTACTGGGTACTTTTGAGGTATGTTGGCTACATAATAAAAAAAAAAAAAAAGGTAATAAAAAGAAAACAGCAACCTGAATTTGCAGGTGGTCCATTTTATTGGAGTAAAAATAAAAGGCAAGCATTTGAGAATCACAGTGTCTTCCTTAAGAGCTAGAGAGGAGGGCAAGTTGGGGCAGCAGAAATGAGAGCCTGGTTCTGATCCAGGCTTCATAATTATATTTGAGGCGGAGATCAAAGCAGGAGTTGAGCAGGAAATGGCAGAGAGAAAGTCAGCTGCAGATATCACACCCTACTCCATTGCAATCATCAGCCAAAATTTGGGAGCCAGTCCACTGTGGTGAATGAATGTGTTTGTTTAAAATAATTGCCTTTACTGAAGCTCATTATTATTTTCATCTGACTACTTTTGGAGAGACCTGCTGCCAGTCTGCTTCTGATGGTACAGGTAGCCGGACTAAGACGCATGAAAAATCCTGGAGTCTCTACTCAGTTTCTACTCAGTCTTCCCTAGGAAAAAAGCTGCCAAAATGAGAAAAAGTGGACTTGAAGTCAATGGAAACTTGCTTCCATCTTCCAGAATACCCTAGTGGAAAGGGACAACACCATACAGATATTTCAGCAAATTGACTCACAGTAAAGCAACAGTCTGCAGCAGTTCAATGACTGTGGGAAGGATTTTTTTTCTTAAAACGTGGCCTTTTTTTTAAACTTATCTGCTCCAGCTTCTCATAGAATGTCAGATGAAGAGGCAGTTTGGGCAAGACAATAGTGGAATGGATCCATTTGCATACTTGCAATTTTCTAATTAGTATACAGTTATCAATATTCTGGTTGCAGGAGCACACTCCAAACTTGACAAATTCTATGCAAACAGTGCAAATTTTGCTAGCTATCTCAGTCTTTATTTGATCCTATAGTTTTTGTTCCACAGGGTCTCTGCCCCACCAACTGTGCCAGATGGACATGTATAATTAAATGCATTGAGTCTATCAGGGAAGATGAAATTTCAGTTTTTGCTTTTGCATTTACTGAAAATGCAGCAAAATCTGTTGAATCTAGAGAACCCTTATATTTGTCTAAAATCTTTAAATCTCATCCTTGTGTGTAGAGACCTAATGAATATACATATTTCAGACATTCAAACTGAACTTTTTCATTTTCTTTGGTGTCACATTAATTAAATAATTTGAGGTTTGAGGTTTGAGTTTGGATTCCAGTGAGTAAGTAATTTGCTGGGAAGGAGTGGATAGCTGGTCATGGAGATACTATCCAATCTGCTCCTTTTTGATGCTTGCCTGCTCTGATGGAAACCCCAGGTAGGGAGAAAGACGTAGGACACTGACCTAGCTAAGCCTATGTTCAGTTTCTCCCTGTTAAGGTTTCCCTCTTGAAGATAGCCATTGTGAAACTCTTCCTAAAGGTTTGTAAGGGGTTTAGAGCAATCCCTAAGGATTGTGTGCACACAACACTGAGTATTCATTAAAGAATTAGTAGGGGCAGGAGCTGCTACATGGAAAAGAGTGTGATGTATGACATAAAGGGAAGGCCCAGGCAAAATGAGAGGCAATCTGATAGTGGGTACAAAAGAAACTGAAAAGACAGACAGACAATATTTAGCTTATAGAAGAAGGCAATTTTACAAATGCTCAGAACACTCACAACCACATTTCTCACACAAAAATTCCAATCTTTAACTTATAATAACAAAAAAACTTCCAGAAGCTTTTGTGGTGAGCCTTAAAGCATCCCACATTAAAATACAGTCCATACAAAGCTGTAGAGTTCAAACTCAGTCCTTACAGGTATCTGGTTTTATTCACACAGTAATCAATAGAAATGTGGAAGAACTTGGTCAAATCCTCTTCTTTGGCTTCCCTAATTCTGAAATGTTGCTCTCTGTTCAGTCTGTTCCTCAGATTTTCTCTCTTGTGCCACTCTAGACAGCCCGTTCACAACCTTTACAAGCAGGTCAAAGGAGTAATTTGGCTCATTAGGTCCAAACGTGCATTTCTAATCCAACCCTTGGAGCAACATCTACTGTCTCTGTAGAATACTGACAGACATACGACTTTATAACAGTGCCAGAGGAGAAGCAGCAGCCAGGAGACAGGTTACTCCTTAATCAAAGTAATCTGACACTGGCCTCTGTCAGGAATCAAACTTTTGGTATGATCTGGCAAATCTCCCTGATGGGAGAGGTACCTGAGAACTGTATCAGTTTGCCTTGGCTTTCATCCACTCCTGTGCCAGCTGAAGTTATTTTCTGCTGGGCAGTCTCCAGAGAGGAACACGTGGTGTCCCTAGCAATCAGCTCACTCATGCCTGTCTTTCTCTTTGGTGTGAAGATGTCATAAATCTCACATGAAACAAATAGCTGCTTCAAGTTATGTCAAATATATGTTCTGTTTAATTTAAACTGCCCACTTTTTTCAATACAGAGCCAGCTGGGTAACAATGAACCATACACCTCTGGCATCCAGGGGATGGAACAACATACACAATTCTTTGCTTTCATTAACACAACCACATTGTCAAACTATGTGTTGACAAAATGCTGAAAATGAGTGTGTAAAACTCTTATGACCTGATCTCTCAAGATATTTCAGACAAACTCCAGGTTTCCAGTTATCACTGTAATAAATTTTTAGTCTCTTCTTTTCTGTGACTTTAGGAAAAGACTTGCCTAATTCTGGGACACTGATACTGTTCTGATGGGTGTGTTTCCTATGTAAGAAAAATTCTGATACTTTTCAGATATCTAGACTTCAAAATCACTCTTGAATCTAAATAGCACCTCCCTAAAGGAAATTCTTATCACATGTAGCAGCATTACTTTCTTCTTTTCTATGTACACAGTGAATACAGAAGTTAAAGGAGGACAGAGAAATATAATCCAGTAGAATTCATAATGATATTTATTGAAAGGCTCACTGTGCATATAAGAGCACAATTTTCACAAGGTAGTGATTTCTGTGATGTCTCCTCACTAAAACTCATTTTTAAAACAGGCTAAGCAACTTGTGTAATCCCACATCTTGCGTGGGCAGGTACCAATATTTTTTAGTAATAGTTTAAAGTCATAGAGTCATCAGGGTTGGAAGGGACCTCTGAAGACCATGCAGTCCAACCCCCCTGCTAGAGCAGAATCACCTACAGCAGATCACACAGGAAGGGGTCCAGATGGGTTTTTGAATGTCTCCGGAGGAGACTCCACAACCTCTCTGGGCAGCCTGTTCCAGTGCTCTGTTACTCACAGTAAAGAAGGTTTTCCCTATGTCTAACTTGAACCTCCTATGCTCCATCTTGTGCACATTGCCCCTGGTCCTGCCTTTGGACACTGCAGAAAAGAGAGTGGACCCATCTTTCTGACACCCAGTCTTTAGATATTTATAAGCATTTATGAGAGATGCCCCTCCCCCGTGTCCCCTCTTCTCCAGGCTAAACAGACCCAGCTCTCTCAACCTTTCTTCATAGGACAGACGCTCCATTTCTCTAATCATCTTTGTCACCCTGTGCTGGACTCCTTCCAGTAGTTCCTTATACTTCAAGACCTGGGGAGCTCAACATTGGACACAGTACTCCAGATGAGGCCACACCAGAGGACAGCAGCGGGGGAGGATGACCTCCCTTGTCCTACCGGCTACACTCTTCTTAACGCACCCCAGAATGCCATTAGCTTGCTTGACCACAAGGGCATATTTTGTGCTCGTGGTTAACCTGTTGTCCAGAGGTTCTTCTCCCCAGAAAGGGGGGGGGGGGGGTGGTGTGTGGGGGTGTTATCTATTGTTTTCTATGTGTGTTGTTATTGGTATATAGATATATTGTTGTATAGCTGTTGGTATATAGATACATAGATAGTCTTTTTGTGTGTTATCTGTATATATAACATTTGATATTGGACTTGCCAAGCCCTCAGTGCCTTTAATAAATCTATTGATTCCTAAGTGTTGTTTGTGAGTGTGACGGGGAGCGGTCCTCAGCCCTCGATCCCCTGAGGAGGAGGTGTGGGTCGCGGCTTTGCCCATCTCGGTCCACGACAGCTGCTCTTCAGCAGGTCAGCCTCCAACCTGTACTGATGCCTGGGGTCAGTCCTCCCTAGGTGCAGGACCCTACATTTGCTCTTGTTGAACTTTATTAGGTTCCTTTCTGCCCAACTCTCCAGCCTGCCCAAGTCACACTGAATGGCAGCACAGCCCTCTGAAGTGTCAGCCACCCCTTTTGTATCATCACAGACTTTCTAAGGGTACACCGTTCCCTCATCCAAGTCATTAATGAACATATTGAAGAGGGTTGGACCCAGTACCGACACCTGGGGGACCCCACTAGACACAGGTCTCCAGCTAGACTCTGCCTTACTTACCACAACTCTCGGAGCTCTATACTTCAACCAATTCCTCCCAATCCACCTGTGGGGAACACACCACTTTTCCTTCTCCCCCCACATAAGATTAGGCAGAATGCCTTTCAAGCCAGTGAAGTGCCTTTTGCTGATTTAGCCAAGGACAAACTGAAACAGACTTGGCAGAAATACAGATATCAGGCTGAAAAACTGGGCACCTGGCCACAAGTTGAACAGAGAATGTTATCAAAAAGGAGGTGGGATGTGCCGGTGAACCAGAGAACTTTCCTTCATCTGCTGGACACGGTGACCAGCTAAGCTGCCTGCAAGTACTGCAGCACAGCCCACCTGCGGGGGATCTCTTCTTGCCACTTGTTGGAGCCTGGCGTTTATGGGGAGTCGCTGCCGGACTGGAGCCAAGCTCACTGTGCCTGCCTGCCATGCCTGCCCTGCCTGCCTGCCGTGCCTGCCTGCCGTGCCTGCCTGCCGTGCCTGCCTGCCTGTTGCCTGCTGGAGGGATCGACCCACCGCTGGGTCTCGCCACCGCGGGGTCGCCCTGCCGCCGTGTCTCCAGGACGCTGGTGACATCCTCACTGCAGAAGGAGGGTAACACGCGTGCACATCCACACACGCACACACACATCCACACACACATATCTACTGGGCTCCACTCCTACTCTTCTCCTCCATTAATCCTACATCTCTCTCGCGGGGACTGCATTTACTAATACCATAGAGCCCTGATTTTCCTTTCTGATATATGCCTAGATTACCTTCCCTGAACCTTGGTCCCTCAATTTGTGTTAACCCTTAATAAACCAATTAATTTGTAAATCAAACATTGGTCTTGGTAAGAATTTGTGAGCATGGTGAAGGAGCATTCCAATCTACACTCTAAGATATGGTCCGGCAGTGGCTGCGCATGCAGTCTCGTTCACAAACCTCTCCGTTGTGGGGGGGAAGTCACAGAAGCATCCTGACAGCTGGTAGCTTTTGAT
Organism: Hemiprocne comata; assembly: GCA_020745705.1. NCBI lineage: Eukaryota > Metazoa > Chordata > Aves > Apodiformes > Apodidae > Hemiprocne > Hemiprocne comata. The sequence goes on along the minus strand of CM036616.1, from coordinate 72,409,916 downwards.
ATCGGCCCGCAACACCACCTCACTGTCCTATCACACTTCTCGAGTTTGTGAGGATGCTGTGGGAGAAGTTGTTGAAAGTCTTGCTGAAATCAAGGTAGACCACATCCGCTGCTCTCCCCTCATCTATCCACCCAGTTATGCCATTGTAGAGGGCTATCAGTTTGGTCAAGCATGATTTCCCCTTGGTGAATCCATGCTGACTACTCCTGATGACCTTCTGTGGAGGACTAGCCTCCACAAAAGTTATGTCTCTCACACAAATTGATTGCAATAGAGAGACGTAAAAGTCGAAGGAAAGCAAAAAAAAACTTAAAATGAAGCAGCGACAACCCTGGGGGCAGGGGATGTGGCTGGGACTTACACAAGGAAGGGCAGAGACCCCTGCTTCCCTTGCTATGTGGGCAGCCAGGACCCAGCCTTTGGCTGGAGCATGGCAATATTGTTACAGGAGCCACAGGTAGGAGCTGAGGACTGAGCAGACAAAAGGTCAGACCAGCCTGCATAAGCGTGTAAGTAGGATGACCATTATGGGTCGTTATCGGTCGTCAGTGTCCATGGTTCTTTGCTGCTGGAAGAAAAACAGAGAAGAAAAGAAGATAGAAGGAAAAGGAATAGGACACAGAATCACAAAAAGCCTTCAGTAGATGGGGTGGGACTCCTGCTATACTCCCTGCACTCTGGGACTGTTGCTACTCTCTGCTTCCTGCTTGTACTCCTACCTCGTCTCGTGGAGCCTGCTCACCGAGGAGCTGTGTGAAAGGAGCTGAAGAAATGGAGAAAAGAGCTAGAGCACACTAAAAACCTAAAAGAGCTGGAATCACTGCTTGCTCCCCAAATCCTCCATCATCAGTGCTCCCAGGCCAGTCAGTGCAGCTCCAGCCGGTTGTAGCTGTTTGTCACAGCCACTGCCTCCCCAAGCCATGGCAGCTGCCACGGGCCATTGTCAGCACGTGCCATAGCCACCTGCCCCGGAGCTCCAGTGTGTGGCCACTCATCGCCATGTCCCACTGCGGCTAAAGCCGTGCTCAAGCCACCTGCCCGAGCCATGCTCGCTGAAAACTGTGCTCACTTAAAGCCGTGCTCACTGAAAGCCTGCTCTTAAGGCCACAGATGCCACCAAACCTGTCAGTGCTTCTGAACCTGTAAGAAAGATCCACTAATCAAGAAATCTTTCCTTTCTTTGCATACTTTTCCCCAGGCAAAAGTAATCGGCCACATACACACACACACCTTGTCTACCCTATCCAGGAAACTTGTTGGGCACCCTACCCCCCACTATAATACTGTTTGTTTCTTTCTTTCTCTTTACCTATCACAAGTTACACACCCCAAGTTTGTCTCCTGTAACTACATGTGCATATCCTCTCCCCCCCACATACTCCCTCTGCTCCAAAACTATTACAGTACAGTGGTATTTTAAAACCATAGTCTCTGTGTTTGTGCCGGTGCACGGGCACATCTGGGCAGGGTTTGTGTTCTATAGAAATACCCGGTGTAACCAGCTGGTCCCAACCTAGGGACAGACCCACTGGGAAATTAAAACCAGCCAATTAGGGGCTATTCCTCCTCTAGTTGAGGAGAAGAGAAGGAGCCATCTGTGTCTCAACTCAAGTTTTCCAGCCCAGGTCGAACTCGGACTGCAACACCTTCTTTTTCTCAACATGCTTTGAGATGGCACTGAGAACAAGGTGTTTCATCACCTTTCCACGGATGGAGGTGAGGCTGACCAGTCTGTAGTTAGCTGGGTCCTCTTTCTCACACTTTAATTAAATATTGCTTGCAATTAAATATAAGCTATTCCTGAATTAACCCTCTCAGCTATGTAGATTGTAGCAAATTCAGAGTAAACCAAGTGTAGGAGACATGGAGGCCTCATGCAAGACCAGGACCCTGCTGGTGAAGGTGTCAACCCACTGCTACTGTGGAGATTGGGCCAGATACTAGTTTATTCTCACAGACAACATTCAGGAATTTTATTGCAAAAATTCAGACTAGCCAGTTGGTGAGAAAAGGCTGGAGTCTGGATTGCACTGCTCAGCGCAGATGAGGGGAAAGGGTGGCTGGATCCTAGAAGGTATTAAGAAAATAAAGATCTACAGGGTTGACATGAATGCTTACATTACTGGTAGAAATTACCTCAATTTGTGCTTCTAGGATTTCAGGATCAAACAACCTTGAATCTGAAGCACCTCAAGACTGTCAGTGATCCACATTCTTGCCAACCCAGTCTTGGGAATTTAACGTAGCTCTATCTTTTATTCCTGATCTCACTTGACTTTCACCTGACTCATCATGCCTTTCTGCTCTTCATATCATTCAAATGTTTCTCAGGGGTTTTGTTTTTGTTTTCTGGTACTTTTCCAAGTAAATCTCAGGATTATACCTTTTCTCTGAGAAAAGATCCATTTGAATTTCCTAGCCAGAATTGTTTCTTTCCTTTTCAAGCTCATTGGCTGTGGCAAAAGGAGACAATATATCTTGACTTCTTCTGCTTTTGCAGATGTTTTCTCTTGGACTCTGTGGTTTAAGTACTTGTTTCTCTCACTAACCAAAATTCCCAATGAACCTTTTATTTTTTTTCCCAAAAATATTGTTTCTCCTCACAGTGTTTCAATCCTTCATCAGTACTAAATCGTCCCAGCCATTGAATTAATTTAACAGTTGTACTAACAGAAAGCATTAGGCAGGAAAATCCCTTCTTTTGCCACTTGGCTCTTACTGCAAAACCAAAACCAAAACCAAACCCAAAAACGAAAAACCAAACCAAACCAAACTAAAAAACAAACAAACAAACAAAAAGAACAAAAAAACCCCAAGAAAACAAAACCAAAATAATAAAAAAAAAACCAAAACAATGCTTCAGTAATTCTATTTCAAACATAGAGAAAAGACAGGAAGCCGGTATTTTTAGTTCACAGGTAAAGGAGTAGGACCCATAGAAAATTCATTTCCATGTAACAGTGCTACTTAAAATCCATGATTGGTAACATCTCATTAATTTCAAGTCATATTTCCCCTCCTGGTCCTTAGCATGAACAAATGGTGTGGTGGCTTTGGCCACTTTCTCCTTCAATGGATATCTGGCAACTCTGCCACCTTCTCAATGCCACGTTCTCAACTCCACCTTCTCAGTGCCCCACCCCACCAGCAAAACACCTTAATGCTTGTTTAGCCTTGATATGACCATCAAATCACCCATTGCTGACACCATTCCTTTTTATTCTCTTTACTTCTTTTGGGAGAACAACCAGAGAAGCGACAGAAGAAAAGATATGTGGAAGAGGCCATCAGAGAATATAGTGATGGGAACCATGCTGATGGACAACACAGAAGAAGCAGACCCTCGGCCACATTCAGGTCTCATGTATGTACCTGTGATTTATCTGCACTTTTCCACTGAAATTAATGGAGTTTTCTCTGATCTCCAGAGCTATATCAGTCATATTTTTCTGCATGGTTGTTACCAACATTATTCACCTGATGCCTGACCATGCTGTAGGTACATCACAAGTTAAAAGGACAAATCTCTGCCCCAGAGATTTTCAACCTACAGTCCCTGCACTGCAGATACTCAGGACTAAACCGATGCACCTGGAAGAAAGGGTGAAGGAAACATGGGCTTGCGTGTCTTGAAGGAAGCTCCTAACTCAATGATCTTGGCCCATGGCATCCAAACAAGAAGGTCTCACCCTGAAAGGCCCTCAAAACATCAGCTTCACATACCGATGGCAAAATGCCACAACATATCACAGCAAACTTCCAAGTTACCAAATAGACCAAAAAACATATTGTTCCACAAGGAAGAAAATGGAAGGGAGCTCCAAAGTCTTGGCAACTAACTGAACAACACACTGAAGTGTTTTTAGGCTTTGAGCTTGCCCTGATTTGATCCAGGATGAAGCCAATTTTCCTTTTACTTATTTTTTTCCTTCAGTGATCTCTCTTTTAACTAGCAGCAAGTTTTCCAGCTAGTGGACTGATAATACTGGAATGTTTATGTTACTGCCAGGACTGCAAGGTCACTTTGTTCTACTTAGTGAATCTGCAGCCACAGATGATATGGAAGCAGAAGAGTTGTATCTGCAGCCCTCCCGTAGGGCAGAGTGGACTAGACAGACAGCAAAATCGACCAAAGTATTCCATTCCATACATGCACGTAAGCTCAGTGTAAGGTCAGGTATCACGGAAGTCAACTTCCTTTCTGTTTTTTCTTCCCTTCTCTTCTGTCCATGGCTGGTGTCTGGGGAGGTCGAGGGAGGTCATTCTCCCACTCTACTCTGCCCTGGTGAGGCCACAGCTGGAATACTGCATTCAGTTCTGGACTCCCCAGTTCAAGAGAGACGGGGAACTACTGGAGAGAGTCCAGAGGAGGGAGACAAAGATGATAGGGAGATTGGAGAATCTCTCCTATGAGGAAAGGCTGAGGGAGCTGGGACTCTTTAGCCTGGAGATGAGAAGGCTGAGGGGAGAACTTATCAATGTATACAAGTATCTAAAGGGTGGGTGCAAGGAAGATGGGGACAGGCTCTTCTCAGTAGTTCCCAGTGACAGAACGAGGGGTAACGGGTACAAACTGGAACATAGGAAGTTCCATTTAAACATAAGAAAAAAATTTTTTACAATGAGAGTGACAAGGCACTGGAACACGCTACCCAGAGAGGTTGTGGATTCTTGATCTCTGGAGATATTCAAAACCCACCTGGATGAGTCCTGAGTAATGTGCTCTAGGTTACCCTACTTCAGGGGGAGAGTTGGACTTGATGATCTCTAGAGGTCCCTTCCAAATCTAACAATTCTGTGATTCTGTGATTCCCTACCTGTGTGGGAGGGGAAGGGGATTGAGAACATTGTTGCCACTGGTTTAATTGCTGATCCTGAGTCAAACCACAACAATAATTTATTGGTGTGCAACATGGGGCTCAATCTTAAGCCCAGGCTATAAATTCTCACTGATTGATGTATGTTTAAAATTCCATCTCTGATGGGTTGAAAACTGAACAGACACTTTCTGCAATGTTTCTGCTGGACCTTTTTCCCAACATACAGTTGTACATGTGGTGTGCAGGCAGGATAATACTGCTATGTGTAGCTGTTCTTGTTATTGTTTTATGGTTTATCAACAAGACTATAGCCAAAGCCATAATGTATCATGTGATAAACTATTTAGTGATGACAGTGGTTTTGATACTGATCTATGGGGTGGCACTGTATAGTAAGGATTTTTATCCCAACAGAAAGATCTATATTGGTACTGGCAGTGTCAGTTTTACCTCTCCGTTTTCTCTCGGGCTGAATCTCCCAGCTTTTGATCTAAGTGGCATTGCTTTATTAGGGATGCTTCTGCTGAATGTTTATAATGTACTGTGGATGTGTAGAGTGACCACAATCCGCTTCCACACCTTGCTGCCACCACTGCTGCTGCTGCAGCTGCTAAGGCCAATCCCACTCAATCCAAATGAACAAAAGTTACAGTTAATCCTGTGACTAGGAGCAAAGCAAAGAAACAGCCATCCAAAACCACAAGAACAAGTTTAGCAGTAGAGGACTGCTTTCTAAAAGCAATGTTAAAAGACCTAACTGCAGGAGCAGACACTTCTAAAACAGATAAAGGAACAGGCCCTTCTCAGGCAGATGAAGGAGCAGGCCTTTCTCAAGCAAATGGAGGACCAAACCTTTCTCAAGCAGACAACAAAGATGACCTTATCCTACCTTTCTCTCTAAAGGAACTGCGCCTCATGAGAAAGGACTTCACCCACAGTGAAGGTGAGCCACTTCTTTGTTGGTTGCTCCAATGCTTTGATAGCAGGGCTGAAACCTATGACATGGACGAAAGAGAACACAGGCAGTTGGGATCCCTGGCCAGAGATGCTGGTATTGATAGAGCACTTGGTAGTAAAACAGGAACTTCTACCCTGTGGAGCTGACTTCTTTCAGCTGTGAGGGACAGATACCCCCATAAGTGTGACATCGAATGGCGCCGAAGCAGAACACCCACTCTTGAGAGAGACATCACGTACTTGAGAGAATTGTCTGTGCTAGAGGTGATCTATGATAACACTGGACTTACAAATCCTGATGATGTTCTGTGCGACACACAAATGTTCCGGAGGTTTGCGCAGACTGTGCCAGCAGCACATGCCCATGTATTCTCCTTTTTGGGATGCACTGACTATGAAAGAACAACTGTGCATGAACTGGCTTTGAAAGCATGACAGTATGGAGACATGTTCTCTGATCCCATCAGTTCCACACCTCAGCCATTGAACAAATGACTGACAGAAGGAAGAAGATGCTGAACAGATGGGAAGGTAAACACCAGTATCTCCCTAGAGACAACTGGTCACGTGTTGCAGCCATTAAGAGGAGATGTCTTGCTACGAGACAGCAGCGAGAGAGACAGGACTCACTTTGCCGCCACCTGTGGTCTCTCTTGCACAACTATTATAAAGAGGACATGAGAATCTGGGACAATAAACCCACTGCTGTTCTCCAGATGTATGTGCAAGAGCAGCTACGTAGAACAAATGCAGGAGATGGTCCTCCCAAGAAGAAGGCTGCACCAGTCTCCAGCAACTGGGCCTTCAACCAGGATGGTGCTTCAACCTCAAATGCTCAATATTAGAGGTGCCCTGCCTCCAGCCAGGAAGAGGAGAGGGACAACTGAGTTTACTGAACTGTGTGGATTCAGTGGCCTGGCACATTAGAACCACAAAAGTATAAAGTCTTGGTGCATACTGGTGCACAGTGCACCCTAATGCCATGGAATCATAAAGGGACAGAATCCAACACTATTTCTGGAGTGAGAGGAGGATCTCAAGAACTGACTGTTATGGAAGCCAATGTGAGCCTCACTGGTAAGAAGTGGCAAATGCACCCTATAGTGACTGGCCCAGGTGCTCCTTGCATCCTTGGCATAGGCTATCTCAGGAAAGGATATTTCCATTATATTTCCATAGGTACTGGTGGGCCTTTGGTATAGCAGCTGTAGAGACTGAGGACACTGAACAGCTGCATACTTTGCCTGGCCTTTCAGATGATCCTTCTCTAGTGGGGCTGCTGAAGGTTGAAGACCAGCAGATGCCAATTCCCACTTCAACGGTGCATAGATGACAATATCCCACCAACAGAGACTCTGTGATTCCATCCATAACCTGATCCAGCAACTGGAGAGCCAGGGAGTGATCAGCAGGACTCACTTACCCTTCAACAGTCCTATTTGGCCAGTGTGAAAGCCTGATGGCGAGTGGAGGCTTGACAGTGGACTATTGTGGCCTCAGTGAGGTTACACCACAACTCAGTGCTGCTGTGCTGGACATTCTAGAACTTCAGTATGAGCTGGAGTCAAAAGCAGCCAGGTGGTATGCCACTATTGACATCGCTCATGCCTTTTTCTCTATTCCTCTTGCACCAGAGTGCAGGCCACAGTTTGCTTTCACCTGGGGGGGAGTCCAATACACCTGGAATCGACTGTCCCAGGGGTGGAAACACAGCTCAACCATTTCTGATGGACTGATCCACACTGCACTGGAGAAGGGTAGAGCTCCAGAACTGATAAAACTGGAATGTTTATGTTACTGCCAGGACTGCAAGGTCACTTTGCTCTACTTAGTAAATCTGCAGCCACAGATGCTATAGAAACAGCAGTGTTGTATCTGTAACCCTCTGGTAAGGAGGAGTGGAGTAGACAGACAGCAAAATTGACCAAAGTATTCAATTTCATACATCTACATAAGCTCAGTTTAAGGTCAGGGATGACAGAAATAAAATTCCTTCCTGCTTCTTCTCTTCTCTTCCATCCACGGCCGGCATCTGTGAGTGTTTTACCTCTCACCAAGGGAAAATTGTCTCCCATAAAGAACTATTCACCTTGTAAAGGAGACAAAAGTGTTGCACCAGGAACTGCCACTCAGTCAAGGACAAGCCTGAACAAGTCAAGGACAAGTGTGAACAAGTCAAGCACAAAGACTGCTGCTCAGGTGCAGATTGGACTCTGCAGCCAGCTAAAGTAGCTATCTGATTGGCAGGAACTATATGCAAATAAACGGATTAGAAAAATACACCAATCAGAAGGCTCCCAGGAGCTATAAAGGGAGTGTTCACACGGCCCTTTCTCTCTTTTTCCACCGAGGAGTCTGCTGCTAGTCTGCCTGCTACTCGCCACTGGCCCACTCACCAGAAGGAAGAAAGAAGAAAGAAGGAGAGGAGAAAGAGCAACAGGTCTCGGCTACTGTGGCTCAGTCACCACCCAAGATTCCAAAAGGGGGGAAAAACTAAAAGAGCTGTACACTCACCACTCGAGAGCAGGGCTAAAAGCAGGAGCTGTTAGCTCAGTACCTGCTAGCTCCACTGCCCTGAGAAATCCTAGAAGACCTGTAAACCTCTCCAAAAGGCTCTCTCCCTCCATCCATCTGGGAAGAAAAGAAGGTGCCTGCAGCCAGATGCCACTACATGCAGCCAGCAGCCAGCCATCACCATCTTACAGCCGCAGACGCCACTATCTTAAAGCCGCAGAGGCCACCACATGTAGCCTGCAGCCTGCCGCCACCATCTTAAAGCCACCACGGGAAGCCTGCAATCTGCTGCCACCACCTGCAGTCCACCACCACCACGAGAAGCTTGCTGCCACCACGTACTAACGGTTTGTCTCTGCTGCGCAGCCTGCTGGGAAGTGAAAACTAGTTGCTTGACCCCATCTCTGAGGTACAATGCACAGAGCATGGGGAATAAGCAGGAGGAGTTGGAGATTTACGTTAGGTTGTATGGCTATGATATAATTGCCATTACTGAAACATGGTGGGACAGCTCTCGTGACTGGAATGTTGTCGTGGATGGCTATGCACTATTTAGGAAAGACAGAGCAACAAGGCAGGGTTGTGGTGTTGCTCTTTATGTATGAGAGCAACTGGAAAGTACTGAGTTCTATCCAGGGAGTGAGGTAGGGCAGGTTGAAAGCTTTTGGGTAAGAACTAAGGGACATGAAATTGAAGGTGAAACTGTTGAGGGTGTCTACTATAGACCCAAGAAGAAGATGTTGATGAGGTCTTCTACAGTCAACTGGAAGTAGCCTCTAGATCACACCCCTTAGTACTTATGGGTGACTTCAATCACCCTAATATTTGCTGGGAAACCCACACAGCAAGGCAGGCTTGGTCCAAAAGGTTCTTGCAGTGCATTAATGATCATTTTCTAATGCAGGTAGTGGAGGAACCAACGAGGAAAGGTGCACTGCTGGACCTTGTATTAACAAATAAAGAAGGTCTGGTTGGGGATATTAAGGTTTGGAATAGCCTTGGGATAGGGACCATAATATAGTGGAGTTTAGTATCTTACAAGGAAGAAGCAGGGCAACAAGTAGGATTACAACCCTGGACTTCCATAGGGCTAACTTTGTGCTCTTTAAAGGTCTACTTGAGGGAATCCCATGGGCTAGGACTCTGGAAGGAAGGGGAGCCCAGGAAAGCTGGTCAATTTTTAAATACCACTTCCTTCAAGCCCAAGATAGGTGCATTCCTTCAAATAAAAAAGTTGGCAAAAGGTGGTAAACGACCTGCATGGATAAGCAAGGATCTTCTGAAGGAATTCTCATGGAAGAAAGGAACTTACAGTTCATGGAAGAAGGGATTTTTCACTTGGGAGAACTATAAGGACATTGTCAGGATAGGTAGGAAGGCAACAAGAAAGGCCAAAGCCCTCTTAGAACTTAAACTGGCAAAGGAATTAAAAGAGAACAAAACTAGTTTCTTCAAATATATCAGCAGTAAAAGGAAGAATAAGGAAAATGTGGGCCCATTGCTGAATGATGAGGGAGTCCTGGTAAAAGAGGATGCAGAGAAGGCAGAGTTGCTGAATTCCTTCTTTGCTTCAGTCTTTACTAAGACCAACCCTTGTGAATTTCAGACCCCAGATACAGGAGAAGAAGCCTGGAGGAAGGGTGACTCTCTACCAGTCAATGTAGAGTGGGTCAGAGATCAGTTATGTAAATTGAATGTGCACAAGTCCATGGGCCCTGATGGGATGCACCCAAGAGTGTTGAGAGAGCTGGCTGATGTTATCGCCCTACCACTCTCCATCATTTTCAAAAAATCATGCCAAACAGGAGAGGTGCCTGAGGATTGGAGAAAAGCCAATGTCACCCCAGTCTTCAAAAAGGGCAAGGAAGATCCAGGTAATTACAGACCAATCAGCCCCACCTCCATTCCTGGAAAAATGATGGAGCAGCTCATTCTGGAGGTCATCTCTAAGCACATGGAAGAGAAGAAGGTTATCAGGAGTAGTCAGCATGGATTTACCAAGGGGAAGTCATGCTTGACTAATCTGATAGCCTTCTATGATGTTGTCACTAAATGAATAGATTAAGTGGATGTAGTCCACTTTGACCTTAGCAAGGCTTTTGACACAGTCTCCCATAACATCCTCATGAGCAAGCTCAGGATATGTGGGATAAAAGAATGGACAGTGAGATGGGTTAAGAACTGGCTACACAATAGAGCTCAAAGAGTGGTGATCAATGGTGCAGAGTCCATCTGGAGACCTGTAACTAGTGGAGTCCCCCAGGGATCAGTGCTGGGTCCAGTCCTATTCAACATCTCTATCAATGATCTTGGGACAGAGTGTCTTCTCAGCAAGTTTGCTGATGACATGAAGCTGGGAGGACTGGCTGATTCACCTGAAGGCTGTGCAGCCATCCAGCAAGATTTGGACAGGCTGGAAAGCTGGGCAAAGAAGAATTTTATGAGGTTCAATAACACCAAATGCAGAGTCTCACACCTCGGAAGAAACAACAAAATGCACCAATACAGGTTAGGAGGTGATCTGCTGGAGAGCAGCTCTGTGGAGAAGAACCTTGAAGTCCTGGTAGACAACAAGTTATCCATGGGACAACAATGTGCCCTTGTGGCCAAGAAGGCCAGTGGTATCTTGGGGTGTCTCCAGCAGATTGCGGGAGGTTCTCCTCCCCCTCTACTCGACACTGGTGAGACCCCAATCCTGGGCTCCCCAGTTCAGGAGGGACAGGAATTTACTTGAGAGAGTCCAACAGAGGGCTACAAGGATGATTAAGATACTGGAAGACCTGCCTTATGAGAAAAGGCTGAGAGACCTGGGGCTGTTTAGTCTAGAGAGGAGAAGACTGAGGGGGGATCTAATTAATGTCTATAAATACATGAGGGCTGGGTATCAAGAAGGCAGGGACAACCTCTTTTCACTTGTGCCCTGTGATAGGACAAGGGGCAATGGACTCAAACTCAAACACACAAAGTTTCATCTCAACATGAGGAAGAACTTTTTTACTGTGAGGGTTACAGAGCACTGGAACAGGCTCCCTAGAGAGGTTGTGGAGTCTCCTTCTCTGGGGACTTTCAAGACCTGTCTACATGCCTTTCTGAGTGATCTGCCCGAGTTTGTGATCTGCCCTTGTTTCTGTGCTGTGTATGGTGTTGTTGACTTTTTTTGTTTGTTTGCTTGTTTTGTTGTTTTGGTTTGGTTTGGTTTGGTTTTCTGTTGTTTGGGTTTTTTTGGCCTAATCCTGCTCTATCAGGGGGGTTGGACTCGATGATCTGCAGAGGTCCCTTCCAGCCCTAACATTCTGTGCTTCTGTGATTCTGTGGGACTGCAAGCTTTAATAATATGTCTTTCCATTCTATCTTTAAGCGCAGTCTCTCCCTGGGATAAAACTGTAAAGGGCCCTCACATCCACTCACAATGCTGACCCTATCGAGCAGGAACTGTGATGCGCTAGATAAACCACCTCTTTTATCATCATTTCTCTCCTCCCTTTCAAACCTAAACGACTATCCCAAGAAACTTCTGCATACACACCTTGCCTGCCATATTTCGAGTTCTCTCCCCACATACCTTTAATTCCATCTAACCTGTAAAATAAAGCACATGAAACACATCCCAGTGTCCAATCTCCATTGCGGGCGGGCGGGCGTGCTCTCATATTTGAGGTTTCTGGTATATCGTAAACTGGCATCATCGCCATCCCCAAGATCAGGGGCAGATCCTAAATACAAAAGGGATAACTGCTTGGGCCCATCTGAGTCCGACTTGCCACTTGGACTGGGACAGTGTCTGGGAAGGACTCCATCTATCCATCACCATTGATCCCTCAGCTCATGCACTCCTGACCCTCATCACCCTCCCCTCAGCTCCTGTCTGCTCTGCCGCTCTCTCCGGCAGCGCTCCGGGACATTTCAGAACTGCTCACAGCTCAGGAGATGCTGGGGGAGTTGCTGGGGGTGGGGGGAGACAACAGGGTTTTGCACATTCCTGAACACGTTTGTATATAATTGTACATATTTTCTTTTATCATTAGTATTTAATTAAAGCTGTCTGGTTTAGTTTTCAATCCAGAAAGTCTCTCTCCTTGTTTTCTCCCTACCTGGGTGGGCGGGGAAGGTCATCGAGAACATTGTTGTTGCTGGTTTAATTGCTGATCCTGAGTCAAACCAACAGAGCTACACTCACGTTCCCCAGAGATGAGTGGTGGAGCACAGAAGAAGTACCTCTCAGTTTAATATAGGAATTTAAAACCTTTGATTCAAAACCTGTTAAGTGATGAACCTGATGAGTCCAACAATGCATTTCCCTGGGACTGTGTGATGCCACTAGAAGCAGCAGCACAACTCAGAATGAAAAGAGGAAATAGTTTGTTTTATTTTTCTCAGATTGTTGGTGTTGTTTACTTTTGATTTTATGTTATAGTTTTGCTTCCTGCAAACTACACTGAGGGATGTTATTCCAGTTACTTAGTAATTTTCAGGATGTGTTAAGAAATTAAGGAAAACTCCAAATGCAAAGATAAATAAATACTACTGCTTAGAATATTCCTCTGATTTCACGGTCATTAAATAAAATATACCTAATTTTTTTGTTTTTTTATTTTTAACTAGCCCTTCATATATGTATGAAGGGGCATTTTTCTGCTGGCTGTGTTCAGCTTCTGAAAAAGGCAGCCACTGCTGTGAATGCATTCCTTCTACAGATTGCAGAAGAGAATTTTAATATAGCTCCTTATTCCAACCAAGTTTTTTCTAAACCCACCCGTACAGAAAACTTACGTATTTGCATAACTTCTCTGCACACATGCTTAAAATAGTACACAATTGGCCACTGTTCAGATGAGTCAAAATAAATTATAGCGCCAGCAATAAAATTATATTAATATGTCTAAATAATAACTTTCCAAAAGCTCTGCAACCTGTGAGATCAGGCCAGCAGACCACCACCCATGTCTCTGCTGCACGATATGCTCAGATCAAACTCTTCACTGCAATGCTTGAAAGGCTCCTGATCCCCAAGGAAAATAATAGATGGTCAGGAAACTGTGTGCTAATTCAGAAACTGTTTCAGATGTAGAGTACTGTGCCTGAAAAGAAAGCAAACTTATTACTCACAGCTGCATTGCAACAGAGACAAAGCCATCGAGGGCCCCTTTGTATTTTCTTTGGCCTCTGCACAAATTGTTGACATCATTTTAGTCTTCACCATTCATCTACCGCTGCTATGAGTTTAAAGCTGTATTTCAAAGATGGGAGAAGTTCTGGTCAGTCAGTGAGGGGATTCCTCTCGGAGCTCCTGCACCTTTCTCTATTGCCTGAAGCAACTGATCCCATGCAAAAGTGACAAAGAGTAGCCACAAATATCTTTAAAAGTTTTACTTGGTAAACTTAGGACTCTAAGAATTCAATAAAATTAATAACGAGTAAATAAATAAATTCATAAGTAGAAACAGAATTACACAATATCTGCAAAGATATTTATGATCTATATATTGCCTCATAGAACTGGAACTCAGAGAGTGGCTGAGGTTGCAAGAGCCCTCTGTAGGTCCTCTGGTCCAATCAACCTGCTCTACTGAGGATATCTAGAACCAGTTGCCCAGGACCATGACTACATGGTGTTTGGATGTCTCCAAGGATAGAGATTCCACAACATCCCTGGGCAACCTTGCCAGTGCTCAGTCACCCTCACAGTTAGAAAGTGTTTTGTGATGTTCACACAGACCTGCCTATGTTTCAGTTTCTCTTTATAGCATTTTTTATTTTCTTAAATCTGGACTATTGAGATTTAATGAGTGGAATCTGGGTGAGCTAAAACTACTCACACCGACTTTCATAATGCACCATGCAGAGAAAGTGAGAAGTCAGGGGTGCCACAGACACAAGGAGACAAACCTTCTGAATCAATAGCTCTAACATTGATTTGCACAAATTATTTACAGCAAACTGTGTGTAAACTCTTTACAGAAAGGCCATGACTCAGATGTAAGTGAGTTAAGCCATGGTCTAGCATCCACCAACTCACCTGTAGTTGTGAATTAAGAGCTTGCAGGTCACTGAGAGCATTGGCTGAGTTGGTTAAATTGCTATTTTGTTTAAACTTCATCTGTACACTACAGTATGTCAGGTGGTTACTGAATCCTTTCTGGGGGATGTGCAGTTTCACACTTATAGGTGTGAAGTTGCCTTTGGTGGGAAGGACAGGGACAAAGCTCACCCAGAAAAGTTGGGCAGTGGCTCTGCTACTGGCAGAGCCAGGCATATACACAGGCATCAGGTTCACTGTGAGAGTCACAGTGCCTTGTGTGGGATTACACAAATCCAAACTCAAATGAGGGAGGATGTGGGTCACCATTCAACACCAATTTAGGTTTCAGTCACAGTGAAAACACAGCAGAAATACAGCTCCTGGCTTGTGCATTGTCATTTCCAGAGATGCACTTAAAAATCTTTCCCCTTCTCCTTTTTGGCCAGAAAACATTTTCTGAGATGCCACTTTTTGCAAGGAGTCTTTTTCATTGCAATGTACCCTTTTTCTAACAGATGCATGGTATATGTTTGCAGTAATTACAGAAGTTGTTGTCCTTTTCATTTATGCCTGTGCAATCCAATTTGACATCATGTCATAAAATTTTATGTCTTGTGTTCTCTGAGATCCTTACTAATATCTCTCGCATTCTCCCTTGCTATCCAAAATCAATACCATTGCTCCTCTCTCAATAAAAAATAGAGCATTGAACAGGATCTAAATGTGCATGCTGACAATTTGGAGCAATTAGATGCTGTGCAAACAAATGACCATCCCATGGGGTGATAAAGCAGGACCAGAAGGATCACCAATGTCTTTCACAGGGGAGCCTATGAATATCTGGGATTTTTAAGAAGTGGATTCACTCTCTGTCCCTCTCTTTCTCATTGGACAGTCACAGAAAAAGCGAAATCAGAACAGAGAGGCATTCAAATTAGGAACCTAGGCAATCAATTTTTACTTGCAACTGGCAGATTGTAATCAGTGTTAATCAACCAGACTCCTTTTCAAGACCAGGCTACCCTGAGAGATCAAGTCTGTATATTTTTGACCAAGACAGTTGATTTTCCTGGACTCCAGAAAGGGACAGAGTTATAGGTTTGTGAGCTGCGACAGAATACAATATTAGGGGAAACAAAATGGAGAGACGTTAAGTCCTTTAGGAAAATACGCCTTCAGGGATAGGGGAACCAGTAGCAAACATCTATCTCATTTATGGAACTGGCTGTGGGCTGGTGCAGTGCTGACCCTGTGGCTCCTCATTCAAATTCAACCCTGGTTGTGGAGTCCAAAGAATTATTTCATTTTTTTCAATTAACTGTGCGAAATAAACATTTCTTCTCCATCAAGTTCAGGAGAAAAAGCGCTGAGTCAGAAGCAACACCCACAATGTTACAGTCTTCATAGATTTCACTTGTGCACTTGATGCTGTTCGTAAAGCCCTACCTGTTTTAAGGTTGCAAGGAGGAGGGCATTTTAAATTTCAGTATTTAAAAAAAAAAGTTTTAATTTCCATTGCTGCAGAAAGGTTGCAAATGTGGCCAAAATATACTCTAAAAGCATGGAAACCAGGAGATTATTGTAAGCATATTCTCTTTTACTACTAAAGAAGAGTAGAACAGTAGGAAAAGGGCTGCATCCTGGTGTTTGGACCCAGGCTTGGCAACACTGCACTCCTGGAAAGACAGCTGAAGACTGAACAAACATACAGGCTGAGTTGTCTTCTCTTTTCCCAAAATGTTTGCTGCCAGATGGGTGGGCACAGAGAGAGCTGATACTGCTCCTGCATGGGCTATATCTCTTCTTCAGATAAACAAAGGAGCTCATTTTCTAGTGCTGTCAGACTATTGCCTCTTCCTGACACAAGACTTTAAAAATTCACAGTGCACGAGAAGGAAAATACACTTCAAAGCAGGATTTATGTACTTGCCTATATGCAAATCTTGCTGCATCGATCTGTGAATTTAGTGAATAAAGCTGTCTTTCCAGGGATCTTTGACTGGAATAAAAATTGAGGCTTTCAATGGACTCTGAGTGGCACAAGAATGAACTCCAGATAGCAGCAGAAAATACTGTTATTCCTCAGGCTCAGCAGGTGGCTTGATTGCAAACTCACTGTTATGAGGACCTCCTCTGTTCTGTGTTTGAACTCTGGAAGCCAGTGGGACGCAGTTTCCAATTAGTTCTTCTGAGCACAACAGTGATACGCAGGCATTAATGCAAAACTAGTATGAGTGACTTGGTCTAAGATAAGGCAAAAAAACTATTACAATGTGCTGTTATCTCGATGGTAGCAAGTAAAACTCTGATTTTCTTGGTCACATTTACCACAGGCAAGTCACTTAATGACTGTTGCTCAGCCCCCTTTATGTGTAGTTGGAATAGCAGTAATTCCTTCTTACTGTCCTTTTTCTTATCACTTAAGATGGAGTATTTCAGAATAGGATACTTTATTTTGTGGATTTGTATAGCATCTACCACAACCAGGACTGAGAAGGTATAGGGAAGGAGGTGTCTTGACTCCACAGAGGTTTGTTTGGATTGCTTAGATGGCATATGAAATTATTAACCGGGGGGGGAAAGGTATTTACTTGTCTATGAAGTTTTATAAAATAGAATTTTTTTCTCATGCTTCAGAAAATCTGGGGTATTTTTTTTCAAGGAAGTGTAAGGGAATATGGAGAGCATATGCCAGGAGTATAATTCGATGCTAGTTTTATTACAGAAATGGCCTACCACTACCAGGGGAAAAAGGTAGTCTATTGCTACAGAAGGTAGCAGAGGCACCTGCTGTGTTTTTTGCAGTATGGCTTCCCAGACTCACAGTGGAGTGACCAGTGAAGAATTCAGAGCTACAGGAAGAACAGTAAAAGCAGACTGCCTTCTAGTGTGGAGAACTGGAAACCACTGATGCTTCAAAAAAAGAAAAACAAAACAAAACAACCCACAGGACCTAATTTTCCAAGCATGTATTTGCTGACAATAAGCATAAAATTTACCATTCCAGGTGTTGCTGGAATAGTCTGCATACAGGAAACCAGCCTCCTTTTCTCTTTCTCTCTTTAAAATGGGCTGATGAAGTTCTGGTGAAGCAGAAACTACAGTCCTAAGTGAGCATGTGGATTATAAATTGTGGTAAAATATATGTAAACAAGAGAAATATACAGAGCTTTTACTACAGAAGAAATAAACATAGCTGATCTGCAAGAAAGGTAATTTAATTTGTGTTTCACCATACACAACAAAAAAGTTATCACGCAATATAATAATGTAAAAGCCTTGGCTGTCATCAGCCCACTTTCAATCCTGGGCTGTAAACAAGTGGCCTCTAACCAGCATTAATAATTTTACAGCAGAAGCAACAATGAAACTTTCAGGGTAGGGTAAGTTTCACTGCTTTTGTACATGTCTTCCTCCTTTTCAGGAGTTGTAGCAAACACTAAACAACTGAACTGTACTCTTGGAAACTCCTCAGACAAAATTGCATCAGCCTGTGCATACTATGTCAGCATTGCCATAGAGACTTCACCAGGTCATACAACCTGTTTGTCAAATGTCATATCAACTGAAAGGCAGCTTGCAGGAGCCATTTGGATTGGTGATAGAATCAGAGAATGGTGAGCACTGGAAGGGACCTCTGAAGACCATCTAGTCCAACCCCTCCTGCTAGACCAGGTTCACTTAAAGCAGGCTGCACAGCATTGTGTTCAGATGGATTTTGACTGTTCCCAGAAAAGGAGACTCCACACCCTCTCTGGGCAGCCTGCTCCAGTGCTCTGTCACCCTCAAAGTAGAGAAGTTTTTCCTCCTGTTCAGATGGAACTTACTGTGTTCCAGTTTGTGCCTGTTGCCATTCATCCTGTTGTTGGGCAGCACTGAGAAGAGTCCAGCCCCATCCCCTTGACACCCACCCCTTCGATATTTATAAGCACTGATAAGGTCCCCTCTCAGTCTTCTCCAGACTAAACAACTCAGGTCTCTCCGTCTTTCTTCAGGAGAGAGATTCTCCAGTCCTCAAATAATTTCTGTAGCCCTCTGTTGAACTTCCTCCATTATTTACCTGATGGTCTTGTACTAGGGAGTCCAGAACTGGACACAGCATTCCAGAAGTGGTCTCACCAGGGCAAAGTAGAGGGGTAAGACAATCTCCCTCTACCTGCTGGCCACACTCTTTTTAATGCACCTTCTTGGACACAAGGACACATTGCTGGCTCATGGTTAACCTGTTGTCCACCTGAACTCCCAGGTCCTTCTCCACAGAGATGCTTTCCAGCAGGTCACCCCTTACCTGTACTGGTGCATGGGGTCAGTCCTCCCCAGGTGCAGGACGTTACACTTGCCCTTGTTGCCTTGTTGCCTAAACTCTGTGCCACTGACCACAACCCTCTGAACTGTGCCATTCGACCAGCTCTGAATCCACCTCACTGTCCACTCATCTAACCCACACTTCTTCAGCTTACCTAGGAGGATGTTGTAGGAGACAGTGCCAAAGCCTTGATGAAGTCGAGGTAGACAATAGCCACTGCTCTCAACTACCCAGCCAGTCGTGTCATCATAGACGCTATCAGATTGGCCAAGCATGATTTCCCCTTGGTGAATCTGTGTTGGTTACTCCTGATAGCTTTCTTTTCCTCCACACCCTTAACGTTGACGTCCAGAGTGAGCTGTTCCATCATCTTCCCAGGGATGAAGGTGAGGCTGACTGGTCTGTAGTTTCCTGGCTCCTCCTTTTTTCCCTTTTTGAAGACTGGAGTGACACTGGCTTTTCTCCAGTCCTCAGGCACCTCTTATATTCTCTATAACGTTTCAAGGATGATGGAGAGTGGTTTAGTAATAACACCTTCCAGCTCCCTCAGTATTTGTAGGTGCATCTCACTTGGCCCTATGGATTTGTGAGTATTCAGTTTGCCTAAATTATTTCTAACCCAGGAATGAATGTCCTAGTGTATGCAAAAGTTCTTGTGTCTGATGTAAAGAAATAATATCATGGTTATTCTGGCAGCTGAACAAAAATCTACTGACTTTTGTTCCATGCTCAACACTGAAGGTAGGTTAATCTGTAAAGTCTGAATTTTTATTTATTTCTAAGCAAATTTAAACCATCCTCTACATCTCACATAAGGTTCAAGAACAGAACTTCAGATCCTTCAGTTAGAATTTACTTAGAAATTTTGAATACATTTGAAAACACCAGTAGTCAAAGCATGACAAACTTCAGCAGCTCTGGATTAACAGTGGTTTCGAAGACGGGCAGTTTCAGATTATGTGAGCCATCCAATATTATGTGATTCCAGGAGACAGATCATCATAAAAGTAGATGAAAAGCACCATGAAGTTTCTTCAAAGTAACTGGGATCCCTCTCGTGCAGGTCCACCAAGGTAGATAAAATATTTTTCCCCTTTTTTTCCTTGCCATAAAAGGAAAAAACGTACTTTCACTGGACATCTTTTAACTTAGCAAAATAAAAAAATTATTTCATGCCTAACCAATGTGATTAATGATTAAGTTTATTATGACTTGTCAATAGGTTACATTATCATAAAAATCTCGTGGTGAATTCATTTCTCATGTCCCTTTAACATACAGAAGTTTAATTTTTACAAACTGAAAGGTGTTAAGATTTAAAGTTTCAAGGCAGTGAAGGTTATATGCACTCTCAGGTATGTCAGACTTGTGAACATTGCCGATTTTCAGTCTTCCCCTGGATCCTCACAGAAGCTCAGCAGTGCAGACGTTGAAAACATTTCTCATTTCTGCAGTCACCTTGCCCGAGAGAGTTTTTGCTGATGGAACATTTTGCTGAACTGAACTCAGGAAACTACACACACACACACACTAACACCCCATGACTGCTAGCACAGATGAAACTTATACCCAAATATTAGCAAAGGATTAACAAACTCTACGGTGAAACCTGCTTTCAGAGGAGTCCTGGAACATGTCAAGTATTTAAGAGGCACTTGCAAAAAATCCTCATTTTTTATTCACGGAAGACAGAACATTCAGCACCTTGCAAGACTGAGGCCTTTCAGTGGATAACCTTCTACTACTTCATAGGTATCACTTTATAGCATCCCAAATGATTCAACCCATACTGAAGACTACCTTGTCCAAGCAACTGATGTATTTCCTGGTTTCTTGAGTGGTTCCTTAAGATATTTGTGTGAAGGGATTGTTTCATCCCACACTGAAATACAGCTTCCCCTGTGGTATTAACTTGGCAGCTATTTAATGGCACAGAGCAATGCTGTGTGAGAGGCTTAAAATGGAAAGTGAAGGCCATGAGAAAACAACCCTCCCTTAACAGAAAGTGGCTTAGATACTTTCCTGCTTGTACTAGAAAGCATTCATTTAAAATGCAGTATAACTCAACATCATGGTGGGCCAGACACCATGGTTTCACTGATTTAATTAGTATTAAAACATAGAAAATAACTGAGGATTGCCAATATACATTCTGTCTCTAGAATTTGCATTCCTTATTTTCGGAGCATAAAACATTTCTGGAGCTTACCACAAAAAAGAAACACCACACTTAAGAGCAGAGTAAACATGGCTCTGGATAAAAACTGTGTTACTTAGCTAAAGACTGAGGATTGTTTTTTGAGGCAATATGAACAGGTAGATGGATCATCTATTTTTCATAAAAGTGGTCTGTCCTATTTTCTTTTCATCGCAGTGATGATTTTCTAATGTCTTCACCAGCAAAATTCTTTTTGGCAAAAATGCCTGTTAGGTTTGCCATTGGATGAGTTCATTGTCATGTATTTGTCCAAGCAGAATTCCACTGGTGTTTTCAAAGACAAAAAAAAATTCCAGTGAGTTTTACCTTGCTGAGACAGTGTTTGGTGTTAATTGCAGGTTCTGTGGAATTACAAACTTATTTAAGTGTAAAAAATACAGTAGTTTTTTATTGTGTGACAATTCTTTTTAAGGGCTTACGTGACAGCCAGACTTACTCACAAGCCAGTTTTCTTTCAGCAAACTCATTTAATGTTGACTGATGGAGAATGGCATGTAATTGCCAGACCTTCTCATCCACTTTCTTGCTTTTCATGGTTCCTTCTCCATGTGTCTTGGTCATTGAACAGGATGATGGCCAGAGCAAGGGGTTTGGTCCCTGGTGTCAACCATTTAACATCCATAGAATTCAGAAAAGTAAGAAAATGTATCTTAAAATTGTGAAGGCATTTTCAAAGGGCAATTCATACCTGACAGAGTCTCAGCTATCCTTCCACTATCTACAAAAGAGCCAACCTGTGGTGAGGAAACCCCTAAATTACATGCTTCCATACAAGTGTCTGAAATTGGGTGGGATGAACAAGGATCAAAATGCAGGTTACCATTCGGAACATGGATTAGTTTCCAGAAACTCAAAAGTTAGCTTTTCATCATTTATGTAAAAAATTGAGGTGATATTACTGGTTACTGTAAAGCAATCATTTTCCCAACACAAACAAAAGCTCACTGAGGTATATCTTCAGGATCTTATTGCTGCCGTATTACACATTACATAAAAAGCAGTCAAAGCAGAGTGGGAAACATATTCAGACATGGTATCATCCATAACACATAAATTATGGCAGTATTGTCTGCAGTAATGAATGGATGCAATCAGGGACATGTCAAAGAAAAAAATGTCACCCCATTGCACCAGTTATCTGGGAGAAAACATACAATAAGACCAAGAGAGTCTGTAGAAAGGTTGGATGCAGATTTGAGGGGGGAGAGTAATGAAAATGGAGCTTTTCTGGAATGTGCAAAAGAAAGAAAGAAAGAAAGAAGGGTGAGTGGAGCCTGGCAGCAACACAGGCTTTGCAGGGAGGTGACAAAAACAAGAGCAAAGAGACAAGCTAAAACTGACAGCGACAGAAGTTATATCTGTAGAGAGAAGCTAAAGGCAAAATGTAGCCAAGAAAAGTAACCCCATAAAATCCTCTACCATGAGCATTCTGAGGCTGACATTATATTTTATCTTTGTTTTACAAGCTGAAAACTGTTTTTTCCATAGAAAACACTTCTATTAAATAATTTCTCTCTAAAAAAACTAGCTTCCTTATTAAAACTACAGTGGATTTCACAGTCTCTGCAATCAGTTTTTGGGGGGTTTTTCTGCTCTTGCTCTCAAATAATGGCTAAATTCTGCAAACTGTTAATCACAAAGCAGAAACTGGCATATGCATACAGACTCATGCAAGGTAATCAGAGAACGTGCTGCTCACTATATCTAAAATTTAAAATGTGGTCGTTGAGAAATTGATATAAACTTACTACAGTAGCCTGGAGTTAAATATTTATATTAGTAAAGTTGGCCTAGCTCTTGAGTTCCTAGAAGATCAGAGTTAACTTTCAGCTTGTGACTCAGTTGTGAAACAATGCCATTTTCTCTTCTCAAGCCAGCAGACAGCCCAAAACAACACCCTTGGTGGGAAGGCATGATTCTTTAAATGAGAGATTTTCTTCACCAAGTCTTAAGTCCAAAGTTTTCAGATGATTCTGTGTAAGTCTTTATTATTAACTATTTCACCAAAGAAAAAAGCAGGTGAGAAAGAATAGGGACAACCTGCCTCAAATATCACTGCATACTGCAAACTGTTGCAAATGTAATTCTTTTTTGGTGTCTCATTTAATTTTGACTGGTTTGTAGGAAAGGGCTGCTGCTGTCACTGAAAACAAAAAAGGCCAAAGAGATATGGATTCCCGTCCCACTCTTTTCAAATAATAAAGTTAGCTGATGACATTTCTGCATGTTTTCTAATCAAAAGCAGCCACATACTTGTGAAAATAAAACATTATTTTAATGAGAAAAGCTGAACTTTATGTAACAAAGCTGATGTTTGACAAGACAATATCAGGAGTAAATGCTGAAGGGAATATTGCAAAGTTTGATACAAAAGCTTCTCTTGTTTACACTTTCATGAATGATCTAAAATAAAATATCTGAACCATCGTATTAATAGAATAGAGAAATCATTAAGCTTTGCTGAAAACAGCACAAAAATTCAAAGCCATGTCAACTTTGAACCTCATTTAACAGAGATGAATTATTAAATATTCCTTATGTTTAAGGAGGTCTTGGGCCAAACCTTTAAGCTGTTAGAAATAGGCTGCAGATATCACAAAGAGGCTCAGTTTGGAAACATGTTTAGCTAACATCCAACATAAAGTGAGAAAAATTATTCAACATCAACAGGGGGTAAAGTTGGCACAAGGCTATTTTCACCTGTGCAGCCCACCTGTGTTAGTTAAGGGCTAGATTGGAAGCCACAGATTCTCGGACCAGGTCAGAGCTGCTAGTGCTGCTGTGTGTATTCAGTCTTCATTTCAGGCTGATGGATCCTTTAAATATTCTTTTATTTTTAAAGTCTTAAACAAAGGTAAATCATTAATTATTTTCAAAACAGAGTTTGTGTTTTTCAGAATGAGGTTTACCTCTGGAAAAAATACCTTCGTTTTTTTAAAGGAAATTCATAGTTTTTGATTATTCAATTCATTGTGTTTGATTATTTTAGGGGTGAAACATACAGCATAAAACAGGAGAAAGAGAAAGTTTTAGGTTTTGCAAACCACAATCAACACCAGCTTCTTCTATTTATTTCTCCTTCATAAAAGCTGATTGCATCCAAAAGGTTTCTCCAGGCCCACTTTTTTGAGAAACACTTGCCATTGAATGACCTCACTCCCAGAAATCTGTTTGCAATGAGTAATAATAACACTGAAGATGTCAGCAGGCACTAAAATCCTCCAGAGAACTGGAGCCTGTTCTCAACTCACAGTGTATCTAAACACTGGAAATATATGCCGTGTTGCAATATCCTATAGTCCTGCCTGCAAAAATACAAGAGGATAATATTTTTTCTCCACACAAAAACACAGGAAGTTGTGAGAAGACAACCGTATTTAAATCCTGTTATATTTCTTATTCTGTTGCATTGGAAATATTCTGTGAATACCCCATCATCAAGTTATAGCCAGTGTCCCTTGCCCATTTCAACAGCAGGACATGATCTCTTCAAAAGCATCCATGAAGGCTAAAAGTCAAAGTCACTTGATAAAAGCCAAGTCTCCTTTCTGTCCTGTGTGTTAAGCGCTAGTCTTGCTCTCTTTTATCTGGCTTTTTGCAGAGTTTACAATTGCTGCAAGGGAACAGTCTGTGAAATTTCTTTTTTTTCAGCTTTAGTTTTACAGCATATATGCTTGGGGTGCATTAGGAGGAGTGTGTCCAGCAGATCGAGGGAAGTTCTCCTCCCCCTGTACTCGGCCCTGGTGAAACCTCACTTGGAGTATTGTGTCCAGTTCTGGGCTCCCCAGTTCAAGAGGGACAGGGATCTACTTGAGAGAGTCCAGTGGAAGGCTATGAGGATGATTAAGGGACTGGAAGACCTGCCTTATGAGGAAAGGCTAAGAGACCTGGGGCTTTTCAGTCTAGAGAGGAGAAGACTGAGGGGGGATCTAATTAATGTCTATAAATACATGAGGGCTGGGTATCAAGAAGGCAGGGACAACCTCTTGTCACTTGTGCCCAGTGATAGGATGACGGGCAATGGATTTAAACTTGAGCACAGAAAGTTCCATCTCAACTTCAGGAAGAACTTCTTTACTTTGAGGGTTACAGAACACTGGAACAGGCTCCCCAGAGAGGTCGTGAAGTCTCCTTCTCTGGACACGTTCAAGACCTGTCTGAATGCCTTTCTGAGTGATCTGCCCTAGTTCTTGGTCCTGCTCTGGCAGGAGGGTTGGACTCAACGATCTTCAGAGGTCCCTTCCAACCCCTAACATTCTGTGATTCTGTGATTCTGTGATACCTGCATACAGACCTGGCTACAGGGGCTATAGAAACAGGTTCCCTGAACTCTCATAAAATCTAACTTTGGAAGCAACATTTTGCCTAGAATGACATTATCATCACAATTTGTTCAAGCTATCTAGTGTCTAAAAGGTATTCGCGATGTGGCGACAGGACAAGGGAAACCTCCTGCTCTCTCTTTTCCATGTAGTTAGTAGCAGCGGGTTCACATATTTTTGAAAGGTTGTCCAAGCTAGTCTGTTTGACTGTAAGTTCATGGGGACCAGTGAACTGGAGACCAGAGAGGTGCTAAGAGAGGAACGTTTATTCATGCATTTATCTCTGCCAAAGATGGGAACCACTGTTCTGGGTGGGAATGTGGTGTTGTTTTAAGAGTGCATGTTCCTGGCATCATCACCCATGAGTGTCTAGGCAAGATTGACAGACTACTGAAAGGAAAAAATAACGATGAAGGCTCCAACTTTGAAGATGTCTCCAGGAAAAGCAGTAAAGTATTTGGGATAAGAGACTTAGCTTCACTGAGGTCCTCACAGGGGAAATAAGGCAGAAGGAACGCAACCATCATCAGGTGACTATGACCATCCCAGCCCACGGGTCCCAATGCCTCAAGCTGATGGAGGGCTGAGCACACCCAGCTGACAGCTGTGGAGATGAGCAGGCACGGCTGGTGGGCTTCAGAGTCCTTCAGAAATCTCCACACTGGTTGGAAGGTGGGCTCTTTCCCTCCTCGTTTTGCCACCCAGAGGTGAAGTGCTTTGTTTACATCCTTACAGATGTCGTCATAGCAGGCTCTTTTTAAAAAAACCAAATCATTCATGGACAGCCCAGAGCCTGGATTTCTGGTGTGGGATTGCCCCTTCTGTTTGCTCAATTTCTGTGAGCACAGTCTAATGTTACAGAGGTATATTTGTCAGCTGTCTGCAGGGGTCAAGCCTTGGCATAAGTTTACATTCCCTATATTATGCCCCAGGCCATGGTCTATCTGTGTTTAATCTGCATGAGCTCTGAGGCACTCCATCTGGATCCATTGAAAGTGAGATGGGGGGAGGGGAGGGACGGTCTTGTGAGAGAATCACACCTAATCTCAGCTGACCCCATGAGAAAGGGCTGACCTGTAGATCTTGTTTTGGACTGCTGTTGTATATTTTCTGAAGTCTCCCAAAGGACCAGGCAATCCTGCAGTGCTCTGAAGTGTAAGTTTCCTTTTGGGGCTTGGCCTTACCAGGTGACTCCTTCCATGGCACCAGTGCTGTCTTCATGCACTTGAACATAGAAGGATATGTGTGCGGGACACTCATAAAGTGCATTTGCACCTTAGTTTTACATGTGTCTATTCCCTCTTCCCAATGCTCCCTGGAGGGGCCATGAGGTCCAGTGGTCCCTCTCACCTTCTTATTTTCCTTGATCCACAGGTGCAAATAACACTTTGCTGTGCTGTGTTGTACAGTGGGGTGGGAATTGTTGCAGATTTGGGACTGTATGGGGAAGACCATCCTAGGAGGAAGGTGCCTTTCAGCCACATTCTGGTGACAGGAAAATGGTGGGATGTGGCTTTGTGGCAAAGATAAAAGTTTAAGAAGTGAACAGGTTACAAATTCCAGATTGGTCTTGGAGAGGGTTTTCAGTGAGGAAGGAGGCATCTTTAACTTAAGATGATCTCTGCAACCTTTATGCTGATCAAGAGCCTCTGGATGAAAACAATGGCCCTTTCAGAAGTGGATGTGATATCCTTTCCAGAACTAGTGTCAGATGCTGACACATATCTGAGAAGGTAGCATACTGTTCTACAGGTTACCCATCACCCCACAGCTGAGGAAAGAAAGGGTGTGTTGGTGATGCCAGTGAGGTGTGAAGAGCCAGGGAACATGGCAGTGGGGACAGCCAGGACTACCAGGAGCCCAGTATCTCTGCTTTTTGCTTAGCAGAGTGCCGCAGAATACCCCATGCAGGCTCAAGAGGGTCTGCCTTCCTGGCGACCAGACCACAGAATGCAGCAACACTTCCATCATTGTCTGGCATCTCTTGCTCCTTCTCGTATTTCCTCCTAGCCACATCATAGTTTCTTATATGTAGTGATATGGCAGAAACAATGTAAATTCCCTAGGGTGGTAAGACACTCTAGGGAGGACAAAGAGGAGGACCTTTCAGGGATACAAGAGGGGGTTTTCTCTTACCATACAGTGCAGGCAAAGCCAAGATGCTTCAGAACCGCAGTTGAACCCTTGCACGACTGCAGACCTGACCTGTGGGCAACACTGCTATTAACAGGAAGAGTCAGGTAGTCATCTAACATCTGATTTCATACCTGAAATACAAGTCAGACATCCCACTCCTGTAACCTGTTGTATTAATATATTCAATCACCTATCTAAAACTAAGAGAAAAATCTTTAAAGCGAAAGTATATCTGCTTACCGCTTTGGTTGGCCAACCCAAGACAAGAGGAGTGTTGAACGGCAAGACTGAGTCTTCTATGAGTATGCCAGCATTTTTTAAAATGTTCCTCTATCACCCCTGAAACTGTACTGGCATTCCTTGTATTCACCCCTTTAGTTCACAAACTGAGAGTGGGTGATGAATTTACAGCCTATATTTGTCAGTTTCTTCACATAATACAAGATATTTCTAATGTTCTCAAGGGATGCTGTTTTGAGTGCACAGCACAGTAGGCCTCAAGGGAAACACAGAAACACTGTCCCCCTGCTGATTTGTCACAAAACAACTACTATTTCATGCAATCCAATAAATTATTATAGCAAAAAATTTGCTCTACACAAATATTTGAATTATTTCCAGGGATAAGGCATCTCTGATTAAGATGAGAGAGTAGGGAGGGATAAACCAATTAGCATTAGAGAGAGGAAAGGACTTTTTTACAGAGTGAGACCAGAATTCAGTAAAGCAACCTTTGGATCCCATAGAGTGACTCAGTGCAGGTGCATGAAGTGGGAATACTGATAATGGCAGAGAGGCTCTGCCATAACAACCTGCACAAACCTCCCTGAGCACTTGTCTTTCAGAGCAAGGTACAATAACCATGTAACAGACTAACCTAGAATAACCTGACCTCCAATGTAGCTTCTAGCCCTCTGTTCAATTAGTGACTGTTTTCAGCTCTAGAGCTTTGGAGTTTATAAGACACATTTGTTTTTCTTACCCAATAACAATGGAACTCATAATTATCCCACTGCTGTCTGATGCTTTAAGAGAGCTCATTATGCTTTTAATCTTATTGATACACTGCATTGCCCCAGATACCAGGCAGTCTTCCATGTAAGGATGCTGTCACGGTTTGGCTCCGGGTTGGCATTCAAACCAGTAACAATAATGCTCTCAATTCACAGCCCCCTCTCCCCCAAGGTAGGGAAAGAGAGAGAAAAATGAGAAAGAGAGGCTTTCTGGGTTGAAAAGTGAAACACTGATTTTAATTATTAGTGATAAGGGAATATATATGTATTTGTAAAGGGATGTGCAACACCCGATCCCCTCCCTCCTCCCCCAGCGACTCTCCCAGCAACTCTTCTCCCTGGTGACTCCAGCTGAAGGGGGGAGTGTCCGGGTGCACGGACGGGGCCTCGGGTGTCGGCTGGGAAGAAAAATGAGAAAAAAAGAGAGAAAGAGCCAAAGAGAGGGTGATAGAAGCAACAGTAAGCAGAAAAATGAGAGAAAAAGGAAATGAAAGGCTTGACTTCTGTGATGTGTTAAGCTATACTGAAAGCCAAATAGAGAAAATATGATGAAAAGGGAATATTCTGATTTGCTGATCCTGCCTTCAGTCTAATCTGCTCCCCCATATGGGGGGAGGCTGCAGACAGTCAGAAGTGACCTTGGTTATTATCAGTCCACTGGCGCTGCTAAAAAGTTCACTGAAAGAAAAAAAAAATCAGCAAAGAGAAAGTTCGCTTCACCCTGGCTCAAACCAGGACAGATGCATGCTCTCATGTTTTACAAAGTGGAAATAGAATTCCATTTCCCCACACCTACCCAAAAATCTTACATTAAAGGAACAAAGCCTGCACTAGGCCATTTTCACCAGCCCTGTGCACAGCTCTGAAACCTCCCAAAGCCCCACTCCTCCCCCTGGCTGCTTCCCAGAGCCCAGGTGCTCCCCACTGCTGGCACAGGCACCAAGATCCCCAGTCCTTCCTGTGGGGCACCAAGGCAGCTGGTAGGCTGGCTGTGCCCCACAGTGCCCTGGGCTGCAGTGCCAGCCAGCTCCCCTCGCCCGAAGGCCTCCCTGGGACTCCCAGGACCACAGCATAGCCTGTGAATTTGGGGAGGATTTCTTCAAGTCTTCAAATCTCGGAAAAAGAAACAAAACCAACCAGAACAAATAGCAGCAATTATTAAAAAGTAACTTACCAATGTAAGTATGGCGTTAAGATCTTCCACCGAATTAAAAGTTTATTTCATCACTGTCTTGTTTTTCAGCTTCATTACCTTTTTTGTCTGTTTTTTACTGTAAAGGGTAAATAAAAACAGACAATCTACTTTCTTAATTATTTCCTTTCCACTTGTGTTCTTGCATTGTGGGCTACTTTGCAACCTCTGCCATGGGCTTCCGCTCTTCACAACACAGGTGGTTTTTTTGTGCAAGTTGGCAAGTGCTACCCACACACTTTGCAGGTAATGGGCTGATCACACAGATCTGCTTTATTTCCTTGCTTCCAGCTGCTTGGTTGTGTTAAACAGCAAAAGGTACATTTCTGAATACTCATTGCCCATGTAAGCAAATGCTGTAACTGTGGCAAGGATCTCATCAGCTCAAGAACAGAAAAGAAACTAACCAATGAAACATGCTATTTAAACTGTGACCTGCCATATTTTTTTACAAAAAATCATTCAACCTATTATGAAATAAAAGCACAAACAAAAAAAAGGAAACCTGAGTGAATGTTTCTTTTTGTTTTCATTCATTATTTACTAATCCGGATAGGCCTTTTTAAGGGCTTTCAGTATTTATTTGCTAGAAAGTTATTTGTTTTTTTGTGGGTTTTTTTATTATAGAGCCACCATATCTATTTAGGAAGACTTATGAAATATTGTGAGATCACGTATGCCTCGATTGCTGTCTCATCATAAAAAATTCTTAAGTCCATCAAACTCATGGTAGTAGTCATACATGCTACTGAATGGGTACAACCTTCTGTTGAAACCTGGCTCATGGGATCATGACCTTAAAGTGACATGGAGGATGGAGATATATTGAGAGCCAACTTTTTGAAGGAGACAAATGTTACTGAATTGTGTGGAAAACAAGACTGTTTCAGCTTTTTTTTGCAGGATCTCAAAAAGCTAATATAGTATTTACAAGATGATGCAATCAGCTTAGGAGCAATGATTTTTCATTGGTGCTGGCACTCACTAAATTTTTTTTTTCCATAATCCCAGTGATTCTTTTTCTCATCAAGTCATGAAAACCTTAAAAATGTCTTGCAGGCCACCAATGTGTTCTTATCTTACAAGGAGTAAGTACAACCTCATAAAAACTGTTTGCATCTCTAATTCTGAATCCAGTCAAGCTATCATCATATAAAAGGGCATCATTTACACTCCTTTTTCTATTAATAGATTTACTGTTAAATTCAGCACTTTTATTTTTTCCCCCCATTATTCCATGCTACACTGCTCTAAAACTAGTTTTAATTTTAGTACTACTACATATTCTACTGCCACATCCGGGGAACAATCAATGACCTTTCTTAATAATGTATCATTTTCCTGAATATTACACTTAATTAAAAAAATGAACACATGCTATATTTATATTTGGTACTAAAAATTCCTTCTCAAATAATACTGATATCAACATAATCACATAGACAGCCATTGCTACTAATGGTAGAACATGAACAAAACCCCAAATGTTAAGATTTAGAGGAACTGACATCTCAGTAGTGTAATCATAACAACATGCACTTTCTTTTCTAGTTGGGTGACTCTACTTGCAGTATTTTTCCATAGCTTTGGATACAACCTGTTGTAGTGTATAGCTTCACTGATTTCAACTGAATGTTGTCAGTCTGAAGATAGCAAAGAAGATAAGAATAAAGAGCCCCTAGTAAGTAATCTTATGCATTGTTACAGAATTGGGAAAGTGGCAGAAGACCTCTCATGATCATAACTATATATCAAAAAAAGGAGCTTCCTCCATGTAAGCAGTAGGACAATTTATTGCCAAGACTGAAACTGCCCCTAGATCCTTTTACGTTTTTTGTCAGAGCCATTTTTAGCATTTGTAAAGACATGTTGGCTCATCTTAGGCAGTGCAGCTAATAATCATCAGTCATTCCTAAAGGTTATTGACTACCTCATTTTCCCTAAAGCTACATGTAGAAGCACATTACAGAAGTCCCAAAAAGCTCGTCAGCCATTTTCCTCCATTGCTAGAAGGTCCTCAGAGCACTTTGCAACTACCTCAACAATGAATTCCCTATTGTTCAGCTTTTTATTAATTAACAAGATTCCCATAAACCCAGGTCCACTGGTTCATATCACTTCACGTGGAGTCAGCTAGCTTGCCTGTGAGTTTGCTGGGGAAAGGGGTTGTGGCTGGTACAATCCACAGCAAACTCTGGGCTGAGAAGCATGCCCTTTTACTGCAAGATTGCCTTGCTGTTTTATCTCCATTGCTAGAGCATAGGGACACTTTATTTTGAAAGGTTTAGAAGTTAGTCTTTTATACAAATTTTGTAGATATATTAATATTTTAAAACACTTGACATATTAGACAGACATTGGATGTATTGCAATACAGTAAAGTGTTTAAGGAAAGAAGAAATACAAACACATTACCCTTGCCTTTACAGGTTTGCTTTCCTTTTTATGATAATTATAATGTTAAATTAAAATAACCTATTTTTTTAAAGGGAACTTTTATTTTCCATTGTTTATTAGCCATGTGTAGCTGCTTAACCAGCAGGGTCACCTTTCCCATTCATGCATTTCATATAGTCCCTCTTTGTGTATAAATACAACCTGAGCCTTCAAACTCCAGCACACACTGACTCATGCTACTGGTGTTTGTTTCCTTACTATCAGTGTTCCATTTTCAACAGTGTTCCCAAATTTACACTTTAGAAACAGCATGCTGCCTCCTCTACAAGCTGAAGAAGGGCCACATGATGGCCATGAAGCAAAGTGCATTAAGAAAGTAGTCAGATCCTTGTAATAAGTAGCCTCTCACTGCATGTCCTTGTAGAAAGTCCCTCCCCAGCTTTCCTGTAGGCCCCCCTCTGGACTTCCTCCAAGAGCTCCATGTCCTTCTTATGTTGGGGGCTCCAGAATTGGACACAATACTCCAAGTGGTATCTCACAAGAGCTGAGTAAAGGGGAAGAATCACCTCCCTTGACCTGCTGGCCATGTTTCTTTTAATGGAGCCCAGGACACAGCTGGTTTTCTAGGCTGCAAGGACACATTGCCAGTTCATTTTGAGCTTCTTGTCCACCATCAACCTCAAGTCCTTCTCCTCTGGACTGTTTTCAATGCATTTTCCACACAGCCAGTATTTGTGCTTGGGATTGCCCCAACCCAGGTGCAGAACCTTGCACTTGGTCTTGTTGAACTTAATGCAGTTTGCACAAGCTCACCTCTCAGGCCTGTCAAGGTCCCTCTGGATGGCATTCCTTCCCTCCAAAGTGTCAACCTCACTATACAGTCATCAGCAAAATTGCTGAGGGTGCACTCAATGCCACTGTCCATGTCACCAAAAAAATGTTAAACAGCACCGGGGAACACGACTTGTCACAGGTCTCCATGTGGACAGTGAGCCATTGATCACCACACTTTGAGTACAACCATACAGTTAGTTTCTTACTCGATAAGTGGTCCATCCATTGAATCCATACTGTTCCAGTTTTGATACCAGGATGTTGTGTGGGACAGGCTTTGCACAGGTCCAGGTAGGTGACATCGGTTGCTCTTCCTTTGTCCACCAATGCCATGACCCCATTGTAGAAGGCCACCAAATTAGTCATGCAGGATTTGCCCTTGGCTGTGTTGGCTGTCACCAATCACCCCTTTGTTTTCTACATGCCTTAGCAGAGCCTTCAGGAGGATCTGATCCATGACCTTGCCAGGCGCAGAGTTGGGACTGACTGACCTGTAGTTCCCTGGGTCTTCTTTTTTTCCCTTCTTGAAAATGGGGGTTATGTTTCCCCTTTTCCAGTCAGCAGGGGTTTCTCCAGACTGCCAACACTTTTCAAATATGATGGACAGAGGCTTTGAAACTTCATCAGTCAGTTCCTTCAGGAGCCATGGATTAATCCTATCAGGTCCCATGGACTTGAGCACCTTCAGGTCCCTCAGGTGGTCTTGAACTTGCTCTTCTCCTGCACTGGGGAGATCTTCCTTTTCCCAGTCCCTGCCTTTGCCCTCTTTAACTTGGATGGTGTGACCAGAGCCTTTGCCAGGTAAGACTGAGGCAAAATAGTCATTCAGTACCTCAGCCTTTTCTATGTCCTGCATGACCGGGTCTCCAGTTTCCTTCTGAAATGGGCCCACATATTCCCTTGTCTTCCTCTTATTGCTGACATACCTGTAGAAACTTTTCTTATTATCCTTATGATCCCTGACCAGATCCAATTCTCTCTGTGGTTTGGTTTTCCTTACCCAATCCCTTGCTTCTCTGACAACATATCTCTGCTCTCCCCAGGATATCTGGCCCTGCTTCCACTCTCTGTACACTTTGTTTTTACATTTAACTGTGTCCAGAAGCTCCTTGCTCATCCACAAAGCCCTCATGGCTCTCCTGCCTGCCTTCCTCTTCATTGGAACACATTGCTCCTGGGCATGGAGGAGGTGATCCTTGAACATGGACCCACTTTCTTGGGCTCACCTCCCCTCCAGGGCTTTGTCTCAAGGTATCCTACTAAGCAAATCCTTAAAGAAACAAAAACCTGCTCTCTTGAAATCAAGGGTACTGAGCTTGCTTCACTCCTTCCTCAATTCCCTCAGGATCCTGAATTTGACCATATCACGGTCACTGCAGCCTAGTCTCCCATTAAGTTTTACATCATCAAACAGCCTGTTTCTGTTGGTGAGAACAAGGTCCAGCATAGCACCTTTTCTTGTTGGTTCCTCTGCCATTTGGAGGAGGAAGTTGTCATCAATGCATTCCAGGAACTTCCTGGATTGCTGGTGCTTTGCTGTGTTGCATTCACATAGAGGCATTTAAGATGGCCCCCTTTGAAGGAGTCTTGCTGGCAGAGGTTACATTTTGCAGGTTAGAGGCTTTCGTGTTGCCCTCTGATTCTCCTGCAGGCTCAGGGCATCTGTTACTGCCTCTGTCCTCAAAATGGTGGGTGTGGGATGAGTTGAGGGTCCACTCCCCCGGCACCACTAGTTTAGAGCCCTCCTGATTAAGCTGGCCAGCTTCTGGCCAAAGACTTTCTCCCCTTTCTCAGACAAGTGAAGCCCACCAGCCCCCAGGAGACCAGGTTTCTCAAAGTGAGTCCTGTGGTCTATGTAACCAAAGCCCTGACTATAGCACCACTCCTGTAACCATTTGTTGACTTTTCCAATTCCTTTGGCCCTTTCCAGCCCTTTCCCTTTGGAAGGATTGATGAGAACACTACCTGTGCTCCCAAGCCCTTCACTGCCGCTCCCAGTGCTCTCTAGTCTTTCCTAGTAGTCTTCAGGTGACTCCTTGTCTGTGTAATTGGTGCCCATGTGAAATAGTAGGAGCAGATAATAATTGGTGGTCTGTACAAGTTTATGTAATCTTTCTGTTCTGTCCTTGATTCGAGCCCCTGGTAAGCTGCAGACCTCTCTAGTAAGCGGGTCCAGTCTGCAGATGGGTCCCTCTGTACCCCTGGGAAGGGAGTCTCCCACAACTATTACTCGTTGCTGCTTCTTCTGAACCCTCAGCATTACAGGACGCTCTGAGTGAGCTGCCTTAGTCAGCTCTGGCAGCTTATCTTGCATGGGTTGTTTTTCCCCTTCAGTCTGCAGAACTGTAAAACGGTTCTGCAAGGGCTCTTTAGGGTTTTTTTTGGGAAGTCTCTTCTTCCTTTGGATTTTTGACTTAACAGTATTCCATTCCTCTGTCTCTTTTTCCACTTTATTCACTTCCCTCCTTTCCATGTTTGTTAATGGGGAGAGTTTTTGTCTCTGTGGTTTTAGACTGTGGGTTTGCCTCATGGTGTGTCTGGAGCCAGTTATCTATCTCCTTTTCTGTCTCCCGAATAATCCTCAGCCTTCTTACTGTCTCGTGCAGTTCAGCAACCTGCTGCAGAAGGTCCTCAACCTGTGCACAACTTTTGCACGCAGGGTTGTCCCCAGCCCCTGCCCCGTGGGAAAGGACTGGGCACTTCCCGCAGCCCGTGGGCTGTGCATCTACCTCCTTCTTCACTGCCTCCTTTTGGGTGGAGGCATCAGTCACCAGCGGGGTGGATGACGTCCCAGCCGCAGGTGCAGCCTTGGCTCTTTGCCGAGTGCTCACCATGATGCCCTCTCTGTTTGGGAGGACGTCCGCCCTTGGCCCCTGCAGAAGAGCTCGGAGCCCTGCCCTTGGAAGGAGAGAGCTCTCCCTGCGCGCCCGCTCTGCTCGCCCTGCCTGCGCCGATTGCCGCGCCCTGGTTGCCC
This sequence comes from Hemiprocne comata, assembly GCA_020745705.1. Lineage (NCBI taxonomy): Eukaryota > Metazoa > Chordata > Aves > Apodiformes > Apodidae > Hemiprocne > Hemiprocne comata. The sequence continues at coordinate 72,374,214 of CM036616.1, read as the reverse complement.
GCTCTGTTCGCCGCGCTCCCTGGGGGCGCTCGTTATAGGCGGGGGTGGCGGCCGTTGCCCCGGCAATGCCGGGGTCTTGTCAGCATCTCTCGGGAGAGCTGCCGGCTTCTCCTCTGAGCCTCCTCTCCCCTCGTGTTTCCCTGCGACAGGGAAACATTCAGAAAGAAAGTAAAAAAAAAGGAACCGCTGTTAGCCAAGATCAGCTGCTCCGCTGCGGATCGAGTCTGCTTTGGAGCAGCTCCACATATTCATGCCTTTTCCAGAAGGGCTCCCAGACATCTTCAAGAGTTCCCAGCTATATTACAGGGTCACCCGGACACATGCAGGTTTTTATGCCCGGAAGCAACTGCCCCTCTGTTGTGTCATGTAGCCCCTACGCAGAGATGCCCTACACTACTAGGCTCTCCAGCAGGGGAAGAGACTCCAGGTTTCTTCTAAGTTTACCAGCTCTCTAGGTCTGCTGCCTCTTTTTCCTTCTGTGGAGAGTACATCATACTTACCTGTGATCTGGTGAGTTGTTACATCTCTTTCTGGACACAAATAAACCTAGATTTAAGCAAGAAGCTATGTAAGTGAGCATCTGCTGTTGCTTCCTTCCTCCCTGGCAGCAGGATTTAGTTGCAGGCTTTTGCCTCTGAATCCTACATTCTCAGTGTGGTACACAACTGCATGCACTGCAAAGAAAATTTAGGAATTATGTGTCTAGGGATTATCTTGGAGTATTCCTGAAGAAAGGAAAGCATCTTGAACAACTTATCTCTGTAATTTATTAATTATTTTGTTCAAAATTTGGTTTTGTTGTGGGTTTTTCTCCAAATAAATACCAGCCTGCAATAACAGTTAGTGCTTTGCAGTTAAACAATTTACTGTCTATATGATATTGCTGATACTCTCTTTGGAGCCACTACTACTGAATGTGTACTGTGTAACACTGAATACAGTGACAGGGCTCATCACCTAATAAATGGTAATAAGAGGTTCATTTGGTCACTTTTAGACCAGCAGAATGAGCTCAAGCTGATCTGGGAGTGTATTATAGCTGATCTGCAAGTGTATTATTTCATCTTCCCTTCTATTTGTTTTCTTTACTGGTGGGAGTGATCCATTGTCTCTAAAATCGAGCTGCCCTTTGCAGTTGACTTCCCACTGACATGAGGATCAGGCAGTGATTTTGTTTCTAAATGAAACCTGAGGAGAACAAACATCTGTGAAGAATGGAGAATGGTGGCAGCCCAGTGAAGTGCCTGAGAGCAAAGCATTCAACATGCTCCCTAATAAGTGTCAGCTTGATTTGAATCACTTGCTAAAGTGCAGCCTGGCTGAAGCCAAAAGAACATACCTTTCCTCAATGAAATGGAATCCCAAGGCATAAATAAAAGATTTCACCTGGGAAGAGTGATTTATTATCTCCATCCCAAGAAAGATGCCTGTGATTTACCATATCTCCTTCCTTTAAAGCAGAAGCAAAAACAGTTCCTTCCCCCAAAATAACCCCTAACCAGCAACCACTAACACTGTCTCTGTTAGTTGGAAGAGAAGTCTGAGATGCATTTATACCAGTGATTTAGTTGAAGTCAAAAGAGTCATACAGACAGGAAAACAGATCAAGTGAGAGACAAACTGGGTCTGTTGTTCCAAAAATCATAAGAAATTAACTGATATACAAAAAAACAACAACAAAAACAAGCCAACCCCCCCACGTTCCCCCCCCCAAAAAAAAAAGAAAAAACAATCGCAAACTATATCACAGTGGGCTTCTGTCCAATCTAAAACTCTGATCCTGTATCCCACTGAAAGGAGCCAGCTAATTCATTTCTAACCATATGGATATTGTAAAGTCACAGAGATCAAAACCCTTCCTGACAGAACCTTGGACCCACAAAAGAAAACATTTCTGCTCCCTCTTGAGTAGCCATTTCAGGTTTTACAGGGAGCCTGATCCATGTTGGGACAACAGTTTGAACAGCTTAGTCAATGCTAAAGAACGTTTGCACAGCAGACACAATCAATAAAGCTTATAATTTATTTACTCCATTCCTGAACTGAGGGGTTTGATTTAAGGAGCTGACGTGAGATGTCAAAGTGAGGAGGGGCTTTCTGGGATGAACGGCAGGTTTTAAATAGTGTCTCAGGTGGACTCTCCATAGCTTCTTGCTCAGGATTACATGGGAAACAAGACACTATTCATAGACACTTTTCAGTAAATCATCAAACCATGTCTGTTGCTAGCTGTTGTCATAAATCGCATATACAAAATTCACCACTGGACAGTGATGACTGGGACCCTCTTTGATTCCACTTACTCATGAAGCCTGAGCTTCTGTAGGCTGTGGGAGATGCAGGCAGGATAAATGATAATTACATACAGTCCCTAATTCCATCTTGTTTCCTTCTACTGCTTAAAGATGAGAAATGAGAGAATGGTAGGGAATCTGAGATGTTCACAAGTCAGGAATAACTGAAGGTAATTGCTTTTTTTTTTCAGCCAAGTACTCTCATTTTTTCCTCACCTCAAAATTTCAGGGAAAACCCTAAGTACATAAGTCAGTCAGCAAACTATGCACTTCTTTTGAGCAGTCAAGTTTCCTCAGTTCCCCTACAACTTCACGTTTTTTTCCAGTATGAAGGAAATTAACTGTGGTGCTTAGAATGCTGCTTGGAGTACAGAGTACTTGCTGAGACAGTGTAATATTTTCAGGTGAAACTCCTTTACTGGAAAGTTTGTTTATGTAGGCTTTAAGCCAAAAATAGGTAGCCACTTCTGTCACAGGAACTGCTTAGTGTCTTTTTCTTTTCAGCCCTCAGCAAAGCATCAGCCAGATTTAGCACAAACTGATCACTTGTAGGGACAGCTCTGAATGCATGACCAGCCTTGAAAATTCTTATGCAGCAATAAACATGTTGAATACACTGCATGAAAAGATCATTGAGTGACTTGTCACTTGTTCTCTCCTTCCATGGTTTTATGATCTCTAATAAAGGTGAAAATATAATGTGAGTATGACATGCTTTTAGATATTTTTATTTTTTTCTACAAGAGACAATCTATTGCATAAACCTCTAGTCCCATTTACATAACAAAACATAAATAAACAACATAAATCCAGTGAAATTTAGAAATATGAGCTTTTGCATGTGCTACATTTTTACCAGTGCTGCCTAGTTGAATTTCTTGGGATTCCCTCCTAATGGGAGAAGTTCCACAGGGGCATAACAATGCAGGACTGGAAACATCCCTTAGTCCAGAAATGGAGTGCCTTATGGCTACATCCTCTCAGATCAGAACACACCGATACTCAGCCAGAGGGAGCCTGCACAAGGGAAACTCGAACAGGAAGACAAGTGAAAAGTAAATCAGCCTATGTCACCCCTGATTTTCATACCAGAGCAAGAGCTACACCACAGCATAGTGGTGCTGGAGCTGAGGCTTCTCCAAGATCTACTCTAAGTATCTTCTGAAACAATCACAGCAGGTTTTGCAGTGTCTAGTTGGAGATCTAGCCCCTGTAGGGCATTTCTGTTTCCCCGTGTGCTGCACAGCAAGGGCCATTACTGGCAGTCATGAAGGCACTAGAGAAATTGAGGATTACGGCGAGAATTCACTGGCCCTCCAAATACAAGCTTTGAAGTGACTTCATCAGTTCTCCTGTATTTCTCACTTTCTCCAAGACCTCAGCACAGAAATTACCCTTCCTCAATATGAAGAAGGTGGACTTTTCTTCTTAATGATCTCAGAAAGCAACATGTCCACCCTGAGTACTCGGCAAGTACTGTGCAGTACAGCTAATTCTAAACCATAAGCAATTTTCACAGTCAGAAAGAAAGGTTAGCATCAGATGCTGTACAAAAAGACCTAGAAAACAACAAAGAGAGAAGCAGAGACCATTTGGGATATTCCCAAATGGCAGGAAATACAAATGGCAGGAGTAAGGTACATAAGAGATTCATGTATCAGACCAAAATACTTTTTTGGTTCACAGAGTTATACTTAAAAGGTGTACTTAGTATTTTACAATTCAAACCTACATTGATAAAACCGCCATCTCCTTATCTAAAAGATCCTCTTCGGTCCTGCCTGAGTGAGATGAAGAATGATTTATTGTCAATCAGGGAATGCTCTGGAAAATAAATTTTGCACTTCTACCTTTTCTCTTGCAGAAGGAAAAAAAAAAAAAGTCACCCTTCAGAAAAATGTAACAGTGTACAAAATAGTAACCAGTCATTGCCACCTGTTCTGGCATTCAACAGTGGAGATGCTGGAATTTCTGAAGGAACTGGAAAATTGTAGTCAATTTCCAATTTCAGGTATCCATATAGCTGCCACTCTGAATGACTATCTGAAAGTACTGTCATTGACTTTAATAACAAATCTTCCTTTTAATGAGTAGTTGTATTTTGCAAGAATGTGTCTACCTGCTTATGAGGCTGTGAATTCTGTTCTGTGCTTGAGTGAGATTTATTTTACCCATGGCAAGAAGCCACCAGTTTATTTGGGGGGATTTAAAAGTCTGTTTACAAAAAAGTGATGGGAAGAAAAAATATATACTTTCTTTTGTGTCCAGATTTGGATTTTTTGTAACTACATTCGAGAGAAGTTCTGGAAATCCTACCTCCATGCAATCTGATGTACCAATATAATGCAAGTCTGCTTGCTTTGACTCATTGTGTTGCCTGTCTGTTACGTTATTGCTGGGTTGCTTCCAAAAATCTTCATCATCATCATCATAAAAGAACTTGTTCAGAAGATGTTTATCCAAATAGCTAAACAGTTTTTTGAGGAACAGATCCATATTGAGCTGAAATATAATTTGCAACAATACTGTCTGGAAGAAAAGAAAAATGAAAAGTGTCAGTCAAAGTAAACAGATTCTATATTGCAGCCCCCAGGAGGCCATGCTACGGTGTATAATATATTCAGTTGCTCACACCTAGCCCTTTTTTCAAAGTCATAAACTGGGGTGGATTTGCCAGAGTTTCAACAATATAATTGTTTAGCTGTAAATTTTCCTGCTGGCAAGTTCAGAGTTTTCAGCTAATCCCAGGCAGGGATTCAAGCTCACAGTCACATATATACGGTACATGGTTCATAGGTAGTGTGTAGAGCCTGCAAACCACGTTGCCACAGAAGTTTTCAGGGGATCATGAGCTCCCTCAAGCACACAATATAATTTGAATATATGATGCACTGATACTTCTATTATGGTGCACAAAGAGAGTGACATTGTTGTGGATTGTGTATGATTAAGAATGGAAGTGCAGAGAAGGCTTATATGTGTGTAAATCACTGAAATTTTTTAGCATCTTGAGTAATAAGACACGTTCCCACTTGAAGCCATGTGGAGAGGGCTTGGCTCAGGCCTTATTTCAAAATACTCAAGGGAAACACCTGCGCCTCTGTTAGCATGAGGCATGGCCCATAGCTTCTTGCTTTGACTATTTTTCTCCTGACTACACAACTTATGTCCTGGCAGCAGTATCTCCTGAGGTTTTTTGTTTCAGTTGAATGCTTGTTTAGCTTCAATCTGAGTAATACAACGGGGCTTAAAGTGTTTATAGAAAAAGCTACCAAGACAGCAGTCATACTGAAACCACTTCTTTGCAGATAAACATGATGAGAGCTGATGTACATAAACTAATGAAGAGGAAGGAAGAGGGAAGAGCATTTCCATTTCTCACTGGATTAGGAAGACAGAGACTATTTCCCTGATTGAGCTGGAGTTTCCTCTCTCAAAGCAACATATACAGAGGCATTTATTTATCCTTAGATGGAAGCAAAACAATGCTGGAAGACTCTAGAGCATGGGGCTGTGTCCCATCTCTCACATAGCCTTCCCTCTCTGTTGTTTTGAGCGTCACACAAATCCTACCAACATAGAATTTCTTCCCTTGACATTCACTGCAAATAACCTTCACCTATTAATTCTTAGAAACCCATAACATATTGCAATAAGTATAACCTTTCTGAGTCCCAAAATTGTCTTACAGTGTGAGAGAAAGAGGGTAAAACTATGACTCTTCCTCCATGCCTTTTCTTGACCTACTGCTGATCCATCAGAAAGGGTCTCATAAGCCACTCACTCGTAGTGTCTGGGGCAGCTGCTGCAGATACTGCCATGGGATTTACTTATGCATCTTGAAGATCCATGTGTTTTTGGCCTCTCTGTGCTGTGGCACATCACCTGCCCCTTTACCTTCATGACCCCTCTCTTCCTAGCCGCTTCAGCTTACTGGTGTTCAGAGAAACATAGCTGGCAGAAGGTCATCCAGAACATCCTGGTGAGCTCCTCTTCTTGAAATCAATAACACTCTGTGCCCACCTCAGTGTTACTTTAAAAAGAAAGGAAAAAAAAAAACAACAAAACAAAACATATATATATTTTCCCAGTTCTTTGGAAAGGAAAGCTATGAATATGTCAGCCAATACTCCCTTCACCCTTAAAAATCTGTCACTCAGGAAATAGTATGGGAAGACTGGATCACGCAAAAGTCCAGCACAGACCCAGACTGGAACAAAACAACTGAGTCTGAATGGAGGTTGCAAGCACTTTCTCAGAGGCCCAAGCAGTTCCACAGCACCCTGCAGTGCAAGCCTTGCCACTGACCTCAGTGGCACACAGAGACAAAGCAGAACTGGCCACAGACCCCCAAGGCCTGTGGTGATGTTCACTCTACCATTTGCAGCTTCTGCCTTGTTTATATGCAGCAGGGCAGTTTGCAAACACCTAACACAGTGCTGCAGCTCAAGCTTTGTGATTTGGTGGAGGGGATGTGCACAATATTAAATGCACTCAGTTCACTTCCCTGAGAACTTACATACTTCTTAAAAATAATTGGAAGTAGAGCAGTGTTAGGCCATACTACTAAGTGCCATGGAGAGTAACAGCTGTAAGTATTTGTTGTCTCTTTTTCCTTCCCTATTGAAAACACACAAAACAAATTGCCTTATCTCCATTTTTCTTGAATACCCCTGAAGTTCAAGAGGCTGATGATCTTAAAGGTCTTTTCCAGCCTTGGTAATTCTGTGTGATTCTGTGTGTGATAGTTGAAGGTGTTATAAATTCCTCTGTAACCTAGTTCTCTAGCTGGTATCTGTAACTCTGTGCTTGCCTCAAGCTTTGTCCAATAATTAATCAGATTGCCTTGGTCACAAATACTTGGACTGTGAAATGCCTCTGCAAGAGACACTCACAACCAGCCCTGACTCCACAGAGGCAAGGCTCTGATTTATTCATCAATTTGGCCTGACTAGAAGCAAAGCTATAGTTTTTCACCTGGGGTGTGATCCAGCACTCATTGGTGTCAAAGGCAGTGCTCCCATTGACTTCTATGGGACACAAGATCAAGGCTTTTGCCCACCAGCAAATGTCGTGCTGGTAAGGAGGGCAAGACTCCCAAAGGCAATTTAAAGTGCAACAAATTTACCATTGTGTGCTAGGTCACAGAAGATGCTCCTCATAATCAAACCATTCAGCCTCGGCATTTGGTACGTGTGCTAAACAGCTGTGCCACAGCTGACTTGGGTGAGAAGCTAAAGGAAATTCCATTTCCTTCCTTCCTTCCTTCCTTCCTTCCTTCCTTCCTTCCTTCCTTCCTTCCTTCCTTCCTTCCTTCCTTCCTTCCTTCCTTCCTTCCTTCCTTCCTTCCTTCCTTCCTTCCTTCCTTCCTTCCTTCCTTCCTTCCTTCCTTCCTTCCTTCCTTCCTTCCTCACTTCCTTCCTTCCTCACTTCCACACTTCCACACTTCCTTCCTTCCTCACTTCCACACTTCCTTCCACACTTCCTTCCTTCTTCACTTTTCTCTGCCTCACTTTCTCTTTCCTTCCCTTTCTTTTCTGTGCTCTTCCTTTCCTCACTTCTTTCATAATCAACTTGTTCTTCTCAGTTTTGTTTCAAAATGTTAGGCAGCTATTTCAGAAGATGTGTCCACATCTTCAGATGGCATCCAGACAACTTGGATTATACTTTCTATAACAGCTGAAAAAAATGTGTTCATACAGCATGACAGAAAACACCAATTGGAACATCACAAGTGCAGCAGCTGGACCCTTCACTCCAACTCCCTTGCTGCAGCTTCCTATTTTCCTAAGTCTGGGGAGACAGTACTGTAGAGAGGCCATCTGCCAGGCAGGTGGACACTTTTCTTGTTTTTATACACTGGTTCACCTTTATAAGATAAACTTTCATTTACATTGAAGTTGTTCAGGATTTACTCATTTGAGGGCAAAATTAGTGCTTAGGTATGAAGATAGCATTTGCTTATCCCAATTACTTTAAAAGAGGTTTTTCATCTTTTTAAGTCAAATACCTCTTTTTTAATCAAAATGTGATATTGTTTCTTCCAAACGTTCCTTAGGGCTAACTATTACTACATTTTTCTGCTTTTCCCTCTCTTTTCTTGGCCCCAAACACACTAAAATGTCCCATCTCCAGTCATCTGAAGGTTAGAGGTGACTGGTTTATTTAGAGTTCACTGCAGTTATATTGACACACACATGGTGCAACTGGCATACTTGGGCCTTCAGGTTCTGGCTCTGAAAGCCATTTCCATGTTGTAAGAGGAGGGAATGTAGGCTGTGACCCATCAGTAGACTGTCTATACACTAAAATAATGGAAAATGTGATAAACTGTCACCAGAACACAGTCTCAGTTCCCCGACTCTTAATGGTAGAATAACACAATAGGGTCAGACTAAAAAGGTTTCCTTATGAAAATTTTATCAGCGACTTTGGTAAATTGCTGTGGGAAAGGTGCTTTTCTCTCAGGCAGACCTGGAACCTGTTTTTACAAGGTACAGCTCGCATGCATTGCCTCACTCCCGCAAGATATTAAGGGCACTCAAACTGAATTAACACCAAATCAGGCCGGTGCACTTAACAATATAAATGCACTTAAGGGATGCCTCAGAATGATTTGTGACTAAAGAAAGCAAAGAAGAAATCAGCCTTGAAGACCACAGGGGTGGTGTTGTGTGTCATATACAGGAAAAGCCATAAGTAGAACTTAGAATACCGGAAAACCATGAACTCCAAGGGCTCTCAGATACCTTAGACCTAGCTGTAAAGTAGATGGTCTCTTTTGTGGTATGTAGAAACAATTGATAAATAAATTACAGCCAATTTTCTTAGTGACATGGTCTCCATTACCTCTGACAGCAGTGTAACTGCTTTGCTAAAATGATAAGAGGTGAATAATGGTGTATCAGGTAGCAGCAAAGGAAATTCTCAGAGTTGCCTGCTCTCTTCATGAGACCAATGACACAATGCAGAAGTGAATGAGATGTGATGTGGCAGCTGACAGGGAGCTCCATGTGGACTGATGTTAAGGCCAAAGCAGGTGAATCATAATCCTAGTTAGAGAGGGGAAGCAGTGGGGCTTTATTTTTCTGTTAAATTGTCAAACTCATCCTTTTCAGGAAGCCACCTCTGTTTGCCATCATTTTGCATCAAGTTACTTAATTGTTTCTCTCTCTCAGCCTGCAGACCATATTTCCCCATAAGCTAGAGGACTGACCCTGCAAAACGTACACCACAACCAGGCATAAATCACATAAAGAGCTCTAGGAGCATTCTGCACTTCAAGACTGTTTAGTGGATCAAGCTTTACATACAGATAGGTCCACCATAGTGAAATTGGTCTATGTTGAAGGTAATTATTCTCTTCTGGTCCAAGACTAGGATTGGATTAAAAACACCACACATCCAAACTTTCTGTTAGATGGATAGTCTCTTCAGCAAGCATGGTGTTGGAGGCACTATCCATTAAACATTAGTCTTTCTTTACACTGCAAAATGGTGGAGTTAGGGTCTTAAGTGACTGGAACCTGGAGCAGAAAGGAAAGTGGAGGACTCCAGACATGTTTCTAAGTTCAGGATTCAAACTGTTTCAAACTATAATGTGGTGTGATTTCTTCCTATCAATGCTACAGTTGCTGCTTCTGCTGCTGTTACTGAAAAGAGCCAACTCAACCAGATCCTCTGATTTGGTATACAGAAATTTCCTTGGCTTAGAAGGAGGATTTATACCAAGCATTGAAACCAGATGCTTGTAAAGTCATGATGGTGTTGTGGAAAAGCAGGATGAAGCTTAGTTTGGTGTTTATGGAGAACATGTCAGGAAGCTGTGAAACAATGAGGGATTTCTATGAGCTGCACCTTGGCTGTTGAGCAACATACATATATACTGCAGCATTTGCTGTCAAAGAAAACATGATGTAAGGCCATTTGTTTGAGCCTGCGGTGGCAGGGTGGCTCACAGGCTGTGGAGCGCACACCTGTCTTCCAGCTGAGCACCAAGAGGTAGGAAAGAAATACCCCATACACCTACAAACTCTGCTGAGGGTCCTAGCAATCAGTTAGCAGAAGAAGACACAAAACCACTGCTATAAGTAGTAGGAGCTGGGGGGTGCCTCAGCAATGGAGACAAGTCTCCCCACATAGATCAGTACAGCCAGCCCATGGTGCACTTCATCCTACTGGGAAAAGGCCAGCCCAACATGGCAGGGAGGCAGCCAGGGAGCAGACATAGGCCATTCCTTGTTTTGTTCCTTCCAGCTAGCTGGCGACAGTCAGGGCTGAATACAGCTTTTCTCCTTTCCTGCATCCCACAGTAGAGCAGAGTAGACAGGATACAAGCTGACAACCTCATGGACCATAACTCTCTCTATGGGAGTACAACATTTGAAAATGGCAAGAAAGAGACTTTTTCCTTCTCTCAGTATTCATCCAGGCCTTATCCTGGCCAACTGTAGACTTTTCTGTGATTCTACTCATTTTAATGTGAAAGGAGAATGGGTTAAAGGATTTCCTCTTTGTACTATTGTTACCTGAGTAGCACTTAGTGGAAAGCAAACTACTTCTGAGCAGACTGAGCCAATGTCACCCAAACCACTCTCAACAGAGAAGAGCTTCAGGTTGGACAACATGTTTACAGGCAAACCTTTGTACCCACAACAGCAGAACTGGGAGAGGGGAAAGAGGTGTGCTGGGCAGCAGTTCAGCCTCCACACTATGCCTTTTGTCCTTCCAGCCTTCTACCCTTCGACCTGGTAGGCATTCAACACAATTAACTATGCTGTGGCTATGGCTGCTGAACCAGATGACCCACTAGATGTCCTTCTTAACAAATGTTTTTATTAAATTAGCAAAAGGACTGTGCAGTAGCTTCCCATTAACTCAAGCCCAGATTCAGCTTGTACTTGTGGTATGCTTTTTAACACCTCCTCTTGGAATCAAACACACCTCCTAAATTTTTGCTCCGACACAAGAAACACTCTTCTTAGCATCTAAAGCAAAGGATCAAAATCCAGACTTTTAGACAAGTTTTTGTTCCTGGAAAGAACCCCTGAATTCCCTTATAAAACTGAGTTCTTGAATTAACAAGGAGGAGCGAGGCAGCAGCAGTGTCAGCGGTAAGTGCAGTGCCTTTTAAAAACTTGAGCTAGATTGAGACAGAGAGGGGGGATCCAGGAGACAGAGAAGCCCAAGGGAGAGAGGGGAGACCTGAAGGGAGTCGGGAATTAGCAGCTCTCACAAGCAAGCCAAGAGGTTGACATGGCTGAGGTCGTGCCGGGTGAGCCACGGGAAATTCAAAAGCAGCGTCATGGAGGTGTGGTGTGAGCCAGGTGTGCAGGTGAGCACGATGGAAGGAACAGCAGGACCACACTAGGAGCGAGGAAGAAAAGCAGCAGCAGTCAGTGTTGTGCCTAGATTCAGGCAAGAAAGGGGTTCCTGGAGTTAGGGAAGCTCGAGGAGAGCAGAGCGACCCAACAACAGTGGGCAGATCTGGCAGTTGAGGCCAGCCTGCTCACAGAAACACATGCAGGCGATGGTGAGTAGGGCACATGGGATGCAAGAAGCAGTGATTGGTCCCTCCCAGCTCAGGACACGATCATGGTCACAACATGGCCAAAAGCCACTGCCAAAAATAATCTAGGAATTCAGACCAAGCTCCCATGCAAACATGTCACCGTGCAGGTCTCTCAGAGTCACAGAATCACAGAACTACCAAGGCTGGAAAAGACCTTTAAGATCATCGAGTCCAGCCCTTCTCAGGTCCCTTCTCAGAGAAGCAAGTGAAATGCCTCCTGGCCCTCTCACCTTTCCAGTTGCCCTTGCACAATAGGTATGGGGCTTTGGAACTTGAAGGCCAAGCAAATGAGGAAGGAGATGAAGATCCATCCAGTGAGTCACCCAGGGCTAGTCACTCACCCCACAACTTAGGACTTCTTCAACTAAGAAAAAAAGGAGGGTAATTGTAGCAGGTGACTCCCTTCTGAGGGGAACAGAGGGACCCATTTGTCGACCAGACCCATCCTACAGGGAAGTCTGCTGCCTCCCTGAGGCTCAGGTTAGAGATGTTAAAAGGAAGCAGCTCTCTGGTCTAGTGAAGCCCTCTGATTATAACTCTCTGTTGGTTATCCAGGTTGGCAGTGGCAAGGTTGCAGAGAAAAGTCCATGGGCAATTAAAAAGAACTGCAAGGCATTAGTGTGACTGGCTGAAGCCTCAGGTCCGCAGGTGGTGTTTTCATCAATCCCTCAAGTGGTAGCAAAAATACTGAAAGAGGGAGGAAAACACACCCAATTAACATGTGGCTCAGAGGCTGGTGTCACCATAGGAATTTTGGGTTCTTTGATTATGGGGAAGTTTATAGGGCACCGGGTCTGCTGGTGACAGATGGAGTACATCTGTCTCAAAGGGGAAAAAGGATCCTCATGCACAAGCTGGTGCAGCTCATTGAAAGGGCTTTAAACTAGGCTCAAAGGGGGAAGGGGATAAAACCAGGCTCACTAGAGATGAGCCTAAGGACAGCCTTCAGTCTGACATCTCACTTGAGGTGGGAGATGGTGATATATGTGGCAACAAAAACACAGGGCTCACTAATAGGCTAGTAACCATGGGAGTGGCTGAGAATGGTCAGACAGCAATTAGGACTTCTCTCTCCAAAATGTTGGCAGGATCATTAGCCCAGCTGAAGTGCTTCTACACCACTGCACACACCATGGGCAATAAACAAGAGGAACTGGAGGCCATTGTGCAGCAAGAAAACTATGACATAGTTGCCATCACAGAAACCTGGTGGGATGACTCACACAACAGGAGTGCTGCAATCAATGGCTACCAACCCTTCAAAAGGGATAGGTGAGGAAGAAGAGACGGTGGATTGGACCTCTATATCAGAGAAACATATGAATTCCTAAAAATTAATGAAAGTTATTACAGGGTTGAGTCCCTATGGATAAGAATCCAGGAGAAGGCCAACAAGGGTGATATAGTGGTTGGAGTCTGTTATAGACCACCCAACCAGGATAAGGAGGTGGATGAAATATTCTATAAGCAGTTGGGAGAGGTTTCACAACTGCTACCCCTTCTTCTAATGGGGGACTTCAACTTCCCAGATGTCTGTGGGAAATACAATACAGCAGAGACAGAACAGTCCTGGAGGGTCCTGGATTGAATGGAATATAACTTCCTAAAGCAGCTGGTGAGGGAGCCAACCAGGGAGGGTGCCCTTCTGGACTTGCTGCTTGAGAACAGAGAAGGATTTATGGGGGAAGTAACAGTTGCAAGAAGTCTAGGGCACAGTGACCACCAACTTACAGAGTTTTCAATTCTTGGAGAAGGAGGGGGGTCAGTAAAACTACCACCTCGGACTCCCAGAGGGCAGACTTTGGTCTGTTCATGAGACTGATTGACAAAGTCCCTTGGGAGACTGTCATGAAGGGTAAAGGAGTCCAGGAAAGCTGCACATTCTTCAGGACAGAAGTCTTAAAGGCCCAGAAGCAGGCTGTCCCCATGTGCCCAGAGATGAGCTGTAGGGAAAGAAGACCAGCCTGGCTAAATAGCAAGATTTGGCTGGAGCTCAGGAAGAAAAGGAGAGTTTATGGCCTCTGGAAGAGAGGACAGGCCTCTCAGGAGGAATGCAGAGATGTAGTAAGGCGATGCAGGGAGAAAATGAGGAGAGCCAAAGCCCAACTTGAACTCAACTTGGCTACTGCTGTCAAAGACAATAAAAAATATTTCTATAAATACATTTTAAAAAAAAGGAGGACTAGGGAGAATCTCCATCCTTTATTGGATGCAGGGGGAAACATAGTGACAAAGGATGAGGAAAAGGTTGAGGTTCTAAATTCCTTCTTTGGCTCAGTCTTTAGCAGTCAAACAGGTTGTTCCCTAGACACTCAATTACCTGAGCTGGAAAACGGGGAGGTGGGGGAGAATGAGACCTTCATAATCCAAGAAGAAATGGTCAGTGACCTGCTACACCACCTAAACATCCACAAGTCTATGGGGCTGGATGGGTTGCACCCAAGAGTACTGAAGGAGTTGGCGGATGCACTCACTAAGCCTCTTCCCATCATTTACCAGAAGTCCTGGCTAACTGGGGATGTCCCAGTGGACTGAAAGGTAGCAGATGTGGTACCTATCCACAAGAAAGGCTGAAAGGAGCTACAGAGCTGTCAGTCTGACCTCAGTGCCAGGGAAGTTCATGAAGCAGATCATCTAGAGTGCCATTACACACCATATAACAACAACCAGGTGATCAGGTCCAGTCAGCACGGGTTTATGAAAGGAAGGTCCTGTTTGATGAACCTGATCTCTTTCTGTGACAAGATGACCTGCGTGGTAGATGAGGGAAAGGCTGTGGGTGTTGTCAACCTGGACTTCCATAAGGCCTTTGACAGTGTCTCCCACTGCATTTTGATGAAAAACCTGGCTGCTCATGGCTTGGATGGGCATGTGCTCTGATGGGTAAAACACTGGCTGGAAGCTGGGCCCAGAGAGTGGTGGTGAATGGAGTCAAATCCAGGTGGTGGCCAGTCACAAGTGGCGTTCCACTGGGCTCAGTGTTGAGGCCACTTCTTTTTAACATCTTTATCAGCGATCTTGATAAGGAGGTAGAACGCACCCTCAGTAACTTAGCAGACAATACCAAGTTGGGAGGAAGTGTTTATCTGCCTGAGGGTAGGGAGGCCCTACAGAGGGATCTGGACAGGCTGGATCCTTGGACTACTGTCAACTGTATGAGCTTCAATAAAGCCAAGTGCCGGGTCTTGCACTTGAGCCACAACAATCCCATGCAATGTTACAGGCTTGGAGAAGAGTGGCTGGAACGCTGTCCAGCAGAAAGGGACCTGGGGGTTCTGCTTGGTAGGTGGCTGAGTATGAGCCAACAGTGTGCTCATGTGGCCAGGAAGGCTGATGGCATCCTGGCCTGTATTAGAAACAGTGTGGCAAGCAGGATCAAGGATGTGATCATCCCTCTGTACTCACAGAGTACTGTGTCCAGTTTTGGGCACCTCAGCACAAGAAAGACATCAAGGTGCTGGAGTGTGTCCAAAGAAGGGCAATGAAGCTGTTGAAGGGGCTTGAGAACAAGTCTTAGGAGGAGTGGCTGAGGGAACTGGGACTATTTAGTCTGAAGAAAAGGAGGCTGAGGGGAGACCTCATCACCCTCTACAACTACCTGAAAGGATATTGTAAAGAGGTAGGTGCTGGTCTCTTCTCACAAGTGACTGGTGACAGAACAAGAGGAAATGGCCTCAAGCTGCACCAGGGGAGGTTTAGACTAGACATTAGGAAGAACTTTTTCACTGAAAGGATTGTCAGGCATTGGAACGTGCTGGCCAGGGAGGTGGTTGAGGCACATTCCCTGGATGTGTTTAAGTCATCTGGATGTGGTTCTTGGGAATATGGCTTAGTGCTGGACTTGGTAGAGTAGAGTTAATGGTTGAACCTGATGACCTTGAAGGTCTTTTCCAACCTAAGTGATTCTATGATTCTGGGGACAATGTGAGTTTCATAAACTGACATATTGAAAAGTCTTTGTACACATTATAAGTAGTTGCATGAATCCAAATTAATCAGTCTTACAGTTCTTGATTGAGGCACAAAAAATAGTAATTAAAGTCATTTTTATACATAAATCAGATTCTAATGATCTGCAATTACTTCAGTTTCTTTATTCTCATTGGAGGCACAATTTTATCTCAAGTTCTCTGCAAAAACAGTGAATGGAAAGCTAAATTATTAATAACAATATATGATTAATAGGTATTGTAATAAATAATAATTTAAAATTCAGTCAGTCAATAGGTTGCTTGTCATTATTAAAAACCATGCACTTCACCTCCTCTTGACATGCTTATAACCTTCCATATCCCTTGTTACTACAAGACTTACACCACTTTTTCACCTCTAATAAGCATTTATTAACCCTTTAAAAACTATCTAGGAATGAAACCATGTTGTAGAATGCAAAAGGAATACCTTGTGATCAGAAGTCCATCACAACGACAGAATCAGTCCCAATACAATTATCTTTCTCATGAAGACAACAGTTTACATGAATGCAGTTGAACTAGAGTTTCTATTTTTTCTGTTCATTTCTATATGTTCTAAATGTCTCCCATAACATCCTAATTAGGAAACTCAGGAAGTGTGGGCTAGATAAGTGGACAGTGAGTTGGATTGAGAGCTGGCTGTGTGACAGAACTCAGAAGGTTGTGATTAAAGAGCAGGGTCAAGTTGGAGGCCTGTAGCCAGCAGCGTCCCCCAGTGGTCAGTACTCAGTCTGATCTTGTTCAACATATTAATCAATAACCTGGACAAGGGGACAGGGCGTATCCTCAGCAAGTTAATTCATTATACCAAACTGGGAGGGGTAGTGACACTCCAGAGGGCTGTGCTGCCATCCAGCATGACCTGGACAGGCTGGAGAGCTGGGCAGAGAAGAACCTAATGAGGTTCAACAAGGGCAAGTGTAGGATCCTGCAGCTGGGAAGAACAGCATGCACCAATATAGGTTAGGGGTGGACCTGCTGGAAAGCAGTCCTGAGGAGAAGGATCTGGGAGTCCTGGTAGACAGTAAATTATCCATGAGCCAGCAACGTGACCTTGGCGCCAAGAATGCCAATGGAATCCTGGGGTGCATAAGGAAGAGTGCGGCCAGTAGGTCTAGAGACGTCATGCTCCCCCTCTACTCTGCCACAGCTGGAATACTGCATGCAGTTCTGGGCTCCCCAGTTCAAGAGAGACAGGGAACTACTAGAGAGAGTCCAGCAGAGGGCAACAAAGATGATTGAGGGATTGGAGCACCTCCCTTTTGATGAAAGGCTGAGAGAGCTGGAACTCTTTACCCTGGCGAGGAGTAGGCTGAGGGGAGACCTTATTAATGCCTGTAAGTATCTCAAGGGTCGGTGCAAGGAGGATGGAGCCAGACTCCTTTCAGTAGTTCCCAGTGACAGGACAAGGGGCAATGGACACAAGCTGGAACATAGGAAGTTCCATTTAAATATGAGGAAAAACTGCTTTACAGTGAGGGTGACAGAGCACTGGAACAGGCTGCCCAGATAGGTTGTGGAGTCTCCTTCTCTGGAGATATTCAAGACCTGCCTGGGTGCAGTCCTGAGTAATGTGCTATAGGCAATCCTGCTTTAGCAGGGAAGTTGGACTGGATGATCTCTAGAGGTCCCTTCTAACTCTGACAATACCATGAGTCTGTGATTCTGTGAAAAAATAATCATCCAGAAATCTTACATGTAGCAGAATGACAGAATGATTAAGGTTCAAAGGGACCTCTATAGTCATCTGGTCCAATCCCCCTGACATATAGAGCAGGCTGCCCAGGGCCATTTCCAGATGGCTTTTGAATTCATCCGAAGATGGAGAATCCACAACTTCTCCAAGCAACCTATGCCTGTGCTTAGTCATCTTCACAGTGAAAAATTTGTTTCCTGATCTTCAAACAGAGCCACCTGTGTTTCAGTTTGAGACTCTTGCCTCCAGTATAGTCACTGGGCACCACTGAAAACAGCCCGGCTGCATCTTTGTACTTCCCTTTAAGTATTTATACACAAGAGCACGATCATCCTGAGCTTGCTCTTCTCTAGGATGAACAGTCCCAGCTTTCTGCCTTTCTTCATAGGAGAGATGCTCCAGGCTCTTTATCACCTTTGTGGCCCTTTGCTGGACTCTCTCCAGTATGTTCGTATCTGTCTTGTACTGGGGAGCCCAGAACTGGACAAAGGACTCCAGGTGTGGCCTCACCAGTGGTGAGCAGAGGGAAAGGATCATCTGCTTTGACCTGCTGGCAGCAGTCCTCCTAGCCCAGGACACCATTAGTCTTCTTTGCAGTAAAGGTATGTTGTTGGTTCATATTCAGCTTTTTATCCATTGGGATCCCTAGTTCCTTTTCTGCCAAGCTGAACAATACATGTTTACCAAGCACCTGATGAAAATTCCATACACTATGACATCTTCTTCAGAACATTTTAGATTAACTTGAATTAACAGGAGAAAAGCATCCACTGAATTCAGAAAGTTCAACATTTGATCCAGGAAAAATGAATGAGAACTTCAGGAATCTACCCACCCCTTGGATCTGTCTCTTAAATTAGAGTTGCATAACTTTATGTCTGAACACATTTTTATTATTAAGTATTCGGCAGGCCATTAGAATATGACAATAGATCCCTGCAATTTTCTCCTCCAGATCCATTTTAAATAAACACAGGAGGAGGATGTATGCCTTGATTACCTTAAGAGTTAGCAAAAGTTAATAATACTACAAGTTAATAGTTGCCAAACAAGGAGACAAAGTGTTGTTTAGTTTGGAGTCAGCCTGCTCACATATTCCCTGAGACTTTCAATGAGTTCAGTGTATTTTATGAGCATTAAAGCCTCCCTGTCCATCAGTCAACTTGTCCTCTTGGTTTAATTTTAATACATGCTGTGAAGTTATACCCCAGACACTCCCTCCACGATTCTCTCTCTCAGTCCCATTCACTCGTCCCCACACACCTCTTAGGTCTTTACTCAGTTGGTCCTAGTGCACACAAACATATCAGTCACAACAGGAGTTTTCTCTCTCACATATTCATACTTAGCAGGAGATTACAGAATAAATTTCATCTACTAACTACACTTTTTTATATATGTGTATATATATATGTATATATATATAATATATATATTAGTGTATGACCTACACACTTCAGTGATTTTTAACTATCTAACTTAGGACTTCCATTGGACCATGAGGTGAGGTTTGGTTTTTTTTTTAATTGCCTACAAATGGTCACTGTGGCCAAGAATCAGGGAATACAGCTTCTGTGCCTGATCCCTGACCACAAAGCTGGGCAAGAGTTTCCCATTCCATTTATCACGTTATGTGTGGAGTTAGGTTTCCCATTACACTCCTAATGTGATCAGTAACTGGCTAAACTTGCATGGACTGCCACACTCCCATTAAGCCCATTAATATTAAAGTATAAATATCAGTGTCACTGGAAATTATTGTGGTTGCAATGGTCTACATCAGAGGGTCGAACCATGCTGTTAGGAAGATCAGCCAAAAACCTATTGTGACAAGAGAAAAGACACATCCATCTTTGTGTCATACACAAAGTTTCTGCTAGCATGTCCTAATAGGGAGTGGTGGTTTACATTTAGTTACCTAGTCGTCTTGTCAAAAGGAGAGAAATGCCTAAGTGTGGCACACGTATAAAAATCTCTGGGAAGGATTTTACTTCCACATCATTTCAGGCAAGAAAGCATTTGAATATTTATGTGTTTTCAGACTGGGGGGGAGAAAAGAGTAAAATAGTGTGGGGGAAAAAAATGGAGTTTCATTGATGAAGACATCACTACAGCTGAATTTTTTGGTGCTGGAAGACTCAAGGAGGTAATGTTTTTCAGAAAATTTCCCGTGACTGATGACACTTTGGGACTTTTTGCATGTGGGTGGATGGATGCAATGCTAACCAGTTGAATCCGTTTCAGAGAAACCCTTCACTGCTGTCAAGTTAAGTCCCAGACTGCAATGGAATATGACAAAGAGCAGGAGCCCAGCAATACTACCACAGTGTAAGTGTCCAGAAACAGCAAACTCTTCCCGAGATTGCCCAGAGCAATGAGCTTTCTTCCTCCCATAATGAAAACAAAAGGTCTTTTCTTCTTTCTCTCTTTTTTTTTTTTTTTTTTCCTATTCTCTCTCCTTCCCATATTTAGAACCACAGCTTGGGTCAAAGGTTAGTTCTGGCACAGTGACCCATCGGGTCTCCATATGGTGTTTATTTATTCTTTGTCTAAAATGCTTTTGGCATAATGTATTTGCATGAGTTAGATGGCATTTACAGCAAACCCAAACACGAGTTCATAGAAAAGGCCATTGGCTTATTCTTTCTCCTATTTTAATTGAATTTTCCTTACTCTTGTTTCTGCTGCTACTCATTTTATTTCTTTGCAGGTATTGATTTTTTTTCCAGATTTATTTTTGTTCGTTGGTTTGCTTGCATTTCGTTGGATTTGGTTTTGTTGTTCTGTTGTTCTGGTTGGGTTTTTTTCAGCTTGACCACTTCTCCATAACAGTTTCAGAGAGTCTTACTAAAATGGAGGAGTGTGGTCTTGTCTACAGACTTGTCACTTGGAGCTAGTGCCCATTCCTCCTCAGCACAGAAGGCTTCCCTTCAGTTGCTCTGAAAGAGAAAATTTGATTCTGCTTGAGTTTTCTTATAAAGCACAGCATCATCAGAGGCTGCATATCACATTCACTGCCCTTAACACCGTTTCTTACCTTCAGCACTCAACTGTGCCAAAAACTGCCCTTGTTTTGCCTACTTGCAGTATTTGTGGAAAACCTCACGTAACACATCCTCTAGTTCAACAGAGGGTGGTGGCAAAGCTCCAATTCAGAAAAAGCATTAGCTCCCTGATTCCTTCCCAAGTGACTCAGACTATGTTCATTTGCGTAGGAAGCCTTTCCTCATACGCACTTCTAAATCATGCCAAAAAGCACTATGGTTTGATTGCTCTGTGGTTGCATCTTCTTGGTCTTCAGCAGAGTTATGTGAACAAATAATTTTTACTGGGCATCTTTTAGGTAATCTTCAAACATTAAGATTCATATAAGGAAGTTATCCTTCATGAGGGCTACTTTGACTCTTTATGTATATTTTACATATATATGTGTATGTATACATATATATAAATAAATATTACATATATCTTATACCATTTTATGTCATTGCTGGTTAATGTCAGATTAAAATTTTCTCCGGCTATGCAAACTGTAAGATTTTTCTGAATCTAGCCTTGATGGAGCACAGCTGCCTTAAAATGCTTCAGATTTACCCCAAGGCCTCAACTGCAACAAGACAAGTTTCAAGATCAAGGCAGACATTGATACACTGAACAACAGAATTGGCTGTAAATCTTCAAAAAATGTACTTATTGCACCTTTATTTCCAGGAGGATTCTTTTGCACTAATAAAAAGCTTGTAGAGATCAAGATGGCCCCATTGTCTGGCTGAAAAGAAAACCCGGTGCTCCTTCTTTCCAAGCTGAGTGCTTTATACTGATGACATCATAATCCACAGCTTCTTGTATCTGACCCTAACTGACAGCACTATCTTTCAATTTCTATATTGTATGATATAGAGATAATCCATGTCAGGAAGGAAAACCCTGGTTTTGCTTTGTAACTGATATTCCAGCTCACTGGCTGAGAAGAACCACCAGTGATATCAGAGGTCGCACGATGACCTTGAGGGACTTGGGGAAGTCGATCTTTTGTTCTCAACCCATGCAGAAAAGTTTCTCCCTGACTGAAGGAGAAACTTTCCCAGGTTTTTGGCATTAGGCTCTTTTATCTGTCCTTAAGCAATGTAGTACTTGACTAGATACCTAACTTCACACATGTGCCCAAATCAAAGCGCTACCTGGATTGAATGGCATTTTTTACTGAGGACATCATGCCGTTTCTGATCTGAGTCAAGTTAAAAGACAAAGCCATTCTGGTTAATAAGCAGAGCTAATATCCAAGATGCAAACTCTTATGCCATATCTAGTATAGGCTTCTAAAACCCAAATTGCAATAATTTCCCAGCCTGGCTAAATTTTGCCTCACTTTCTGCTAATATAAAATAGTTCATCAGGGAGACTTCAAGATTCTAACCATGGACAAACAATTGGCAAAATCACTAAATGTCTCTTAACTTATTTTTCTTGAAGTCATAAATTGGATTGTCAGGGGATTACACATACCTACCACCACAGGATGTATCACTTGCAGAGAATTTCTGCTGTATCTTGCTTGAGAAAAAAAAAAATATCCTATTAAATATCAGTGCATTTTAATTCTTTATATTTCATTCTGGATTTCTATTTTCTGTGTTGTTTTACCAGTGAGTTTTGTCATGCCATTAGAAAGGAAACTTGAGTATAAGAGCAGCAAATTAAAATGGAACAACAGGGTGTACATTGTTTGGAAAAACCCTCACTGTGACAGATGACATAACGTTTCCCTTTTGATTACATTATGTCTTATAGAAGACATACTTTGCAATTTTACATTATTATTTTTTTTTACAAATTACTACCATGCTGGAATCAAACTAGAGTGATGCATTTTTCTTATTCCAGTGAAATTAATGTGGTATTTGGGCCATTTAATAAAATAATTGAGAAAATTTAATTAAACCAGAACTCAAGTCTGTGAACACCAAGTCTGCTCTTTACAGTAATGTGTATGAGACAGACACGTGAACACTCTTAATTACTTGTATAGTCCTGTTGACTTCAGTAGGAAGAGTTGCAGGCACAGGTCTTTGCAGATTGCCATTCATCCGCCTGCTCCTACAACAGGCTGATTATTAATCTTAGCAACATCCGAGGATACCTGGCACAGAATGGCAGGCACATTTCACACTGCGATATTTGAGCAAGAAATATACGTAGTCCCTCTTCCTTAATTTAAAGCTTATCTTGAAAACTTACAAACTTGATTTTAATTGACATTTTAGCATCATACCTGAGAGAGAGGCTGAATGGAAGAGGTGAAGATGCATTTTAGCTGGACAACCAAGTTCCTCTCAATGTTTTCAGGAGATGAGCAACTTCAAGTTGACTGTGGCAGACAGAAAGCTTCAAGCAGAGTCAAATTTAAATGGGTCTTAGACAGCATCATACATCTGATGGTTTTAAGAGCCTGTGTGTAAAATGAAAACAATAATATAAGCCAATGCAACATAGCAGTAAACGTAACTTTTTGCAATCCATAATATTCCATCACTTCGACTGGAAAAATAAACAATCTTTAGTATATCAAAACAGCTGTTGTTAAATTTACTGGTGTAGCTTATCAGAGGAAAGAAAGATTGTCTACTAGTATCATCTTCTTGTGTTAGAAAACAGAAAAAAAATAAGATCCTGCTATATAGAAAAACATGAAGACCATATGAAATTCAATTTCTTTGTCATGATACAGATAGTAATTTTTCAGTAGTCAAAATCACTAATGCATCCTCATTCTTTTACATTTACAAGTAATCAATGAGAAGTGGAGTAACAACCAGAAGTTAAGGTTAATGAAATCAAATGAAGAATTTTGAAAAGTCAGACCTGTTATTGATATGCCTAAATATTGACTTTAGCCCCTATGAGTAGATCAATAGGTTTTCATGTCAGAATGGACTCATCATAACAAAATACAACAAACTTCCCTTAAGAAGGGCCTGCTTCTGCCTAATCCATGCTCTTGGACTACAGAGCACTTTTTTCTTTTTTTTCTTTTTTCCTTTTTTAAAAACAAAAGAAATCTTGACCACAATAATTCCCCCTCATGCATAAATCATGACCCCTCTTGTTTCAGTGACTATCACCTTGAAGAACTGTCTTTATTTTATCTAGAATTTTTCTATTTTCAATTTTCCATCTCATAATCTTGTTAGGAGTTTGGCTAATGGAGAAAATGGTCCTGTGGAGTACTCTGGATGCAACTCCACACAGCAGCTCACCCTCCAGGCCCAGCATCACCTGGGGACTCCTCCTGAAGCCTCTCCATCTCCCGGTTTCCTTGTGGAAGTGGGACCAGTGGTGGGCAATATTGCAGCAGATTCAGTCAGGCTTAGAGATGCTGAACACAGCACAACCCACTTTGCTCATGATGACCACGAGCCTCTGTGGTTTTTTTCCATGATAGGGTCTCTCGTTTATAAGACTACATTTAATGCAAGAGCCATGGAAATGTGAATTGTTTTCTTGCATCCTGGCTATAATAAACAAATAAACAATATTAGGATGTGCTGTCCCCACATTCCTGTGGAAAGAGGGGCCATTTACCAGTATGGCTATGGTCATTGCTCAGGGAATTGTTAAACAGCATGAGGCTACGTCAAACATCTGTGCCTCGAGAAAAGGAGACATTTGTAATTATCTACTGGAGTTGTGCCCCTTGTTCATTATCTGAGTGTGATGTTGGTTTGGTACAATTCAACTGACACTTTAACATCCTTTTGTACACATGCTTCTGGTTCAGACTGTATTCTGTTTGCACATAACAAACATAATCAAGTTGAGACAATTTTTATCTAAAAAACTACTGATTTTAAAGGCTGAGATCAGCTTCTCTTTTTCAAGGTGAAGTCTAGCATAAAGCTCCCTGGACTTGAGGTAATTACTGTCCCCGTGTACCGTAAGATGAACTGGTGGGGAAGACAAGCCACCTGGCTGAACAGGGAGCTTTTCCTGGAATTCAGGGAAAAAAAGGAGAGTTTAACACCTTTGGAAGAAGGGGCAGGCAACTCAGGAAGAGTACAGGAATCTCATTACATCATGCAGAGAGAAAATTAGAAAGGCAAAAGCCCAGCTAGAACTCAATCTGGCCACCGTCATAGGAGATAACAAAATATGTTTTTACAAATACATTAACAGACAAAAGAGAGTAAAGGACAATCCATTCTTCATTGGATGGGGGTGGGAACATTTACAACAAGGTCAAGGAAAAGGCTGAGGTACTTATTACATTATTTGCCTCAGTCTTTAATAGTCAAACCAGTTATCCTCAGGGAATTCACCCCCCTGAGCTGGAAGACAGGAATGGAGAGGAGAACAAACCCCCCATAATCTACGAAGAAACAGTTAATGACCTGCTATGCCACCTGGACACTCACAAGTCTAGGGGACCAGATGGGATCCACCTGAGAGTACTGGAGGAGCCGGCAGAGGAGCTCACCAAGCCTCCCTCCCATCATTTATCAGCAGTCCTGGCTAACTTGGGAGGTCCCAGACAACTGGAGGTTTGCCAGTGAGATGCCCATTTACAAGAAGGGCCCACAGGAGGGTCTGGAGAACTACAGGCCTGTCAGCCTGATCTTGATACAGGGAAAAATCATGGAGAGGTTCATCTTAAATATGCTCACGTGGTAGGCACAGGACAACCTAGGGACCAGGCCCAGACAACATGCATTCATGAAAAGCAGGTCCTGTTTGACCAACCTGATGTCATTCTATGACTAGGTGACCAGCCTGGTGCATGAGGGAAAGGCTGTGGATGTTGTCTGCCCAGACTTCAATAAAGCCTTTGACACCCTCTGCCACAGCATTCTCCTGGAGAAGCTGTTGAACCATGGCTTAGAAAGGTGTACTCTTCACTTGGTAAAAAACTGGTTAGATGACTGGTCCCAAAGATTTGTGGTGAATGGAGCTAAATCCAATCACAAGTTAAATACAATCACAAGCTGTGTTTGTAAGTGGAAATGACAAAGGGAAAGCTTCATTAGTGACCTAGCAGTCCCAGACAGACAGACCAAGGCCTAAGGGAAATTAAATCCCTCCTGCATACATTGCAGGTAATCAATCAGCAGAGGTTCACTACAATCAGGAGGTACCTGGGCTCACCTGATGCTTTGATGCACCTCATAGCTTCTGCCACAAAAACCAGCTGTCATTGCCATAAGACAGTTCTGGTCTGCTAGCAATGTTACCAAGCTGGGTTTCAGGCTAGTCTCCCTCTGAAAGTGATTTTTTGTTCTTTTAGCACAAAACACCATGGGTGTTGGCAAGAGAGCTCATGTGACTCACATAACAAATGAGGACATGACCCTCACAGAGAGTAAGGGATGACCATATGCTACCTAGCCTGGCACCACCTGGCCTTAGCTCAGCACTGAGCTCTGCAGGATGCTGTGGAGCTGGGGGCTGGCAGGGGCCAGCACCTGCTACCAGATCAACGCTGGAGATGTGAGGTGCCCATACCTGCAGAAACTTCATGTATTGGCCCAGCATCAGGCATTTACTTAGAGCTGCTGAGCTTGCTTGAAGATCCAGTTTTTGCTGAGGTCTCCATAAATGTCCTGGGTTTAGATGAAGGCAAACACTTTTCTGAGGTTACTGGCTTAACCTGTTCAGTATTTTAAAATATATATTATAATTACTCTTCCATTGTCACTTACTATCTGCCTTAAAAAGATAAATATAGTAAGATCATTGCCATAGGAAAATTATTATAAATAATTTCCCATTTCAAGGTAGGTGCTCTCTATACTACAATACTTAAATCCTGCATCCCTCATGAGACAGGAACACTTAACAAAACAAACAAACAGCAATTTCTCATTTGCCAGGAGCACTTTGATGTTACATTCAAAAAGTTGACATGGGGCAAAAAGGGCAGCACACCTTGTAAGTGAAGCCTAGAATTTATTGTTAGTGTAATTAAAATCCCACAGTGTAAGTAAGCAACAACAAGTAGTTCTAACAAGTGGTCCAGCTAGAACAATGCTAGCACTCATCATTCAAATGATTTAATTAACACAAAATAAATCTCCTTAATAATACTGTTTTGAAATCATTACTCAAAATCTCCTACTATCTGCTGCTTTCTCTGGTTTTATACTGACCCTTCCACAGCCCCTGCTTGTCCTCAGGTCAGCAGCAGCACCTGTGTGACACATTTCTACACTTTGCTCTGTCTTTATTGGTCCCAATTTACTCTGTATGGTGTACTTTACACTTTGCAGACAGATACCTGCTGCGTGTTGCTCCTGTGGCTAATTCTGCTCAGGTCCCAGCTCTGTGCCTCTTTAGCTGACAGAAGTTGTTCAGAGCCCTGGGTCTTCGGTGCCAGCCTGTTCTCTCTCTCACATCACCCCACACGTGTACACCTCTATGCTGTGTCCCCATTCCCAAGGCCTCTGCACATAATGACATAATAATGACATAATTATGGTAGGGTCACAAATTTTGCATTCTGTGCAGACTAACTATACTATAAAATATACAATTATGGCTAAAGTATAAAATATTTTTATACTATAAAATATAAAATTATGGCTATTCTGCTATTGCACAAAGATAAGTAAAATTAAAACAAGTTAGGCAACCATCACCTAATCACTAGAAGAACTATTGTTTACAGCTAAATTAACTAAAACAAAGCTCCAGGCAGGCCAAGCCTGGCCAGTTTGCCCCAGTCCTAAGACCTTCAAAAGTTACAGCAAAGTCACTGCAAAGTCTACAGACTTTATTGGGCTATAGATGATTTCTGAGAGTTTCTTGTCAAGACAGGAAAAAAATTACTCCAAAGGAAGTGGCATAATTCCAACAAATGTTCCATGTTAGTATAACATAAAAAGCAAACACTTGAGTGTGTTATCAGGAAAATAAAAGGTGAACTGAGACTGACGTGGTTAGTTGCCATTCATGCTCTCCATTATGTGAGCGAGCTTGTCTGCAACAACCTCACCTCCCACCCCAAGACACACATTCACACCCCACACTTCAAGTTTTACTGGTATATTTCCTGTGGCATATTAATGAACAAAAGCAGAATTGCCTATAAAAACATTTCTGAAACAGTGTTTATAGTGTAAGAGCATTAAGCTTCAACTGTACTAACACATTATGAAACAGATACTTCTGAATATGCTGCCTATCAAACTTATTTTCCTTTCAATTTTCAATTTTTCAGAAAGTTCCATATAATATTCTGCACAAATGGAGTGTACTCATGTATGCACAAGCAAACACATGTACCTTGGATGGAGATCTTCATAAAGTGGATTTTAGCCCAAAGTAAATTTCTGTAATCAGGTTTAAAAGCCTGTATTATAATGGAAATAGTGCAACAGAGCATCTAATGGCAGCACTGCAAGATCTCTCTTGTGTAGAGCAGGAGTAACATTTAGAGAGCAAAGCTGTGGTTTTACAGCAATACTCCACAACCCTCATTTGTACTTTTAACACCAGTTTTGCAATAAAAAATGTAAACAGTAAACAGCAGCTAAAAATTTCTACTAGCACTATTAATATCAATAACTCTTGTAAAACCAATAGCATAAATCTTGCTCTTAGCACTGTAGCACATGTTTAATTAATCAGGCCTGCCATCCTCATTTGCCCTTCACTGGGTTTCACTGATGATTACCCAGTGGAAAATTCAGCCCCTTAATGCAAACAATATACTTTTTAACACTTTCTTTCCAGCAGCTGGCTTGTGAGGGTGGCAGAGGCATTGTTGCTGAAGGAGGCTGGAATGCCATTCTTGGCTCCAGGCACCCTTCTGTGATTTAACCCTTTGTGTGGGTTACAAACCAACTTGGAAGGGGTTGCCTTCTTTCCTCATCCAAAATAGCTTTACTTTAAAGACCTCTTTTCTTTTCCTCTCAGCTTTAGTGATAGGATTAGAGCCAAATATTTATCCATCCTGTGAATGTGAAGCAAGAGACATATTAACTGCTAAGTCATTCTAACTGATTCTGCTAAAGGAACAATGTGAGGTAGCACAAAGCCCTCCCTCATTCTGAATTTTAGGCCAGTCACAACTTTTACTTGTAAAGGACATCAGAATTTTATTTCCTTGTTGGTAGTCCTACCCAGCAATAAGAGAGAAAAATCGTCTAAGAAATGAAACCCTTGTAAATAAAATATAATTCACAGACAGGGGCAGAATTTTCCTCTGGGTCATTATTAGTGAAACCTAGTGAGGGGATAATAAGGACATGAGACCTGATTAATTAAACATTTGCACTATTGTGTGTAATTATAGTTCTGTGAATCATCCCATGGACATCTGTTTACGTGGGGCCACGGGACCAACCATGCCGAACTTCGCTACAACCTCAGGCAGAGCCCAGCATGGGTCATCCAGCCACTGAGGCCCAGCAGCTCCTTCCCCAGACCAGATAACCCTTCTGCCTGCCTGGGGCTGCTCATCACAGCTTGCCAATCTGGCCACATGTTCACAGCAGCTTCTTCCCAGAGGTAGTCTCCAAACTGGCCTGCTTTAGTGCTCTAAGCTGATCCACTCAAACCCATCAGTACGTGAATTTGCTGTGGCACCTGTAAGTTTTCACATTTGGTTACCCAAATGCACCATGGCATTCTCCTAGGATATGGGTTATATTCCCATTTGTCTTACACTTCAATCTATGTTCAAGCCATATACGTGCCCCAGGAATTAAATGTCAGGGCTTCTACTTGAAACATTTTTTGAAAGGTCTGTGCCATGCCATATTTGCAGTTTAAAGCTTTTTTACATCTTTTAGTTGCTAATTAACTTACCTCGGGTTCTGCAACATTTTGACAAAAAAGCCTTGAGCTACTAAGCATGGTAAAAACCTCAGTGCCAGCATCATCAGCTAGATGCTGTGGAGTTACAAATAGAGACAGCATTAGCCTGCCTAAAATTTACTGTAGTAGAAACATTAAATTGTTATAGCTCACATACACTTCTACATAACTCACATAGTCACAGCATGTTTCCACTCTGAATGGTGACAGGGACAAAGGCATTTTGGGGATCTGCTTCTCAAAGATGGCTGGGATTGACAGTGCTTCAAGCAGCCCTGTCACAGCAAAATGATGTCTCTTTCTGTGGAGGCTGGGAACAGCTCTGCTGCCCCTTGGAGATGTTACATCCACCTCCCCTGGGATGGGAAAGGGTAAGTATTGCAGAAGGCCATTTCCAAGCATTTCAGCAGAAATAAAGGTATGAATGAAAGAAAGCTCAATATTTTGGTTCATCCTTTGGCTTCCACTTCCTGGTGTAATCTGGGGGGGGTCTGAAAATATAATCTATTACTAGAATTGTAGCTGCTAGCCAGAGCACCCCTAAGGGAGAAAAAGAAACTGTGGAGGTAACATGGAGAAAGAAAATCCAGATTAATATAGTTATACTTTTTTTTTTTCTTCTTCCAATTAGTGCCCTTCCAATCTCTCGTCTCCCCTTTCAGTTGGTAATTATCTTTGAGTGTTTTTACATCACTTGTAGCTCTCCTTCCCCTTCCCACAAAAGAACAGATATTAAATCAGAATATTTCTTAAAAACCCAGACAAAATAGAATGCATTAATAACCCAGCTAAACAGGCTACTTTCTCCATGATATTTGAAAGGCACAAGAGGCATTACAGCAACAGAGTCCTAGATGTACATGACCAGAAGGGAAAAAGAGGAAAAAAGTTGTACATACGAAAACTTCTGTGTTTTCCGTTGTAAGAGGAACAGATGTAAACACTCTGTTAGCAAAATCCTGCCAGTCATTGTGGGTGTCAGCACCTTCTGTATGCAAAATAACAGTTGAGTTGAGTTCAGTGCTAAAGATAACCAACTGTCACAGGCCAAAAAGACATGCTGAGTTGGCTCAGCATGATTTTAGACACTCATTGCTGTTGCTTTTTCCTTGCAGTAGAATACTATCTGCCACAACATCACCTCATTCTTGCATTAATGATAACATTTGTATCAGATTAGTGCCACACTTCCCTTCAGTATGTCTTCTTCAGCCTGCACTCCGCAGAGACTCTGGGCACCCTGCCACCAAATCCACAAACTTTGAATACCCCTGAGGACTGCCCAGTAGTGTCACTGGTTCCTGTATGGGCATAGAAACAGTAAAAAAACACCTTCCACACCTCAGAAGATGGGAGCATGCTGACACTGAAAGGCAAAAATAGACGTGGATCCTTGAGTCCCATCTTCAGACAAAAAAAAAGAGAGACTAGATGTATGTGTGGCAGAGCGCTCATGCCTCCCCCTGCTGCCGGTGCTGAGGGTTGTTATGTTACCTGTTAACGTCTCGAGCTGGCAGAACAACTGATGGGCCCACTTTTGTTAGTTCAGACTGGGTGGCGCTGAGACCGATTTCTGGTCTTAACCCCTGCTGGGCTGTGGAACTGCCACCAGACACGGCGGCACCTGGCTTTTGCAGGTAGTTTGGGGATTGTCCGGGGCGGGGGGGGGGGAGCCTCTGACAATGAACAGGGTCCCCAGTCAATGGTGTGTCTTGACCCAGGTAGATTAACGAATGAATGATCACAGGTCAGATCTCTATAAGAACACAGTTGCCCGCCAGGAAGCTGGTTGTGTTTTCGCTTGGAGTAGAGCGTCTGTCAGGAAGCCTGCCCCCTTAGGTCGG
Organism: Hemiprocne comata; assembly: GCA_020745705.1. Classification (NCBI taxonomy): domain Eukaryota; kingdom Metazoa; phylum Chordata; class Aves; order Apodiformes; family Apodidae; genus Hemiprocne; species Hemiprocne comata. The sequence goes on along the minus strand of CM036616.1, from coordinate 72,343,024 downwards.
GACACCACCTGAGGAAACTTCTCAAGATTGAGTGGCCTCCTCTTTAGTGAGTGATGTATTTCTTCTAGATATATCTTTGAGTGAGCCTTGTCCCTGTTGGGCAAGTGATTCCAGGTATCTAACAGGAAGGCTTTCCCCTTTTGTCTGAGTGAGTGTGCAAATGTGGGATTATTATTATTAGCCATATTAAGATTATCTATGTTAAGAGTAGCCAAAAAACTTAGGAATTCTTAAGTAGTTGTGGTGTAGTGGTTTAATATTCCTGACCAACATCCAAACCTGTGGTAATATTTTCTAATTATTAGATGGGTAAATAGTGTTGTTTGGAATACTCATTCTTAGTCAGCTCCTCTGTGATTTTGGGTGCCTTCGTCACGGTATAGCATCTTTGCAAGGAAGCACAGCATCCATGAGCAACTCCTGCACTCCTTCTCCTTCTTTCTCTACTCTTCCCCTAGACAAGATTATTTAGGTCTAGGGGTCTCTTCCTCTGAACTGTATGATACCAAGTAAATAATAAATCAGTTGTGAACACTGATTTTTATTTAAAAACAAAACAAACACAAAACCCCCCCAACAACAACAAACAGACAAACAAACAGCAACAACAAAAAAAACACCTCCGTCTGGTTTTAGTAATACATGAGATTTCATCCCAATTACTCCTAATTATTCCTTCCATTCGCTTGATGAACTATAAGTATATATTTTCATTAAATATAAGATTTGGATACAATATGCCTGAACATCACCAGTGGGACAAGATGCATTGTGTTTCCAGTAGAAGGGGGGAGCTTGACATACTAGCAGCACAGGCCACTTCTTAACACGACAGAATGAGGAAACCAAACAAAAAGGAGAACTGTTGCCAATTTTGTAAGTGGATTTAAAGGGCAAGTAAAAGCATTATTCTTGCTTTCAAAAATATTTATTTAGTCATCACTTTCAGGCAGTTCATCATAGAAGTCAATTACACATGTGTTTTTCACTCATACCTCCTGGTGTTCTTCACAAGAAATGAACTAACTGAACTGATGCACTAGGTAAGGCACAGCCAGATTTACCCTAGTTCCCTCCCTTACAGAACTACATTAAAAAAAAAAAAAAAAAAAAGGCTATGCCAAGAACCTGCTTCTCTGAACCACTGAAGAAATGGGGACTCCTGCCATTAACAGATTGCCAGGGCCAGGTTTTACCTGTCATTTAGCTGCTTGGTTGAAATATTACTCTCTAAGGCCAGCTACAATCCAATTTTGATTGAAACTGACTAGAAAGAAAATACTGAATTTTCTTAGACCTTGATTTTCTTAGGTCTCAACCATAGGTTACTACTGAATCTGTTGCTTTTTTTTTTTTTTTTTTTTTTTTTTTTAAGTGGAAAGCACATGAGACAACAACACAAAAACCTTAGTGCAATTTTATGTCTCAAAAGGGGGCTGAGAACCTGCATCCCATAAACCTATGTTAAAATTAACTCTCGACACAGTATTTTGGGGGCCAGTCACTTAATCACTCCGTCCCTCAACTTACACTACAAATAACAGATTTAATACACCACTGGCTCTAAGGCACTAATAGACCCTCTAGATGAATAGCATCGGGTAATGCATGCTGTTATAGCAAAAATACAGTAAACCCGTTCAATTGTCTCATGCAATAGGGTTGCTAATTTGCTAATTGATGCTTTTGGAAATACATGCCTGAGCACCATCAGTATGAAGCTCCCCTGCCTGATACATCTTGACACAATACAGAGCAGGACCAAGTACTGAAAACAGTAATCTACTTCCTCATTTTTTCAAGAAACTTGACAAGAGAAACAGAGAGAAATCTCCATAGTGCCGCTACAACTGCAACTTTGCTATTGAGATCATTGGCTTTGCCAGAAACCACACTGAATCTTACGAGAAAACAAACAGCAGGGAATCCTGAGCAGCTTATAGACAACCCAGAGAGCAACCAGGCAGCATTTTTTTCTTGTTTAAACCTTGCACTGGTCAGTGCTGCAACTGACTGGGTGATGCAGTAGCAGAAATCAATGGAAAACGCTAATAAGGGCGTCAGATAAGACTGCAGGGAAGGAGGTGAAAAAGATTGTAGATGACATAGCACTGCTGTCTGAATGTGTGATCGGAATGCAAGGAATTACTAGCAGTTCACAATCACAGAATCACAGAATCATAGAATGGTTGGGATTGGAAGGGACCTTAAACATCATCTAGTTCCAACCCCCCTGCAGGGGCAGGGACACCTCCTACTAGACCAGGTTGCTTAGAGCCCCATTCAGTCTGGTCTTTAACACTTTCAGGGATGGGGCTTCAACAACTTCCCCAGGCAACCTGTTCCAGTGTTTTGCCACCCTCACAGAAAATAATTTCTGCCTAATGTCTAACCTAAATCTCCCCTCTTCCAGTTTAAAACCATTACCCCTGTTCATATTGCTACATGACCTTGTAAAATGTCCCTCCCGAGCTTTCCTGTGGGTTCTCTTTAGGTACTGGAAGGCTGCTCTAAGGTCTCCCCGGAGCCTTCTCTTCTCCAGGAAGAACAGCCCCAACTCTCTCAGCCTGTCTTAATAGCAGAGGCGCTCCAGCCCTCTAATCATCTTTGTGGCCCTCCTCTACAGTTGTTCCAACAGCTCCATATCCTTCTTGTACTGGGGGCTCCAGAACTGGACACAGTACTCCAGGTGGGGTCTCACGAGAGCAGAGCAGAGGGGGAGAATAATAATGTCAGTCCATTTTTGCCTCACCAATACTAGACCAATATGACCTTGCGTAGGTGAGGCAGTGCTTCAGAGATGATGACTGGCGGGTCAAGAGAGCCACAGCCTCCTAGATGCAAAGATGTCTGAATGCAAAAATGCATTTAGGCTTGACTGGAAAAGCAACTGGATGAAGAAGGAATAATTCTGATAAAGAGTATGGCCATCACAAAAGCCAGTCAATGCTTGTAGTGGCCAATGCAGAAACACTCAGTGGCCAAGGTGGCAGTTCTTTGAGTGAGGCAGCTTGGTGAATCAACAAAGAAAGGCGGTGGAAGGAGGCTGCAGCCCTGCTGCCCTCTCTGGACTTGTTTGGAAGTTCTAGCAGGGAAGTCTAATTACTGTATACCCTTGACTGATGAACGGTACATCTCTATTGGGGAAGGTAGTCCTCTTAACCAAGTGCCCAGCTTTAGGAGGGATGCATATGGAGCGGTGGGGAGGAAGGGGACACCTGCCTAGCCACCCAGATCAGCTGAATCAACCCTGGCGATCGATGGGGTGACAGATGTCTCAGCCAGCTCACCCTCGCATCCACATCCCCAAGCCCTCATATTGCCCTCGCGATAGACTTGTGCTGTGGAGATGGCCAGGCTGCAGATCGATTTCTGACATTCTGGAATGCCTAATTTTTGTTTAAATTCAAAACCGACTACCCAACCTAGCTAGTACACAAAGCTGAGTCAATCTGATTTAGGCAGGTTGAGTTTAATTAAATCTTTTTACTTAAGGACTCTGCTACACTGTAGAAATCCTTCTGTGCTTTCAGCTGATGGCACAGAGTGTCATTTCTCCTACTGTATTTCTTTGCTGTCTGTGCTATGGATCTTTCCTGGTTGTGCAGCACTCTGTGACAGGGTAGTCTTTAACGTCAGTAAAATATATTTATAGAAAAGACATAGAAAGAAAAATGGGGAAAAAATAAATAAATATATATATATGACCTACTACAAGCTGGGGACACCAAGAAGTCATGAGGCAGACTTTGTCTGCTTCACTAAACATTTCTAAGCCAGGTTACATTCTTCTAATTTTTAAATTTTAAGTATCAAAATATGAGAGAAAAATATTTGAGAGAACCACAGATAAATAGGACCCATATAAGATACGGAGACAGAATACTTGTCTCTCTTTATGTCACACCAGGGAGTGTTTTAGCTTAGATAAGCTCTTTAAAACTTCTTTGAGCCATAGTTGCAGCAGACTTAAACTAAGCTAAAGGCATTTTATAAAAGGCTTTCAAAGTATCAGAGAAATAAAAGAATTGCTGAGTACTGTTACTGTTTCTCCTTGCAAAAAAAAGATCTACACCCAAGGCAGGAGAAATGCTGAGAAGCACGTGTTGCCCGAGTTACCTTCCTTAACGTGTTGGGCATCCTAGTAGGCAAGTAATCCATCTTGGGTGTAATACAGGTCTTGTTGAATAAAAGGCCAACATTTCTATATTCACTTCAATAGGGTCAGGATTTCATGCAGAAGGTAATGCATCTTAGTCTTTGTGTGGTTTATTAGTCCAACTTCCAAAGCACCATCGTTACTGTCCTTTCTCAACAGGACCCTAATGTCTTTCTGTTTGCAGGTTTAATCCAAATGTTTTATAACTGATCACATCTGATTATCAAAAGCTGATTAAATCAACACACTTGCCTCTTCTGTGTTGTCTGTCCTCGTGGAAGGCATTTATGGCAAACTTGTACACTATAGGGCCTATCTTATCAATCCATCCAGTATGTGTTGCCCATTAATCAGCAGGAAAACTCAGAAGGAAAACTGTGCAGCAGAAAGTATCATGTCTTGCAGTTTGTCTGAGCTGCAGAAGAAGACCCTTCTGAAGGTGATTTCTGGTTTACATGGCACAGACCTTTGAAGTACATTCAATCTGGAATCAATTCAGGAATTTACATATATGGGTTATCAGCCCTTGTTTATTTACAATTATGAGAAGAGTTTAATTAATACCACATATATTGGTCAGTTCTTTGCTTTTAAATCCTACCTTTTGCCCATCAGCCAATCAATATGTATTTTAATCTTCTCCCCATTTCTGACATAGCTTTCCCATCTCACAGAACAGAGTAGCAGACTTCACAATCATTAATTGCTATTATGAACCCTTTCATTTTCTGAATATCAGCAGTTTCTATAAAGCCCACTTTTCATCCATGTGCTATATTACCCATTCTTATTTACCACTTGATTCTGAAGTATTCTTTTTTAAAGCTGCAGAGCTGTTCTATTTATAAAAAAAAAAAATTAAATATAATTTCCTTACTAGTCTCAGAATTTCTCAGTTGACATAGAAAAAAAGTTAAGAACAAATTCCAGCTGTAGGTATACTTCCATATCTATCTGCAAAACTTAAAATATGGATGAGGAAAATACAGCAATTTTACTTGCTGCAAATACAAATAAGTTGTTTATTTGGGGATGTAGTCTAAATTTTTAACCCAAGGAGTTCTAGGTGACAATCAAGTCCACCAAAATGAAAGTGTTTGAAGGTCTGGTAGTACATAGCCTACCAACAAGTAGCTGTATTTCTGCTGATCTTTGGTCATTGTTAACACATAGTAGCAGTTAATATTACACTATATTTGTCCCCATCTCTGCTAATCAACAAAATCAACAGTTACACAGGTGGACATGGAAGAACAACTCTCCCCAAGTTCTCTTTTCCATTTTTTTCACACAATAGAACTCAGACATTTAAGGGCAGTGGACAAGAGGTGGGAGCAGGGTCAAGTGACTCAGGAGGAGTATAGTTATGCTGTCCAGTTGTGCAGAGATGAGGTTATGAAAGCCAAGGCCCACCTGGAGTTGAATCTGGCAAGGAAAGAGAAGGACAACACAGAAGTATTTTACAAGTACATGGACAACAAAAGGAAAATGTGAGCACACTGCTGAATGGAGGTGGGAAACTGGTGACAACTGACACAGAGAAAGATGAGGTAGGAGGATGAGGATGAGGTAGGCCTCAGGCTGCACCAGAGAAAGTTTAGACTAAACATTAGGAAGAACATTTTCACTGCAAGAGTTGTCAGGCATTGGAACAGGCTGCCCAGGGAGGTGGTTGAGTCACCACCCCTGGATGTGTTTAAAAGTTGTCTAGATGTGGTGCTTGGGAATATGGCTCAGTGCTGGACTTGGTAGATTAGAGTTAATGGTTGGACTCAATGATCTTGAAGGTCTTTTCCATCCTACATGATTCTGTGATTCTGTGATCCTTTGTCTCAGACTTTGTCAGTAAAAACTGCTTTCAGGAATCCCAGCCCCATGAGACCACAGGGAAAATACGGAGCAAGCAGGTTAGAGAGCATATAAATAAAGTGCTTGTACCATAGCTCAGAAGTACCGAGGGAGCTGCTGATGTCACTATGAGGCCATTCTCAATTGTTTTTGAATGGTCATGGCAACTAGGAATGGTTTCTGAAGACTAGAACACAGCAAATATCTCTCCAAATCTTCAAGAATGGCAAAAAGGAAGATGAGGAACTTCAGGGCATGCTCTAGTGGCTGATACTCTAGGTTGTGTGTTGGCTGGTTTTTTGGGGTGTGGTTTTGTGGAGTTTTGTGGTGTGGGGGGTTTTTTTGGTTGGTTGGTTTTTTGTTTGCTTGTTTGTTTTTTGGGTTTGTTGTTGTTGTTGTTTTATTGTTGCTGGACTCGGTGATCTCAGAGGTCCTTTCCAACCAGGACTATTCTGTGATTCTGTGAAATATGTAAAGGGCGAGTGTCAGGAGGACAGAGCCAGGCTCTTCTCAGTGATGTCCAGTGATAGGACAAGGGACAACGGGTGCAAGCTGGAGCATAGGAGGTTCCATGTAAACATGAGGAAAACCTTTTTCAGTGTGAGGGTGACAGAGCACTGGAACACGCTGCCCAGAGAGATTGTGGAGTCTCCTTCTCTGGAGACATTCAAAACCCACCTGGACACGTTCCTGTGTAACCTACTCTAGGTGATTCTGCTCTGGCAGGGGGGCTGGACTAGATAATCTTTTGAGGTCCCTTGCAACCCCTAACATTCTGTGATTCTGTGTTTCTGTGACCTCCAGGACACTAAGAACTGGAAACTGGGGGCAGGGGGCATGTGGAAAGCCATGCAGAAATGTCTATCAAAACATTTCCCTCAGGATGACAGCCCAGATTCCAGTCCAAAGTTAACCCAAGCATCTCTCCCCATTTCACCTTCATCCCTACGGTTTCTATCTTTCTGAGATCATCAGACTTGTCTGTGAAATTATAGTCTCTAAACTGGATGTGAACTAGACAACTGTTTTAATTAAAACGATGACTAGCACCTGCTCAAAGAAATAAGTTTGCATTTGACTAGCTCACATGCTGAACTGTAACTACACTATGAACTTTGTAAGAGGTTCTTGTAGACTCAGAGGTAAAAACCATTTCAGTTATTAAAAGAAACTGAGTCCTTTGTGCAGCACCAAAAAAAGGAAACTCCTCCCTTTCAAATTATAAATCTTTCTAGTGCAATTCTTTATGGTTCGGAAGAGAACTTCAGACACTTTTCAAATAACCCCAACCATTTAATCTGTACCCTTCAGGAAGTCAAGCTGTGTGTGTACGTGAGACAGAAACATTTTTGCTGAAATAGGAACAAGCATACAGTTCTGCTCAGCCCACTGTAAAACCAGCTGCTTCTGATAGGGGATGGAACCTACTTTTCCTTCGCAGAGAATGGCATTATATAGCTGAGGAGTCTTCAACCTTTTGTAGTCTGGTCAGAACCTGTGGGGACCACTGTAGGCAAACTTATCCCAAAAATAAAATGAACAGTAGATCCATTATCAAAGCCATTTAATGTTATTTGTGGGAAAACCAGCAGCTTCTGACTTTAGTTTACAGGAAAACTCTGAGCCATTCATACAAGATCCTGTTTAACACTTCCTTGTAAATTTACTATTATTCCAGAGTGTTCTCTGTTAGGTTTTAAGCAATTTATATGAAATTCTAGCAAGTCTACTATCCCAGAAGTAACATATATTGATTGCCTTACCTTTCCCTGTGCAGTGATTAGCCAATCATATAGGTGCCAAAGTGCAACACAAATAACAAGTGTTCCAGAAATACTTTATGAAAACTTCTGATGTAGTTACAGTTGTAAAGGTGTTTCACACTGAAGGAAATTTGCATTTTCAGTAAATTAACATACCTTCACAGACTGCAGGACATTAAGACAGTAGAGATGAGTGAACAGACTTTGCAGATAGGTAACATTTTTAATCTGAGAATGAAAACATTTTTTTAAAGTACTGGAGGAAAATGGGTAGAAATTTTTACAAGAATTTACAATCAGGCTCCTGGACAAAATTATTCCATGACAAAGGGTTTAGTTTGTTTCTTTGATTTTTTTTTAAGTAGCAGTTGACATGAAAAACAAAGGGGTTTTTTTCTCTTTTTTTTTTTTTAATAGAGAGCCACAGTCAGCAATTGATGTCCAAATCCTAAACTATTGCTAAAATCACACAAACTCCTTCTTTAGAAATAAACAGAGCTCTTTGCCACTGAACTAGGCTGCAAGTTACCTGATGTGCTCTGATGCTATCCAGAGATTCCCAGGTCTTCTTTTCCTTCTGGTTCTTCACAGTTAAAGCTGTTTCTAGCTAGTCTCCCCTTTTTTGTATTATTTTCCTAAATTAGAATGTCCATTAGAAAAATAGTAGCACAGTTTTTCTAATTGATCAATTTTTACATGGCCTTCTTCTTGGAGCTTTTTGACCAAATTACTAGCACAAGTTTGCAGTTAGCCTAAGATTGTGACATTTGGCTTAACCCTTTTAAAAGGGGTTTATTTACAGTGCCAGACAATAAATTCTTCTCAGTATACTGGTAATAATCCAGTTTCCTCTTCTCTCTTGCTAATAATTTAACACACTCTAGAGGGTACCACAACTTGTCAAAAGTACAGACTACTATCCACTGTTACTCTCTCATGTGGGCTACAAGCCAGAACCTGGGCAGAATCAAGGAAGACTATAAAGCCCTGGGGGTGCAAGTGAAAAATACTGGTGCCAAAGTTATCTTTTCCTCCATTCTGGGGCAGCCAGAAATAAATGCATAATGCGTATGTCACAGTTTGACTCAGGATCGGCAATTAAACCAGCGACAACAATGCTCTCGATCCCCTCCCCCTCCCACCCAGGTAGGGAATCATAGAATCATAGAATCATAGAATCCTAGGGGTTGGAAGGGACCTCAAAAGATCATCTAGTCCAACCCCCCCTGCCAGAGCAGGGTCACCTAGAGCACATCACATAGGAACGCATCCAGGTGGGTTTTGAATGTCTCCAGTGAAGGAGACTCCACAACCTCCCTGGGCAGCCTGTTCCAGTGCTCTGTCACTCTCACAGTAAAGAAGTTTTTTCTGATATTCACCTTGAACCTCCTATGCTCCAATTTACACCCATTACCCCTTGTCCTATCACTGGTAGCCACTGAGAAGAGCCTAACTCCATCTCCCTGACACTCACCCCTTACATATTTGTAAACATTGATGAGGTCACCCCTCAGCCTCCTTTTTTTCCAAGCTAAAGAGACCCAGCTCCCTCAGCCTTTCCTCATAAGGGAGATGTTCCACTCCCTTAATCATCTTTGTGGCTCTGCGCTGGACTCTTTCAAGCAGATCCCTGTCCTTCTTGAACTGAGGGGCCCAGAACTGGACACAATATTCCAGATGCGGCCTCACCAATGCAGAATAGAGGGGGAGGAGAACCTCTCTTGACCTACTAACCACACCCTTTCTAATGCACCCCAGGATGCCATTGGCCTTCTTGGCCACAAGGGCACATTGCTGGCTCATGGTCATCCTCCTGTCTACCAGGACCCCCAGGTCTCTTTCACCTACACTACTCTCCAGCAGGTCAGCCCCCAACCTATACTGGGACATCGTGTTGTTCTTCCCCAAATGCAAAACTCTACACTTCCCCTTGTTGAATTTCATCATGTTTCTCCCCGCCCAACTCTCCAGCCTGTCTAAGTCTCTCTGAATGGCAGCACAGCCTTCTGGTGTGTCAGCCACTCCTCCCAGCTTAGTGTCATCAGCAAACTTGCTGAGGGTACATTCTATACCCTCATCCAGGTCGTTGATGAAGATGTTGAACAACATCGGTCCCAGTACCGACCCCTGAGGGACTCCACTAGTCACACACTTCCAACCAGATTCTGCCCCATTGACTACAACTCTCTGACTCCTTCCCATCAACCAGTTCCTGATCCACCTCACTACCTGATCACCAAACCCATACCTGATCAACTTATCTACAAGGGTGCTGTGGGAGACGGTGTCAAATGCCTTACTGAAATCCAGATAAACCACATCTACCGCTCTACCATCATCTATCCACCTAGTAATTTCCTCATAGAAGGCTATGAGGTTAGTCAAACATGATTTACCCTTGATAAAACCATGCTGACTGCTCTTGATGACCCCCATGTCCTTGATATGCCTAGAGATAGAGATAAGAACAAGTTGTTCCATCACCCTTCCAGGGATGGAGGTGAGGCTGACCGGTCTATAGTTACCCGGGTCCTCCTTCTTGCCCTTCTTGTAGACTGGTGTGACATTTGCTGTCCTCCAGTCCTCAGGCACCTCTCCTGTTACCCATGACTTACCGAAGATGATGGAGAGTGGACTAGCAATGACCTCCGCCAGCTCCCTCAGCAGAGAGATAATTAAGGAGAGAGACTTTCTGGATTGAAAACTTAACCAGACAGCTTTAATTAAACACTCATGAAAAATGAAAATATGTACAATTATATATAAGTGTGTTCAGGAATGTGCAAAAGCCTCTTGCCTCTGCCCACCCCCAGCAGCTCCCCCAGCATCTCCTGAGCTGTGAGCAGTCCCAAAATGTCCTGGAGCACTGCCAGAGAGAGCAGCAGAGCAGACAGGAGCTGAGGGGAGAGTTGTGAGGATCAGGAATGCACGAGCCTAGGGATCAACAGGGATGGATGGATGGATGGATGGATGGATGGATGGATGGATGGATGGATGGATGGATGGAGTCCTCCCCAGATGCCGGCCATGGACAGAAGAGAAGGGAAGAAGAAACAAGAAGGAAGTTGTCTTCTGTGATCTCTGACCTTACACTGAGCTTATGTAGATGTATGGAATTGAATACTTTGGTCAATTTTGCTGTCTGTCTAGTCCACTCCTCCCTATGGGAGGGCTGCAGATACAACTGAGGCTGCAAGTGTCCTTGGCGTCTCAGCAGAAACATAAACATTCCAGTGTTATCAGTCCACTAGCTGGAACACTTGCTGCTAGTTAAAAGAAAGCTTACTGAAGGAAAAAAAACCAACAGTTAAAAGAAAATTGGCTTAATCCTGGCTGAAACCAGGACAGCATATCAACTTCTGAATACATGGCCAGTGTCACTGAGAGGGTTTTGGTTTTTATTACAACAGGACATTCTTCGGTGGCTACAACCTATTAGGGAGGGATGGAATCCACCTGTCTAGAAGAGGCAAGGGAATATTTGGCAGCAGGCTGACCAACTTGTTGAGCAGAGCTTTAAACTGAAGGATGCAGGGATGGGGTCCAAAATGACAATGCTCATGCCATCACATCTAACTGGGGAATAAGCCAGGTCAAAAAGAGCAATGACACATGTTCCTTAGCTGCCTCTCAAGATGAGAACCAGAAGTCCAGTCACCTCCAAGGTGTGTATGGCTATCCTGGATCCTCTTGACCCTCTCCAGGGAAATCTGCATGATCAATTATCTCTCTGAAATGTCTGAACACCAGCACACACAGCATGGGGAATAAACAGGAAGAACTAGAGATCTATGTGCAGTCACAGGGCCATGATCTCATTGCACCTACAAAGATACGGTGGAATAGTTTGCATGACTGGAATGTTGTCACGGATGCTATGTACTTTTTAGCAAATGTGGGGGGTTGGAGTTGCTCTTTATGTGACAAAGTAACTGGGATGTACCAAACTCTGTCTAGGGGCACACGAAGAATGAGTTGAGAGCTTATGGGTAAGAATTAAGGGGGGATGTTAAGATGAGTGACACAGATAAATAAAGAAGGACTGGTTAGAGATGTAATGGTTGGGGGCAGCTTTAGCTGCAGTGACCATGAGATGGTGAAGCTCAGGATTCTGTATGGAAGAAGCATGGCAATAAATAGGATTACAACCCTGGAGTTCAGGAAAGCTAACTCTGGCCTCTTCAAAGACCTACTTGGAGGAATTCCATTGGTTAGGGCTCTAGGAGGTAGGAGTGTCCAAGAAAACTGGTTAATATTCAAGCACCGCTTCCTCACAAGGTTCAAGACAGATGCATCACTATGAGTAAGAAACGAAGCAAAGGAGGTAGAAGACCTGCCTGGATAAGAAAGGAGCTGCTGAAAATTCAAATGGAAGAAGGAAGTTTACAGAATGTGGAAAAAGGGACTGGTCACTTGGGAAGAATAAAGGAATGTTTTCATAGCGTGCAAGGATGTAATGAGGAAGGCTAAAGCACACTTGGACTTAAATTTGGGAAGGGATGTCAAGGACAAATAGAAGGGCTTCTTCAATTACATCAGTAGCAAAAGGAAGATTAGGAAAATTGTGGGCCTGCTGCATAATGAGGTGGGTGTCCTGGTGACAGAGAATACAGAGAAGTCAGAATCACTAAATGCCTTCTCTGCTTCAGCCTTAACTGATATGGCTGGTCCTCAGGAATCCTAGATCCTGGAGGGAAGAGAGGAAGTCTGGAGAAAGGAAGACTTTCCCTTGGTCAAGGAGGATTGGGTTAGAGATCATTTAGGCAAACTGAACACTCACAGATCCATGGGCCCCAGTGAGATGCACCTACAAATACTGAGGGAGCTGGAAGGTGTTATTACTAAACCACTCTCCATCATCCTTGAAAGGTTATAAAGAATATAAGAGGTGCCTGAGGACTGGAGAAAAGCCAGTGTCACTCCAGTCTTCAAAAAGGGAAAAAAGGAGGAGCCAGGAAACTACAGACCAGTCAGCCTCACCTTCATCCCTGGGAAGATGATGGAACAGCTCACTCTGGACGTCAACGCTAAGGGTGTGGAGGAAAAGAAAGCTATCAGGAGTAACCAACACGGATTCACCAAGGGGAAATCATGCTTGGCCAATCTGATAGCCGTCTATGATGACACGACTGGCTGGGTAGTTGAGAGCAGTGGCTATTGTCTACCTCGACTTCATCAAGGCTTTGGCACTGTCTTCTACAACATCCTCCTAGGTAAGCTGAAGAAGTGTGGGTTAGATGAGTGGACAGTGAGGTGGATTCAGAGCTGGTGGAATGGCAGAGCTCAGAGGGTTGTAATTAGCGGCACAGAGTCTAGTCGGAGGCCTGTAGCTAGTGGTGTTCCCCAGGGGTCAGTACTGGGTCCAGTATTGTTCAACATGAACATCAATGACCTGGACAAGGGAACAGAGTGTATCCTCAGCAAGTTCACTCATTATACCAACCTGGGGGGAGTGGCTGCCATTCAGCGAGACCTGCACAGGCTAGAGAGCTGGGTGAAGAGCAACCTAATGAGGTTCAACAAGGGCAAGTGTAGGGTCCTGCACCTGGGCAGGGCAGACCTCATGCACCAGTACAGGTTAGGGGTGACGTGCTGAAAAGCATCTCTGCAGAGAAGGACCTGGGAGTTCAGGTGGACAACAGGTTAACCATGAGCCAGCCTTGTGTCCAAGAAGGCCACTGGCAACCTGGGGTGCATTAAGTGTAGTCAGCAGGTCGAGAGAGGTCATTCTACCCCTCTACTCTGCCCTGGTGAGGCTGCATCTGGAGTGCTGTGTCCAGTTCTGGACTGCTCTGTACAAGAAAGACAAGGAAGTAACAGAGAAAGTCCAGTGGCGGGCTACAAGGATCATTAGGGGACAGGAGCATCTCTCCTAAGGAATGGCTGAGAGACCTGAGTCTGTTTAGCCTGGAGAAGACTGAGAGGGGACCTTATCAGTGCTTATAAATATCGAAGGGGCGGGTGTCAAGGGGATGGGGCTGGACTCTTCTCAGTGCTGCCCAACAACAGGATGAATGGCAACAGGCACAAACTGGAACACAGTAAGTTCCATCTGATCAGGAGGAAAAACTTCTCTACTTTGAGGGTGACAGAGCACTGGAGCAGGCTGCCCAGAGATGGTGTGGAGTCTCCTTTTCTGGGAACAGTCAAAATCCATCTGAACACAATGCTGTGCAGCCTGCTTTAAGTGAACCTGCTTTAGCAGGGGGGTTGGACTAGATGGTCTTCAGAGGTCCCTTCCAATGCTCACCATTCTGTGATTCTGTGATTAAAAGAGGGTCAAGAGTTCACCTATCAACAGTTGGCTCTACCTGATGGCTGTAAATGCTTCAGGGTACAGTAAGTATGTCAGCTCAATGTGCAGAATATGTGTAACAGCACGATTGCTAAAGAATACGTTAAATAAAACAAACCATTAACATGTTTAAAAAGCCAACATCTAGCTCAAATGTTCGCAAACAACATTGCATGGATAATTAGACTTTGAGCTACAGTAAGTTCCCCCAAAGCCTCCTTATGGCTTCACCCCTCTGCATTACTCAGTGCTCTTTGCAGCACAGTTGTGAGTTTCTAGAAGCTGGAAGGATTTATTTTTCGCCCTTGAGCCAGAGGCAGAGATGAGAATTGAGTTCCCACAGTGCAGAGCTCTAAAGGCCTTGCCTGCTGAGCCATACTGCTCTCAGAGGCCAATGGCATGAATTTCAAAAAGACCAAGTGTAGGATCCTGCACTTTGGCCACAATAACCCCATGCAATGCTACAGGCTGGGGGAAGAGAATCACAGAATCACAGAATCACCAAGGCTGGAAAAGACCTTTAAGATCATCAAGTCCAGCCTATGACCAACACCACCACACCATCTAGACCATGACACTAAGTGCCACATCCAGCCTTGCCTTGAACACATCCAGGGACGGTGCCTCCACCACTTCCCTGGGAAGTCTATTCCAATGTCTAATCACCCTCTCCGTGAGGAAGTGCTTCCTAATATCCAACCTAAACCTCCCTTGGAGCAACTTCAGGCTATGTCCTCTTGTCCTGTCACCAGTTGCCTGGGAGAAGAGCCCAGCCCCCACCTGACTACAACCTCCCGTCAGGTAGTTGAAGAGAGTGATGAGGTCCCCCCTGAGTCTCCTCTTCTCCAGGCTAAACAACCCCAGCTCCCTGCTGGCTGGAGAGCAGCCTGGCAGAGAGGGACCTGGGAGTGCTGGTTGATAACCAGTTGAACATGAGCCAGCAGTGTGCTCAGGTGGCCCAGAAGGCCAATGGCATCCTAGCTTGTATCAGGAATAGTGTGGCCAGCAGGAACAGGGATGTCATTCTCCCCCTGTACACAGCACTGGTGAGGCCTCACCTCGAGTTCTGTGTGCAGTTCTGGGCCCCTCACTTCAAGAAGGACGTTGAGGTGCTGGAGCAGGTCCAGAGGAGAGCAACGAGGCTGGTGAAGGGACTAGAGGGAAAGTCTTATGAGGGCAGGCTGAGGGAGATGGGGTTGTTTAGCCTGGAGGAGACTCAGGGGGGACCTTATAACTCTCTTCAACTACCTAAAGGGAGGCTGTAGTCAGGTGGGGGCTGGGCTCTTCTCCCAGGCAACTAGTGACAAGACAAGAGGTCACAGCCTGAAGCTGCACCAGGGGAGGTTTAGGTTGGACATTAGGAAGTACTTCCTCACAGAGAGGGTGATTAGACATCAGAATGGACTGCCCAGGGAAGTCCATCCCTGGATGTGTTCAGGGAAAGGCTGGATGTGACACTTAGTGCCATGGTCTAGCTGATGTGGTGGTGTTGGTCATAGGCTGGACTTGATGATCTTAAAGGTCTTTTCCAGCCTTCGTGATTCTGTGATTTTGTGACTTTCTGCAGAAACTCTCTATGATTTACCACTCACATAACACATTCAAACAGTTATTCCCTTAGCAGCAAAAGTGTGGTGTCCTGATGGGATGTCACCTTAATAAGACAGCATAAGAACCAGGAAGTTCACACAATTCATCAAAGGTTTCTCATAAGCTAGGTCAATTTGCATTTGCAGGCTTCAAAAAGGCTGGCTGATAATCACCTTGAAAAATGGTGCTGGCTTGCAAAAAATAATTCCAAAAAAAGGTTGTAACTCACAAGCATTTGCAAAATAATTTCCAAGACACAGATTTCTAATGACTTCCAGAAAGCATCCTATAATCCTGAGAAAAATCCTGGAAAGCACAGAGCCCAAAAACATAACAAAACCCTGTGGGACTAGGCAAACAGCATGCAGACTACTTCAGCCAAAATAAGGAAGTACATAACAGCTGTCCATACAAGGGCAGTTATTTTGGAATAGTTATTCTACCATGCAAAAGCACATTATGAAATATATTCCACCCATTGTGCTCAGGAGCTCTTGTAAGCTCACCAGTGTTTATTGCTTCCTGTATTCCCCTTCACAAGCTTTTTTTTTGTTGGAGTCCCCAACTTACATGGTTTCTACATCTCACTCACCAAGCCAGCATCTATTTCCTTTAGAGGGTTTTAGACTGGCATGGAGACTTAGCATAAAGAAGTATTCAGAGAAAGAACAAAGTTATGTTTGTTAAACTTAGACAAAGACAAGATAAAAAGACATTGGTGTGTCCTAAGACAAGCTTCCAAAAGCTATTGTAAGGTGCTTCTATAACAAATCTACCTTCTGCAGTTGGCTTTTTACTTTTTCAGGGTATGTGTACTAAGTTGTGTGACACACCCAACAAAAAAATCTTGAGATTTATTTATTTAAAGACCCAACAAAAAAAATCTTATCTGTTCACTGAAGAGGTGGTCGGAAAACATATACAAGAAAAAAAACTAGTTCATGTTTCCCGTCAATATATAATGAATGTTGCCACCATTCAGACAGTATAGGGTTCTTACTCCAGCAGAGTATGACTACTCTGTCTTGCACACTATTTTTCTATAGCAGCATGATATGTCAGCATATACTTTACTGAAGAGAACTTTCTGTCAACAATCAGTGTTTCATTGGCATTAATGTGCAGTAAAAGACAACGAAGCATGACGCAATTAAACCACAAAATACTGCATTTAAATAACATTAACCCCTGACATTTTTGAAGAAATATGCAGGATTTTAGCTGCATGACTCTCGTTAAGGTCAGTGCTTTAATATATACAGCTTCCCTCCCCAAATGTCTGACATAAACTTGTATCAGTAAGCCAATTGGGAATGAAGCCTGAAAACAGGATTTATCTCCTACTGCAAACATATTGCAACTAAGATTTCTCCCATGCTATTGTTTATGGCAACAAATTTTATTAACCTTCGCATGGCACCGAGGTAGGAAAAGATATCATGTTTAATTTTTAATTCCCTTGCCTTTTTTGATAGCTACCTACTGAACTGAGGATCTGGAAATAATTTTAAAATATTTTTTATTTAGTAAAAATCTCAAAAGCCATGTGAATGTCACAGGAGAGCTTTGAGTCTCTCTCCATGTGTGCCAGCAGAATCCTATGCATTTGAAAGACTTCATGCATGAAGTCATGATGGGCTGGCAAATCAACACAGCATACGCTGAAAGTAACTGAAACTCTTGCCTGATTCATCCAAAAGTTGCCACCATTTAGACTGGCACTGCTATGTACATGTGTTAGATGTTTACACCAAACAGCATGTTCCCTGTAAAGCATAATGGGTGTATGCCTTACTTAACAGACTACTGTTCACAAGTACACAGTCTATGATGCTTGCTGCAAGGACTTTTAGGACCACATCACTCCTGTGAACTAAACCATTCAAGCATCTTGGAGGCAACAGTTAGTAGGGCTGCTATACAGGTTAGCTGTGTATCACACAAAAAGGAATTTAATACAATTAGCATTGATGTTTTCATTTTGAACAATCTCCCTGTTACCATTATGCAATGGGAGATAAAACTGTCTACCATGAAAAAGAAAGGATACTTACACAACAATGCTCAGAATACTTGTGCTTAAAGTAAATATTTTTCATTTTTTAATTTATTAATTTCATTGAATAGGTCAAAAGAAAATGCAACAACTTCTGAAGCTTTGATCAGACACAGTAGAGCCATAAGAAGGCAATCTAGTATCAGTAATGATTATTAATACTATTTGCTTATAAAGGGACAAGAAGTATGGTAAAGTAGAAGCTGTAAACAAAGAACTGAATAAAAATTATTCAGTAGCTGTCCCTACCTCCTGCTGAGCATTCCTTGGAAACAATTTATTTTCCAGACACTTCCTCATATTTTTCTTTGTCCTTGTACTATTTTATTCATCAGTCACTGGACACCTGAAATGGCAAAGACTCAGTTTCACATGCATTACTGAATGACTGTTTCATAAAGTAAGAACCTTTGTTTTTTTCTTAACATTAGCACCAAACTAAAATGCACAGATATACATAGAAACTGCACACAATCCCTACATTGATGCTCCCCATAGAGTGATGAGAGCCATGTTAGCATGACAAAAAGCATGTCACCTTTCCACTGATGCTGAAGGAAGATTTGCAGAGACCTAACTGAAAGCCAAGTCTACATCTGTAAAGTTGAAGTCACAGTAGAAGTAGAGAACCTGTAAGATAATGTAATTATACCAGTTTGAATCCTAAAAGACTGTACATAAATAGGTTAAATAATTTTTATATAAACATCCATTTATAAAGGTTACTGTAGATTTCACTGTTTCAGATGAATATTCAACAATTAGGAAAGAAGACACTTAAATACCTTCCAAGTAAACACTGAGGTATATCTTTGGGTCATGATGTGAAATCATTGTCCAAAAAAGATCAGATTATGAAGACTAAAGTGAAGCCAAGTTAGGCAAAATCCAGCAATTTCATACTGGACAAGATGAAAGTTGAAAAGACAGGAAAGAATGTTCTAAAAGCATAGAGAGAGAAATGTTGAGTTAGCGTGGTGTTCATCACCAACAATGGAAGAAAGGCACTCTTCGCATAATTCTTTGTTCCAAACTGTGATACTGACAAGGGCTTATTGGGTTTTATTCACGACAGAATAATCACATAACAAAAGGCATCAGGAGAAAAATGCTACTAAAGCAATTTTTTATTCCAAAAGAGAGTTTAAATAATTTTTAGGAGCTAAGTTATAACACTGAACACACAGTTTTATACAGAATTTAAAGCCTTGGAAAACCTTTCAAGTACGGGATGACAGCAGTATGATCAGATGCTTTTGCAAGTGACCAAATGATCAAACTGACCTAACTGACAAACAGGTTATATAAAACATTGCCTTTCAGTTAATCCACGGCTTCAGCACTGTTGGGGAATTTTGAGAGCCCTTTACACAGCAAAATGGCCGGCCCCCTTTTGAGTAAAGAAATATGGTCTAGATATATGGATATTTCAAAACTATCTGAACTGGTGGACTGAAAGGGTTGTAATCAGCGGCACAAAGTCCATCTGGAGACCAGTCACTAGTGGTGTAGCCCAGGAGTAGCCCAGGAGTCAATGTGGGGGCCAATACTGTTTAATACCTTAATTAATGACCTGGACAATGGGATGCACAGAACCACACCATGTCAGGGGTTGGAAGGGAGCTCTAGAGATAATCGAGTCCCTGCCAGAACAGGACCACCACAGAATCTAGGGCAGGTCACTCAGAAAAGCATCTAGAAAGTGTTCAGAGAAGGAGACTCCACAACCTCTCTGGGCAGCCTATTCCAGTGCTCTGTAACCTGTACAGTAAAAAAATTCTTCCTCACATTGAGGTGGAACTTCCTGTGCTCTAGGCTGCATCCATTGCCCCTCATCCTATCACAGGGCACGGCTGAAAAGAGATTGGCCCTTCCTTCTTGACCCAGTGCACACTCCACAAGTTTGCCGACGATACAAAGCAGGAAGAAGTGGTTGATAAACCAGAGGGTTTGGTGCCATCCAGGGGGACTTTGACAGATCAGACAAATGGGCTGACAGAAACTTCACCAAGTTAAAAAAAAAAGAAGCAAGCCCTCTACCTGGGGTGGAATAACCTCATGCACCAAACCAGGCTGGGGCACCAAGACTTACCGAGGACCAGTTCTTACTGAGGACCAATTGGCAGGGGAGCAGGTTGGCAGAAAAGTACCTAGAGGTCCTCATAGGCTCCATGATGACCATGAGGCGGCACTGTGCCCTTGCAGCATAGAAGGGCAACAGCCTACTTGGGAAGCATCAGGAAGAGAGCTGTCAGGAGGTCAAGGGACATGATCCTTCCCCTCTATTCAGCACTGGTGATGCCATATCTGGAGTAACAGCTCCAGTCCTGAGCTCCCTAGTAAAAGAGAGACGTGGACATGCTGGAGTGCATACAGTGAAGGGCAACAAAGATGACAGAAAAAATGACTGGAGCATCTGTCACATGAGGAGAGGCTGAGAGCACTGTGGGTTTTTTAGCCTGTAGGAGAGAAGGCTTAGGGAGATCTTATCAACACATATAAATACCTGCAAAGGAAAGCAGATGGAGCCACACTATTCTCTGTAGTGCCTAGTAACAGAACAAGAGGCAATGGGCACAAACACAAGAACTTCCATTTAAACATAGTGGAAAAAAAAACCCCTTTGAGAGTGATTGAACACTGAAACAGGTTGTCAAGAGAGACTCCATCCTTGCAGATATTCAAACCCAACTGGACATGACACTCAGCGACCTGTTGCTGCTGACTGAGTTCTGAGAAGGGGTGCTGGACAACCTGATCTCCAGAGGTGCCTTCCAACCTCAGCTGCCCCAGATTAACTTGGTAAAGGCATCCGAGGTCTTTAAGAGCAATGGAGGAGATGCTCATAATTGTATATCAAACATTACTGGCAGTAGAGCTTGTGCTGAATTTCCAAATATGTGTGAGAGACAGAGTCAGAAAGCCCTTCTGTACTACTGGTGTAGTAGTAACTGCTTACAGTATGTGGAGTGGTAATACAGTCAGCCCAATAACCAAACTGTTTGCTGAGAAACATACACCCACGTGTGCGCAAAGGCACACATACAATTTGTACTAACAGCTATAAAACTTCCTATTGCAGGGAAGAAATAATATATTTCACAGTCTCTTTTCAGAGATTGCTTGGTGGGAAAATAAATCAACAGGAATTCTGAGACTGATCAGAAGGCAGACCTGTAACCAATAATTTGCTGTGCCACATTCCAAAAATCTGTAGAGTATACTAGCCCCACCAAATATGGATTTTCTTCTAAGGACACTTTTTGGTTGTTCTCAAGGAGCAGTGCCGATGATGGAGCTGAGGTTACCCAAGTAGAAGCTGTCCTCTGGAAATTCCAGGCCCAAACCATGAAAAGCTCTGAAAGGAAGGATCAAGGTCTCAAGCTCTGCAATTTTCAAAGCAAGCCAAAGACAGCAGACGGTATAAAACAGTCAGGATGCTCTTTTGGCAGCTACTATTACTGAACTGTGTTGCCTCAATCTACACAAGCATGATTTTTATTGTGTTCCCAAAAAGGGGAAAAAATGCTTTGGTAGGATAATTTGTAAACTACTAATAGGGGATCTTGCCAGCTGGATTTCTTCTATTCATTTGGAATTTATCACAAACTTCAATTTATCAGATGCCTGGAAAAGCAACACAGGAGTATTTGACTAATGATGATCCAGTTTACTACTCAACATCTTCTTCACAATATGAGAAAGAGGAGCTTTCCCTTACAAATGGGACATCTGACATGTAAACACAAAAATATTTCAGTCTCTTCAAAGTGGATGTGTAACTCACGGTTAGTCAATATTGAAACAGAGTAATCGAGGCAGATGTCCTCCTTCCAATGAAAACATGCAAGTTAGCTCTTGTGAGAAATGATAGCCCACTAAATTATTCATATTAACTACACTCAGTTTGTCACTGCTGTGGTCCCTGCAAAATCACATGAACCTATGCTTGGAGCAGTAACTGAAGCAAATGGAGGATATCAGTCCTAATCTTGATACGGTACTGATTAAAGAAAGAAAAACAGATTTCAGAAAGAAATCCTTCTCAGTCTCTACATGCACAACACCATATGTACTGGCAATGATGGAAGAGGGACAAACATGCTGCAATTTTTTTTTTTAGTAGTTTGAGGTCATGTAGCAAAGAACAGGCACTTCCTCAAACTACAGAGTTTATAGAATGTTTTTAAAAGTAAAGCACATATATGCTTCCATACATAGTAGAAAAAAAAATGCTTGGTAAAATATATTCTTTCATTCTCCATACAAATATAACAGATCTTTGACTTTGTATTTGGAAGAGCAGGATACTTGCAGTGCTTTTACCAGGTACAGTCACTGTCAGGAAACAGGGGAGCCAAGACTTTTGGAGGGAAATGAAAGTTCCTTCTTCAGTATTAAAAACTAAATACATCATTGTAAAGAAAGGGAGTATTCTTCATCTACCAGTCAGCTTTTACATGTGAGAGTTCCGCTGGATTTGACGATCTTCAAGGTCCTTTCCAACCAGGATGATTCTATGATTTTTGAGTTTGCATGGCTCTGTATTAGTTTACACACACATACACACATCACGGCTGTGAGCAATGGACTTGCAAAATAGAGGAATGCCTGAAAACCAACAGGCATCTTTGACTGAAGTTCTTCTGCCATAAATTTGGGATTTATATTAGCTTTTCTGGTACCTGAAAACAAGGGTATGTGGAAGACTTTGGTCATTTTAAGTGGTATATTACCTATGCAAATACTGTTTTCCATCCAAAATGGAATATCAGTTGTAGTTGAAAGGCTTTAAAATCAAATCCTACACTCAACATATTACAAGAAATTACAAATTCCGTAATGCATAATATTATTTTTCTAATGTATCACTGGTCCATAATGAGAAACAATCTGTTGTATAGATTTTGCATTCAATCTTTTTGTCAAAAACTACATAGCACATCAGAAGTTAATAGCACTGGGGAGTTCAGTGATTAATATGAAAACAAATGGTATATTACAAATTTTCTTTTGTTCTTCATTCACAATGATGGAACTGCTAGAATTTAACCTTTAAGGGTTAAAGAGTTTAATCAATGTCAATGTCTGATCTTCTGAAGGCGATAAAGAACAGTCTGTCTAGCGATACCCAACAGAACATCACTTTGTCAAGCCACAAAGCGCCCAAAAGCTTGTCAAGTAAGTTACCAGAAACCTCTTTGTGGTTAGAACTCAGCTCCTTCCTGCTTGACCTATTATTTGATATTTGACCACTTGGTTGCAAGACACTTGCTCTTTCCAGCTGAAATGTCACTGGGGCATCTTGTCAGCTCCCCGACATCTCGGCCTGACATACAATTTTACTTTTGTGTGCTACAAGGCAGAAAATGCAGGGCAATGGCCTTGCTTTAAATTCTGTCAGCATCAAAGATGGGCGTCACTCTTGGGTCCTACCAACAACAACAAAAAAGGAGTCTATTTGAAGGTCAAAACAGCCATTACTTTAAAGTCTTTCAGCTTAAACTAAATATATTACCTACAACACCGGTTTGGGAACTGTCCTTATAAAGTACATAAACATATCATCAGAAATCCTCCCTGCACAATTGTTCTTCTTTCTTAAGAAATGCAGACTTGATAAAAGGGTGAGTTTTCAGCGCCTGCAGGGACCAGGTTCAGCAGTTAACTTAACTTGTTCAAATAGGCAAGTGGTATCATGTAGCTTTACAAGGAGCAACCTGACCTTCTCACATTGACCAGCAGTGACATTATTGTGCAGGAAGAGAAGCAGTCACATCATTTCTGTTTTGCACAACCTGCTTAAAGTTTGCAACTAAATGCTTGTCTTCAGTTGAGCTGACAAGAGAAAAGAGGGGGCTCAGTGAACCATGGCAGGGCTGCCATGAAATGACAGGAATCATTGGCATACATTTCAAATAGCTCTCTCAATCCTATTAAAGTATTGCAGTCCTGCTTTAAAATAGACAAGTATGAAACAACTTTGATAGATAGAGACTAAAATGGCTTATTGATTTTTTTTTTTTAAGACTGAGGAAAATTACCCAAAATGTGTCATTCTTTAACATTTAAAAATACACTACATAAAAATGAACAACTGCAATAAATAAAAGTTTAAAAAAAACCTGTTTCAGTATGCAAAGAATGAGAAGTGCAGAAATGTGAACATATTAATGCACATTTTCATAAAACCATAAAATTAATGTCAAAAATACATACACTGAACTACAATTCAAAGGTAGCAATAAAATCGCACTTTAATTGCATCATTTCACATTAATGCAATTTTTTCCTTCTTAAAGATTATTGATACAAAAGATCTGAAAATCCATTTTCCATTGTTCTTTTGGGACTAGATGTGACATTCAGGTTGAAGGAATAGACTGAAGACTGAGAACTGGCTCTATTGTGCATAAAGCTCTAGGATGTGTCAGGTTCAGCTTGCAATGCCAAAAAATCTGGGATACAACTCTGGTCAGGGTGAATTCCTAGTTTGAAGTCGTGGTGATGTTTGAGCTCCCTCTTGATTCCTGGAGTAAAATAAAGTAAAAATAAAAATCAAACCAAAACAGAATCTCCTTTATTGTTAAACAAGCAAAAAAATAATTTAATTATGCCTTTCACAAAGGTACGTGTATGATATATTTGCAAATGATCGCTTCTTGTCTCAAACACTTATTTAAAATACAGGGTACCTGAATATATATATAGTAACCTTCAATAAGCAGGAACAAAGGACATTATCTAGAGTATTCTACACTACAAAGTATTAGGAAATAATACCCTAATTTCTTTGAAGTGCTACACATACTTACAAAAAATTTTTACTCCTTTTCATTATGATTTCTAGGATGTGGTTTTTTAATCAAGTAAACAAACTTATTCTACAGTCTCCCTGTCAACACTATTAATAAAAATATTCCATGCTAACCGTGGAAGGCATTAATGTATTTTTAAATATAATGTACCATCAGTTGAAAGAAAACACTTAATACTCTTCAAAAGTTAGCCTGTTAGTAGATGGCCAGACAACATAAACTGAATGTATGTTGATGGGGAACATGATGCATATTTCAGTGAGTCTCGACATTCAGTCAAACACTTATAAAGGTTAGACCAGTTAAAACTCAGTATTAAATAACTTCCAGCACCAAAACATCGTGCATACTACTTTGAAAGGTTATGGATATTAAAATATCAGTGTATCAGCCTTAATAATTTTAAATGCTAAATAAAGATACACTGTATTCCTTTAAATAGCCATAATAATAAACAAACTCGAGAAAACACAATGGCATCTTGCTCTTCTTCCCTTTACCAAGGCATTTTACCCAATGCACTATATGCTGTGGAAATAAAAATCAATTATTTGATCAGGTCATAAAACATGCAAAAACTTCACACACCAAGCATAATTACAGAAAAGACGTAAGTTAAGATACTGAAAGACTGTTAGGGCATATTTGAGGCTTTAAACACTCTCTCTTTGGCATTTCAGCTAGAGTATATATACATATATAAACACACACACAGTGGCAGAAATGCATATATAGAGAGACACAGATTCCAACATACATGCTTATAGATACTCAGAGTATATTTCAACAAATCCAGACTCAATCATATGTATAAAGACACATTCATGAAAGATTCCCCTTTCCTCGTTTACCATTGCTGGAAAAAAAAATCAGTGGTTGCCTCTAACACCTACTTTAACAGTTCTCTTTGATATTGACTCTTGATTTCCTAATTCACCACAAGCCATATTGCAGTTACTGCAAACACCTAGGTTATGTTAGACCTTCATTAAAAACCCACTCAGTACCAAATTTAGATGACTGCTTCAAGTAGAAAGTTAAAATGAGGTAATGCCTTGAGTTTATCTAAACTATGGTGGTGACGAGCATGAGATAACCAGCAGAACTGTCAAGTATGATCTGTAACACTCTAGCTTTTCAGTCCTGGGCTCAATGCTATGCAGAATAGGAACCACTGAAAAGCCAAAGCACAAACATGGTCTACTGCATTTGTATCAACACATCTGAAATGAGATCAGGCACCCACCTATTACACCAATTAACAGTCTGTTATGTACTGTACACTTTAATCAGCTGACCACATAGCCTAAATTATCTGAGTAATTAATTTAAAAAAATATTACAATACTGAAATATGCAAATAACTTGTAATATTCTAAAAACACCTTTGTGTGTAAAAAAATTGAAATCAGTAAGATATAAGCTATAAACAGGTTTCACTCTGGATAACAAATTTAATTGAATACAAATTTAAACATACTGGTTTGTACTGCTTTCAACATCTCAATTAATCAGCATATCACAATGAGTAAAAATCACATTCTACAATTACACTCTCATATTACTCTTCTTCCAGATGTAGTGAGGTGGATTTTTTTTTTAAGAACAGGGCATCAAGATCCCAGTTAGGAGATCAGAAATCAGATTTCCTTTGAGAGTTGCAAAAAAAAAAAAGTATGAAACTTAATGACTGGCAGCAAGTCAGTAGACTATGTTACAGTAAAAACTTCACTGTTGGGGGAAAAGAAGCTCTGTTTTAGTTATCCAGATCCTGTGATGTACTTCTTACAAAGAACAGAATACCATTCAATGAATAGAAGGGAAAGTGGATCTAATAGCAATGTAATTGAGGTAAAAAAAAAATCTTGCCTTTTCCTCCTAAGAACTGTTTTGATCCAATATCACTATAAACACTCATGATCAATAAGAAAATAAGATTCTATAGGGTTAGAAGAAAAAAATACTCAGAACTGTTAAACCACTCATTGTTTGAATATCTACCTGTACACAGGAATTTTAAAGGCAGTTATAATTTTCCCAACAGACCTCTTTCAACATTATTGTATTTAGACACCTTTCTAAAACATGTACTAAATTGACAAACTCAAATGACTATGCCAGAGCTGTGATGATAATCCATCATATAAATATGCATTTAGGTAATTTTTAAAAGAGGAATTATGTCTCTTAAATAAGGTGTCTGTTCAGGTAAATCTTTAGCATAGCACTTCTATTTACCTGATAAGCTGTACATGATTCCATCTAAACTGTTACACTTCATTGGGTAAATAGATATTTAGGACACAGTATGCCTAGCAAAAACATGCTTTCAAAATATTTATGTAGTATAGTAATTATGTCCTATGGTCATTTTTCAAAGTTTGATAGTCCAACTTCATAAAACATGTTTTCCCAAAGACCAAAATATGAAAGGTTAGTCTATATTATGGAGAACTGCTTTATAAACCATAGTTAATTCAAGCAATTTTTTAGTATTAAGACATGGAAAAAGATTTCTGAATTCTCCTCAGGAGCTCTTCTTCTGTGACTAACCTATGATCACATTTAGGATCTACTTTATAGGCTGTCTCATGATGCATGAGCTGTTTTACCAAAAGTAAAACTTATTTACATTGTATTGTGTATGATATTGTGAGGAAATACTACAATATCATGTATTAAAGCCTTATATATGTGTTTATTGCAATGTCAGCTTCATCAAAAGGATCGTGCTGGAATCAAAGACACCCCATTTTGCTTTTCTTTTTCAATACTTGTGGCATAATATGCACAGTTAGACTCTTGGAATTAGCAAACTATGCTTGTGTTACAACAGTTGTGCAAACAGATAACTACTTACAGAAGTATACTGTTTATCTTCAATTTTAGGAGTAAAGTCTATATCCAGAGCTGAAGCCACAAATCAGTCAGAATTGTTTCAGTCTTCAAGTGCATATAAGGATAATTGTACTGGATCACAATTTTCACTATAATACCACACTACAACTTTTCAATTGCCCTCTACTATTTGTATGTTACAACGACTCCTTCCTGTTTACGGATTTCCCACCACTAATTTTAATCCTTTAAATTGCTTTCAAATATTCAATTTCAAAACACTTCAGTTTCAGCCCAAACTTACCTTCCATTTTCCTACTACATGTAACATTCTATATTATATTAAAAAAAAACAAGTAATAATAAAAAGTGGTAAGGTTGTAATGAGTTAAGGCTTCTGGGATGTGAATAAAAACCTGCATATATGGTTTTGACTAAGATAGGAAAGTTATGAAACTGCTCATATCTCAAGGTAAATTAAAGAGAATTATTGAATTACAAGGCCAAAAGCGTGATCTAGAAATCATAAGATTACAGGATACTTAGGTGTGTGAGGATTTCTGAAAGCAAACAGAAATGCAGAGGGAGGAGCCAGCTGTAGTTTCTCATCTGAATGCTAGCAACTCCTACAACCTCTGGAAATGCTGTAGCACGGTCCCTCCAGAGTAGGATGAAATGTAAGATAAGCACAGACACTGAGAGTGATGGGGGGAAAGTGGGAAACAGCCAATATATTTCTCCACAATTGAATTCTGATACTGATTCCTCTCACCTCAACCCTAGAACATACGCAGTAATACCAGCAGACAGCAAATCAAATGGGCAATAATGGTCGTTCCAGCTTCTCACACCTATGCTATCGTTACAGTTTGCATCATTTCAAAGTAGCAATAACAATTGCAGTAAGTATTAACAAAACAACCACTGTCTTTGATAACCATTTTGCAACACATGGAAAACCTATTTCTCTGTAGAGAAAGAAGCACATTTTCAGATCATTCACAATCTCCTCCTCAGACTGCTATTTCCAAAAACGAGTTGCCTTTTGCCAGACAATGCCAATGGACTTCTAAGAGGCTGCTCAGTCTCTCCCTGTTAAAAGTAGCTCCAAGAGCCATTTCTCACTCTCAGTGAAATAAGTAAAACATCAGACTGATGAAAAGGCTAGACACTAGTGCTTAAAAAAAGTATTACTAGTGGGTAATAAAGTGCTGGTTAACAAAATTTTTCAAAGCAGGTATGTACGCTGGCCAAAACTGGAAAGTTTGCTTCCCATGTCAACGATTTTGCAATTCTGTATGCTGAAGCAGTAGGACTAAATTGGTGCTCTGACACAAAATAGGAAAACAGTAACATTCGGTATAAATTTTAATTGTCAGCACTCCTGCCTGGATTCTGCAAACAATTTGCTATCAGAGAATAATTCAATGGACTGCCAACTCATTACATATTGAGTCAGAAAGGTAGACACACAACACACTTTGGGTGCTGCTAGCCAACAATACTAATGGCTTTTTTAATTATCAAAGAATTCCCTCTTCCACTTTCAGGAGTTTTTAAACAAATGTATGCATCTGAAATACCTGGAAATTATTTTTTCCCTACTTTTCTAATGCCTTAGCATTTCATGCATTCAACAAAATCACATTGTAGAGGATCAATTAAAAGCAATTAAGAGAAAGATTTCATAATATTGTGTTTGTTTTCATAAAAGAAAATGCTGTTTTATTCAAACATACGTAAACCTGGTATGTTTGAAGAATGCAACGGATTGGATGGATCACCACATCAGATGAACACCTAATCTTCAATGTTTCGCCTGCTTAAAGACAAACAGTTTTGTTCTGCACTGCTAATTTTGAAGACTTCTAAAAGCTTTGGCCAAAATCCACCATACAGCCCATATAGGAAGTTTGTCTTCCACATGCTTCATTGGAATACACATGAACTCTCCCATTTTCAGGTCAAATTCTTTGCACTACACTAATAACAACAATGCATTAGGACCACTACGTAGTGCACTATTTTCACGGTGAAATGCTCTTACTAAATTGTTGTGACACAACTCCATATTTTGCCGTGTGTAAGATTGTTGCTGTCTTTAACTGATGTTACTCTTGCTTCCAAGAAAGCCTTTCCTGCTGTGTGAGTTTTCCCAAAGCTTTTCAATGCCTCAGATCAGTATTTCTCTCTCTCATGGTTCCCTCTCAGCTCTTCACTTCTTCCTAGCAAGAAGAGGAGAAGATGACTACAACCATACTCACAACACTACGCTGAGGCACAAACAGCTCATTAAGAAGTTCTCCCCATTTAGCCCTTTCTTCTGCCAGTGCTAGTGGGTAAACAGTCCCTATCCAGCTAGTTGAAGTGTCAAACTTCTTATTCTCTTGAGAAATGCATTCAGTCATCAGCTGAACTTCTAGACAGTGTGACTGTCTGACGTAAGCCTTCAAAGTTTCGTCTGAGTTGCATGCATACTGCCACTCTAGCATAAAAAGGAAAAAAAGTGTATTTACATTCATTTTGCTGAACATTAGCATCTTCTGTCCAATCATTTGAATGCAGAAGTGCTAGGAGAAAACAGCTTAGAGAACAAGGGTTGACACATACGGTGTGAAATCTTAAGGTACTTGAATTCAATGAGGGAGAAAGTGAGACGGAACCACATTTCATCTCCCTAACTGTGCTATAGTCCACATGAACTTTGTGACAGGTCTCTGTCTCTCAGCCACACTTCACTAGGTTCTGCTGACATTCAGCTGTCAGACAGCAACCCTTTACCATGCCCCTAACATGCTCTACAGCTTCACCCAATTAACTCGCTTTCACTTGACATTGCAGCAAAAAGCTTCATAATAGGTGGTCAAGGTGCATGGTGTCTGCTTGCCCTCTAACTGCTCACGCACAGCAAAATGCTTAGCTACCTTCCTTTGTGTCTGTTTGCTCTGAGCTGGTGCTACTACAATTTAGGCATTCTGCTACTCAACAGGACAAGGACAGCAGACCTTTGCCAGTGGAGCATGAAGCTATCTTTTACAAAAGACTAATTTTAATGCAGGATCCTAGAGCTAGTAATTATAAACATTTTGGCAAAAAAGAAATTGCAGTGATTCAGTAAAATACTTCACATTATAATTAATAAAGATATACTGTATCAGCAATATGGATACAGGGGGGAAAGACAGAAAAGTAATTACTTCTAATAGTAACATTTAACAACATAAAGGAGAAAAGTCTAGGAACAATGGAAGTGTCTATGATTCAGCTTTTTTGCACTAAAAAATCTTTAGGCATTCAGAAGATTAACTGTTGCTATGCAGTTCTGCCAAATATGCAATATTTTTGAGGAATAATATTCAGAAATATAAATCTATGTAGCTAACAAAACAAATGAACTATTAAAAAATGGAAATCAACATTTTAGGATTCTCCTGATAGCTTCTGTAACATGGAACTCCCTGTTACCTTGAGAATCCTCCAGTTTGCTCACTACTTCTCTCAAGTATATTTATATTAAATATGTGGAGTAGGTCAGAAAAGGACCTTAAAAATCCAATACTGAGTAAGTACTGAGATGTTCTAGTGCTCTTTGCTGAACGGGCATGCTGTTAACCAAAGGTGGAAATGTCTGGATGAGCACTGGTGTCTGAACAGTGGAATTAGGAGAGTCGTTGTAGTGAATGCCTTCTGGTGGCCATATGGTTTTCAACTACCAGAACTCCAGCAAGGAAAGACTCAAAAGACTGTCCAGGAAACCCTTTCATATTCTGGTGTTTGCTAAACTACTGCAAGTTCAAATGGGTTATGTAACCTATCTGCTTTCCCAGAAGGGACATGTCTCCTAGAAGTTACCTCTAAAAAACAGTGAAAGGGCACTTTTTTCACACAAGAAATCTGATTTTCATAAAGAGAAGCAAGACAACTGGTTTGTAGGAAGTGGAAGTTTGAGAGAAGCCACCAGCATGAAGGAAGGAAGGAAAACAAAACGAAATATATGGATTGAGGTGTAAAGCAGACACCACTCAATGGGAACTTATGCAAGGACATAGAACTTTATCTTTCTGAAAGGTGGTAAACAGAAGCAAGTCATAAGGACTTGGAATTTACACAACTCTGGCAGAGGCTGCTGATGCAAAAACTGGTAGTTTAGCAGCAATGAAAAAAAAAGTCGTTAACATCTCACTAGTATTTCAAATAGGAAAATGGTATTACTTGGACTTAAAATGAAGTGCTAGGGACACATAAGGCCTCTTAGTGGAGATTACTGCAGATCTCTCCAAAAACATTTAGGTGAGCAAAAAGTTATTTTGGTCCACTTGGTTGTGAGAATATAATCAGGTGCTGTCCTTAATCCTGAAGTGAGAAGGGAAATGCTGGTCTCATTAATTGAGAGCCTTTAGCATCTCCTAACAAACAGCAGCTTCGTGTTAGCTCTTAGGAGCCAATAGAATTAGGATAATAAAATGGGTACAGAAATGGTTTATGCAACCTACCTGCACCTATTTGAAAAACAGACTAATTGGAATCTGTTACCCAAAATAAAGACAAACACTTGCATGCTGAGTAAGAGCAGCTGCATTTGCATTACACTGTTGTCACAGTTTGACTCAGGATCGGCAACTAAACCAAGGACAATAATGCTTTCGATCCCCTTCCACCCAGGGAGGGAAGGAGAGAGGGAACTGAGAGAGAGAAACTTTCCAGATTGAAAACTAAACTAGAGAGCTGTAATTAAATACTAATGACAAAAGACAATACATACAATTATATACAAGTATGTGTAGGAATGTGCAAAAATGGATAGATGGAGTTCTCCCTGAACACCAGCCATGGAGGGAAGAGAAGGGAAAAAGGGGCTTGACTTCCATGATCCCTGAATTTATACCAAGAGGGGCAAATATATGGGATAGAATAAATTATTTGTCTCATTTTGCCATCTGTCTAGTACGCTCCTCCCTGCAGGAGGGTTGTAGATACAGCTCTTCTGCTCCTCTAGAGTCCAAAGCACCAGATTCAACAAGCAGAGCAAAGTGTCCTTCGTCTCTTGGCAGCAACTACAAACATTTAGGAGTTATCAGTCCACTAGCTAGAAATCTTGCTGCTACTTTCAGCAAGTGTGCTGCTTAAAAGAGAGCTCACCGAAGAAGAAAAAAAAAAAAAGTCAAAAGAAAATTGGCTTCATCCTGGCTCAAACCAGGACAAATATAGGCTAATCTAAATCCCAGTTCATCTAAGTAACTGTATTAAACTGAGTAGCCTCTTAAAGACATCCTCTTATGATAACACAAAAAATCACTGACTTACACCATGTGCTTAGAAGTGAACTATTACTACTGTTACCTTAATTTTCTTAAAATGAATGTTTATTATTAAAATCATTGATGCATTAGAAGGACAAAGGGTTCCACCCTCTTAGCATTGGCCAGTGCAGTGTACATTTTCTGGACTGTCCACTGCAGACATGTAGCCTTCTACGTCCCAGCCAAAATCCTCATAAGGGCTCCATCCCCTCTCCCCATAAACTAGCTTAGAGAAAGATTCACTAGGAACAGGTACATTTGGCTCCCTGTAGGTTCAGTATAGTTTTCAAACTTTTGTTTGCTTACCAAATCAAGCACTTTAATGTTCATCCATCCCCAGTAAAACTTAGTTGAACTCCTTCTCCAGCAAACTGCATATAATATCTGAAGCAGAATATAGTCAATAGAGTTCTAAACATTAGTTTTATAACCGCAAGTAATGGTCAGGGAAAACAGTTGGTTTTCCAGCAGTGTTGCTTATAAAATAGCAGTTGCTATCTGAATTGCCTAAAAAAAAGTATTTTAGGCTCGTTTTCATGATGGCTAACATGTAGGTCTTTTGTAAATGCAAGATCCAAATTACACTAACTGGGCAAGGAATCAAGCTTATCAGTTATAAACAACTTGAGTGTGGGAGAGCTAGGTTTACTGTCTCTATTGGTTTTGGCTGAATCTATATATACAGTTATATACTTCAGACTGAAATGAAATAAAAAAAAAAATAAATAATTACTTCAACAGAATTTTTATACTTATTAAATTCCAGAACTTAATCAGCCTCTGAGAACTGCTTTTAGCTCAGGTATTAGATCATCACTTTCTGTGAGGCTGAACATGGAGTCTGAATGAGTCTGCTGGGCAAATGGAACTACTATTTCCTACATACCAATCATATTTTATGTGAAGCAACATTTTAAAAATGCTAATGCAATTTCATCCTTTTCACCACTACCTTTACATATAGTACGACAAACTTTCATCAGGCATGTGAAATTTTTATAAGAAAAGTCATGAAGAACATAGAAAGAGACTTGGAGAGGGGTTTCTTAAACTTTCTGGTTAAACCACAAAGCTGTAATACAACTTCAAAAAATCATTTTACACAGGGATGTTTCAGTAATTTGGTGAGCCTTGTACATTCCAGAATGATACCTTAAATTCCTTTAATCGGAGGTGCTAATTAGGTTGTGTTCTTTTAAGAAATCTCTTATTAAAAGTGTAGTAAACTTCACTGTTTATTAAATTATACTAGAAATTCCTAAAGCAATAGGAGAAATTAATAAATCAAAACTGGATTACTTTAAGTGTCAGAAATCTTCAAAGTCCTGGTTAAGTTACAATACATGCTCAGGCTTCCAGAAGAGTGCAACGCATTGAATAGACCTTGTGAAAGACAACTTGATGTTACACACAGTCTGAAAACATAACAAATCACTGACCAGAAGTGTATAACCACCACACGAGCTGATCCTTTTGTGATCAAATGAAATCCTTGTTACTCAACAAAAACTGAAAAATTAGTGAATTATTTCAAAGTTGTGGCTCTAACCTCTAAGGGCTTTCTTTGTCAAATTACCTACAACACCTTGAGAGGACAACAGGCTTTCAAAGCATTGGTGAACATGCAAATTTAGGACAGGGAAGTACTGCAATGTCAGCTTTATGGTGACATTTACTGAGTGAACTATGGGTTCGTGGGCCAATTTCAGTTGAGAGACAGATTAAAAAATGTGGTATCTTAAAGAAATGTGGCTTTAAGGGGTCCATGGCTCCCTCTCTTAAAAGCTGCAGGAATTGAAGTAGTTACATCATCTGTAAAGGAAGAAATGGAATAATTCCATCAGCATAATGTCACTTTGCTTTCTTAATATCACCACGTGTAGCAGCGAAACTCTGCTGGTCATTAACCACACTACTCTTGCCTACAATCTTAGTAAATGTTATTACTTGCTCTGCATTTTAAAGGTACCCTACCTTCCAATTAAAAAAGTCAATTGATTACTTAACAAAAAGAGGGTCCTTCCTTTACGAAAAGGTAGCATTTCTGAAACAAGTCAACCAAAAAGACAGATTCTTGTAAAGTGGGAAAGCAAAGCACATTTGTTTCTAAATCTCTAACTGAACCATTATGCAAACTGAAGAAAACAGAAATTATTTGAAAAATCAATATTATTATAATTATAACACCCATTTAGCTGACAATTAAGCTCTTTACCTACTGTGTAGTCAATTCACGTTTTTTAAATTTGTTCAAGTACTGGTTTATTCAACAGGCCAAACTGCTTCAGTGAGTCCAGTTTCTGGATAAAATAGGTCCTTAAAATGATCAACTAGAAAAACTATGCCTTCACTACATAATGTTGGTTTCAGTGACTTCTATGAAAAGTTTTGACATGTAATTTAAAAATTACAACAATAAATGAATAAATAAATAAATAAATAAATAAATAAATAAATAAATAAATAAAATGTTGGGTAAATATTAAGCAGGGTGACTTAAATATGTAAAATGAATAAAAATAAATACTAAAATGTAGCTTGTTGACTGTATGCCCTTAAATCATGTCAACATTACAAGAATAAAATTATGAGTTAAGAACAGTGTTATATGCTTCATGCCCTAATGCTGAATTTCCTGGTTTTTTATCTCTGCAAGTCATACTCCCTAATATATTTTAAAGGTGGGGTTTTTTTCCATTTCTCACATTAACTTTTATGGTTAAAGTTCAAAGAGCAAGCAATCAGGCAATAGAAGTAGGCAAACACACGTATTTCTACAAAAACACATTTCTCTACTGCACCAATGTCACAGAAAGGAATGCAAAGGTTTGTTCTTTTTTTTCCCACTTGAAAAGGATGCAAACAGGAGAAGGCGGGGGAAAAGAACATGAGGAAACCAACAGAAAAACAATCTGCTTTTATAAATTCCAGAAAGGCACAAAGTTAAGGAGACTGCCATGGTTTACAGCTACCCTTCTTTATCACTGTCATTATCCCCCTTTGCCCTGCAGAGGATCCACTCCCCCTCTACTTGGACTAGTGAGGTGAGGTCTGACAGTTGAGAAATCTGCTGGGAGACCAAGGGTGGAGACAATACAAGCCTTGCACTCCCATGACCTTCCTTCCAGTCAGTGCACCAGAGCAGAGACAAAGAAAAGATACAGTATCAGACACAGCCTCCCGTGGAAGAAAGTTTGACTGCTACCTGGCACTGAATTCTGGTGGTGAGGCATTGGTTGTCTCCCCACCATCCAAAACGAAACATAATCCTCCTAACATGAGATTTTGCTTTACAAACACTTGAAGTACATCCTTTGAGAGGAATACTTACTTCCCCACTATTTTAAATGTATTTTTATGCTTAAGTAGATCGTTCAGCCCCAATCCAGTTAAACGTCAGCACAATTTATTTTTTTTTTAATGGCTGCATATAGCTTTATCCATGGTACATTTTAAGTGGGGGCATGGGGCATGCTGCACATATATACATTTCTGAGGCTGGCTTAGAAAGAGGCAGACTTCTGGAAAACTTGCCCTGGGTTTTACTTTCTTGACTTCTTTCCTTGCAAACTGGGGAGTGAGCTAGTGGTACAATGTAAAGAAGAAACACCACTAAAGACAACAAGAATTCTTCCAGCTATCATCCTGATGAATTGAATTGCAACTCACAGGAAGCATCTACACATCTTGCACTCTTTATTAAAGCTAATGCCTGAAGATCAGTACTGAATTTTCTCCTTACAAACAGTGCTTTACAAACTTTGCTTGAAGCACAAAACCAAACAGGTGTCAAAACAAGAAAATAATTATTCGCAACAGTATACTTTATAGGATCTAAATTTTAAATTACAAGAAATACCAGGACTATCCAAATCTAGATTGCATGGATTCATTCGCCATTGAAGTATATGAGCTAGACTCATTCAGGCACAGCCATGCTTTAATCCCCTCCAAAAATTTCTCAGTGATTCACATTCTCAGAACAAACAGACATCCCCTTTATGTTTAACCCACAGTTTAGCAGGGAATAATAGAAGCTTCCCAGCTCCCGTTCTTGAAATAACTTCTTCAAAAGGCAGAAGGAAGCACCTTCTGGCCTGAGTAAAAGTCCTTGAGTCTGGAAAGAAGTGAATTTGTCTGCCTTTGTAGAGAATATACCTTTTCTTCTATAAAGCCAGCAATATTGTGTCCTTGGCTCTGTTCTTTTGTAAAAACTTCTTCCCAGGGTTAAATGTGCTGGTCTATAATAGTTGTTAAATAACAGCCTGTCTAGCACTCCCTGTACTTTTATTTCTACTGCAGCATTAGTGATATATATAACCATATACAAAAGTTTCTTTTAATTTGATTTGCTGAAAATGTCACTTAGAGAGGTGCGGGAAGAAGGCAAAAGAAATGGCTGTGTAGAAGACAGGTCAGAAACATATGCATCTGGTGAATAAAACTCATTGCATACTACCAATAAAACACATTCTGAAAGACCACTGCAAAGACATCTAATAAGGAAAAGGCATCACATGGCTGTCTCCCAACTCACAGTTGCCCTCCACAGCAACTCGGGCCTTTCTCAAACATTCAATTTCAGGAAACCCCATGTACCATTTTGCAAAGGAAATAAAAAAACTAGCTCGTTCCAGTATATCTCTTTCAAAAACTGAAAAAAATGAAGCGTAGGCATTCACTTCCTTTTTCTCTGTTAATCTGCTACAGGCTGAGAATGAATGCATGATAATTTTTTTACAGGGAAAACTTGAACCTATACTTAGACTTGTGTCCTTCTCCAAATCATTTTCCAATTAGTTGCTCCAAGACGTACAATTGTTGCACTGGCCTGAGCATTTAGGATAAGAGATGAATACAGCTCCAGGTTCCAAGTGTCATGTTTTCAGTCCTGGGAACTGAGGACCCTTGTTTGTGAGTTGGTAGTTCCAGTACTTCACTAGAAACACATTTCTAATGCCATAGAAATGCAAACCATGAAGGAAAAAAGGAAAGGAGATTAGCCTCTTGAAAACATGACCCTCCTTTTTTTGCTACTCAGCCAATGACTTGAAAGATTTGTTTTGTGCTTAAAACATCGGAACAAACCTGCGGTCATTTAGGAACTTCATGGTTTCCATTAAACCGAACAGCATGGACATTTGGAATTTCATGGCAACAGTGAAGTGAGAATGTAGGTCTTGCTTTTCCAAAACACAGGCCTCTGCTGAGAGCTAACACCCACACACATTCACTCACATTCCTTAGCCAATTCATGTCATTAAGGAGACCTTAAGAAAGAGAAAACGAAGAAAAAAAAAACACAACAACAAACAAAACCAAAACAACACCAAAACAAAACCCGACCCCACTTAAAACATCCTTCTTAAGCACTTGAAAGCAAAATACTGCAACTGGAAATGTAATGTTAAATGCAGCTAATGCATCTACGGTGTTTACAGCATTAACTCTGCAACTACATTGAAAAGCTGAAGTATTGGAAACCACCTAATTGCCCAAACATTTACCTCTCTGCAGGTGTAGTAAATACATGGGCCTAATAAGCCTTCCCACTGTGAAAGCAGTTACTTAAATTATATTAAAATATTAAAAACTATTTAATGAGCTTTTTCCCCTAAAGTAAATTGAGTGTGTGCCTTAACCTGCTCCAGGCAAAGGAAGTTTCAAACATATTGGTTTTGAAACTAGCCATTATTTCCCATGTTGCAAAAATGGCAATTTTATTTCCCAACAGCAAATGAAACTGTCAGGAAAATTTAGATGCAATAAAATTGGGTGGTTAAAGCAACATGCTGGATTTGGAATAAAACTGAATTAAAGGAATTAAAATTAAGCATTATGTCAGTCAAACTTTATAAAAACTATTTGAAGCAGCGGGGGGGGGGGGGGGGGCTGTTTTTTGGGGTTTTTTTGCAAAAGTTAGGGTTTGGACTTGGTGAAGTCCACTCATAATTACCCATTTTATGTCCATCAACAGTGTCATATTTGAAATTTGCACAATCAAAAATATTTTGCATAAAATGTGTTGCTTCTGGCAACATTTCTGCCTAAATAAAAAGTTGTCAGGCAGTGTGTGACTTTAGTGGTACAGAGTTTTAAAATGGTGGCTTCAGTCCAAAGCTAGCTAATAACGGCTGACATGCACTGGAATCTTGAGGCCTAAATCAACATTGTTTTCACAGCTGTAATTAAGCCACCTAATCAGAAGCACATTTTGACGGGACAGTTTCTGGAAGCCAGACATTACAATTTCTTATGCCTGGAGCGCAGTGGCTCATGAGAGGTCCTCATTTAATTTCAGGTTGGTTTTGGTTTTTGGTTTTGTTTTGTTTGTTGTTTTTTTTTAAATGCTGTAAAATGAAAAGACTATAAAAAAAGCAGTGTAGGGCTGTTGAAATGAAGCAGGCCTATGTGTTCATGCCTTGACCAAGCCTGCATCCCACCCTCCTTCGGCTCTCTGCCGAGTCCCCAGCTCTCAAGTGGCAGCTGCACACAGTGAGATGAAGGGCTTCTGCCAAAGTCAACAGATGAGCTGGTCTGAACTGGCTCTCTGTGTGTTCTGATTGTAAATTGTGCTGGTGATGATTAGAGAACTCTAACACAGGATGTCGACTCTTAAAACTGTCCAGAGAAAATAATTTCTTTTTTTTTTTTTTTAAGTTCAGGAAATTTTCTTAAACTTCTTTTGTGGCTTGGTACATAGTGTTGTGTCTATAACCCTCAGATTATTCAAACATGAATTTACACAAATGAAGTAACTATATTATTTAAAAAATACACTGTTACTTGCTTACAGCAAGATTCTTCATTTGAGGATGTTTACGTAGCAGCGTTGCTGCTGAATGCAGTTCTGTGACTAGTACACTCCAGCAGTTGTGTGCTTCCACCACCTGCCAGTGGAAGATACCCCTAAAATTCAGACTATCAACTATTTCTGTCATGTGACTATCACTTCAGGAAACTGTCATACCTGAAATGTCTAAACTGCCTAACTTTTTCTGGAGCACAGCTACGTTTGTAACTTTAACATAAACTTTCAACCCCAGAGGCCACTGTAAAACTATCAATATGAAGGCACCAGTCACTGGGGTCTGATTACATTTAGTTCTGCATTTTAATTACATATGGATTCTATTAACTGAACCTTTTGCCTTATAGGCAACAGTTTAATCAAATTACTATAATTTCCAAATATGTTACAATAGTCTGACAAGTTAAAAGTTCACATACCTAGAATACTATCAAAAAATTTTGCATAGAAAAGAAACTATTGTTTACAAAAAAGCAAATAGGTTGTTGGATTACTGTAACTTTTTTAACACCTTCCCCTAAACAACACGATGTGATTTATATTTTTTTAGGAAATTGGTACTCCATAGTAAGCAAAGAGTTTAAACTATATTATTTATCCTGTTTGGTTACAAGTATTACTTGTGTAAGCAATACCACATGACAAGGTAAGCATTGGCACTAGGATACCTGCATCCTTTGGCTATGCAGTAAGGTCAGCAAGTGACACCCAGTTGCTTAAAATGAGGTAAGAAATGCAAATATTTCAGTGAAAACATAGTTTCTGGAATTTATTACTGCTTTGTGGATTCAGCCTGATAGAGACTTCAAGCTTAATAAATATTACAAATATAGTTTTCTGGTTTTGCCTATACTGGTATTTCTACTCTTTCATGTCTACTATAATGTCAACATTTGGGAAATTATCTTTGTGAGCCTGTCAGATCTTCCTTTACTTACTATCACTTTAAGAAAATTCATATGTTCCACAGTAAATAAACCATGCACTGCTAATTAACAATACTGATAAAAAGTTGCAATTATTTGAGGTCCGTATCTTACTGAATTCTACCCTAGACGACTTCCAAGAAAACACTGCAAGACAGAGGATAACAATAAAAATAACAAGTCTGAATACTTTTTGCAAGGCAAATTAAGAACTAGCATTGCCAAATCTTTCACAAAAACAGTTCAATTCCAAATCTTCCAAAAAATCTTTTAAGTTTAGCTGTGCATCAGGCTAGTATGAAGTAGTGGAAAAGCTAAACAGCATTTTCATCCAGGACCTATCTGCTACTTGCAACATCTGGGAAGCATTCCCCCCAGCTACATCAGTCATTCCATGTCCTAACACAAGAGATATGGCTCCAGCCCATGAAAGACATTCTCTGACATTCAACACGACACCAGTGGAGTGCCTTTCTCCTATAAAGCAAGTGAAAAGGCAAATTATTTTTTCTTTCTCTCCAGTTCCACCCTCATAATTCTTAAAGTAAGACTTTGGATCCCTGTTAGATGCAGGTCTCAGCCTTGAAACACAGACTGAACTGGTGACAAGGAAACAAAGGGTATGGGGCAAAGACACTTTAAATCCACTGCCCTGACCAGCCTGGCTAAGTAGGAAGAAACCGTCGGCGGTGTAGTTAACAGGTAAGTTTGCGTTTCAGTCCTTCCCATAAAGAGTGTTCAAGTAGTTCATGAAAACAGAGAGCTGACTGCTATGAGTAGAAAGAAAAGTGTGCAATTTGCTTAATGCAGTCCTTCAACACGAACGTATCAGAGCGTACCACAGAATCACAGAATCATCCTGGTTGGAAAACACTTTGAAGATCATCAAGTCCAACCATAACCTAAATCCACCCACCGTAACCTTTATCTACCCATTCAATGCTTAAATCATGTCCCTAAGCACCACATCTATATTTCCTTTAAGCAATTCCAGGGATGGTGACTCCATGCATAAGATCATTCTACTTGCTTCTCTCAACTTACCAAAACCTACAATTCCAGTATAAATGCCTACTGGTAACACTTTCACTTTACTTTACTTGATACTGTACACAAGACTTTACTT
Source organism: Hemiprocne comata (assembly GCA_020745705.1). Taxonomy (NCBI): domain Eukaryota; kingdom Metazoa; phylum Chordata; class Aves; order Apodiformes; family Apodidae; genus Hemiprocne; species Hemiprocne comata. The sequence goes on along the minus strand of CM036616.1, from coordinate 72,301,494 downwards.
TAAATGATACCACTAGCCATTTTCAGACAAAGGACAGATACAGCCACAACTGTTATGGAAAAAAACTAAGGATGATGCAAAGCCACCTAAAGTAATTAGTGACTTCACTTTCAATCCCAATTAGGAGAAGAATCCAACGTCAGGAGTAATTTTTGTCGTTAGAGAACTCTGCTCTTCTTAAAAGTTCTTCACTTCATCCCTCTCACCCATCTGAAACCCAGCTTCTCTCACTTTCAGTTAAAATTACTAATTTGGATCCCCAAATTTCCATTTCTCCAGCACACACAAAGCTTTTCTCTCTTCATTGTCTTTATAAGTTACTGTATTTTTCCCTTCACTTTCTACTCTGCTTCTAATCTGAAATGAAAGCAGAATAAGGAAGGGATATCACCAGATCAGCTTCACATTCAGACTCAGAGAAACACCTGACCATTTGTAATATAACAGTGGCTCCTTTTATTTGCCAAAACTGGTACCAGAATATTTCAAATTCTTCAAATTCTGACGGCAATACTGGCACCAGGTGCAAAAATTCAGAGTTGAAAGCCATGGAAACAGTTTCTGAATAAATTTTATAAATAATTGAATTCTATCAGTTCCTTGCATGGGTCAGGTCATACTGGAAAATCCAGTGTCACCACATCCATTTCCCACAACACTGCGTCCAGCAACAAACTCTTTGGAAGTACAAACATCATGGATTCATATGTTTACCATGTGACTAATATGATGCCACATGTTGCCAATAAGTAATTGCTTATTACTATAGTGCTGCAAAGTACAGCACTTACAGTTCAAAGCCTACTTACTAGTGCAACTCTAAATGAAAGTGCAAATACAGTAATAAAATAATGCATCTGAAGAAGAACCAAAATGGATCAAAGCAGCAGAATCCAGTACTGTTAAAGTAACTGGCAAGTATTCATTTCATAGGAAACCTTGGAGCACAGTCCAGTTCGTTATGTCTATATTACTACATGTTGCTGAAACAGGCAGGAAAAAATAAATACAGTAACGTTTTAACTGGTATCTTCTCTACTTACACACAGATCATGTGTACCATGTTTCACTGCCAGTGAAATAGTTCCACTAAACCACATTCTAAGCACATTAAGCTTTCCTAAGGAAAATCACAAGAAGGCATAAAGGCAGAAACATGTAAAGGGAAACAACACAGTTTCTTCAATTGCAGTGAAATAATTCTCCATCTTACTTCATGCTAGAGGTTGACTGCTGGTTTCTCTGTTCCTCCTCTGGCAACCTACATCCTTACAGTGAAGACTACAGGTGGCCATATCAATGACACCTTCTTAGCTGAACTTTTATTAAGAGTTTGAACAGGCAGGGTGAGCAGAGCGGGCATGCAGGCAGGGCGGTCCTTTGAAGGGCAGAGCGTGTCTGCAGGGCCCAAGGCCGTGCGTCCTCACAGACACACAGGGCAACAGGGTGAGCACTTGGCGCAGAGCCAAGGCTGCACCTACAGCTGGGGCATCTGCACCATCCACCCCAGTGGTGACTGATAACTTCACCCAGATGAAGGAAGCAAAGACGGAGGTAACTGTGCAGACTGCAGGCTGTGGGAAATGCCTGTGTAGACAGATAGGAGCAGCTTCACACTCAAAAGCACTGGTCCTCATGGGGGATTCCAGCCTCCCCAATATCTGCTGGAGGGACAACACAGCAAAGCACCAGCAATCCAGAAAGTTCCTGGAGTGCATTGATGACACCTTCCTCCTCCAAATGGCAGAGGAACCAGCAAGAAAAGGTGCTTTGCTAAAATTTGTTCTCACCAACAGAAACAGAATCACAGAATGTTAGGGGTTGGAAAGGACCTCTGAAGATCATCGAGTCCATTCCCTTGCCAGAGCAGGACCAACAGCTAGGGCAGATCACTCAGAAAGGCATCCAGACAGCTCTTGAAAGTCTCCAGAGAAGGAGACTTCACGACCTCTCTGGGCAGCCTGTTTCAGTGCTCTGCAACCCTCACAGTAAATAAGTTGTTCCTCATGTTGAGGTGGAACTTGCTGTGCTCAAGTTTGAGTCCATTGCCCCTTGTCCTATTACAGGGCACAAGTGACAAGAGGTTGTCCCTGCCTTCTTGATACCCAGCCCTCATGTATTTACAGACATTAATTAGATCCCCCCTCAGTCTTCTCCTCTCTAGACTAAACAGTCCCAGGTCTCTCAGCCTTTCCTCGTAAGGCAGGTGTTCCAGTCCCTTAATCATCCTTGTAGCCCTCCATGGGACTCTCTCTAGTAGATCCCTGTCCTTCTTGAACTAGGTAGGGGGCCCAGAACTGGACACAATACTCCAAGTGGGGTATCACCAGGGCTGAGTAGAGGGGGTGGAGAACCTCCCTCGATCTGCTGGACACACTCCTCCTAATGCACCCCAAGATACCATTGGCCTTCTTGGCCACAAGGGCACATTGTTGTCCCATGGATAACCTGTTGTCTACCAGGACTCCAAGGTCCTTCTCCACAGAGCTGCTCTCCAGCAGATCACCTCCTAACCTGTATTGGTGCATTTTGTTGTTCCTTTCCAGGTGCAGGACTCTGCATTTGCTCTCACCAAACCTCATCAGGTTCCTCTCTGCCCAGCTCTCCAGCCTGTCCAAATCTTGTTGAATGGCTGCACAGCCTTCAGGTGAATCAGCCAATCTTCCCAGCTTTGTGTCATCAGCAAACTTGCAGAGAAGACACTCTGTCCTGTCATCAAGTTCATTGATAGAGATGTTGAATAGGACTGGACCCAGCACTGATCCCTGGGGGACTTCACTAGTTACAGGTCTCCAGCTGGACTCTGCACCATTGATCACCACTCTTTGAGCTCTGTTATGTAGCCAGTTCTTAACCCATCTCACTGTCCATTCTTCTGTCTCACATTTCCTGAGCTTGCTTACAGGGATGTTATAGGAGACTGTGTCAGAAGCCTTGCTAAGGTCAAGGTAGACTACATCCACTGGTCTCCCTTCATCTATCCATTTATTGACAACATCATAGAAGGCTATCAGATTAGTCAAGCATGACTTCCCCTTGGTAAATCCATGCTGACTACTCCTGATAACCTTCTTCTCTTCCATGTGCTTAGAGATGACCTCCAGAATGAGCTGCTCCATCATTTTTCCAGGAATGGAGGTGAGGCTGATTGGCCTATAATTTCCTGGATCTTCCTTCTTGCCCTTTTTGAAGACTGGAGTGACATTGGCTTTCCTCCAGCCCTCAGGCACCTCTCCTGTTTGCCATGATCTTTCAAAAATGATGGAGAGTGGTAGGGCGATAACATCAGCCAGCTCTCTCGACGCGCTTGGGTGCATCCCATCAGGGCCCATGGACTTGTGCACATTCAATTTGTATAACTAATCTCTGACCCACTCTTCACTGACTAGTGGAGAGTCTTCCCTCCTCCAGACTTGCTCTCCTATACCCAGGGTCTGTAGTTCATGAGGGCTGGTCTTAGTAAAGACTGAAGCAAAGAAGGTACTCAGCAACTCTGCATTCTCTGCATCCTCTGGTATCAGGGCTCCAACCTCATTCAGCAGTTGCCCCACATTTTCCTGGTCAATGATGTAAGACTTAATGGGAGACAAGGCTACTATGATTCCAAAGAAAGGCTATTATAAAGTGTTCACCATTTGATAATGGAAATGGAAGAACGACATTTTGGAAATGTAAGGGAAATTTTGGAAGCATTTGGTAAAGAAAAAAAAAACAACCCACGGATATTTAAAAACAGAAAACCACAACAGAAAATGGATAAAGTAACAGGGAACAATGGGGAGGGGATGGAAAAAAAGAATAAAGAAGGTTTAGCTAGAAAACAAATAATCTTTATTTCAGCCATGCTGAATTTTAAGGAGTTGCAAGAATGAAAAATGCACAGGCCATTTCTCTGCACAGAGGAAGAATCATCAGAGACAAGTACGACAGACAGATAGCTAGACACTAACGAAGAGTACAGAGACATTCTACTATTGACTCCCCTTCAGCCCACATAATAATTCTCTTCTCTGTAAGCAGTTTTTCCAGCATTCATTTCACCTCTGTCCATCATAATAATATCCCTTCCTGTTCCTCTCTGTTGGTATTAGCATGAGCACACATAGAAATCTCTGAATCTAAACACTATTGACTAGAAGGAAAGTGGTTGGACTAGAAGCAGACAGAAGAATGGAGACATTAACTCAGAGTCTTAGATAAAAGATGAGGAGTCAGAATCACTGATGTTGCTTTATGGCATCAGTTTCGTTTTTACAATTATCAGCAAAACTCGAAGCAACAGAAGATGAAAAAAGTGGTATGAACAGAAAGAAAGGTGACATAGTACATTTTGTACAAAAAGGTCAGTTAGGAAAGCTGTACCTTGCGAACATGCTAAAGAACAATACTGATGAATAGCCCGAACTTGGATGCAATGGTCAGTTGAGAAGGCAAGAACCTTATGCAACTAGCACAGAGACAGCAGAGACATAGTGAGATAAAATGCAATGGTGTAAGGTAAGAGTCCACAGATGGTGTACACCTGAAACATTTTCTAAAACTGTGTTTCAGAACTGAGCAACAGGCTGTTGTTCTAGGAACACAAATGTATGTCATATAAACACCTGCAATTAATATAGTCCAGGTGCTGTGCTTGTCCCCTACATGAAAAGTTTTGCCTGCAATGTTACCAGAACTGGATATGTGATTACACGTGGTGGGTTGACACCAACAAAATGTGTACAGTTCTGAAACCAAATAAATGCTCAAGAAAAGTCATTACTCCCTTTCATTTCAAATAAGCAAGAAATAAATCTGTTCTGCTTTTTTAATACAGAAAGAAATTTGGTGCAAAACTTCTTCCTCAAAATCAGAACAGAACAGTACTGGCTGAAACGTTATTACGTAAGTTCACTGCAGAAAGCTGTGATGCCTGAAGTTACTAAAAGTCATGCCTGATAAATCTTTTGCAAATATTAGGGACGAGCTTTACAGAAAGCCTGAATAGTACAAAATATACCATAACCACTAATAACAAGCAAAGGAGCAACCCAGTTACAATGGGCACAGACTCAGCAGGACATCTGTAAACCTAGTAGACAACATAAAGCAAGGCTGGTTTGAGGAGGAAAGAAGCTATTTCAGTGAAGCAATTTATTCCATTCAACAGTTACTATCTCCAGATCTTAAAACTGAACTTCAGCACTAATATATTTTCTATTTGCACTAATTCCTCACTGTGCTGATCCAATTTAGAAGCAGGATAAGAAATTAATGTTACTTTGTTGGCAGCAACTAAAGTAACGGCCATAGCCCTTGAATATACATTTGCCAACGTGTTTTTGTCATTTGTATTAGTGATGGCTCTCTTTGTACAGACCTTCTGTTTCAAAAACAAAGACAATTATTTTCTTTATGGTCCTTTGCTTCACAAGAATAAAAGAAAAGAGTAAGGAGAGGAGAACAAAAAATAAACTCCAAAGCTTTCTCCTTTACATCAAGTGCATGCAAGTTGCACAGCTTATACAGTCTCACTCTAGACATACTTGGCTACATATTTTTGACAGTTTATGTGTCTGGCCTCTTGCTCGTGTGACACAAATACATGTACATTCAGTAATCCCCCTAGAGAGATATCTCAGATTTGAAGAGATACCTCATTAGCCTTAAACAAGTCTGAGTATCTTTGTGGGCAACAACATTTTAGACAAGAAATTATTTCCAAAGTTGGATTTTAATCTTTTGGAGATGAGAAACCTTCAGTGAGAAATATTAATAATCACAAATGTATAAAAAAAAAATAAATCACATTTCCTAATAAACATTTTGTTTACATGCACAGTTAATAACATCATTTCAATATGGTGCTATATCTTTAGATGGTTACATTCTTCAGGTCCAAAAAATTCAACCATTTACTATCCTGCCAAAATCAAACCAATCACATTGTACACTTTTGCAGCAACAGCAGCAATGAACAGATCCTTGAAGAAGATGCAGCTGTAAAATTAATCCCTGTGTTAACTTTTACTACCTCTTTTTTCTTCTGAAAAAGTCTCAGAAGGTCTCTGATGATACTAGTTTTATTGCTCTATTATGTTTATAATGAAATATTATTGTATTTTCCTACAGAAACTATGCAGCATGAAGGGTGATGCTGGCTAGCAAAGCACATCCAAATGACAAAATTTACTTGAAAAGCCAACTTACCAGTTGTAAGCTCTGACTTTCATGAAGACAAGCTTCTTGTAGACTGGACTTCAGGGCTGCAATATGAAGCTTATGAGATGTTGTTTCTCTCACTAACATGTCAATTGTGGAACTTGCGAGTTGGTAGACATCCATAAAACTTTCAATCATGGCCTTTAAAAGTAAAATAAATCATCAGCACCAGGCAGACTACACTTAAATGTCAAAGAGCATTCATTCAAATTCATTACAGAAGATCTAACTTTTATTAATCAATGAAATCAAACAAAGGTTGGAAGCCAATCAAATTTCAGTCTCAGGACTTAAACATTAAAAAGGTCTACCATGGGATTTTGCATTCCTTCTAAAATCTTAAATATTAATAGCATTAAAGAAAAGCAAATAACTGTTCACCCTGATTAGCATGTGTTTTGATGAACTGTTTTCAAACATGCAATACTACACTTAGCAGCTGATACCATTGTTCAATGTATTTAAAGATAAGATCCAGTGTAAGTTCAATTTCTGTTTACACAGAATCACTACACAATTTCACATAAATGCTTATACTTTCAAATTGAGTGGAGTTACTAATCCTTGCACTCCATGTTAAAAAAAAAAAAAGGTAGAAAAAAAGAAACACAGTAAACCTACAGACCTCTGAAAGTAAATAATCTGATTACAATATAGCTGGAAAAATACAATTGTTTTCATTTATACAGTGGAAGAATGTTCCCACCGTGTAATATTGATCAGACTGATAATAAAGTTAGTAGCACAGGAGAGTACAAATTATTTGGCAGTATTGGTAACTTTATATCTGCCCTAAATAGTGTAACACTGTTGAGATTATTGGTCTTCTTTACAGCTGGTTAATCACATTTTGTAAGTTATAGTTTTCCCTTCTGAAATTACCTGTAGCAAGTTCTTACTGTAAGAACATATTACAGATAATATGAAATCAGCCTTTTGAATGAAAGTCTGTGGTATAGGCAAAATTAAACCTAGTACCATAAACAGGCATTCACAAAGATTTTTACTGTCTTCCTTTTTTTGTTCTCAAACACTCCACTGCTTTTCAGAATAAATGTTAACATAGCTGAAATCAATCAAGTTATTTCCTTGTCAAATGTAGAAAACAGCAGTGGCAAATAAACACAGCCACATCTTTTGCCATGAGAAAAAAAATCCAAAATGTTTTACATACTATGGTGCATACTAGACCCTAGGAGTGTATTCACACAGCTTTCTGTAAGTCTGCCACTGTCATCTCTAATCCTGCTTTCAAAATTTTTCATCCGCAGTCAATATAACCAAAATGCTGCACCTCTTCACAAACAAAACCAAGCAAGAATGTTGATGTACCTCACACTCCATATAAAACTGCCTGAGAGTCTTCAAATGGCAACTGCCCACATGTTAAAAATTAGACACATGTTGAAATACATATATGGACCGGGCCTGTGACTCATAAACAAGGATTATACCAATGCATCTTAAAAAGCTGTGCCAGAAATCTCACAGAAAAAAATTTTATGTGTTCCTTTGATTACTGCCAACATGATATTTAAATGTATCACTGAACTGAATGCATAGAGACAGTTCCATAACTTCTTCCTCCTAGCTTACCTACCACAAAGCTAGTTAGAGGCCATTAACCTGTAGAGCTTCATCCTACATCTCCCGAACCACTCTGAGTTCATGTAGTTATCAACTCCTTGCTGCTCAACTCAACCATTTAATTTGTTCTCTTGTTTTTAATGAGTTAGAAAATGTTCAATCTAGGAACAGTGTATTCATTCATGAGCTTTTATTTTCAGACAGGCCAAATATTTTTTCTAAGATATCTAGATTTCTTTTTAGTTGAAGTTCTCAGCTATTAACAACTCCTTATTGCCATGGAAGGCAGCATAATGCACCCACAGGTACATACTCCTTCCACTATACCCCAATTCCCTATGAATGAGTCAGGGTCAGTTTAGATTTCTCTCATTCAGGACCTGATTAGGAAAAACAGTATTTTGGGTCTTCCAGTGGATGGTGTAGAATCTTTGACAATGAGTGAGCAGAACATTTATTCAAAATGCCATCTGGAGGTAGGCAAATACTTTTGAGTTTTTAGATGTGCCATTAGAAGGCACCATTTACATATGTTTATATGTAACTCATGTCAGTTAGATGGATCTGTTTTCCACAATACAAAAGTTGCACTTACTAGAAAGCTTTATACACAGGGAATGGGCACAGAATCTGGTCACTTCCATATTAAAAGACCTGTCACATAATGACTAAACACATCTTCAAATGAGTTCAGAACTTCAATTTAGATCCCTATTTGCATGTTACAGATACAAATATATCTGCAGCTGTGGAAACTGTTCCATGATCAACAAAGTCTTTTGATAGAATTTCAAAGAAGGCACATCTAGTTCTGCAGATTTTCTTTCTTCTCCTGCTAAGGCGTGTTTTGTTTCTGTTTTAAGTATACACCACAGCAAGATGTACACACAGTTTTAAGTATTCATAGCAATAAGATACTTCAGTAACTCCCAATTAATCTTGCTAGCATAAAATTTGCCATCATACACATCTGCTGGATCTGCATTTAAGCAAGAACTTCTGGTTTTGAATGTGTTGGTAATAGTTTGACATGCAAATTGGGAACAGAACATCAAAAAATAAAAATTGGTCTTCTGTTACAAATAAAAACGTTTTGAAAATACACACCAGAAAATTACTTCTATATTTAAAGGACAGATGTAGTGATCCCCAAAAATTATAGGAACTAATATTATTGCAACTAAGACCACTTTAAAAACTGAAGCCTCTTCAGCCAGATGAATATTACAGGACAGTTGGTGGGGAGAAGACTTAACCAAGAAGGCCACAGCAATACTGCAGCTGAAGAATACTAATTTTACAGAATCACAGAATCACCAGGGCTGGAAAAGACCTTTAAGATCATCAAGTCCAGCCTATGACCAACACCACCACACCATCTAGACTATGGCACTGAGTGCCACATCCAGCCTTTCCTTGAACACATCCAGGGACGGTGCCTCCACCACTTCCCTGGGAAGTCTATTCCAATGTCTAATCACCCTCTCCGTGAGGAAGTGCTTCCTAATATCCAACCTAAACCTCCCTTGGAGCAACTTCAGGCTGTGCCCTCTTGTCCTGTCACCAGTTGCCTGGGAGAAGAGCCCAGCCCCCACCTGACTACAGCCTCCCTTCAGGTAGTTGAAGAGAGTGATGAGGTCCCCCCTGAGTCTCCTCTTCTCCAGGCTAAACAACCCCAACATCCTCAACCTCTCCCTATAAGACTTTCCATCTAGTCCTTTCACCAGCCTTGGTGCTCTCCTCTGGACCCGCTCCAGCACCTCAACGTCCTTCTTGAAGTGAGGGGCCCAGAACTGGACACAGTACTCAAGGTGAGGCCTCACCAGTGCTGTGTACAGGGGGAGAATTACATCCCTACTCCTGCTGGCCACACTATTCCTGATACAAGCCAGGATGCCATTGGCCTTCCGGGCCACCTGGGCACACTGCTGGCTCATGTTCAACCGGCTGTCCACCAGCACTCCCAGGTCCCTCTCTGCCAGGCTGCTCTCCAGCCACTCTTCCCCCAGCCTGTAGCACTGCCTGGGGTTATTGTGGCCAAAGTGCAGGACCCTGCACTTGGTCTTGTTGGATTTCATGCCGTTGGCCTCGGCCCATCGATCCAGCCTGTCCAGGTCCTCCTGCAGCCTCTTCCTACCCTCTGGCAGATCAACACTCCCCCCCAGCTTGGTGTCATCTGCAAATTTACTGAGGGTGAACTCAATCCTCACATCTAGGTCATCAATAAAGATATTGAATAGGACTGGGCCCAGTACTGATCCCTGGGGGACACCACTGGTCACCAGATGCCAGCTGGATGCAGCTCCATTCACCATCACTCTCTGGGCCCGGTCATCCAACCAGTTTTTGACCCAGCAAAGGGTGCATCTGTCCAAGCCATGGATTGCTAGCTTCTCCAGGAGGATGATGTGGGAGACTGTGTCAAAGGCCTTGCTGAAGTCAAGGTAGACCACATCCACAGCCTTCCCCTCATCCACTACGTGGGTCACCCAGTCATAGAATGAGATCAGATTAGTCAGGCAGGACCTTCCTTTCCTAAACCCATGTTGGCTGGACCTGATCCCCTGGTTGTCTTCCACATGCCGCTTGATGACACTCAGGATGATCTGTTCCATAACCTTGCCGGGCACCGAGGTCAGGCTGACAGGCCTATAGTTCCCCAGATCCTCCTTCCGGCCCTTCTTGTGGATGGGCGTCACATTGGCCAACCTCCAGTCATCTGGGACCTCCCCAGTCAGCCAGGACTGGTGTTTGACTGAGAGTGGCTTAGCCAGTTCTTCCGCCAGCTCCCTCAGCACCCTAGGGTGAATCCCATCCGGACCCATGGACTTGTTGGGATCTAAGTGGCACAGCAGGTCCCTAACTACTTCCTCCTGGATTACAGGAGGGGGATTCTGCTCCCCATCCCTGTCTACCAACTCAGGAGCCCAGTTGTCCTGAGGGTAGCTACTCTTTTTGTTAAAGACTGAGGCAAAGAAGGTGTTAAGCACCTCAGCCTTTTCCTTGTCCTCCGTTACTAAGTTCCTCTGCTCATCCAATAAGGAATGAAGATTTTCCCTGACCCTCCTTTTGTTATTAATGTATTTATAAAAGCATTTTTTATTATCCTTTACAGAGATGGCTAGTTTAAGTTCTAGCTGGGCTTTTGCATCTCTGATTCTCTTCCTACATGACCTTACAATATCCCTAAATACTTCCTGATTCACCTGCCCTTTTTTCCAAAGTTGATACATTCTTTTTTTATTCCTGAGTTCTTGTAACAGTTCCCTGCTCAACCAGGCTGGTCTTCTTCCCCGCCGGCTCCTTTCTCGGCACACGGGGACAGCCTGCTCCTGCGCCTTCATAAATTCATTCTTAAAGTAAGCCCAGCCTTCCTGGGCTCCTTTGTTTTTGAGGGCTGCTTCCCAAGGGACTCTCCCAACCAGCATCCTGAAGAGACCAAAGTCAGCCCTCTGGAAGTCCAAGGTAGAGATTTTGCTGACGATCCTCCTAACTTCACCACAAATTGAAAATTCTATCATATCATGGTCGCTGTGCCCAAGACGACCTCCAACCACTACATCTTCCACCAGCCCTTCTCTGTTTGTGAACAGTAGGTCTAGCATGGCAGTACCCCTGGTAGGTTCACCTACCAGCTGTAGCAGGAAGTTATCTTCTATACATTCCAGAAACCTCCTGGATTGGCCCCTTTCTGCTGTGTTGTACTTCCAGCAGACATCTGGTAAGTTGAAGTCCCCCACAAGAACAAAGGCTAGCGAACGCGAGACATCCCCAAGTTGTTGAAAGAACATCTCATCAGTCTCTTTATCCTGGTCAGGTGGTCTGTAGCAGACTCCCACTAGGATATCAGCCTCACTGGCCTCCCCTTTTAACCTCACTCATATACATTCTGCCTTGGTGTGTTTAACATTGAATTCTAGGCAGTGAAAGCACTCCTTAACATATAACGCCACCCCACCACCTCTCTTGCCTTGCCTGTCCCTTCTAAAGAGCCTATAGCCAACCATTGCAGCACTCCAACCATGCGAATCATCCCACCACATTTCTGTGATGGCAATTATATCATGGTCTCTCTGGTGCACAATAGCTTCTAACTCCTCTTGTTTATTTCCCATGCGTCGGGCATTGGCACATATACACTTGAGCCGTGGTACAGATATCCTGAACACTTACGTGGTTACCAACCTATTACTGAACCCTATGTTCTTGTTGCCACATTTATCCCTGTTTCCTGCCCTGAGTGGGACAGCAGACTGGCAGCCGTCCTTAGGCTCTTCTCTGGTTTTGTCCTCATCCCCCTTCAAACCTAGTTTAAAGCCTTGTCTATGAGCCCTGCTAACTTGTGTGCCAGGACCCTTCTCCCCCTCCAGGTTAAGCTTCCCCCACCTGTTGTCATGCCTGGTGTCCTGTAGGTCCATCCATGATCAAAAAAACTGAAGTCCTGTCGGTTGCACCAGTCCCGAAGCCAGGAGTTAATCTTCTGGCTCTTCCCATTTATCCCCTCATCAATCCCTGTCACTGGTGGGATAGAGGAGAACACCACCTGTGCTCCTGATCCCCTAACCAGCCGTCCCAGGGCCCTGAAATTTCTCTTCATTGCCCATACACTTCTGGTAGCTACCTCATCACTGCCTACTTGGAACAGCAGTAATGGGTAGTAGTCTGAGGGCTGAACTAGGGCAGGGAGCTTCCTCCTTATATCCTTAACCCTGGCCTCAGGGAAGCAGTTGACCTCCCTAAGAAGTGGGTCCAGCCTGCATATAGGGCCTTCCACTCCCTTTAGAAGTGAGTCGCCTATGACAAGTACCTGCCTTTTTTTCTTAATCGAGGTGGTTTTGATGAAAGGTACAGACTGACCTGGCCTTGGTGACACCTCCAAGTTTGGCGAACCGTCATCCACAATATCATTTGGTTCTACTTGTAGAGCCTCATATCTGTTCTGTAAAGGCACCTTGAGAGGGGGAGCACTAGGGACCCCCTTGCCATGCCGCTTCCGCCGTGCAGAAACTCTCTGCCATTGCTCCTCATCCTGTAGGTTATCACCCTCAGCCAGGCAGACAGGGGATAGGCAGTGGTCTGCATCATGAGCCCCACCTGCCTTTTGAGAGTTGTTCAGGAAGGCTAAGTCATGTTACTGACTCTAGGTGTCCCAGCTTGAACATGGGCCTTGGACCAAATGACCTCTAGAGATCATTCCAGCCTCCAGCCCCTATAATTCTGTGATTACAAAGTCTTCCTAAGGACAGATCATGATGCAAGTTAATCGGGATTGAAATGTACATAGCACTGTCAATTTTAAGAGAAGGGAATTATTCTGCACTAATCAAAGAAAAAGAGAAATTAATCAGAAAGCTGAATGTTTTTTTTCAGATCTCTTTCCTGTCCTTTTATGCCACAAAATGCCTTTTTTTATAAAGGATTTCACTATTATTTAAAGTTCTACATCATGCACTATGGATATGGGAGAAGCAAATTACAATGTTAGAAGTGTTTTCAATGTCAAAAGTCTCTTCAGTGTGAGAGGAGATCCATGCTCCAACAGTAAGTCAAGACTCGAGAAGCTTCATGAAAATAGACACAGGACTTTGCTAGATAATTGGCTGCAACTCACAGGATAAAAATATATTCATAAGGATAGCATGGAGAAAGGATGCTTTTATGCTGGAGTTGCTGGAATAGGTCCAAAGTTTGCAAGCATGCCCAAGTCTCATTTTCAAATATAACTTCCAATGGGCAAGTAATTTTACACCTAAGTACTTCTATTGATCTTTTAAAATTGTGATTTATAAATTTAGAACAGTACCCCCATCTAGAAAATCCCTATGAACACTTTAACTACCTTTGAATTCAAAGTGTATCAGAAAATTTTGAAAAACTCAGGTAAGTGCTATTTACATGGTAAAAGAACAAACTGCTTTAAATTTCAGATCCTTATTTACTTAGAATATAGGACTCTAAAAGATTCTGAGTGTTGAACACCTGGTGATTTTGCCTGCCTCTCCAGCTTGTAAAAAGAAGGACAGAAGACAGGAGCACCGCAAAGCCATGTATGTGGATAGCCATCTAACAATGTTCCAATACCTTGAATATACATACATAAGCACATAAATAGATATACACAGCTACACACAAAAATATCTGGCTGGAGGTTGGTGAAGCTGAGAAACCAGGGGTTGAGAGTAAAATTGAGGCAAGCTAATTTGATGCTGTTTATAAACCACAAACTAGTGAACTGCAAAGCAAAATAGTAAATTTTAAACAGTGCTTTCCTTCTCTTTGTGACAGTGAACACAGCTTCACTAACAGCAAATCCTGCCTGACTAGTTTGGTGGCCTTCTACAATGAGGTCATGGCAATGGTGGACAAAGGAAGAGCAACTAACATCATCGACCTGGACCTGTGCAAAGCCTTCAACACTGTCCCACACAACATCCTGGTATCCAAGCTGGAACACCATGGATTCAATGGATGGACCACTTGTTGGGTAAGGAACTGGCTAGATGGTCATACGCAAAGAGTGGTGATCAACAGCTCAATGTCTAGATGGAGACCACTGACAAGTGGTGTTCTTCAAGGGTCAGTACTTGGACCAGTGCTGTTTAACATCTTTGTTAGCTACATGGACAGTGGGATTGAGTGCACCCCTCAGCAAGTTTGCTGACAACACCAAGCTGTGTGGTGAGGTTGACACAGTGTAGGGAAGCGATGCCATCCAGAGGGACCTTGTAGGGCTTAAGAGGTGGGCTTGTGCAAACTGCATGAAGTTCAACAAGGCCAAGTGCACTGGGTTGGGACAATCCCAAGCATAAATACAGGTTGGGGGGAGAATGGCTAGAGAGCAGTCTTGAGGAGAAGGACTTGGGGGTGTTGGTTGATGAGAAGCTCAACATGAACCGTCAGTGTGTGCTTGCAGCCCAGAAAGCCAATCCTGTCCTGGGCTGCATCAAAAGAAGCACTACCAGCAGCTCAAGGGAGGGGATTCTCCCCCTCTATTCTGCTCTCATGAGACCCCACCTGGAGTACTATGTCTAGTTCTGGAGCCCCCAACATAAGAATGATGTAGATCTCCTGGAGCAAGTCCAGAGGAGGGCCATGAAGATGATGAGAGGGCTGGAGCACCTGTCCTGTGAAGACAGGGTGAGAGAGTTGGGGTTGTTCAGCCAGGAGAAGAGAAGGCTCCAGGGAGACCTCATAGTGGCCTTCCAGTATCTCAAGGGGGCCTACAGGAAAGATGGAGAGGAACTTTTTACTAGGTAGTGAGAGGACTAAGGGTAATGGATTAAAACTGGAAGAGCGGAGATTTAGATTAGACATTAGGAGGAAATTCTTCACAGCACTATGGGGTTGGTGAGACATTGGCACAGGTTGACCAGGGAACTTTTGGAAGCCTGGACATGTTCAAGGCTAGACTGGTTGTGGTTTAGAGCAACATGGTCTAGTGGGAGGTGTTCCTGCACATGGCAGGGAGGCTGGATCTAGATGATCTTTAAGGTCCCTTCCAATCCAAACCATTCTATGATTCTCCAGATTCACATTTGAAAGGACTAAGAAAATGTAACATTAGAGACCATACTTCATAGAACATGTACAAACAATTTTTTTCTGATATGCCCTCCATTTACTTTCAAATAACCAATCATTTCCTAGTTCTGTACGTGTATTCTAGAACCAGTAATTTTAAGCTGTGCAGTGCTGTAGATGCTGCAGATGCTTTAAAACAGCTTTTGTATAGTATTACTGGCTATAAATTTACAAGACTGGAAGACTCCAATTTTCAGGAGTACTTTATTTAAAGTGAAAAATGGCTAATACTGACAAAATACACAACAATCTTCAAGGAATATGAAACAAGAAAAGAAAATAAACCTCTTAAAAATAATCATCTCCAGTGAACTGCTGGCCACTCTTCTTTAGATGCAGCTCAGGGCACAGCTGGCTTTCTGGGCCGCAAGCACACATTGTCAGTCCATGTTGATCTTCTCATCAACCAACATCCCCAAGTCCTTCTCAGGGCTGTTCTCAATCCATTTTCCATCCAGCCTGTATTTGTGCATGAGACTGCCCTGACCCAGGTGCAGAACCTTGCACTTGGACTTGTTGAACTTCATGCAGGTTTGCATAGGCCCACCTCTCCAGCCTGTCACGGGAACCCAGATGGCCCTAGATGGCATCCCTTCCCTCCAGTGTGTCGACCTCCCTGCACAGTTTGCTGTCATCATCAAACTTGCTGAGATTGCACTCAATCCCACTGTTCATGTCACCAACAAAGATGTAAACAGCATGCTCTCAGTGCTTGACTAACAAGAACAAACAGTTCAAAACAGTTTTTATTTACATTATGAATTATAAATAACTGAATTGAAGTTAAATTGTGATTTTAAAGTTTTAGATTATTCTGAAGTTACAAGTAAAACAGCAAGTGATTAAGAATCAGTTTATTTTTATACCCATATTATACCATTAACTCAAGATCTTATTGGGCCTGCTGTTATCAGAGAACTGTACTTCCTGTTTACAGGAAATAAAATTAAGGAGAACTTACGTGAAATGATGTTTATTAAAAGGTATCAAAGACAGCTTGATGTAAGCATTGCATTTGTAACATCAGGTGCAGCATCCAGAATAACAAGACCATCTGCTTTAGATAATGTGCTTAAAATAAATATGTTTTTCAAAATCAACATTTGACTGTTAGGTTCTCCTTTCAGGAAGTTCTTCAACTAAAAAGAATGTTAGCAGGTAGTCAGTTTACCTAATTGCAAAATATATAAACAGATGAAAAAGAACAAGAGAAGGAATAACAAATGGACTTCAAAAGAATGAAAGATTAACTCCAGTATGATGAAGTGATGAGAATCTGAAAGGACTGAGAATTTGGTTTATGGTACAGAATTTGGCTGAAGTGCAGTTGAAGCAAAAGCAACTGGTATGAAAACAATACTCCACAGACTGGAGTTCAGCAAGCTTACTGGATATCCTATAGAATTACTGTCATTACTGCCTTGCTTCAAACTGACATAAATCAGATTGCTTAAAACGAATCCGGAGAAAAAAACAAACATCAATTACCTTTTCTTTTCACAAGTAAGATTTCAGGATATTTATTATAGATTTAGGAGACCTGTACTTGGGTAAGAAAGGATTAAAATTCATTTCCCCCATAAATTTTGACATTTGAAAATCCATTCTGGCTGCCTTGACCCATAGTACAAAATGTCTAGTGGCAACATCAGTGGAGGATGTAAATACAGCAGCTTCTCAGGCATCAGAAAAAACCCTCAAGAGAAACAGCATTCAGCAAAATTGCACTTTTGCAGCTGTTTGGCACTTCTTTAATGACCTGTTCTCCTTGTATCTCATTTCAACACTAAACTTTTTGTCGGGTTCCATTCAAGCGTGGCATGCACAACTTGAATGTGCCAACAAGCAGGTCAGTTCTGTTACAACTTTTCTTTTTTTTTCCCCAACAAAAGCTGACTCAGTGCCACACACAGGGCCTAACTCTATCCCCTTTGCTTCAATAACAATTACTTTACCCCATAGGTCTCAGAAGGTAGCCCAAGGGAATGAAGCTCTAAATAAAAGCCTAGATTATCTGCAAGAGTTAAATTACACTACTTCCTACAAGAAAATTGAAAAGGGAGCATTGAAATTGACAGAGACTGAAGGGAATGTGCTTCTACTGGTAACCACAGGAGATGTGCATAACAACAACTGCCATGACAATTATTACAAAGTGTAAGAGTTTCAAAAATAACATTGATCTTACAGAAACTGATAAATTAAGAACAATGTGTTTGTTGGTATGATCAGGTAGAAAGCAACCACAGAGTTTTATAGCAAAGGAGCTAACCGCAGCTTGACTACTCAGAAATATATCTGGGCCATGCAAGCAAATTAATACTTATGAAAATCAAGGAAATGCATATTTTTATAGGCCAATGTTTACACACAAAGACCATTCTCACTGTCTGTTGGACAAAGTCAAGTATAGCTGCACGCAAAATGTTGTAACTTGTAACTTAAGCTACAACTATGGAGAAAATGCCACCAGTACATTGTACCTCTTCTATCTTCTTAGACAAGTCTTGATACTAAAAACCACTTCACGTCAAGGAGGAAGAGACTTTTCAAGTAAACTATTTTGGCAAGAAAGACAGAGAAACTGAAAGAAGTTTCAGACTGGTACCCCTCAGCTTTCTCTTACAGTTTATGTTCTAGATAGCGATGAAAGAAAGAGAGAGAGGTAGTCACTGAAAATAATACAAAGTACACATGAAAGTGCTTCAACTGTGAGCATGAAAATATGCTTGGAGTGAGCCAAATATATTACCACCGATGAGAGGAATTAAGCACTAGCAGTCATAAAAGATAAGTCAGGATGCAGTTTTATTTTTTAAATGGCAGCATCCCATCACACATTCAGTTTTGAGCAAAAACAAGACAGCAAAGCTTCACATCAAAATATATGTTAAATGTCAAGTGAAAGTACAAGTTGCCTGTACCTGGATGATGTTGCTTTTGGTCTATCGGAGTGACATCTTGGAACCAGAAAAGATATACAAAAGCTGAAGTATAGAATTCTCTTTCACAACCAAATTCCTAGAGGTAAAGTCAATTTAAAAAAGCATATTCTTTCCTATTTTTAAGGGACTCTAAAATATGGATAGGATATCCTATATAAGCAAACCAATTTTTATAAACAAATGTTACCTAAACGCTAAGTTGAAACTGTCTGAAAGCTAATGGATTAATTTTAGGTGTATAAGTATGTGAACAATGTAAGGAGGGGAGAGAAGCAGACATAAATCTATGAAGTTGCTAAGTAGGAAAATCTGAAGCTATCTAACATGGAAGGCAAATGCGAGATCTGAAGAACATCTCTGTTCTTCTGAAATGCTGTCCACAAACTATTCAACATAAATAACTAACTTGACTATTTGCCAACATAGGAGAAACAATGAGTTTACAGAAAATTAAAACACAGGTTTTTATTGATTCTAAAGAGTGCTCTATTAACTAAGACCAATTTCAGTTACTTTTAGTACAGCAATATGCTTTACAAATAGATGCAATGGAGAACTTTATGAAATCATTTAGAAACTTATGAAAAAGTAACAAGTTTTCACCAGTGAAAAAAAGTCTGTCACTGATTCCAACAGAATAAAATTAGCACCCCACAAAATCTGGGTCCAGTATAGATATTTCCTTAAATATTTTTACTAGAGCCATGGAGAGATACAGATTATTCCTTTCTGGTTATAAGAAGCAGCTTTTCATTTTTGGATTAAAATCTTTTCAAACTGAATTAGATAAACTACTTTCCATATGCTTAGAAGGAGGAAATGTGTCCACTCCGTATTTTCCATGCAAAAAGATGTAGTCAGTCTATGCTGAAGTTGCCATTTATTAGCAAAGACAAAGGCTGTGGCAGGTTTAGTCAATATGACAAGTGTGATTATGTGGCTCATACATAAACAATAATTACTGAATCCTAATCTTCCTCTTCATATTTTAGGTGCATGCTCAAGTCTAATTGAGCCAAGTGGCTAGAAAGCTGCACAAAGTTTTGTGATACAGTTACTTCATTTCCTTTGCTTTTCTTACAAACTGGTCATGTTAGGACTACATTGTAATTCAACGTAATTATTTCATCCTACATGAAGGAACATTTTGTATTTTTGTAAGGAAACTCTAAAGTATACCTGTTAGGTTGATATCAAACTAATTTTTTCATTCTGGCTTCTGACCAAAGCATCAGTTATGTGCACAAATTCATGATGCCAGAACAGGAAAAAGCACCAGTCTGTCTCTGTAGAGAAAGTAATGATCTAGAAAAGCCGAATTGCATTCCTTTTATGGATTTATGCCATGAAAATGCACTATTAGAAATTTCAGGGACAACAGCTCTTGCTCCAACATCTGCAGAGTCAAAGGACATTTAAAGAGCACGATAGACCTAATACTGACCTTCATGGCTAGCATACACATTAGCATCCCTCTTTCCAAAGCAAAAGTTGGAGAACATTGGCAAAATCTTCCAAAAGAGGCACTAATACTGAGCTTGACAATTTGCTATCCTTAAGTTTAGCATGAAATGAAGAAAATATATTCCTCCCGAATTTTGCATTTACAGACCATAATTTGAGGAAGAAGAATGAATAAATTTATCCCTGCCATCTTTCAATATCTAGTTCTACTAATACTGGATGTACCGATGAAGAAAACCCTTGTTGGGAAAGACTGATTCTGTCTTTTTTTCTGGCATTTGTCATACAGACGACAGATGAGCTCACATCAGAAAGGTATAAATCCCAATCGATACACGCTAAGAACTGGTGGATGAGTGAGATTTCACTATACTGAAGCCTGGGCCTCTTATATGCAAGAGGTCAACAAGCTGAGAAAGCTATTCACTTGAAACTGCTTGAAAGACCAGGAGAAGCAAACGCTAACTTTTCTGTTGGTAGAGCTCTGGCTGTCCTCATTCAGACCAAGAATTCAAAGATACTTTGCTACCTGATGAGCTATTTTACATAATATTTTGGAATACACTGATTTTCTGCTTTGTCTTCAGGAAATGTATGAAGTGTCTTTTCATTAAATATCATCAGATTGCTAGAATTATTAGGTTGGGAGCCCAGCTAGTAAGGAGCAGGCTGTTAACAGTCTATTCCCCTCTCTGGCCAACAGTCAACAATTAGATCCAATTCCTTAGAAGCATAAAGTGACTTTCTGAAGTCTGTTTATAGAACTGGATGCTTATATCAACACTGAAAGAAAACTAAAGGAGAGAGTTTGCCTAGAGAGCATACAGTATCCTTCAACAATAGGATCAGAAGTAAAATACCAAATACCATAGAATTTCATAACTAGATTGAGAAAGCCCCTTTTTAGTCTCTTTTTTTTTTTTTTTTTTACTTTCCCCTGTCCAATGTGTTTTTAAGCAGGGACAACCAGATTTACTGCTATTCTATGTTCCTGCTAGGTATGAAATGTTTACTCAGTCCCACAGTCTGCTTTCCAAAAGAGTAAAATTTGCAGCAAGTCTCACACGAAATAAATGCAGAACAAATCAAACATCCAGGACAGTGAGCTTTGCTAAGGAACAGACAAACATCAAATTTCGACATGTAGGAGACTTGCTGCTCAAAACCTAGTCCTGTGGTCTTTGCAAGGATTTGTAAAAACTTCAGAACTTAAACTTCAACTTGTAATCTTTAGCTTGTTTTATATTATTGTAATTTATTTAAAAAGTTACTCCTTTGAGACTGGGAAACTGCATGGAGGCAAAGTCTGGCACTATAGGCAGCAGCAACAGCATGATGCTTTGGCTCTCTAATCTCTCCCTTTAGTATTTGTCATTCATGATACAATCAGGAAGAGGGGGACCTACAAATGGGTGCTGCTATTGGAAAAGAACATACAGTCTGCCTCTGAACAGTGAGAAGTCAGAACTAAAATACAGTCTTCAGGCATTAAATGGGCATTGCAAGTTTGCCCCACAGGGGGAATGGGCGACTGTTCTCTCCTGATCTTTTTAGCTCAGAACTCCAAATTTGTCAAAAAAGATCATGATGTGGAAGCAATCCAAAGGAACCTAACTATAAGTTCCATCAAGGTTCCAGGAGAATAAACAAATGGTAGTCTTTCCATGGACATTATCTTTTTAAGAGCCATGAAAGACCCAAACCTTTGCAGGTAAACTTGCTAACATGCAGGCTGTGTATACCTATTATGGAGGTTTACAAAGCAGTTACACATTCACCCCCTTTCCATTACTTTAGCACCCTCCAGTCCTCTCCACTTTCTCCCCACCCCTAATTTCTTACGACCTTTTTGCTTCTAATGGGAAGAGACCATAATGAAGGAAGAGACCATAGTGAAGGAAGAGTTGAAGATGACTAGAATGTCCTGTAGTGGACAAGTATTAGTTAAAAATCAGAGCCCTCTTTCAAGCATATTTGTCCCGGAACACCTACAGCAACAGACCTTATCAATCCTAAGAATTTATGCTTTTTGCAGTCCAATATAAATGTTGGAACTTGTGACCTTAGGATTCTAGCAGCACACATTACTAGACCATCAATCAATTCAATAACTGAAAAATCAAGACAATGGGTTCAAAGTAGTTAATTATGATTCCTGCAAGACGACAATGAAACTAAGAATATTCACAGACAACATATGTTAATTTATGAGCCACAATTCACACAACCTTCTTCCCCAAAGAAACCCACAAAAACTCAAAATTAGTTAGTGGCAAATTTGTAGAATTTGGTGAAAAACAGGTTAACATTTAATCCTTTCAAAACTCATCCTCTCTGAATTTCACTTCAGTGGTATACCACTTGGGATGCTATCTCAGTCTATTTATTCGATATAGTTCAACTGTGGAATTAACAAAACAGCCTGCTTTTTATACCTACTTTTATATTCTGAAAGGTTTACTGTGTTTTTCTTAATGCTTAAGTTGCATATTCATTGCTATATTTTCGTCTAACTGCTGTCACTTATATTGTCATGCAGAAGGGCAGATCAGGGTCAGTTTATGTAAGCGGCATCAATCTCAAAAACTTCATCAGTCTTTATTTCAAGACATTATGCAAAGAAAGCTGACATTAAGAGAGCCTTAACTGACAGCAAATGAAATCAATCAGCAAATCACTAAGCCATAATAAACTCGCTCAAGTTGTAGATAACCCTTCCTCTTCCAGGTCTTTAACAAGGCCCATCAAATGCAGTATCTGGGCAGAAATGTCTCCCTTGATTCCATTACAAAATTCTTGCACTAATATAGTGCATTATTTAATATATTTTTCTTGCTCTGCAAGCTATTGACAAGAAAAACAAACAAAGACACATTTTATAAGAATGGAATACTAAGCAGTTAAGTGAAAAAAGACTTAAAAAAATATTCATCAATTGAAGAAGTTTCTTTTTTTACTTTAAATATAATTAAGCAAATAAAATATTTTGATTCTATTTTGCTACAAAGATATTTGTGTAATAAAGTCTGTTGCCTTATTAACTCCTATTGCTGAGACTCACTTGTTCAGCATTTCTTCTTAGTTAATGAAATTACATGAACCAGTAGAAAAAAGTAAAGCTCCAGACAAATCCTAATCTTCCATGATATTCCCTTCAAGAATTCATTTTGTAACACCCATGATTATCAACAGTTTAACAGCTGTGCTTCTAAATGGGCCTATTTGTGTTACGACAATACACACTGCAGACCTTATCAAACAATACAGCCACATCCAAGCTACACAGTGGTTATCCTGGTAAAATGATTCCTTTTTTTGAAGATACTCTGCAAAGATAATCCCATGCAGTTCTTAAAGATAGGATTTCTGAAGTTACTAAAATTGCCTAACAAACAAGGTGCTGTGAGACATATTTGTTATTTTCTGGTATTGAATGCTGCTTTCTTTTTGTAGTTACAGCATTTAGAAGTCTGCCCTTATTCACTGAGGCAGCTTTGAGTACATATTGAGATCACCATGTCTCTAGAGTAATTTTTCTCATAAAAGAATAGTGACTGAAGTCAATAAAGATGCTTCCTGTTGAGTCCTTATGCTATAAGATGCAGCAACCTGGTAACCAGCAGGGAAGAAAGCCCATCCCAGGATTACAAGAAGAAGCAAAACTAAATAAACTTGATGCATTAAGATAATATTTTACACAGTTTTTACAGAGCTTTCTTGTGTATCAGCACAGATCGTTCATAAGAGATTACCCACATGCAACACACATGAAAAAGTGGAAAAAGGCATATAGTTACACAATGGCTTGACAGGGTCAAGAAAGAAAATTTTCCATTAGGAAAGGTTACTGAAAGGTTAAATGATTATATACTAACTTTGGCATTCAAGATAATCAGTAGCAGATCTTAAATGAAAGTTTTTACAAAACTAATAATGCTTATGAAAGGGGCTGGACAAGAAATCAGTCATTTGATGGGCATAAAGAATCAGCTTTCAGTAATTGATTATTTGGTGATTACAGATACTGACTTTGATATTTACAGTCCCATAGTGCAAAAGACTTAAGAGGGTTTGGGTGCAATCAGTGTACCAGCTAACTACAAAGACTTCTGAGAGGAGTTCTTCATGTATTCTCCATTTATTAGAATGAAGAAATGGAAGGGAAGAAACAAAAACTGTGAAAGAGTGGCTGAGAAAGCCAGGGAAAGGGAGTGACAATAAGGAGGGGGAAAAGGAGGAATGTAGAGAGAGCAATAAAAAGCTCATAGAGGACAGGCCAGAAAAGACTGCTAGGAGAAATACTGTGTACTGACAGTAAGGCAAAGGGGTGTGAAATTCAAATTATGAAGGGCAAATTTCCAACATCACTGGCATTTTGAAGATGCCTCACTTTTTACGTTTTAAAATGTGTTTTGTGAACATAATGTTAGGTTTTAAAGGTATTACAGTTAAAATAAGTGTGCTAAGATGGATTCTAAATATTTATCATCATGGTACAACATATTTGGAGACATGACTCCAGATGCCAGCTGAACGCATTCAAGAAGATGAAATTAAGAGTTCATCTTACATTTCCTCCATCTGGTTATTCAGATTTTACTTAGTCATTAATCATTGTTTCTTAAGCCCTGCACCAACTTTATTTTTGATAAAGTGAAATTTGCAAAAAGGTCTGAGTTGCAAGAGGTGTCATCCTCCTCTAATGATGATCCCACCCACTTATTTATGAGTATTTCAACTCAAGGTGCAAGTGCAAAGTATCATATTAATAAAGAATCACTTCTCTCTTTAAACAATATATTGAAAGGCAGGCTCATGGTCAGTCTAAAAGAAGCACATCTTGAGGCTAGATAGAAAATTAGTCCTTTTGGAGAGGAGAAGAAAAGAGGAGGACAACCCAAGTGCTGTTGAACTCCTGGAGAATGAAGACCCAGTTTTAGTACTCCAGTTCCAGAGGAGGCAGCATACTGGCCTCTATAATTAAGTGGGTAGTTCCTTCTGCTGTTGTAATGCTGGAGTAAAAATAAAACACTAAAAGCGTGTGAATGTGGGGTGCATTTGTATATAAATGCACTATCTTGCAGACTCTCTCGAAAAGGTTCCTCCTTTTAAAAAATAAAGAAAAAGGGTCCAAATCAGAAGTACAAGATTTAAATACTAATACTTCAGTTTTCAAGCAGGTATTTCACAGTTAATTCATTCCATTACGTCCTCATACCAGAAGTGATTTATGTTTAAAAGACTTGCCTTACACAGAGGATATAATCTGATGCCAGAATTATAACCTTGAGATGGCTGATGAGGGAAGCTGAGGCACGGGTTATTTTTTAACTCTCTCATTCTAGTTGTGGGGATAGTGACATGGGAAGAAACAAACACAGTTTATTTAGACATGGCTCCATGGCTGGTGTCACCATCTCAGGTTTGGGTTTTGTGATAATGGGATAGCCTATATGGCACCAGGCCTGCTAGCACCAGACAGGATTCACTGCTCTCAAAGGGAGGAGAGTCTTTCCTCAGGAGCTTGCATGGCCCATTCGATTTGAAGAGGGAGGGGGATAACATCAGGCTTGCCTGTGACAAGCTGTGGGATGACACACCAAGGTTAGAGGGACACAGTGCTGGCAGGGGACTCAGCCTGTTACCTGGAGATGGAATGGCTACACTGCAGCACACTTGAAGTCTTACGGAGATGAGCCCAGGGCTCCTGAGGTGGTAGGACCCAACAGGCAAATCCCAGTGAAATACCTCAAAGGAATTCCAGCCACTCCAGCCAGAAAGCCAACTTCATCAGGGGACCAGCGTAAATGCCTCTATGCAAACACATGCAGCACAGGGAATAAACAAGAGGAGTTAGAGACATGCACGTGCCTGCAGGGCTGTGATCTTACTGGCATCATGGAGACGTGGCGAGATGACTCCTATGGCAGGAGTGTTGGTATGGAAGGACACAGGCTCTTTAGGAAGGGCAGGCAGGGGAGAACAGGAGGGGGTGTCACCCTCTATTTCAGTGGCCGGCTGGAGTGCATGGAGGTCCACCTGGAGATGGATGAGGAGCTGACCAAGAACTTATGGGTCAGGATTAAATGGAGGGCAGGGACAGAGGACATCATGTAGTGTGGGTCCGCTGCAGGCCACCCAACCAGGAAGACCGAGTGGATGAGGCACTTCATAAACAGATAGGAGTAGCCTCTTGTCCACAAGCGCTGGTTCAAGGGGCACTTCAACCACCCCGATATCTGTTGGAGGGACAACACAGAAAGGCATAAGCAATACAGGATGTTCCTGGAATGCATTGATGATGCCTTCCTTCTTCAAGTGATAGAAAAGCCAATGAGAAGACGTGCTATGCTGGACCCAAACCATTCTATGATTCTATGAATGTTACCTTGGAAATCACTTGCTTCCTTGACTTGTTAAGTTTTTATTGGCAACTAAACACGAGAAGGAGAAGGCAGCTACCAGAAGCTCTTGCAGGAGCCACTCTCAAGACCTGGGCATTGCCAGGGCTATGGGAAACACTCCTACACCTATAAAAAGCAGCCTAGGAAAAGTAAGCAACAAGGAGCATGGCAAACAGAGCAGGCAAACAAAGCATGAGGTGTCAGCCAGAGCGTGACATGCAGTTCATGCAGAAAGGGCCTAGTTATCCTGCTAGCTCAAGAGGTGAGTTCCACTCACTCTCTCAGAAGGGGCTTAGCTGTGGTATCCTCCCAGTGGAAAGCTCTGTCCTCTGTGTTTGCCAGATGGATATGGCAACCCAGACAGAGAAAGGGCACTGAGTGCACCCTCAGTAACTTTGCCGACAACATGAAGCTGTGTGGTGCAGTCGACAGATTGGAGGGAAGGCAGGTCATCCAGAGGGAGCTTGACAGGCGTGAGAGAAGTGCCTGTGCAAACTGC
This sequence comes from Hemiprocne comata, assembly GCA_020745705.1. Lineage (NCBI taxonomy): Eukaryota > Metazoa > Chordata > Aves > Apodiformes > Apodidae > Hemiprocne > Hemiprocne comata. The sequence continues at coordinate 72,274,813 of CM036616.1, read as the reverse complement.
ACAGAATGGGAAAGATAGGTACAGGGAGCAGGACAGAGGTGCAGAGACTGCAAGAGAGAGAGACCAAAGCAGAACAGCAGGCAGAGATGGACTGGTGGAAAGCACAAGTGTGCATACAGCAGAGAGAGCAGGCACAGCAGGGAGAGAGAAAGAGCAGCAGAGAGTGAGTGCATGCATGGCAGTGTGCACAAAGCAGTGAGCATGTGTGCGGCAGAGAGCACACACGTGCAGTGGAGTGTGCACACAGGGCAGACGGAGAGACAGCAGCAGCAGTGAAGAAGAGCATGTGGCAGAGGGAGAGACAAAAAAGAGAGGGACACAGAGACAGACAGACAAGACAAAGTGAAAACTCCATCTCAAACCAACTTCAAGGAGAGAAAGTACAGCACAAGTGTATAGTATCTTTCAGAATTCAGGGAGAGCTTAGTAATGAAAAATAGAGATTTACCTACTCAAGTCGTTGGTTATAATAAACAAAAAAATTCTTAATATGCAACAGTCAGGTCAATCTTACATCTGAGGAGAAGGGCACACAAAAAGATGCTTTTTCCTAAAACCTATACATACTGAAAATATATGTATATGTGCACTGCTTTTATACTAGAAGCCTGCCTATAGTCTCATCCTCACATCTCCTTTTCATATACCACATAAATGCATTAAATATTCACGTCCTCATTAAAGTCACTCACAAAACTTGTCCATTTGGATTCTCTAATTCATATAAGTCCTGTAAAACAGCAACACAAGTTCACCTGTGAATACTGGTTCTCTTCTAAACCAACATCCAGAAGTCTTATCCTTTAGCAACCAGAGATCTGATGAGTAAGAGGCCTACCATCCCAAATACTGACCAAAAGCAACCACCACAAATTCATAGGGAGTCTTTGAAGAAAGAAGTCAAGGTAGTTCCCATGTCACAGGAAACTATTACCCTTTCCCTAATTGCACATCTGCAGGCAGCTACCACGTGTGAACATCAGTGGCTGCCTGATCACACAGCCACACGCATTTCTTTCCAACATGCTGCGGATATTCCACTTCTTGTCTGCAGTGGGAACATTCAAGTATGGCCAGAACAGCACACCTTAAATCCTCACGTGTTCCAGGTGCTTGAAAATACTACTATATTTTCACTTTCAAACCTAAGTAAGTAACAAACAGTACAACTTGGTGACATAACATCCTTCACGGCTATTAAAACCAGGTGAGAGCACTTCAAAGCTATAGCAATCACCATTCCACTTTTCAAGATACTGCACTTTTTTCATTAGTTATCCAACTCAAGCGACATTTTCAAACTATTTTAGAAATTTCTGTTACAGTTTCCAAGATCATAACAAACACCTAGAAATTAGGTCATAGTTTCACTACTTGTTCGGGGCTTAAGAAGACACTTAGTGCAAGGACATTCTTGTTGAATGACTTATATTTCTATCTTTTATGTATTTTTGCAATTCAAGAGTCATTACATAAAGTGCAGGCTTTGGAGAAGATGCACAGAACTTTGCGTCCCAAATATTTAATTTCATTAGCTGAAGGTCTATCACTAGAGTGTACAACACATTCTTTAAAAGATGCATACCATTTCCAATACAGCTTAACATTTTTTTTCAGTTGGAAATGACAGGGGGTTTATTTGTGGACTTGTCTGATCAACCCTGTAAGCATTCATGGTATCTGGAATATTTGGTCCATCTACTAGAAAAAACAACCTTCTGGTTTTACAGGATGGTTAATTAAGTATGCCTCAAAAAAAGCAAATCTCTGATAGCAAGTCACAGTCAAGCGACTTAAGTTCATTATGCCAATCTTCTTTGCACTTGTCTCCTATAAAGTTTCTTTTTCCTAAGAAGCATCCATATAGAGATAACAGCAATTTACAAATGCCAAGACTTCCCATATTCCAAATAACAAGGAATACAGGTCTCTAATGCTGTTTAGCCCACCAAGTAGATTAAGGATAGCAGATTTCATTCAAAATGCATTTAAGAGCCACCTGCTATCTGAAAAATTTGGAAAAGAAGATAACCTATGCAGATGTGCATGTGCATACAAATATATAAGCTTTTTTTCTTGCTCTCATATGATAAAAAATGATATACATTGACCCAATGGTTATAAATTTATTAATTACTGATTCCAGCCACCTACTACAAACTGGTTGCATGAATAATAAAAATAAAACAATGCAGTTTTCTGTGCCAGTGATTCATCCCTATCATAATACTGCTTAACTGTGGATCTTAATTTTTATTCCGTTTTTAAGAAGAAACCATCAAATATCAACAAATTTAGACTTGGAAAAAAACTCTCCTTATGTCTAACACTTGCAGATAATTAGGCCTTTAACTGAAATGTACCTGTCACAGACTAACTATAAAGCACATATAACAGTAGCAGTTATAGCAGGGACCATGCATGCAAACAATTACACTGGTTTTAATAAGTAATCACTTTATGGACACTTCTCACTGCTTACCTCATTCAAGATTGGTGGATTGCTTTTAATATACTTTTGCATACAGTGAAATCAAAATCAATTAGCTGACTTCTAGCTATAAAAGGGAAATTTTACAATAACATCTCTATAACATACTTAGAAAGTTACCAAACAAGCACTATGTAACTAGAGACAAGGCGAGGAGAGGGAAAGGAGAAAAGGAACTGCGCAGTGAGAAAGACTGTGAACCCTTGATGTTGTGTTTGTGCATGTACAGAGTAACCATGTGTAATTGGAGCTGTTGGGTGAACAACAATTATGTTTACAATAATGCACCACCACCAAGCTACCCAGCATATATATTGCTCTCTATTAGTTACTCCAAAAGTACTCTGCACAAATGTCAAATGCACTTTTTACACTTCCGCTTCTCTCCACCTTGTTAGAAAGAGAGAAGGAATAGCCTGTCTTGCAAGTGCTTCTACAATCATTCTGACATCAAAAAAGGACAGGAGTTGTGATGGGAACAAAAAAAAACCCCACAGCTATCACTGTATAGGCTACTGAATTAGAATACCAGTATTTAAAAGCTGGTGATTTCTACAACAGCATCTTTGAAAAGATGCCACCTGTGGAACCTTTTGCACAGCCTTAAAAGTGATCATCACTGTACTCGGGAAACATTTGCAACTCTACCCTCTACTAGAGAGGTACAACTGTCTTAACTAGAAGTCATGGGAATCTCAAGTATTACATATTACTACTTTATTTTGGAAATAATACAATAATACAGATATAATTTAAATCTTTATCATATCAAAACCCATGCATGCAAGAGGGCAATCATGAGAAATGTCCAGCTTGGAATCTGCCTTTCTTGAATGTTTGATTTTGTGACCCTGTTCCCACAATTACATGCTGCATCTAGAACATAAAATCTACAATAAATCAAAAAGGACTGCTACAGAAAAGTAGACACACTATGCAATACTTGCATTGCCTAACTCCCTTGCTCTTTACATGGCTAGCTTTTCCTCTCTCTGATTCACATGGAAGAGCACAATTAAAGAATCATGTACTCACTCTGCCTTTGTTTCTCTCATTGAGAAAACAAAATGTTCTGCCTTTAGCAATAATATATCACAAGAATGAAGTCATTCTGCCCAGCTATAAAGACTAAGGGATAGTTTGTGTGTGAGACGTAACAAACTTTAAAAAATGAGGCACAGAATGCATTTTCAAAGCTGAAAACATGTACATCTTGACTTAATTTTTCTTTTTTCCCATTTTCATTCTGACAAAATCAGTACTTTGTGCCATACAAGTCTTTATACCTACATGAACAAAATAGCTTTTATATTTAAGTATTACAAATAGCAGTTTCTTTTAAATTAGGAATGCTCAAAACCACTATTACTTCTAAAACTGCAATATGAAAAAATATTATACTGACAAAGAAGAACCATTAAAATCCTATCTTTTTTTTTCCTATTTTATTTGTCTTGTTTACATAAGGTAGAAACAGGGGGGTGGGACAGAGTGATATTAATTTTCAAATATAACATCTACATTTTTCCATTATCATATTCCTGTCGGTTATTTAACATTATAACTGCAAAATTAGAAGTTTGTATCACCTCTGAAATACCTTATTCACAAGTGTATTTGGAAATTACTTATCTTTCAACTGTTGATTGACTACAATAGTTTTGAAGTTTTCTGTTCAGCACACATCGGGAGCAGTCTAGTTTCTCGTTCCATCTCAGATGGAAAAAAGGGAAAAAAAGAAATAGGATTATTTTAGACTCTAACCTGAAATGCTACAACCTCTGGTCTGCCCTTCAGCCCTTCCACTGCAAAGGTCTCTAGGTGCAGTTCGGGTAGCTGCAGGGTGAAGTCATTCCTGGTTGCCGCAGCCCGTGACAGCAAGGTCTGATCTCTGACCTAAGGGGAAAAAAACAGCATCAATGGTAATTCCCCTTCAGACACATTAACTGGGATGAACTGGGTCCCCCTGAGCCCACTGAGTGGACTTGCATTGATCGCTGGACCTGAAATCCATGAATAAATTTAGGACTAATTGATTTTTCGTTGCAAATAAATCTCTAATTCAGAGTGCTGGGAGAGAATGTTAAGAAGAAAAAGCATCTTCCCCTGGTCTGAAATGAGAAGGAAAGAAGAGACACTAAGGGCTCAGAAGCCCGACTGGTATATACATTTCACAGATATGTCCCCTGTAATAACCTCGTAAGAAAAGAGGTTCTGACTCAAGCAAACATCAGCTATGAAAAAGAAAAGTTCATGTGATCATACAAACAAGAAGCTGGTATGTCAGTTCTGTCTACTGTAGGGAGACCGTACCAGTCCTCAACAGTAAGGTTAATTTATCACCAATTCTGTTAAACCCCAGATTAAAATGAATAATCCTTAGCAAACCAACCTGTAGCTCTGCGATTAACATAAGGAGGACAAAAAAAAAAAAAAGGCAAGACAAAACCGTACTACTAGTTTTCTTATTGTGGACTCTCTGTAAGAAACAATGCACTAATTGGTATTAATCGATTTTTATACAGTTTCCAAGCAGGCTGGCGGGGGAGCGGACAACGCTGCAGTTATCCCGGGATCCCGACAGCTCGCCTGCCGTCCGGCCGGGCTGAGCGGGGAGGCCCCGCAGGCGCTGAGCAGCTCCGCGCGGCCCCGTGCGCCGGCCGAGGCCGTTGGTGCCACAGCGCCACCTGCTGGCCCAGGCGGGCACAGCGGCACCCGCAGCAGCGCGCCGGCACCGGCGCTTCTGCGGCCGCCGACGGCAGCCGGGGCGTCACGCAGCACCAGCCGCCGTGCCGGAATTTGAAACGCAACGTTCACCTAGCAGGATGAGAAACGCAACGTCTACCAGCACGGATGTGAAACTACAGGTGTTTAACGCGTAACTTACATGGACACTTAGATTCCACTTACAGTCATAAATCGTATGCTGCACCACACCCGTTTCTCATTCTATTTAATACAAAAATCATCACATCCACCTCCAGGGGATCCCAGCAGTCAGATTAGATTCTAATACAGATGGACAGACACCCACACAAATATATATTAGTACAAATGAATAGATGAAATACATTAGTTTGGCATAGACTGTATTGTTACTTAACAAACAGCCAGTAATGCAAAAAAAAATTACTGTCTTCAACACCACACAGTCTGATATTAAAACCTTTCCTACTATTTAAAATAAATTTCGGTTCTTTTTAGAGCCTCCCTTGCCCAAAGAAACTCGCCAAACATGAATTAAATCATAGGTCCACTCATTTTAAATCCCAGATTACTTTTTTGTAACCACTTACAAAATTGGATTTTTTTAAAATGTTGATTGTGAGTGAACGCATTTCAAATGCTAGCGCAGCCTTTGAAATCTGCTCTGATTGTAAGAAGTATGCATGTGTAAACCTACTGACACAAAGAAGAAAAAGACTTTATTTTATTTGTTGCTCTGTTCTGTGGGAATAAGGAGCCCTACATTTCCCAAGCTGACCTAAAGAATTCCTGTCAATACCTGTGGCTGCCAAACATATGCACTATGATGTAATTTTTATAACAGGAAAGGTCCTTTACACATTTTTTGCACACATAGTGCACTAGGTTCAGGAAATACAGTCCTGTGGAACAAACATACTCTCTAGAGTGTTCTGTCAGCATGTGTAATTCTGGTCAGATGTTAACCTTGCTGAATATAACAAAATACTTTAAATACACACACACACACATATACACACTTGATTTACATTTTTATAGCTTATATATCACAACTTTTCAGTGTCTTTGCTGCCAGTATGCACACAGATAAAAGAAAACATTAATGTGGATTAAGGTACTAAGAATTTATCAACATCAAACCACCAGTGTTTTGCCTTCTACCCTTCTGAACCGTAGTCAATAGATCTAAATATTTTACTGCACCCTGGCCAATTCATTGTTTGATGTTTAAAAACTCACCCAGAATCAAAGAAAATTTATTAAATTTCAGCCCCCAAATGAGATACTATTAGCTTTGAAAGTCAAGTTTAACTGCGATATTGATGATTCTCTTTTTTCTGTGACAAAATTCACAGGGGAAATCCCTATGTCAAAGTACAAAAGCAGATTGCTAATACTAGTGGGAACAAAACAATGTATAAGCAATGTAGGTATAATACACATACAATACAGACAGTGGAAGTCCTTTTAACCCTGTTAGTTTCAGACTCTCCATTTCAGTATTGGGGCCTGACACTCACTGAACAATAAAACACAAAGGCCATTTTTTAAAATGGCTGAATTATGGTGAACATATGCCATTAATACCACCACGCCAGAATAGTATTAGCTCCTTAAAGAGTATGAAATCTGATACGAAGATTCACGACTTAACCCTTCCTGTGTTTGTAAATACTTAGACCATAAATATCTAAGTAAAGATGTGCGTTATGCTGCGAAACAGAAAACAAAGCTAGAGTTTTCCTTTGAAAAATAAAAGGGCTGAGGGAAAGTTGTAAGAACAAAAGACTGGGCATATAGTGTACAAATATCACTACACTTCTTCATTAAAAGTGAAAACAGTCTTCAGCTTGGCTACATGTTCAAGGAATGGAAAGCTACAATGGCCATGCCTGCATGGAATCACACTGGATAGGCTGTACCTATATGAAATCTAAGAACTAGTTTCATCACTTCCTGGGTATTTACTTTTTGAAATAAGAGAAAGATAATGACAGGAGCTGGGAGACTGTCATGATTTCCTCATTCTCTAAAGAAGCAAGCACAGTACTCAAACACACATTATAGAACTATCAGGCAGAAGTAAAACTGGTAATTTTATTTAAAAAACTTTTTTTTTGGCAGCTTGACACGGAGGAAAACCATCATATGCAGTTAAGACTTACGATGCCAGTTGCAGAGCTTTTTTGTATTTAATGACACTTTTTTTTTCCCCACATGAAATCTAAAGCAAAACTATTTTACCGGAGAGGTCTCCTTAGGCTAGAGACCTAATGCTATAATCTAAAAAACCTAACCAGCTAACCAGATTTATTGCAATGATTAAAAATATTTAAAACCAGTTCCACTCCCCTACACTCCAAAATGAGCAGAGAGGAAAAATATATAGATTTATACCTAATGCTAGCAAAGATTTTAGCTATTTCTGATTTTGCTAAACCTAATTTTGTCAGAGATCATGAAAAGTTGAAAAAGTTATTTTATATGGAGCATAGTAAGTACTGCTACAGTGGGCTGCTAAGTATAATCATTAAATTTATCAGTTCAGCCTTACGTGAATACTGTCTGAAAACAGGCAAAATCACAAATGGATCTACAAAACTCTACTACGATACTCAAACCATTTTATAACAAAGGAGCATAGTGACTTATGACAGTGTTTAACTTTTTAATTAATTAAAAGAGCAACACAGAAGACAACAATATAGCCGCTCAATTTAAAATCAATAAAGTACTGATGAATTCAGATCAAAGCTGAAACTGAATGAAGTAAAGTTATTGACTGAACCAAGGTGTAGAGTTTGAGGGACTAATTCTAGATGTCCAAAAATTACATTTAAAATTCTCTGCTGATCAGAAACAACAATAATTTTGTCTACAATCCATTTCTGTGTTCACTGTTTTGTTTTTCCCTATGCACAGTTTGAGCTAGTATGTCCAGACATGCCAACAGAGACACGGTACTAAATGCTACCAAGCTGTAAAGGGTATTAAGATGTGCTTACCCCTCCCTAATGTCTTTACCCAGTGTGTGACTGGTACAAGAAATGCGAGATTTTAGTTCCTTATTCTGGGCCTAATACAATGCTTTCTTACAGCAAAAAGGAAAATAAGGTTATTTATGGGTATATAAGTCACTACGTAAGCAATACAGGAGAACATTTTATAAGTTCAAATTTCACCAATTCTACATAAAAAACAGTACCTAGAAAGCAAAAGATTTTGGGATTATTTTACTTCCATTTCCTACTATTTTTAATAGCATATCATCTGCAATTTGAACTGTGGAACAAAAACTAAAATGATGCAGTAATTTGGTCATAAGCGAATGGCAAATGATTTAGTCTGCCGGACATTGAGATGACAATATTGGTGAGATTACAGAAGCTACAAATGTTACACAAATCATTCTCAAAGAGCACAAGCAAAATGGTTTCTACCACACTGCTGTGTGTCCTTCATATGATATGCAATTAACAAAAATGTTTTTACAACTTTTAAAAATAGAAGAAGGCAGTTTGCACGCAAATCACATCTTAGTCTTAACCAGTCTTTTAAATATGTGACTGAATTAGCTGCATCATGTCCGTATCTCTGGGGCAGAACGCAAATGGAGGCCATATTGATAAATCAAGGACATGCATGTTGACTGAACATGGTCCTTTGCCTTCTTTGATGATAGGAAGTAAGTTATATAGTAACACGTTTGAATGGGCAAGTCTTCGTTACAGTGGCACAAATGATCATGGAACTAAGAAGAATAATAAAAAGCATATATGTTGGTGGACAGAATTAAACCTTCATAAACACTTCCTAATTTCTTAATGTTGAGTTATGAATCGTTGATGTTTTTTTATTCTATACTAAAAAATAAAAGTGCATATACATGAAGGAAGTTGCATCAACAATAGTACTGAATAGTGCTGCTAACAGGAGTTCCTTAAGAAAGTTGCCAATACAAATGATCTTTCTATGGATATACCCATATACTCTCATTCCTGAGTATGGGCTCTCTAGAAAACAGAAATCACACCTGAAGTGTTAACCCTTTAAGGGAAATACAGACCCCAGATTTGCTGAAGGATTTGTGACATCCAAAGAAGTATATACCACAGCACCCTGTGAGATCCAAGAGACAATCTTGTTAATATCAGTTGCTCAAAAACACCACAGTCTGAGTCTGCCCTGAAAACAATGAAATCACTCGAAAAGTCAGTATTCATCTTACTGAATGAGGGCCTATATAATCACTGACATAATATTTTCCATCAGGATGTTTCAGGAATCGAGGATCACTCCAAAGTTAGACAGATTGCCTGAGACAAGATTGCAGTGCTTTAACTGAAGGCACTTCAAATGAAACACCAGGAAAGGGGAAAACTACAGCCATAATTAGAGAGTGAAACAGGTGAGGAATTATGTTGCAAACCAAACCAGTTAACTGAACTGCAAGAAAAGCCCCTCTCTTTTACCATTTTTGTTAGCTATGTGGGGTTTTTTTCCTCAGAAGGCTAAACAAAAGTACACATCATCATACATCTTGCTTAGACAAAATGGTGCCTCATACAAGGGAAAGAGAAAAATAGCTACATGGTACAGTTGAGTGGATACCTGTTATATGGCCATTAAAGTCAGGTTTGAGCACTCATTAAAGATTGCTGCATACGCTTTTTCAACAAAAGAAGGAACACATCTTCAAAACAAAGAGTTTGACTTGTGTTGATAGTGGAGGTTTTAAACAGCATTTGCACATAGCCTGAAGTAGGTAGCCATACATGAATGCAAATTAGATATATCAAATATTGCATTTAATAAAAAATCTACCAAAAAAAATCTGTATTAGTATACAGATTTAGCAACTATCCTTTTTTATTACTGCCATGCAAATCTGTATTAAATTAACTAAAAGCAATTTCATAGGTGGTTTCTAAAAGAATATTAATTATTGCACAACAGCATTTGTCTAAGGAGAGCTCTGTCTCTTAAAACTGACGTTTTGGCTATGCTTGGCTTTTTCTTTTTTTATTTTCAGAGCAGAATACCATCCCAGGCTTACACGCAAGTTTAACTCAAGCTTTCTCATATTACTACAGATACACACTACACGCTCTGTTGAATAAGATGTTAATTTGATCCAGAGTTGTTTTTGCAAACATTGACCACTGCACCTAAGCTTCACGGTACTTGCAGGATGTGCACTGTAATACATCCCCTATGAATGGATTTCAGTGACCTTGGGCTGAAAATGAACCTCTGACTGGAGAAAATAGCAGTTAATGTATTCAGTAATTCCACAATTCTCCATACAAGGATTTTTCCTTACTGAAGGCAAACTACACAAAAGTATTCAGCCTCAAAAAAAAAAAAAACCACACAAAAATTACAAGACAAATGCATGCTGAAATTAGTTATTCAGGTATGTTTAAACTGAAATAGTTAAGCACATGGATATGACATTCGGCAATGTCTTATCTTGAGTTTGTCAAGGTTTTTAAATCCCTCTTGAGCTGGAGTACCATTTTTAGCTTGGCTAGGTCAGAATGACACTGAACAATATGAGTGATGACACACTAGACAGCTATATGGACAGTGTTGTCATCAGTAAGCCAGCTGTGCTAACACCTGTATGTCCTGCACAACTGATCTTCAGTAACAAGGATCAAGAAAGTCAGATTACTAGGGAGGGAAACAAAAGCCATTCATAAAACATTGAAATGAAGAGGTGATAACTGGAGATGGAAGAGGAGAAAAAATAATCTTTTTACTGCATTTTTTTCTTATCACAGAGAAATAATAGCTTGTTTCCTATTATAAGCTTCTTACAGCAGTCATTTAGAATGTTAACATTCTAACTGGGTTTTCTTTGTGATTTTATTGCGTGTACACATACCCACTATTTCAACAGGCATGTGAGAGGGCTGGTTTAGAACAACCAAGGACCGCAGTGATGAACAGAACCTGAGCATGCAGACACACAAGCAGCCTTCACTCTGTTCATGTGTCCGAACACACAGAAGACCCAGCCCTGGGCGTGACATTAGGCTAGGGAAAAATTTTCAAGTAGAGATCTCTAAGACATGAGCTTTCAAATCAATACTGGGATAACTAAATAATATGCTAAACCACATGATACACCTAAAAGTATCAGGTCACATCTATTGAAGTCTGACTGTGGCAGCTAACTTAAGTGTCATACCTGCTGTTTTTTCAAGGCCTGATATATTTATGGCCTTCTTGCTGGAAGTAAAAATGCAACTTACAGAGTGTTTTTACTGATGTAGTCACTTGTATGTGGACTTAAACCTATTGTAAATTAATTTCTTACAGGCCATAAAACCACCAACATGCATTTTATTGCCATGGACCACATCAGAAATAGCAACCTAATGCTACAATGTCACTAATTCTCACGTCTTCAATGGTCTCAACCCATGCCTAACCGTCTCATCATCCTGTATCAAAAACGTAATAAACCTGGATAGAAAAAGATAATTTTCTCTATCTATTTTACAAGTATATTATAGGAGGGATGGTGCAGTGTTCAGATTTTTTTTCAGTTGATAGAACTGTGGGGCCCAAATTTCATGTGTAGCCAGCTTAGGGACATTTCACAGAATCACGGTATGGTTTGGGTTGGAATGGACCTTAAACGTCATCTCGTTCCAACCTCCCTGCAGAGGCAGGGACACCTCTCACTAGATTAGGTTGCTCAAAGCCCCATCCAACCTGGCCTTGAACATTTCCAGGGTGGGAGCTTCCAAAACTTCACTGGGCAACCTGTTCCAGTGTCTTACCACACACACACTAAAGAATTTCTTCCTAATGTCTAACCTGAATCTCCCTTCTTCCAGCTTAAAACCATTACCCCTCATCCTATAACTACACACCCCTGTAAAAAGTCCCTCCTGAGCCTTCCTGTAGCCCCTTTAGATACTGGATGGCCCCTATGAGGTCTCCTTGGAGCCTACTCTTCTCCAGGCTGAACAGCCCAAACTCTCTCAGCCTCTCTTCATAGGAGATGTGCTCCAGTCCTCAGATCATCTTCACGCCCCTCCTCTGGACTCACTCCAAGAGCTCCCCTCCCTTGAGCTGCTGGCAACGCTTCTTCCGATACAGCCCAGGACACGGTCCGCCTTCTGGGCTGCAAGAGCACATTGCCAGCACATGTTGAACTTCTCATTCACCATCATCCCCATGTCCTTCTCAGAGATGTTTTCAAACCATTCTCTCCCTAGCCTGTATTTTTGCTTGGAATTGCACCAACTCAGGTGCAGAACCTTGCATTTGGACTTGTTGAACTTCATGAGGTTTGCTCAAACCCACCTCTCAAGCCTGTCAAGGTCCCTCTGGATGGCATCCCTTCCCTCCAGTATGTCAACCTCACCACACAGTTTGGTGTCACTGGCAAACTCAACGAGGATGCACTTGATGCAACTGTCCACGTCGCCGACAAAGATGTTAAACAGCCCCGGTGTAAGTACTGACTCTTGAGGAACTCCACTTGTCAGTGGTCTCCATCTGGACATCGAGCCATTGATCACCACTCTTTGAATGCGACCATCCATTCAATGGGAACTTCCCCAAACTGCCATGACTTTTCAAATACGATGGAAAGAGGCTTTGCAACTTCATCTGCCAGTTCCTTTAGGAGCCATGGATGGACCTTGTCAGGTCCCATGGACTTGTGTACTTTCAGGTTTTTCAGGTGGTCTCGAACCTGCTCTTCTCCTACAGTGGGCAGATCTTCCTTTTCCTAGTCCCTGCCTTTGCCTTCTGTGACTTAGACAGTGTGGTCAAAGCCCTTACTGGTAAAGACTAAGGCAAAAAAGTTGTTCAGTAGCTCAGCCTTCTCCATATCCCACGCGACAAAGTCTCCTTTATCCTTCTGGAGAGGGCCCACATTTTCCCTGTGCTGCCTCTTAACTCTGATGTACCTGTAGAAACCCTTCTTATTACCCTTGATGTCCCTGGCCAGGTGTAACTCCATCTGGGCTTTAGCCTTCCTAACCTGATCCTTGGCTTCTTGGACAACTTCTTTATATTTCTCCCAGGCTACCTGTCCCTGCTTTCACACTCTGAAGACTTTCTTTTAATGTCTAAGTGTCCAGAAGCTCCTTGTTCATCTATGCAGGTCTCCTGGCATTCTTGCCTGCCTTTTTCTTTTTTGGGATGCATTGCTCCTGAGCTTGGACAAGGTAATCCTTGAACACTGACCAGCCCTCCTGGGCTCCTCTCCCATCCAGAATTTTAGCCCATCGTACCCTACCAAGCAGATCCTTGAAGAGGTTGAAATCTGCTCTCCTGAAATCCAGGGTAGTGAGCTTGCTATGGATCCTTCTTGTTACCCTAAGGATCCTGAATTCAACCACGTTGTGGTCACTGCAGCCAAGGCTTAAGCTTCATGTTGTTCACCAGCCCACCCTGGTGGTGACACCAAGGTCCACCACTATGGCACCTTTCTCATTGGCTTCTCTACCACTTAGAAAAGGAAGTTGTCATCAGTGCATGCCAGGAACTTTCTGGATTGCTGATGCCTTGCTGTGTTGTCTGTCCAGCAGATATTGGGTTGGTTGAAATCCCCAAGAGGACCATGGACTGGGAATGGGAAGCTGCTCCTACCTGCCTGCAGAAGGCCTCATCTGCTTGGTCATCTTGGTCTGGTGGCCTGTAGCAGACTCCCAGTGGGATGTCACCAGTCCCTGTCTTCCCTTTAACCCTGACCCATAAGCTCTCAGTCAGCAACTCATCCATCCCCTGGCAGAGCTCCACAGACTCCAGCTGGTCGTTGATGTAGAGGGCAACACACCCTCCTCTTCTGCCCTACCTGTCCTTCCTGAAGAGCTTATACTCAACCATCCCCACACTCCAGTGGAGTAGGAGTCATCCCACCTCATCTCAATGATGCCAGTAACATCTTAGCCCTGCAGGCAAGCACACTTTTGTAACTCCTCCTGCTTATTTCCCATGCTGCATGCATGTGCATAGAGGCATTTAACTTGGGCCCCCATTGAAGTTGTCTCATTGCCTGGATTCCATTTTGCTTCATTTCAGGTATTCTCCTGCTGGCCTGTGATCCTTCCTCAGGCCCAGGGCATCTCCTACTGGAATTGGCTTCAAAGTGGTGGCAGTGGGATGGATTGAGGATCTCCTCCCCCAACAACTCTCGTTTAAATCCGTCCTTACCAGATTGGCAAGACTGTCGCCAAAGATACTCACCCCTTTCCCTGAAAGATTAACCCCATTGGTCCCTAGGAGACCAGGTTTCTCAAAGCAAGTCCCATGGTCTAGGATGCCAAAGCCCTGCCTGTGGCACCACTCCAGTAACCATTTATTGATTTTCCCAATGCAATTATTCCTTTCAAGCCCATTCTCTTTGACTGGGAGGATCGATGAAAAGACTGTCTGTGCTCCCAAGTCCTTCACTGCCACTCCCAGGGCTCTGAAATCCTTCTTCATGGTCTGCAAATTGCTCCCTCCTATATCCCTGGAGCCCATGTGAAACTGCAGGAGTGGATAATGGTCAGTGGGACACACAAGTCTGGGTAGTCTTTCAGTGACATTCCTTATGCAAGCCCCTGGCAAACTGTCTTGTTTGGCTCCAGCAACTTACCTGATGCAGCCTGTTTTTTTTCCACTCCACTCTGCAGAACTGTGAAGTGGTTTTTTGTGGATTTTGTGGGAAGCCTCTTCTTCCTGCTGTCTTTTATCTTTGGAATCTTCCATTCTTCTTCTTTCTTGGCCTTTCTCCCTTCTGTGTGTGCTGGCAGGGCATATATTGGCTATGTGACCACAGGCTGTGGTTTCACTGCACCCTGGGCCTGGATCCAGCTCTCTCTCTCCTTTTCTGCCTCTGTGATGTTACACAGCCTTTTGTTTCCTTCAGCTCAGACACCTGCTGCAGGAGGTCCTCTTCCTGGGCACACTTGATGTTTGACAGTTTCCCACTTAACCCTGCCCCATTCAAGAGGTCCAGCACTTCCCACAGCCTGCAGTCTGTACAGCAACCTCTTCCTTCAACAGCTCTGTTTGAGTTGAGGCATCCGTCACCACTGGGGTGGATGGTGTGGAACCCCCAGCCAGAGCTGCAGCCCTTGCTCTGTGCTAAGTGCTCACCATTCTGCCTTGTTAGTTAAGATGAGCACCCTTGATACGTGCAGACTACCTTGGAGATGAGCCCTTCGAAGGAGTGCCCTCCCAGCACACCCTACTTGCATGAACTGATGTGCCACGCTCCCAGTTGCTGGCACTCCCTGGGTCAGCTTTTGTGGGAGTGCGGCTGGGCTCCACCCACACCTCCCGCTGATGAGCTGCTTTTCCCCCGGCACTGTCTGGGCTTGTTCCCCGCTCCAGGAAGCTCAGTAAAAGCCCCCTTTTTCACCGATTTTCTACCCCAAGGCAGACGTCCCTGCACTGAAGCTGTTTGCCTCTGCAAGTGATTTTGGAGAGAACAACCAAGGTGAAAGAGTAGCAGAACTGAAACAATGAAATACAATGCTAGAAGAATTTCAAGGCCTGACCACTGACAGATCTGCATGGAAGCTGTTCTGCCAAGCTAGGTGTATGGATCATCCAATAAGAAGAAATGAAGTGTATTACAGAAGTGGATGAAAAATAACTTTTCTAAACCAAGTGCCAAAAGGAAAGGAGCACACTGGGTAGGTGCTTTGATCCCTGAACTGTCCCAAAATGTCAGAAGGAGTGGGTTGCTAACCTGAATTGTGAAAAAGCTTTTTCAAGGAAGAGGTTTTTTTGTGGGTTTTTCTGACTCTTTAACACAGCTCATCAGCCTCACAAGGTAGTGGGTAACAGTCTAAGTTTTAAAGACACAGTATTTGATTAAACTGTTACAATGGACAAATCCTCAGCCGCTGGGGCTGGGACAAACTGAAAATTCTGCCAGCCCATAAAGCTTGTCAAGACTTTAGCAGTTAAGAGTACAAGGGGAAACAGAATCAATTTTCTGTTTCTACAGGTTGACTCACTGGGATGATCGCCCATGGTGGTGTTTTGCACAGGGAGTTTAGAGAACAGGGATTTCTGGAGGTAGAGGAAGAGGCAGCTGGAATTTGGTAGATATGTGCTCATGAGTACATCAATGCAGAAATACCACAATGTTCCATTTCAAACTCCCATAAATATATCTGCAGCTAAGAGTAATAATTGTTCAACTCCAGATTATTCTGAGCTTTATCCATTTTCTTCTGATTCCTTTTTTGAAAACAAAAGCAGTTCACAGAATTTCAATGGGGGAAAAGATAGGCTTGTCGTTCCTTCACTAGCATTTAACCTACTTCACCATGTTCTGAATTTTCACTGTCTGAGAAAACCTTTAAGAACAACAGTGTAAATTTGATATTTTACACACAAGCCCTGTTCATTAATATCAGATAATCAGCTACCATAATGATGTAGGGTTTACATTTCAGATATTTCCCAAACAAAGATGGATAATTTGCAGGGCTGCACCAGGTGCAGTGCCCAGGTACTGGCACTGGGTGCTGCAGGGGCCTCTCTGGAGAGCGGCTGAGGCTGCCCTGTGCTGGACACAGCCGATTCCAGCCAGCTCTGCCCAACCCATCCCTGCAGCCGAGCTGGTGGCTCCTCTGTGAAAACATATTCAAGAAAGGGCAAAAACCACCACACAGGCAGAGGAGAAGAGAAGAAAAGGAGTGAGAAACAGCACTATGAACACCAAAGTTAAAGAAGCAGTGGGGCAAGTGGTTGAGAAACCAGAGCAGGCCATGAAGAAGACCATGCTGGAGCACATGTTCACACTGTAGCCCATGGAGGATTCCATGTCAGAGCAGGTGAACAGCTGATGAACTACCAAAATCTATCTGATAACTTAAATAACAGGCTGATACCTTAAAGAATACACAACATTCCATCATCCCTTTTATGGTCACATTGATTGGTGTTTACCTGAGCAGCCTCCAAGCCTTTTGTATGTAAATAGCTAACAAGCTTAAGGAACTAAGGGCTTTGCAGTTAAGAATTAGCCGAGACCAGCAAGACAGAAAGAAGATGATAACCATACAGATCACCTCGCATGCTTCAGAGAAAGATTCAACCAAAGGACACTCCTGTGTGACCCCCAAAGACCACCAAAGACCCCCACCTAAGAGGCTGAAACACATGTCTAATGAGAATGCAAATACTATAAGTAGTTCCAGGAAATCTGATGCATGTGCATCTAGAAGGACAACATAAGCTTTGCCTGTTGTCACTTGCTGCACGCACATTAGGAGGAACAATCCCTGTGCATCCAACACTGTAGTAAAGAATGCCTGCCTTCTAAAACTTAAAGACAAGTGTTAGAGAATTCTTTCAGGGATCGAATTTTATGATAACACATGGAGAGCCCACACCGTAGCAGCTCTTCTTGAAGGACTGCAGCCTGTGTGGACAGTGCACACGGGAGCAGAGAAACAGCATGAGGAGAAGCAAGGAGTAGTGGAAAGGAGTTGTTAAGGCCTGACTGCAATCCCCTGCCCTGCAACTGCTCTCCCCCTCAGGGCATGGGGCAGAGGACTCGAGAGTGAAATTGAGCCTAAAAGGCAGGAGGAAGCTAACCTTTTTGTCTTTGTTTCTCACTATGCAAATTCATTTTAATTAATCAAATCATGTTCGCCAAGTCAACTGTTTTACCTATCACAGTAACTAGTATACAATCTCCTTATCTTTATCTCCCAGCATTGCCAGAGAAACGGTGGGAGATTTAAACGAGGTGTAAACAACTTAGCTCTCAGTCACTAAGTGGAGCTGCTCCAAAGCAGACTCGATCCGCAGCGGAGCAGCTGATCTTGGCTAACAGCGGTTCCTTTTTTTCACTTTCTTTCTGAATGTTTCCCTCTCGCAGGGAAACACGAGGGGAGAGGAGGCTCAGAGGAGAAGCCGGCAGCTCTCCCGAGAGATGCTGACAAGACCCCGGCATTGCCGGGGCAACGGCCGCCACCCCCCGCCTATAACGAGCGCCCCCAGGGAGCGCGGCGAACAGAGCGGGCAACCAGGGCGCGGCAGTCGGCGCAGGCAGGGCGAGCAGAGCGGGCGCGCAGGGAGAGCTCTCTCCTTCCAAGGGCAGGGCTCCGAGCTCTTCTGCAGGGGCCAAGGGCGGACGTCCTCCCAAACAGAGAGGGCATCATGGTGAGCACTCGGCAAAGAGCCAAGGCTGCACCTGCCTGGAAGACTCCCTTCCCAGGGGTACAGAGGGACCCATCTGCAGACTGGACCCGCTTACTAGAGAGGTCTGCAGCTTACCAGGGGCTCGAATCAAGGACAGAACAGAAAGATTACATAAACTTGTACAGACCACCAATTATTATCTGCTCCTACTATTTCACATGGGCACCAATTACACAGACAAGGAGTCACCTGAAGACTACTAGGAAAGACTAGAGAGCACTGGGAGCGGCAGTGAAGGGCTTGGGAGCACAGGTAGTGTTCTCATCAATCCTTCCAGTCAAAGGGAAAGGGCTGGAAAGGGCCAAAGGAATTGGAAAAGTCAACAAATGATTACAGAAGTGGTGCTATAGTCAGGGCTTTGGTTACATAGACCACAGGACTCACTTTGAGAAACCTGGTCTCCTGGGGGCTGGTAGGCTTCACTTGTCTGAGAAAGGGGAGAAAGTCTTTGGCCAAAAGCTGGCCAGCTTAATCAGGAGGGCTCTAAACTAGTGGTGCCGGGGGAGTGGACCCTCAACTCATCCCACACCCACCATTTTGAGGACAGAGGCAGTAACAGATGCCCTGAGCCTGCAGGAGAATCAGAGGGCAACACGAAAGCCTCTAACCTGCAAAATGTAACCTCTGCCAGCAAGACTCCTTCAAAGGGGGCCATCTTAAATGCCTCTATGTGAATGCATGCAGCATGGGGAATGAACAAGAGGAACTGCAGATGTGTGCTTGCCTGCAGGGCTAAGATGTTAATAGGATCACTGAGATGAGGTGGGATGACTCCTACTCCACTGGAGTGTGGGGATGGTTGAGTATAAGCTCTTCAGGAAGGACAGGTAGGGCAGAAGAGGAGGGTGTGTTGCCCTCTACATCAACGACCAGCTGGAGTCTGTGGAGCTCTGCCAGGGGATGGATGAGTTGCTGACTGAGAGCTTATGGGTCAGGATTAAAGGGAAGACAGGGACTGGTGACATCCCACTGGGAGTCTGCTACAGGCCACCAGACCAAGATGACCAAGCAGATGAGGCCCTCTGCAGGCAGGTAGGAGCAGCTTCCCATTCACAGGCCATGGTCCTCTTGGGGATTTCAACCAACCCCAATATCTGCTGGACAGACAACACAGCAAAGCACCAGCAATCCAGGAAGTTCCTGGAATGCATTGATGGCAACTTCCTCCTCCAAATGGCAGAGGAACCAACAAGAAAAGGTGCTATGCTGGACCTTGTTCTCACCAACAGAAACAGGCTGTTTGATGATGTAAAACTTAATGGGAGACTAGGCTGCAGTGACCGTGATATGGTCAAATTCAGGATCCTTGGGGCAGCAAGGAAGGAGCAAAGCATGCTCAGTACCCTTGATTTCAAAAGAAAAATAATCTGTTTGGTAGGGTACCATGAGACATGAAGGGGAGTGTAGCCCAGGAAAGCTGGTCCATTTTCAAGGATCACCTCCTCTGTGTCCAGGAGCAATATGTCCCCACCAAGAAGAAGGCAGGCAGGAGTGCCAGGAGGCCTTCGTGGATGAGCAAGGAGCTTCCGGACACAGTTAAATGGAAAAACAAGGTATACAGAGAGATGAAGGAGGGATCAATTATGCTGGAAGGAGTACAGACGAGTTGTCCCAGAAGCAAAGGTTCAGCTAAAGAAAGCCAAAGCACAGAGTATTGGCCTGGATCTGGGCAGGAATGTTATGGACAACAGGAGAAGTTTCTATAGGTATGTCAGCAATAAGAGGAAGACAAGGGAATATGTGAGCCCACTCTAGAAGGGAAACTGGAAAACTGGTCATGCAGGACATAGAGAAGGCTGAGATACTCAATGACTCTTTTGCCTCAGCTTTCCCTGGCAAAGGCTCTGGTCACACCACCAAAGTTAGAGAAGGCAAAGGTAGGCACTGGGAAAAGGAAGATCTCCCCACTGTAGGAGAAGAGCAGGTTCATGAACATCTGAAGGACCTGAAGGTGCACAAGTCTATGGGACTTGACAAGATCAATACAAACAAAGATCAATAATTTCTCTTTGTTCTTCTAGGAAAAATGATATGTCAAATTATGAATGATTTACAATAAATTCATTTTAGTTCTGCTGAAAGGAGCATCCTGGCATTTCTAACTCTTTTGTTTTCCTCATTCTTTAGGCTGACAAACCAGAAAGGATGAATGATTCTGCTACTCAATAATAAGCTATCTTGGCTTAACAACTATGTACACCAAGCACTAAGAAACAGATGTAGTAACTAAAATTCTCAAATAAAGACGGCAGTTTCTTGATCCATACTCTGCATCAAGAAAATCAGAGTTAAGTTTGTAATATTCCCTACAACCTTTTTCCAAACATTTCAATCCTTGTGCATATGCAGCACTGCTTTCTAAATCAACATGTAAACTTGCAATACAGAACAGTAAATTCTCAAGGCCAAGGACATTATATGAACATGTTACGGAAAAAAAAAAGCCAGCACTTTCTGCTTGACTCAGATTTTTCAAACGGAAAAGAAGCCAGTATGAAAAAGATGGGGACACAAAGGAAGATATTACCTATCAGCCCGGTTTGCTGCAGCTAAAACACACAGTTTCAGTACTGTCACCTTTTGTCAACATTAAAGGACAGAGTAACTTTAAAAAGGTATCGGAAAATTAAATTAACAGTAGTTTTGGTGGACACAGAAACTAACATAAGGAATAGATTCCCACATTTCTGGGAAATCAAGATGTGATAAGGGAAATTAATGTTCCAAGGTAATAAAACCACTGATTTTGCACTGGACTAATCAAAACAGATACAAAACAATCAGCCACTAGTACTTCAGTTACAACCAGCCTTCTCCCAAATAATTAATATGCAGCTTTTTTGGACCTTCAAAGAATGCTATACCAGGGCAAAACAGAACCAGTCAAAGAGACAACTTAAGATTTTTACTCAATTTTTAAAAAGCTTTAAAAAAATCATTACAGGTTTTAATTACAGGTTAATACTGTATTTTCCTTAGTTTATTTATCATTTATCAAAGATTAAAGTAGCATGCACAAATACATGTCTCACGGCCACCACGTATATGACCTCACCAGATGACAAATTGTTTGTATGATCAATAGTCTTCACTTAGTAACCAGAAATAATGCTCAGTGACCAAGGAAAAGAAGATGAATTTTGTAGTAAGTTTTATATTAAAAATAGGAAGTCTGTGTACTAGAAAATTGTATTTCATTTCACTAAATATTAGTACGTTCTGGGGATAAAAGAAGGTGCAGGTAGAAACTCTAAGGAAAAGAAGTTGCTTTACAACAACTTCTACTCCCCACCTTCCCTGAGAACAAGCAGTTGTAAAATCTCAATGTGTTCAGAAATACAAATGCAGAGGGAACACTTCAAATTCTTACCTTACGAAGAGTGGCTTCCACGGATTTCATATGACTAATAAACAATTCTTTGTCTCTATTACAAGATAAAAAAAAAACAAACAAAAAACAGAGTAGTTAATAGAACTGAAGCTCTACTCATGTAGAAATTAATTTTCTGCTACTTTATAATCATCATGTATTTAAAAATAATTTTTGATAACATGAGCTGTTACATTTGTAACTTTCCTTTTATATCTCCAATGCAAACCCTAAAAACCAGTTCATGGACCACTATTTGGCACATTTCCACATGAAAGATGCTTTTGTTGTGAATAAGCAATTAAACTAGCTGTATTTATACACTTACCAATGAATAACTATCATATTCTTGGAGAAGAAATCTGCAGTCTTGGATAAGAAGGGCATGTTGAATGAAGCCCAGGCTCTAGCAGGAAGAGATTATACTCTCATACTGGAAAACCCTGACAAATTATATGTTTTTCATCAATTGTATGGGCCTTACAACTATATACTTCTATGCAAGTCATCCTGCCCTCTCTAAACCTGAACATTCCACTCACTGGTCCTTTTCCAAAATAACTCCAGTCAAGAATTCTATCCTTATGAAAGGAAATACTACTCCTGTGCCATTTTGTAGATTAGGGCTTCAGTAAGAAAGACAGCTTTGATCAGCTAGCTACGCTGCCACAAAAAACCTTGGTTTCATCTGATGCATTGACAGAAATGCAATGGAAGTTGCACAACACCATATGACTAATGAGAACAGGAGAACATCCCCAACAAAACACCACAGGAAATAAAATGGAATCTATGCCAGAAAAGCTGATATACCTTAATATTCCAGGACTGTCTTTTATCTTGACAGCTATGTGAATAGTTCATTTGAGCTCTTACAGTTCCTAAAACAGAATTCCAAACTATGGCATTTTCCCCTGCCTGGAAAGCATGCACTGCTTCCTCATTTCTTGATTCATATCATTCTAACAGTGTATACAGGAAGGTGGCCAGAAAAGCAGGATTGGCTTTCACACTCCTAGTAGAGTTATCACATAGGTTTTTCTCTTTTCAGGATCCTACCTCTCTTTGGACTACAATGACAGGGACATGCTGTTCACCTTCTCTGCTGGCCTCATGCATGTAGTGCCTGCTATTTGTCTGGGTGAAGTCAGGTGTAGAGAGCCAGTTCAAAACCATTAATTTCTAAGTTAGTTAATGACATACAAGTCAGTCTGCTCCTCACATATTCTCAGGTGTTCATCATAACAAGGCAAGTATCTTTTGATGGAAATTTGGTCCCCAGGTTCTTAGTTTTGTGAACAAAAAGCCCTCTGATTACAGTTGATTTATTATCTTTAAAAGCATATTAAAATAAAAGTCTGGCAATATTTGTTTATAGCACCAAGAAAAAAAAGGTTAAAAATTTAATCTATTACACCCTTACGTGTCAGGATCCACATTTCATTCAATCTTTATTTCATATATTCATCAACTCCTACGGGTGTAAGGGAAATTAGAATTGGATTATAGAACTACACTTCAGGATTATTATCCAGAAATGTAGTTCAGACATGAGGAAAATGCTGTATGTCATCTTTTACACAATAGCTGGGTTGTAGGCTTGACAGAGAGTTTCTATCTAGCAGATAAATGACTGAAAGGCTACTAAATTTCAGTCAAGTTCACTGCTATCAGACAATTTTTATAAATAACTTCATAGGTATTAATAGCTTTATACTGTGGAGGAAAGTGGAACAGAACTACTGACCACCACTGGAAGAAAGTCAAGATAGACATTCTCAGAGTGACCCAGCCATCTTGCTATCCTCTAAAGCTGTACAAAAGATTAGGAAGGAACTTGAAAGACACCTGTACATTACTTACATTGCTCATACAGCTTTTGGAAGAGCTGAATAAGCTATTTTTGGAATAAGATTTTCTGGACAGAAGTAAAGTCTATTTCACCTACTTTCCTTATATGTTTCAAAGGGAAAGAAAAGACACTTATTATGAAGAGCTGGTAGAATAAATGGCACAGGTTGTTTCTTTTACAATATTCAACTGCTATATACATAAATAAAACCAATTTTAAAACCACTTCATGTTAAAAAAACCCAAACCTTTTCTGAATACAAGAAGGGCCACAGGGAATGATTTTTACTAGAGTACATAAAAATAGGTTGGGACAGGGTGAAAAGGGGCAAGCTTTCCAGAACAAATCCTTCTTCAGGTCACATGTGCCTTAATACACTCATTCTAAACAACATTTGTCATTTTAATTAGCTTCTTAAACATTTCACTGATAACTATATTAATTCCATTATTTAACTTGTGCATAAAACCCTTGAAGCTTCTAACCTATTGCTCTTCAGAGGTCAAATGTATTCCAGGTATAATGAGAAATCTTAATTTTAAATTAAACTTTTTAAAAATCTTAGCCATGGATCAACCATATTCAAAGTCCACACTACAAAAAGAGTATTAGATAACAGAGTCTGCAAAGACTTATCTTTCTATCTGTCTATATGACTGTAAGAGGTTAGTAATAATCTCATTCAAGTCAATGGAACACCCCTTGACTGCCACTCGTTTCAAGATTGGTCCCTGAACATTTCCTTCAACTCCCCAGGTGATGGCATAAAAAAGCATGGGTTTTATGTTTAAATCCAAAACTCTCTGAAAATCAGCTGAAAGATCTACCCTGTTCCACAGAAAAGTAAGGTACAAAACAGGGTTTCAGCCTGTTTGGCCACTAAGACCTGCCACCTAGCCGACATTTCTGTATTTACTATAAATAAATTGGATCTCTCTATAAAAAGATTATATGGAAATAGAGAAAAAAAGAAATCACTTATTAAAGAAACAGAATGTTAGGTATCTGCCAAATATAAGCCACCAAATCAGTAAGATAAGTGGCAAACAAAAATGCCCATGCTATTTCAGGACCCTGAATTTGGAGAACTGTTATGGGATAGTGACAAAAAGCATGCCATCTAGCATCTTGAACAAACAGTTTTCTTTTTAGAAGACTACCACTGAATTTCAAAGACAGACAGATGTACTTTTGTTTTCTAGCATTACATTAGCCAGGGCTGAAGCCCTGTGCATGAAAGTAAGAATTGATCTTTTGTCCGTTTCAAGTGATCTCCCCAAGGTCCCAGTGCTCACTTCACTGCCATGCAGAGGGCACTCTCTGCATCACGGATGTTCTCTTTCAGTCGGCGCTTGTCCTGCTCCAGCTGGGTAAGAAGTCTATTGAGCTGATGCAGAGATTGATCTTTTCTTCTCAGCTCCATCTTTGTCTCAGAGAGCCTCTGCAAGCAGACAGAAAGCAGAGTTACTTGTCAGCCCAAATAATTAACTTCAATTTATGCCATAGGCTATTAAACAAAGTGGAAAACAGACTGACTGTGAAGTAGATTTGGACCATTACGTACTACGGTTTTATGAATTCTCTAGCAAAAAACATACTAACTCAGAATTCCCCAGTTTTAATATATTGCCTCTGTAGAAATATTTTTTATAAAATAAAGTGATTTACTGATCAAACAGGTACATATACTATGCTACAGGTATTATACTTACAAATATCATACCTACACACAGTGGAAACAATCAAAAGAACAGCATTAGAGAGAACAGAATATTCTCAAAACTTAATTTAAAATAAACATTAAAGAAAAGAATTCACAGTGAAAGAAAGGGAATAAACAAAATAGCATTTATTTAAATATTGTGCACTATTCAGAAATTTCAGAATTAAAAAAAATTAATCTAATATTCTCCATGCATCAAGTACAGTTTTGCTGCAATTCTTGCTAAGAATAAATCACTATTTTATGGTGTTTTCACTAATTTAACATTAATTTTCCAGTAAGCAAAATTGTACTTCTATTTTTTTAATGTTTCTTTCCAACTTAAAATTAACACAACATTCTTTAAATCAATTCAGATTAATCCAACAGATGACAAATAGCACACAGAACTAATTAATACAGAACCTGGCTAGCTGCTGCTCCTTTCTGCTGGGATAAATCAATACTTATACAGACTGGAGTATTAATAAAGTGATTTCATAGTTTGCTAAATGTTACATTTTACTTACAGCTGTTAACTGCCTTATTTGAAAGAAATTTTAATAGCTGGCTATAAACATTCTTTTACAAAAGATAAAGTCCCTGACAGATTCTAAACCAATATAGAAGGATAGAGAAGGCTGCACAGCTTCAAGACTGAGCTCTTGCACCTTGTTTTCAAAATTTATGGATATGTTTTCTGCTTATGTTCTAAGAATGCGATGCGTAATTTGCACTCAGGAGTAGTTGACCTGGACGGTGGAACATGGAGAATAGGAATCATGTTGTAGATTGTATTAAGAACAGTATATACAAAAGGCTGATAAAAATTTGGAGGGCACTGAAAACTCATCTGAAAAAGTCTCAGATCTAGCCAAGAGTCAAAGGCACTTCAAAAATGAACATGCCCAAGAAAATTTTTATAAAATAACAAAGCACAGGATAAAACTGCATAATCCTGCAAAATAAACTGAAAACTGTAGATTGGTGTAAGTTTTCTTCAAATGTTTCTCAAGACAAAAAGCAACCCATTATTTCAGCAGTGTATTTGGAAGGTAGAGCACCACTACCCGAACTCTCTATTCAGCAATTTACTAACTCCAGTCTTGAGTTTAATCACTTCTGTAAAAAAAAAAAAAAACACAACAAACCCATCAGGAGTTTATTTAAGAAACTTTGAATTCCAGAAATGTTAATACTAGTCTTGCTCAAATTACTGCAAGTTGAATATCTCTATTCTGCCTCGTATATATTTATTTTTGATGAAGAATGCTATTTTTCACGTAAGAAAAGATAATCACACAGATCTTTCTTCCACTGCATTATTACCACAAAGATATCTAAACTTGGATGTGTTGCTTTCAGAAATTCTACCCTAATGACACCAGCAGCTATTAAAGCCCTAAATGAACAGTTCAATTTGTGAATTGTCAGATTTTCATAAAAGTTATTCCACAAAACCAGATGTGGTTTAGCAAGGATAAAAGGAGACATGTTCAATGTAGGAGCAAAGAACATTTTCTTCTTCCATTTATTGTGTTTACTGTTGATTTGTTTTAGGCCAAGTCAACATTGAACAAACAGCTCTGAAAACTGAGTCAAGTCCCATGTGCCTATATTCCCATCTTTTGACAAACAAAATTTATGGAACAGAGAGCAATTTCTCTGGAGACAATGCTTTGTTGACGCCACTCTCCCATCTGAGTTAAAAATCTGTTTTTAAGATATAGTCGCAGGAATGAGGTCTGGCCGAAGTAGAATAGATAATTCTGCTAATATTTTGATGCAAACAATCTATCCTGTAGAGGCTGCTCGAACAGAATCTGGCTCCAAGATTCTAGTGGTCTAAATGAGCAAAGACAGGATACTAGGAATATTATGCATATTTATTTCATTTTTATTAGACAGCTGTTCTTCTATAGGGGCTGAAGAGTTGTTTGATCCTGCACAAAGCTTTGAACACTGACCACAAATGCTGAAGAGACCCATTAGGTGTCAAAATGTTCAGGTAGCTACTAACTAATCTTGCTTACCAACTGAAAGTGCAGGCTATGAATGAGGCAATAACAGGGATGAAAGCATGATGCCTAACACTTCAAGAGGCATGGCCAGCAATCCACGTTAGCTGGTGATGAAGCAAGACAGAAATTATTAAACAAAGATCTCATTGACCAGCTGCTTTATTATACCAGAATATGTTCACCATTATTTACAAAAATCTTCTACTTTATCTATCAATAATATTGCATTATCTAAGTAAAATGTAAACTGATTTTAGCTCTCTAAAAGCAGTTTTAGCATTCACTTGAAGCTCCTTGCTATTGCGGGTTAAACTCAAGCCTTGGAAATTGCTCAAATGCAGTATGGAGTACTCTAAAGTAATGGCTGCTAAGCCTCTCTTTTTTTCCTTCTTCAGATTGATCTAATTAAAACCCTTGATAAACTTTATGGACTCTAATATTTTCAGCTGAGTGACTGAAACCAAGAGGGTGTGCCTGAAGGCAGCAAGGCAACAATGATAAGCAGCAGGTTAGCCACTAATTTCTCAGCCAGGGTAGATTGTGAAAGTGTGATGTTCTGATATCCAAGAAAGTGTTCAGGAGAGAATAGGATAAATCAAGTTTAATAACTCTGCTCCTAATTGTTCCCTCAATGCTCCACTCTAATTACTTGGAGAACTCTCCTGACTGTCACCTGATATTAAGTTGTTGGAGGCTGAGTGTGGAGCAGTGAGATAATCAATAAACATTTAGTGGGGAGAAGAATGAAGATCCCGTTAAGCAGTGGGAACCTGCAGCACCCAAAGCCCTTCTGCTCATGAGAAAACCTATGGGAGAGCCATAGTGATTGCAAAGCAATAATCCAAAGCACTGTTTTTAGGCCTTGAGGCCTTTAGGCAACAGTACATTGGAGAAAAAAAGGTTAACACGGTCACCCTAATTACAGCCCATTTTCACATTCTTCATATATAAGCGAAGACAAGCCAATTAGGTAGAAAGGAAGATAAGGGAAGTTTTATTTGTATACTAATTAAACCCCTGATGAAATTAAAGGAAAAACATACAGCTCTGTAATTGTGTCTGAGAAAGGTCACTTCAGGTTCAGTTATCAGAAAAGCACAGCCTTGAGATATTTCACTTAATCCACAATATAGCCCTTATTTTGCCCCCCAGGTCTTAGTATTTACAAAAATAAGAAAATTTCAAAACCTGATAATGCATTTATCTTGAAATGTTTTCTGTGGACAATTACAATTCTTAGAAAGTTGAGGCTAAATATGATAAGAAGAATGAAGGTTTTAAAAACCTACTATGTCTGCACACAGTTCTGTGAAGATGCTGAGCTTTCACTTTCAAGCAAAAGAGGATCTGAACCAACTTAGAAGCCAAACTCCAATTTATTGACATGCTGTAAAATGTCAGTTATCTGTTCAGTTCAGATGTTTAGGCATTCAAGTGCTAAGTCAGACATCACTGCACTCCTTCCTCCACAATCCACCAAAATCTCCTAAATCAGTTGAGTTTTCATCAGAATCCTTAGAAGGAGTTCCCTTTAGAGATATTCTAGATTTAGGCTTTTTTCCCCATACAGACTGAGCATGAGAAACCACTTGTTGAGAAAAGCAAGTAACTGAGAGCACTGAAGAAAAATCTCATTGGATTTGGGTTGGCTGTTGGCTGGGTCCTTCCACAAATAATTTTAACAAGCTTACACTTTGCAGTGAGGACTCTCCTCCTTCAAAACCAGTTACAAAAATAAATCAAAGTTTAATATTGTCATTCTTTACACACACAAAAAAAGAACTCTGTTTAAAAGGTAGCGAACAGTCATTCTAGATGAACGATGATAGTCATACAATTCAAGTTAATGCAAAGCATGTGTGACACATTTCTACTGAGAGCATATTTTCCAAGATCTACTAAAGCTAGACCAAACTGCTTAAGAAATTAGATTTAAATTAAGCAGACACAACACAGCACTACCAAATAAGTAAATATACTGCAGTATGTGTATTATGAACTGTTTTCTGAAATTCAAGATTTTGTTTTCAGGATGGATTTTTATGTGTATTTTCTATTTAGATGCAAAATACTACATTTTAACTCAAACTTCCTGCGGATTGTCCTACACAGGTAACTGATATAGTTCCACAATGAAAAACAGAATGCAAAGTTTAGCCAACATCCATTCCTCTACCAGTTGAAACACAGTTCCCATTATCGCTGTTGGCGAATATAATCATAGAACGGTTTGAGTTGGAAGGGACTTTAAAGATAATCTAGTTCCAACCTCCCTGCGTGGGCATGGACATCTCTCACTAGATCAGGTTGTTCAGACCCCCATCCAAACTGTCCTTGAACACTCTCAGGGATGGGGCTTCCACAGCTTGCCAGGACAAGCCTGTTCCAGTGTCTCACCACCCTCACACTAAAGAATTTCTTCCTGATGTCTAATCTAAATCTCCCCTCTTTCAGTTTTAATCCATTACCTCTTGTCCTCTCACTACACACCCTTGTAAAAAGCCCCTCCCCAGCTTTTCTGTAGGCCTCCTTCAGGTACTGGAAGGCCACTATAAGGACCCCCCAGTGCCTTCTCTTCTCCAGGCTGAAAACCCCAACTCTCTCAGCCTGTCCTGGTAGAAGAGGTGCTCCAGCCCTCTGATCATCTTTGTGGCCCTCCTCTGGACTTCCTCCAGGAGCTCCATGTCCTTCTTATGTTGGGGGCTCCAGAGCTGGACACAGTACTCCAGGTAGGATCTCACAAGAGCTGAGTAAAGGGAGAGAGTCACCTCCCTCAACCCGCTGGCCATGCTTCTTTTGATGCAGCCCAGGGCACAGTTGGTTTTTTGGGCTGCAAGTGCACATCGCTGGCTCATTTTGAGCTTCTCGTCCACTCTCAAAAGAGTCTAAAGATAACCTAAAGAAGTCTTGCATCTTCAAAATGCCCAAACCTAAAACGTACAATAAGTTACATTAATATTTAATGTCACTTTTAATTTAGTGTGCATGACTGCAATGCAAACTAAATTACATTAGTTCAAACTATAAAACTGAATTTCCACAGGACATTTTCTGAAAAGAATTCTTACTTATCAAGAACATCTCAGAGTGAAACTTCTTCTATCAAAATAAGAAATTAAAATTCTCAGGGAAGGAAAGTTCTCTGGCAAAAATAATTCCTAACTTAGACTTCTCCTTGTTATACTTAAAAAAAGGATCTGAGACATGTACTTAGACCTAGATGAACAAATAAAATGAATTTGCACTTTTCAACTGGAAATCAAACTGCAATTTCAACATACTGTATCTAGATTCACTGTGTGTTTCATAGTGTCTGCACTAGCGTCTTTAAACAATTAAAAATGAACTCCATGTGGCTGTTCAGCTTTTGCAAAGCAGAGCTAACCTGAGGCTGACCACCCATGGCATCCCTTCAATAACAAATGCTTTCACATACCCTTTAAACTTCTCTAGGAAAAGAAATATGAGTATTCAAAAGGACACGTCAATTACCTGTATCTGCTTTGCAGAGAAAAAAAGTGGTATTTTTAACCTCTTGGCTACTGGATCCTCATCCTGATAGCAGCAACCTTCTCATACGCTGGCATTCTGAGAAAGGACATCACACTCTCCTCTGAAGTATGTGATGTAGCATCCAAGCAGTTAAACACAGCCTGCAGATCACAGCGTACCCAACAAGGTGCAAAATGGCTCTCTGTGTCTTTGGAAGAGCCCTATCTAATGAGGTCACAAGGTAAGAGTGTGTCTACTAAGCAAAACAGTAATGCCAACCAGCACAGTGATTTTAACCAATAACCAACAAAATACTGGGGAATGAAGCGGTACTTGCACTTGAGCACTGGAACAGGCTGCCCAGAGAGGTTGTGGAGTGTCCTTCTCTGGAGACTTTCAAGACCTGTTTGGATGCCTTTCTGAGTGATCTGCCCCAGTTTTTCGTTCTGCCCTGGCAGGGGGTTGGACTTGATAATCTTCAGAGATCCCTTCCAGCTCCTAACATTTTGTGATTCTGTGACATATTTTCACATTTCTGACACAATGTCAAACATAACTGCTTGTGGTTTTTTTTATATAAGAAACACTCATAATATTGGAGCACATTATGCTAATAGCAGGAAGTTTTAGCCAAATCAGTATCGAAAAAAGTCAAGCAATCATTTAAAGACAATTGGAAGTTAAATGATGGCGCAGGTAGATTGAAAGGCAGCAGTGATATAGTTACTCTACAAGTTCCAGGACCTAAGTAAGAAACATTTCAACAAAAATGTATTAAAGAGTCACTCAACAATTGGATGGGGAAAATGCATATGTTTTCATCTTGCAAGAGATTTTTCTTACAGAAGTAATTTGAAATTGTAAGCAGTCACACTGTGAAAGTAAATGGCATTACCAGTGTCTAGACAACAGTCCATTTATTGACTGAAACACAGCTCTCAGACATCCAAGGAAGTTCAGGTACCACAAGCAATTTACCTGCAGTGGTTCAGGCTGGATTACAGTGCCTCAAAGACTTGAAGCAAGGTTTAATATCACTGTGTTACACTGCAGACTTACTTCTCAAAAGAAGATCTACTCTGATCAACAAGAAAGGAATGAATTTTTCAATTGCATTAGCTCAAAATGCTTAGCACAGGCTGACTGAAAATGCTTTATGAAGTCACTGAGCTGGGTATACTTTTGTAGTTACTGTGAACTAAAAGATCTTATTAATTTAAACACAGTAGCCATACCTGAATAATTCCACATAATAACACTTCTTGAAGAAGAGACATCATATGTTCACATGTCACTCAGATTCAAAGTAAGTAAAACTAAACAAAACTCTGGAATATTTTACATGAAGGAATCACAAAATATAAACTGCCCACACATAGGCTAGATCCTCATAGACTGTTAGTATTAGCAAACAAAAGCACTGGTGTTAAAATGTGTTAGCTAGGTACAATGCTGCATTTGAAGAGAAACAGAAGTTGAAAAGATTGAGGGACACCCTTTTGAATACCTTCCAGACATGCACTAATCCAATCAGAGCTAATAATTAACCCCTACTTTTAAACAATGTTTTGGAAAATGCTGGAGTACATAATAAAATTTATGCACATGTTAATCTAGAAATTTTTATCATCATCTGAGCTAAGTGAATTATGTTAGTATTACTGGAAAGCTGCAAAGGAGGATTATACCACCTTAATGGAACAAAGACAATTGTAGAAAACCTCAGGCTTTATCACTGTGAGTCTAAATACATTAGAAAAACCCTTGATGTTAAGTGAAAATAAATTTTCAGAATCACATCTGTGGTGGCATGAGTACATGATCCCTCACTCCCCAGTCACCTCTGACATGGTAACTCAGGACTAACATTTCTTTTTCCTCCCTGGAAGAGTAAAATCCTCTCCCACCACAATACCTAACCCTATGTAGCTGCAGACTAGAAAAGATCCAGCCTTGCAGAAGCAGCAGCTTTTCTGCTTTGGCAGTGTCATGCTTTTAAATCAGTTACTTGAGAGCCATATAAAAGAAATAATCCTATTTTTTTCAGTTACTCTTTTTAACCTGATAGGCCCCCAGCCTTCTAGGTGTTACAGTTTCAAGATTTCAAAAAGATGGTTTATACCTGGAACTGCAAAAGAGGACTTCTCATAACTCTCTCATGTACCTGTATGTAAGTGGGGCACCTGACTTTACAGGGAAACTCCTATGCTGCTCTGTAACACTGCTCTCCACTAGACACAAGCATCTGCAATGTTGTTGCTTCATTTTGCTACACATTATCTAATTGTGCTCATTTGCACTTAAGTGTACAAGATACAGACTTCATCTTCACTATGGTTTACAAGTGCTACTATATCACATATACATACACAGAAAGATTAGGCTGGATATCTATGATGACACAACACACTGCACCAGTGTTTTCCATGTCATTATAGGTGAACTGGGCTCAAACCACTTGTCTCCAATCATGTCTTACTGGTCTTAATGATCTTGTATTACCAGTGACATTTCTAAGCCCAGGACAGAATATTTGAAGTTCTCAAAAAATATTCTTCCATTGGATCTGTATCACTGAATTTGTCTGGAATATTCCAACATTTTAACAGTTAGTGAAGATAATTCAGGAAGAAGGAAAACCAACAGCAATAAAACTATTAACAATGACATTTTACCTACAAATTAATTAACCACAATTTCATTCCCCTTGTTTATTTAAAAAGCCATTAGTTTTAAGTCAGTGGAAATCTGGACACAGACTAAGAAGTCATCAGGGACAGGTTAAATCACACAGTGTTCTGCTTCAGAACTACATTTAAGAAACATGTATTATGGTACACTAGCTGTGTGTCTTCACTTCAGACACTGGTTCAAAAAATGGGAATCCTACGTCTTTAGAATAGTTCCAAGAAATTTTCTAAATAGAGTTTAAGGTTCAGTTCTGAGTACGAAAATACACTGTTCAGGACCTCAATATACGGGTGGTCCCAGTGAGTTGTTTTAGCGCTGCAGGTCGTTTTACAGCAGTTTCTTGGAAGTGGCTGCTGAGCAATTCCACCAGATGCTAGCACATTAGTGTGAGCCATCACGTTAAGCACTTATGGACAATGCCAAGTATGTCAATTTATGCTACCTAAACTTTTGGTCTTGTTTCAGCGACAGTTTTTCATTTTCTTTAATGAATTGGACAATTTTTTTTTAACATGGCGCTAACATTAATGTGGGCTTCAGCAGATTTCTCACTTAATACCTTCTACATTCAAACACTGTGTTCTCCTTCAGAAGATTTCTGACCAAACTGTACATTAGTATTCAGGCATGTGTCTTTCCAAAGACAGCCCCAAATGCTGTTTAGTGTCTGCATATTTTATATTAATAGTATGCCAGCCACATCCTGCTTCACGAAGTATCTGCACGGGGAAAATGCGCATATGTGATTCTCTTTTTCCCTTTTCCTCTTTAAACCTCAATAAAATAAGAAAGAATTGATAAATATGTAATTTCATACTAAAAAGGCTATTCTTTCATACAGGTCAACCCTATCCCTCACTTCATTAAAAACTGGAGAGTAGTCTTAGCAGAAAAAAAAAAACATATACAATGAAACAAAATATAACTAATACAAAAGGCAACTTCTAAATCACTCCTGAAAAAGTATCAAAGATACATTACATCCCAATATTCAGAAAGGAGCTCAAAGTCCTATAAAGGCATATTGATTGGATGTCTACCTTCCCTCTGGATATGCTTTGTGTGCCAAGTGCCAACCGAGAGCTCAAACCTTAAAGAAGGAATACGTTTTTCTGAGCATGGCATACACACATCCTGAAGCAGACATGGTAAACACTGGCAGCAATAAATCACCGCAGCTCTTAAACTGAATTATTATTAAGATCTTTCTTTTTTGGCATGTTTCCTAGATACAAGATAAAATGGCATGATGATGGTACAAAACTTGGAAAATTACCTGCTTCACTCACCTGTAGAAACAACATAATAAATATGCCTTATTATCAAACACATTGGGTCATATCACACCACCAATTATTTTAGTAAATCATCATTAACTTCTTTTTTTAAGAACTTTATTTTCTCACATCTGAGAAATGTCCTTGTATGTCAGCAAAGTATTATTTAGAAATAAAACCCTTTGGGACTATGACTTAGAATTGAGAATCTTAAAATCCTAATTTCTACATCACTTAATTGCTTATTTTATAGTTCACAGACAAAAAAATTCTCAACAGCAACAGCAATTAAAGTGAGTTTATTTTAGCTAGAAAGTTGTTTTTTTTTTTAATTTAAAATTCCTTCTGAGACAGTAAAAAGATTCATGTAGCAACAAGAACTTCAATGGATTTTTCATAAATACATATGGTAAAAAAATCAATGCAAAAAAATTTAAGCAACATAAAATAATTTCTGGTTTGAGTACGTTACCCTGCTACAGTATCAAAGAGTTTACATGCTAATCATGATGAAAAGAAGATAGCGTAGCTAGAGATTTTGGAAGCTGAACATGGTATAAATGTTGAAAAACTCACCCTTGAAAATCATCAAATACCTAATGAAAACAGAGTGCCAAATTAAATTAAAAAAAAAAATTACATGAAAGATAGGCATGGCTGCTGTCACTGTATGCAAACAAGAAAGTGGACTGAAGTGCAAAGGAATTCATCTCTTGCTTTAGCCTTATGCCAGTTAGATACCTAAGTATGTTCCAACAGCTTAACTGCATTCCAATAGAAATGTGAGAGTTAGTTACTTATGGTTTCACAAGAAGATATATAGATTTAACTCTTACAGAGTTAGCTTCACACAAATAGTAAGGGAGTTCATGGGAAAACCTGACTAAGGTGAAAAAATTATGGGGCCCTAGAGATACCCTAGATAAAGAGCAGCAAGAAGCAAATTACATATAAAGGACTTGTATAGCAGGAAGTCCTACACATTGATACGTAACCTACTAGGGAAGTAGGGTTTAGAACACCTCTTTAAAAACATCACATGCTCTTTTTAAGATCTATTGATCTCCTCTGTACATCTCATGGTAACAAAGTTACTTTGTAGTTGACTCAATAATATAACAAAGATCTCCCAGGCACTGGATTTCCAAGAAGTCTTCAGGTATTTTTGAGTGAAAACTGAAATACAGTTCAAAGTCTTGAAATAACAGGGACAAGTACATATGCTTAATAAGCACACACTGTAATTACACAATAATCCCATTTTTCTTCCAAATTGTATGTCAATAAATCTTTCTCACTGCACTATAAATTCCAGGGTCATGGACAG
Source organism: Hemiprocne comata (assembly GCA_020745705.1). Classification (NCBI taxonomy): domain Eukaryota; kingdom Metazoa; phylum Chordata; class Aves; order Apodiformes; family Apodidae; genus Hemiprocne; species Hemiprocne comata. The sequence continues at coordinate 72,238,702 of CM036616.1, read as the reverse complement.
AGATGCTTATTAGTATAATCACAGTGCAGCAATAAAACCATTAAGCTTCTGGATCCCAGTATCATTCCATTTATTCTCTCCTCCCCTCAAGGAAGGCAAAGAGCTCCTACAAATGGAACATGTAGAGAACACCTGAAGTTACTCATACAAGAGTATAAAAATGCCTTGGTTCAAGCAATAATTTAATCAAAGCTTTCCTTACTTAATCTTTGACAGAATGTCAGAATTTCTGTATTTTTTTTAATAGCACAGTACAGAAAACAGACTCAAGATAAAAACCATCATCTGAAATAGGCAATGTTACTACACTGTAAAGATACATCTAATACATTCTAGATTTCACTGTGTGCCAGTAGTCGATATACTGGACCAAAGAACCAAAGGTCTTATCCATCTGTTCAGAAGTAACTTGCAGTCCAAACTATTGACTCTTGTTTCCATAATAGTTTCATTATTCCTGGGCTCAATTCTACCTGTCTTGGTTACTTGCTTTCCTCTGCAAACTGCAAGAAGGGCACTGAGGCGCATGATTAGTAAAATGACTGTTGGAATTAAGACCACTGAATAAGACTAGCATGATCAAACTTTTTCCATAATTTTCTAAAGAAGGGGACACCTATTCTTACTTAGAAATTAACTCTGGTTAAAATTAGCTTTCAAAGATTAACTGAAGTGGTATTAAATTATCATGACCTATTTCAGCATTCTCTCTTGGTGTCTAAATTATACCTACACTGTTACAATGATGAAAGAATCTTCCTCAGTTATCTTCAACTTTTTGACATATTGAAAATAAAATATCATTTTTTCTAATTAGGGATGTTTTTTTCTTATTAGATAAATAATGTTTACACCTGACTAGACTGAACAGAAATGCAATAAACTGACAATAACTAGTTCATAGCCACAATTTTTAACTTTATTCCTTCTCCTGTTCTTCTCACCCCTTAAATATTTTCCAGAAAGCCTGACTCAGAAAATGTAAGGCAGAACTTGATTGCTAGTTCCTTGGTTGCTCCACTGATGACTATGGAGCAAATACAATACTTTTCTACAGGCCATATACTGCCCTCAGTCCCTTCAGACTACTCATGCTGATACTGATTAATGTTCTAGGCACAGAACAAAGGAAACACACAGACCTAACAACCTGGCTGGAAATAAGCTAGTTCAGCAAGGAAACACAGGGATCAATATTCCTAATGAGGTGATCTCTATAGCGGAAAAGAACAGGGCAACCCTTGGACCCTGAATCTTACAGGCTAACTAGAGAAGTAAAGAAGGAAGAGCTATGCACCACACATAAAGAGCTTTCAAAGCACTAAACAGAACAGTGTACAATTATTTATCTCCAAGGGAAGCTTTAAGGCACAAGTTCGTGATTTTATACCAAAAAAGATAACAGACAATGAGAAAACAAAACAAATTAACTTAATGAACAAATCACAGAAGAAAGAAATTGAAGATTTTGTTTAAAGTGCAGATTGAGTAATAGAATGCAGACTTCATCATGGTCATGTTCTCTTTCCTTCTGAGAACAGCTCTCAGGATGCTCTCTATCTGTCTCTCCTATTAAGTAAGGATACAAGCTGCTAGAAGGAAGCCTGGAGAGACTATCCCTTCCCATATTCCTAATTCCATGTACAATGCATTGCAAACTTTAAATAAGAAAGCACAAATGACCAGCTCCAGGGCAAGTCTTTAGCTGACCTCACTCTTTGAAGACTATCTAAGAAGTTATCACCAGTGAAAGTTATGTAACAGAGGAGGAGAAGAAGCAGGCTTAGTTATTTTACAAATAGTGTTAACACAAACTGAAATACATGACAAAACCGCTTAACCTGTAATTTATTGTAGTAAAAAAACTTATGACCTTTTTTGACTAAGAACAGGGCAGATGGCAATGCTAATCTGTTCTTACCTACTTTATAAATTATTTAGGTATTCAGAACATAGAGAGTATAGAAACTAAAAAAACCCATAACATTTAATAAATGAATTATGAATTTCAGTTTCTAACCTATTCAGAAGGGAGCTGGATTCCCTTTAACATGCTAACCTTGATTAATACAAATACTCTATTGAAGCTAATAGTAATCAGCTATACTGCTTTCTTTAAAGAACAGCCTTAAATTTAAAGGAGCAATGCACAGAAGTGCTGTTTCTTGACAAAGTGACATACAGGTTTTTGGGAACCAATGGTATCCCTCAGTGCACCAAAATCCTTACAGTCTTTCCAATTTAAGATGTTACAGAGCCTAAAAAAATAAATAAATAAAAACCCCCAAACCTACATCTTATAGTGACCATAATCTTTGCTGTTCTGTTTGAGAAGCATGAAAATCACCTGGTCTTCCTCATGTAAGTGAGGCTTTTTAACCTTTCTATAAACTAGAATACTGGAATATATGGAGAAACAGCAACTATAAATCTGACTTGCGAAGTGTGTGCAATGGTATGAATAAAACAAATTGAATAAACAATTGCAATGTTTTTTTCAGGTAAAGCATATGGCTATAAACATATGAAGAGGAAAAGCAACAAATTGTATACCGCTTTCACCTGAATTCCACACCAAGAAAAGAGAGCCTGCTCAGGGAAACATCCACTTCTAACAAATCCAGATATCCCAATCTCTATCAGAATCTAATTAATTCAGATGTGTCTGTTTAGCAAAGGATACTACACTTTCTGAAACCAGAATATGAACATAATGATCTAAATTAAATTGCTAGTGAAAATAAGCAATCCAAAACTTCCCATTAGAAAACATTATTCGGAGAGTGTGATTGTCCAAAGGACTTGAATGGGGTTTTTTTCTGAAAAAAAAAATCATTCTCTTATGCTGTCAGAAATCAATGGTGGATTTACTAAACTCAGAAGAGTAAATAAACCCGAAATTCAGGGCATATTATTCTTAAACATGTATTGAAGACTATTTTGAGGTAGAACAGTAGCAAATTACATAATTTCACTTATATCGCACTTGAAATGCAGAGTTATTCATTAACTATCAATAGGACATGCTCCATAAATTGAACCTTAAAAAGATGCTGTTTTTATTACAGGTACTAACATATTTAAACGGTATTTCATACCTTTCATTCACCCAGTGCTCGTTAATAGGAAGAAAAGGTACTTTAGTGGAATTAAGGTATGTTTACATAAGGAGACAAAATCAGGTCTGCTACAGGTGTCCGTTTAGCAGCCAGGTAAAAGTTTCTCTTCAAAGACAGAGGACTCAGAGCTACTGATTTATCTCATCTAATAAAAAAAGTAATGTAAGAGAGTTGTTTAGTTCCAACTGACCTTGGAAGTAATTGGCTACCTTGGATGTCTCTATGGTACATGCCATTAAGAAGATAAAAACATACAGGATTAAAATCAGAACTGATAAAGCTAAGAAATTAAGTGTTACTCCTTTAATAAGCCTACTTTATGAAAGTACATGAATACCAAAATACCTCCTTACTGATTGCTGTTGAAGTGTGAATAAGTTTTTTAATAAGTTATAAAAAGTAAAAGTATATAATATTTTATTTTTCCTATTCTTAGCTGTTTAAAATCTATGAATAAATAAGCCTAAGTAAGTTTTTTTACTCCATGACACTCTACTTCATCCAAAAATCACCTGTACACCACCACACTCTCCAACTTTTTATGTATACCGATGGTTTATTTTGTATCTTAAAAAGAATGTGGAGGCATATTTTTTCTATTCTATTTTTGCAGAGTAACAGTTCTTTTTTCCCATGCTTCTGTACTATTTAAGCATTTAAAAGCTCATGCAATTGTAAGAACACTGTTTTACAAGGTCAGGGATGGTTATTAGAGATGAGATTTTTCCATGGTACTGCAAAACAAAAGCTACAAAAAAACACACCAAAACCCCACATTTTAAGTGACAAAAAACAATTAGCCAAGAGAAAATGGTCTGACAGTTAAAATGCCAGGGCAAAGGCAGAGACCATTTCTGTCTGCCAAGAGTAAAGCCATTAATAAAGTGAGAGAGTGGTAAACTGTGTGAGAAAACAAAGCTTATGAAAGACTAAACTTTAAAAACACAAATGTGTAGAGCTCAAAAAAAAAAAAAAAAAAAAAAAGAAGTCCTTTTATCCTTTGGTATCACAGTAGTTTGTGTTAGACTGCTACCTGAGTTTAGGAAGTACTTATTCATCACAGGTTCACAGGTTTTGAACAGTTAAAAACCATCATAAAATCTGAAGGTGAGATGATGATTTAGGAAGTGTAAATTATCAAACCATATATGCATGACCAAAAAAAGAAAAATCAAGAAACATCAGACCATGAACTTGTATTACCATGCTACCACAAGTGATCTTGTTTCCTTCCTTGATATAATCCCAAATACAGGCTGTTGAAACCAGGACGCAATTTTGTGCTAACTATTGTAGTTATATATATATATATATATACACACATATAGGGACAGCACACCACAACAAATCTGCAACTTAAATTTGATTCAAAACTCCTCCATGGAAAGGACTGAGAGTTATGGAGTAATACATTTAGGAAACCAGATCAGTGTAACTGTAAGTGGTAAATTTCAGTTCTAAGGCTTATTTTGCCACTTTCTTACCCTCCATCCTATCGCAACAGCTATATCACTACACTGTATTGTATCTTTACAGCTTTCAGGTATAATCAAGCATTTTATACTAAACAAGTTGTTCCAGTGGTAAAAAAACTACTAGAGGGCTGAAGAATTAGGATACAATTTAGGATCACTGCTGTCTAAAAAAAAAAATTGTATCTACACTTTAATTAATAAAAACAGAATCTGTGAAATCTAATTCAGTATCCACTAATCCCTGTAATAGATTTGTTTAAAATTCCATCCTGTATTTTAAATACCTACAATTTACTTTTTGTTTCATTTCCTCTGAAGAAATGTAAAAGTATGTTTTACATATAAAGTAAATCACAGTGCAATACCCTGCATGATGTATAGAGTAGACCCCAAGGAAGATTTCAAATAACATTTGCCTCCTATTCCTTCTGATCTGTATGATCCTAATACCCGTTTGAAATCTGGAATTAAGTATTTCCCAAAAAAACAAAACATGAAATCTAGTGGCTTATATATACTCCAATTGTATCTGAAACAACAACAAAAAAATTGATAGTAGTAACAAGCAACATGACTTAAACATTCAACAAGTTTATTCTTACATTTAAAAAACCCAAGCTTAGGAGACTGAGAGGGAGAAAAAAAAACAAAAAACAAACAGGCACACTGGAAATGTCTTGTCTTTAACCCTTAGTCAGGAAAGACATTTTTAGTAAACAATAATGATATTGAAAACCCTCCTTAATAAATTTAACAACATCCTTCTGTTTCCTTCACTGTACATCACTTCAAACTTCATCTCTGCTGTAAGTCACACTGCTTGACATCCATTTTCACTGGTAGATTTTCAAAATGGTTTGTGACATTTTTGCTAGTTTTGTCTTTTTGGTTCTCCTCCCACCTCGTGCCATTTCTTATCACTTCCTCCTTAATACTTCCTCAGCACCACAAGTGCTTTTATTTCTCAAGATACCAGTGAAACAGTCTCTTTTGCTCAACTATCAATACATAGAAGAATAGTGGGAGCTGGAAAGACAGACAGTACCAGGGCTGAAAAGCAGACACAAGGAGCAAAGCTTGCTTTAAATAAAAAATAAAAGCTGCAGAGCTTAGCTCATCACACATCACTGGCCTGCCATGGCAAGGTTCCTTCTCATCCCATGTTAGGCTTCCAGATGGTTTCAAACCTCTTATTGTCTCTCTGCTCCTTGATTTGCTATCAGAGATCTGGTAACGTCATCTTTTTCCTCACTGCTCGTTATGTCTGGGGAAAATTCTAAATCCTAATGAAAAAGGATCTCTCTCTTCCCTCACCTAGCACCTTCCATTATCTACCTTAAGATTATATCCAGAAAACAGCTAATCCAGGTTTTAAAATATTTTTATGCTCTCCATCAAAAACCAAAGTATTCCTGTATTTCTTCCTTCATTTTTCCTGTAGTCTGCAAACACCTCATGATAGCTAGAACTGCTGCCTCGTATGTATCATGTAAAATCCACATACTTCGCAGATTACACATATTGGTGCACTTCCTTCAGTCCCAAAGGCAGAAAAGGGAAGTTATACCTTGAAGTTTTATCCTGGAAGTGTTTTCTGAGTAGCCTAACATTCCAATCGACTAAGCAGTACGTGTGCATTTATTCCTGTAATTTTATTTGCACAAGAATGGCAAGATTATCCACCTAAAGGTAAATTGCTGGTGCCCATTTCAGAAGGGTAATCATCTTACCTTTACAGTTTCTCTTAAGACTTGGTTTTTTTCTTGTTCTTCACTGGAGTGCAACTCTAGTTTATTATTTAACTCCTGCAGCTGTTGGGCCTGTTCATTCAAAAGCACTTTTGCCTGATGTTCCCAATGTAATGCATTATTTAATTCTTCGCATACACTTTCAAGCCTCTCAGGGGTGATCAGTTTCTGATAAGGGAAACAAATTGTGTTAGATTGTCTAACTGTATTCACTTGTTTACATGCTTGACTTTCAGAGTTTCACCTGCAAACATATCAAATTCTAGAACAAATGCATGGTACAGATAAATAAGTTTTTTTGACATTAATGTATTTTTGAATGTTTTTGACATGGAATGAATGTTTTTGACATGACTGTATTCTTTCAAAAAAGTATTCAGGATACTGTAAACAGTATGCATTCATTATTCTACTCAAATTAGTACCCCAAGTGGTAAAGAATCAATATTTAGAAGGAAATATGCAGATCAATGTCCCACATTTCAGTGCTTATCTTATTAACTCTTGTAAATGTGTTCCTGGACTCTTTCTTCCCTCCACAAAATGTTCCAGAAAGAAGAAATAATTATTCAAGGAAAATCGTCATCTACATTTGAATAACAATCTAAAATGTGACAATTTTATCTAACTCTCCAAGAACTGTAAGGGAATAAAGCCCACCAAGAACAAGATTATTAGATAAGTAAAAAAAATCTGTTTTACCAGGTAGGAACAGGAAGGAGAATGGAGGTGAAATAATCTATTAAATATTCTCTGCTTGGAAGTGTTTTGATTAGGACATGCTGACACGTCTACCAACTAGGCCTCAGAATCAACACTGGGCACAGCTAAAGAAAATGCTGCTCATTCCAGGACACGACAGTTTCAGTTGTACTGTGCACCTGTAAAGCATGTAAAAAAATCCTCATCCTTTCACAGATAGTTCAAATGTAAGCTCAACTCTGAACACAATCTGTAGAAAATAAGCATGGGAGAAAAGGAGTCCCGTGAACCTCTAGCATGCTAAATCAAGACAAATTTCTTCCCTGCCAACAAGGACTGAAGGCACAGTTCCCTTACTATGGGAGGGAACAAACCAACAACCCACAAAATGGCACCAATCCCTCAAATGCTATGTCCATTACTCACGACACTGTGGCTTCAACCTTTTTGTTCTCTTCTCATTCCTGCCAGACAGTGCTATCTACAGGCTAGTGAAGCCATAGTGTTTAATTAAATTGATCAGTGACAGCAAAGGGTCAGTGGAATGTGGCCAATATGTGTTACAGAGAATATAGAGGAGTACGGTTTTTTTTCCTTGCCATAAATTTACTTCTTTGAATCATAGAATCATGGAATCTTAGAACTGTTCAGGTTGGAAAAGACCTTCAAGATCATCGAGTCCAACCTTATCTTAACCCTATTACCCTATTTCTGATGACGTGCCTCTAAACCATGTCCCCAAGCACCACATCCAAATGACTTTTAAACACATTCAGGGATGGGGACTCAACCACCTCCCTGGGGAGCCTGTTCCAGTGCCTAACAACCCCTTCTGTAAAGAAGATGTTTCTGATATCCAACCTAAATCTCCCTTGATGCAACTTGAACCCATTTCCTCTTGTCCTGTCATCAGTCACCGGTGAGAAGAGACCAACCCCACTCTCACTACAACCTCCTCCCAGGTATTTGTAAAGAGCAATAAGATCTCCCCTCAGCCTTCGTTTCCCAGACTAAACAGCCCCACCTCCCTCAGTCGTTCCCCACAGGGCATGTTTTCCAAACCCCTCACTAGCTTTGTTGCCCTTCTTTGGACCTGCTCCATCACCTCAATGTCCTTTTTGTATTGGGGTGCCCAAAACTGAACACAATGCTCGAGGTGGGGCCTCACCAGTGCCGAGTACAGAGGCAGGATTACTTCCCTAGTCCTGCTAGGCACACAATTTCTGATCCAAGCCAGAATGCCATTGGCCTTCTTGGCCACCTGGGCACATTGCTGGCTCATATTCAGCCGACTGTCAATCAATAGACCAAGGTCCTTTTCTGCCAGGCAGCTCTCCAGCCACTCTTCTCCAAGCCTGTAGTGTTGCTTGGGGTTGTTGTGACCCAAATGCAGGACACAATATTTGACCTTGTTGAATTTCATACAGTTGGTCTCAGCCCACTGATCCAGTCTGTCCAGGTCCCTCTGTAAAGCCTTCCCACCATGCAGCAGATCGACACACCCTCCCAGCTTGGTGTCATCTGCAAATTTACTGATGGCGCATTTGATCCCCTCATCAAGATCATTAATAAAGATGTTAAACAGGAGTGGCTCCAGCACTGAGCCCTGGGGGACACCACTCGTGACTGGCCACCAACTGGATTTAACTCCATTAACCACAACTCTTTGTGCCCGGCCATCCAGCCAGTGTTTAACCCAGCAGAGTATATGCCCATCAAAACCATGGGCAGCCATCTTTTCCATGAGGATGTTATGGGGGACTGTGTCAAAGGCTTTACTGAAGTCCAGGTAGACTACATCAACAGCCTTTCACTCATCCACTAAGCAGGTCACCTTGTCACAGAACGAGATCAGGAAACAGCCACACTTAAATTTGCACTGAATAGCTCAGGACATAATCCATACTCAAGGATACATTAAAATGTCAATTATAATATTCAGCAATACAGACTTTAAAATACTACATTTATGCTTTATGCACTTCTCATTAACATACTTATTAAACACCCACATTTCAGCTGACTTTACTCTGTTGAATTTAAATCTATAAATCCTTTAAGAGTATATAAATAGTATTTTCAACATGTTGAGGTAAAACTGGGTTGCTGAAGTCCAAACATGCAATTTACACAGAATGCCTCATGCTACAAATCAAAGAGTAACTCCTGTAGAAAGGAGATACTTCTAAATACACATGACTTGCAGTTCAGTGACACATACAAGGCAACATTTCTGGAGTATTCTGTTAATAGTAGATTGATTTTATACTTGTTTTTTAAAAGAACCCAAACAAAAAGAAGTGTAAAAAGGAGGATCTCTTGTAAACAGTCTCCTCTGAATCAAATATACTTACAGATTGCTTAAATGTATTTAATTGCTTTTTCAGGCCCTGGGATTTGTCATCTTCTATTTTCATCACACTGAAATTCTGTTTAAATTCGGCAAGTTTCAGGCGCAGTGACTGGCGTTCCACCTCTGCTGAATGAAGTCTTTGTATAAGTTCAAGTATTTGCTTCTGCAAGGATGCTACGCTTTCCTGTTAGTAAACAGAAATAAATTTATGTTATAAAATGTGCTTCTTACCGATGAAATCCATCGCATTTCATACCTAAGCAGATTAGACGAAGTTGTCATTTTGTCCTCCATCTTTAACAGACACATGATTGTAAAAATGTGAACTTGCTTCACATACTGTTACGGGTTACTGAAGAGTCTGCTTTCACAGAAGCACCTGTTTTCACATAACATCCATGATAAAAGACAGATTATGTGAGAAAAGCGTTATCCTTTCATTTTGGTTAAGGGAAAGAAGTTTATCTTTACTGAAGATAGAATAGTAAGCAGAAGAAAAAAAAAAAAAAAAAAAGAACTTTAACATTTAGTTAAAGCCAAAAGCAAGTCTGTTCTTATAAAGCAAAGACAACTTTGACAGAACTTAAAAAAAATATTTCTCTTGGACACATTAAATTTCTTCTTAAAATTATTTGACAATAAAAGAAAAATCTACTCATGCCCTAATCCCTTTGGGTGTTGCAAATCAAATTCTGATTCTCTATCTTGTTGACTTCAATGTAACAGACTCATAAACAATCTGAAACAAAATTAATGGTACTATCAAGAGAGCTTCACTGTAACACTTATGCTGTGAACCTACTGTTCACATGAAGTAGCAGTATAAATATGTATACCATAATGGGTAGTTTGTCACACGATCCAGCTTCCAGGGCCCCAGTATTTATTTTATGAAGTCCATGAGCCAGCTTCTGTACCAAGGAGTCTTTCTCCAGGTGAGTAATTCTCCTACTACTGTCTAGTGGAACAGTCTCCATTATTACATTCAGCTTGTGCATAAGTTCTGAAAAGGAGTTCCTGGCTGCACGTACAAGTAAGTGTCCAGAAAGCCAGGGCTTCGGATCTTTAAGGAACAACAACAAAAAAGAAACATCAAGTAGGTTATTAATTTCAGGTTTTTTCAGTGTAAAAAAGCAACAACAACAAATAGCATCTTAAAAATACTCAGTAGGAAATTTCCATTAAAGAGCAGATGATTGAGCTCATAGGAATATCTCAGAGAGACCTTGGGACAAATTCTGCATTTAGCAATGAACACTACCCCTGTAAGTCTTTGGATGGAAGGGTAGGATAGAGTCTTAACATGATTTATTTGACAGAGAATGATTTTCCTGTTATTTTTATGTTCTCCAATACTATAATTTTTGAAGTCTTTCTTGGGTGTTCTAAGCTTGTAATTCAGAAAACATGTATGACAGATATATAAGCAAATGCAAGCCAGGTCAAGGACGTCAGATTTGATAGTACATGGTAAATCACTTTGTCACAATATTTACAATGCAAATTTCTCAGGGCTTCCTGACTCCTCTTCTCTCCCCTCTATAGATGTCTAAATCATTTGCTGTTCAAAATTAGCGAGGCTTGGTACCTTAATGCCATACTATTTATATTCTGAGACAAGAGAATATAATTTACCTTATTCCAAGGCAATTAAAATTTTACAGCTACAATTACTTATTTCCCCACAGGATTTTGGTAATCATCCTTCTCATATAATGGACTTAAGGCCCCAGCACACCCAACATGTCCTGCTTACTGCTAGATTCGTCAGGTCTGTAATTAATAATTGTGTTTAATGTTGATAAATAAAATTGTCAGTGCTCCTTCCACTAATTGGTATTCCAGATAACAGTTAATAGGTTTATTTATGCCTTAATAAAAGTCTTGTAATTTAGTTTTCCCTCTGCAAGGCAGGTCTTAATCTGTCATTACTTGTCTTATGATACTATCAGTGTAAGATGACAACCATGGAAGAGCTTATTTACATTCAGTAGTACAGCAGATCTCCTGTTGCTACAGTGAATTAAAATATTTACTTAAGAGTATAAACAGAAAAAATAACCATAGCTTTTTGAAGTTAAGTAATTTCTTTTTATACACTGCAAGGATAAAGGAAAAGCTTCAAAACAAACAAAAAAAGCCAATATTATTGATATTTTTAGATTACGATTCTCATTATAAAGAATGTATCATTTACACGAGATGAAATTAATCTGCAAGCGAAGAAAAAAAGCACACGATAAAGTAAAAAAATTTCTTCAGAGCCATTCTCCTGTTTCGTTTCAAAACATCAATTCTAGTGCTTAACTAGAGCACCATTTTTAAGTACATGCTCCCCTTAGCCCCAGCTAGTAGAGACTGCCTTCTCTTCATGTCTAACAGTACCCTTTCCATTCATCTTTAATGCTAAAAATTTTACCTGGCATTTTTATATATTTATCTTGCTCCTCAACTAACAAAACATCCCTTGAAATAAAATATATATATATATATATTATTCTTCTCATCCCCAAAATGAACTGCTCTTGTAATGCTCTGGCAACTTTAGCAAAAGCTCCTTTTTTTTTTCCTTATGTTGGTTCTCTATAACTGACCACATAAAAGATAGGCTAACTTCATAATTTAATTTATCATTGATTATCTTGTCCTGCTTGTCTTCCAGTATCAAAGACTGTCATGATGTATACACTAGTTTGAATATTTACTTAAATTAACCTAAAATAAAAATAGTTGTACTGCCATCCATGTCAGATCACACCAAAACCTTCTAAAAACTTTTCTTTGCTGTGATTTTTGGTAAGTATCAAAACAAGGATACTGTCAATGAGCTACTGTTCTTTCATTTTTCCTAGTATTTCTGACTGGTATATCATTTTACATGAGATTGTTTACTTGCCAGAAAACACAGTATTTCTCCATATGTGCAGTATCTAGGATGGCAGCCCTCTTCCCTATGTCTAGAACCTCCAGTTTAACTGTGTCAAAAATACACTAATAATAATAGTTCAGGTAATTGTGTTGTACGTTTTGAAACAATCACTCCACTTCATAACCAAGATTTCCATTATTGAGTACTGTTCAGCATCCACAACTTAATGGAACTTTGTTGGGATGAAGAATAAAAAAAGCAAATCATCACTTCTGTTTATTTTTTTTTTATGAAGAACAGTTTGGAGTAAATACACAGAAATATGTTGATGCAAGTTACCAACTCCTTTGAAAAATGCAATGAGAATATAGTGGAATTCTTCAAGGAACTGTATCTATTAATGTCTGGAAAGAGAATATTGGGTTCAAGTATACACATTTTAACTACCTTCCCACGAAGGACAAAGGAATTAAAATAAAAGCATTAAATTATGCACACTGTGATGTGTGTAAGAAATTATTAATACAAATACAGTCATATCGCAAAAAGCAATACATTCTTATATTAAACAACCAAAGAAAAAGACAATGAAAAGTGACAAATCTTACTTCACTGACAAATGAAGAAAGAAGGATTAACCTAGTCGTGCTACACCAGACTAAAACTTTCACGCTAAGATTCAAAACCTTTGTGACGTAACAACAGTTGATGACATTTGTATTCAAAAACCGTGACCTTTACTTTCCCTGGTTTATCACAGCACAGATTCTGTTCAAACAAACCTACAAAACTAACCTTACAAAAAAACAAACCCAACCAAACCATAAAACACAAACACTTCAATTAACATGTATTCAAACAGAAGCTCAGAGATCATTCCAAGATACAATGGAATGAGAAGCAAACTGATGAATAGTGTCAAGGGAAATGATGATGAATGCCAAACAAAAAACTCCTTTTTAAATTATAGAAGCTCAAGAACTCACTGGAGCAGACAAACCCAAAGTTTCAGTGTAATTCGAGTGATCTGGATTTGGTCCTTTCAACTGCCTGAAATGGTTTCTTAGAAGCTAGCCATCTTTAAAAGCAATTTTTAAGATGCCAAACCATTCCATATTGTAGATCCAGATAGCACCTTCTTACGCCTACCCTCCCTAGTGATGTGCGTTCATAGAATCATAGAATTGTCAAGGTTCAAAAAGACCTTCAAAATCATCAAGTCCAACCATCCACCCTACAACCCCTAAACATTAAACCATCTTAGGAAACACCGTGTCTACCCCTTTTTTGAACATCTCCAGGGATGATGCCTCCACCACCTCCCTGGGCAGCCTGTTCCAATGCCTCACCACTCTATGAAAATTTTTTTTCTAATATCCAGCCTGAACTTTCCCGGGCATAGCTTGACCCCATTTCCTCTTGTCCTATTGCTGGTCACCAGGAAGAAGAGGCCAACACACACTGCACTACAACCTCCTTTCAGGTAGTTGCAGAGGGCGATGAGGTTTCCCCTCAGCCTCCTCTTCTCCAGGCTAAACAGCCCCAGCTCCCTCAGCCTCTCCTTGTAAGACCTGTTCTCCAGACCCCTCATCAGCCTAGTTGCCCTTCTCTGCACCCTCTCCAGCACCTCCATATCCTTCCTATACTGCAGTGCCCAAAACTGCACACAGGACTCAAGATGCGGCCTCACCAAGGCTGAGTACAGGGACAGGATCACCTCCCTGGTCTTGCTGGTCACACTATTCCCAGTGCAGGCCAGGATGGTGTTGGGCTTCTTGGCCACCTGGGCACATTGCTGACTCATGTTCAGCTGGCTGTCAACCAACACCCCCAGATCCCTCTCTGCTGGGCAGCTGTCCAGCCACTCCTCCCCAAGCCTGTAGCATTGCTAGGGGTTGCTGTGGCCAAAGTGCAGGACCCGACATTTGGCCTTATTGAAATTCATGCCATTGGCCTTGGCCCATTGATCAAGCCTGTCTAGATCCCCCTGCAGAGCATCCCTACCCTCAAGCAGATCAACACTTCCACCCAGCTTAGTGTCATCTGCAAACTTATTGAGGGTGCACACTCTATCCCTTTATTCAATTCATCAATAAAGATGTTAAACAGGAGCAGCCCCAGAACTGAGCCCTGGGGAACACCACTCATGACCGGCTGCCAACTGGATTTAACTCCATTGAACAAAACTCTTTGGACTCGGCCATCCAACCAGTTTTTTATCCAGCAAAGTGTGTGCACATCCAAGCCATGAGCGGCCATCTTCTCTAGGAGAATGCTGTGGGAAACCTTGTCAAAGGCCTTGCTAAAGTCAAGGTAAACATCCACCATCCTTCCCTCATCCAGTAAGCAGGTCACCTTGTCCTAGAAGGAGATGAGGTTAGTCAAACAGGACCTGCCCTTCATGAACCTATGCTGACTGGGCCTGATCACCTGGTTGTTCCGCATGCACCATATAAGGGTACTCATGATGATCTGCTCCATAAGTTTGCCTGGTACTGAAGTCAGACTAACAGGCCTGTAATCTCCCCGATCATCCTTCCGTCCCTTCCTATATATGGGGGTAACATTGGCTGATTTCCAGTCTGCTGGTACCTCCCCGGGCAGCCAGGACTGATGATAAATGGTGGAAAGGGGCTTAGTGAGCACCCCCGCCAGCTCTTTCAGCTCTCTTGGGTGGATGGGATCCATAGATTTGTGCACTTCTATGTGGTGTAGCAGCAGGTCACTGACCATCTCTTCTTGGATTGTAGGGGGATCATTCTGTTCCTGGTCCCCGTCACTTACCTTAAGGAGTTTGATTCCCTCAACATTACTGTTCCTGCTACTAAACACTGAGGCGAAAAAGTCATTTAGCACCTCAGCCTGTTCCTCCTCATTCATCACTATGCTTCCTCCTGCATCTAATAGGGGATGGAGTGTCTCCCTGGTCTCTCTTTCACTGTTAATATATTTATAAAAGCTTTTCTTGTTATCCTTAATCATGGAGGCCAGATTAATTTCTAGATGGGCCTTGGACCTTCTAATTACCTCCCTGCACAGCCTCATGGCATTTTTGTAGTCATTATGAGTGGCCTGCCCCTTCCTCCAAAGGCCATAGATTCTCTTTTTCTCCCTGAGCGCCAGCCAAAGCTCCCTGTTCAGCCAGGCTGATCTTCTATGCCACCAGATCACTTACAGCATGTGGGGATGGCCTGCTCCTGTGCCTTCAAGACTTCCTCCTTGAAGAGCGTCCAGCCTTCCTGGACTCATATACCCTTCAGAACAGATTCCCAAGTGATTCTGGCGATCAGGGTGTTGAACAAGGTAAAGTTTGCCCTTCGGAAGTCTAGTCTGGAACTGCCATTATTTCAAGATTTGAAGACAGCAGATGCCTCTGAGATTGCTTATGGTTGTTTTTTAAAAATTCAAAACAATTTAAGTCAGTTTGAAGGCTTAAATCCTATTTGAAATGTGACCTAGAGAACATAAAATAACTTCCTAACTATGCAAGCTTTCTTTCAAATGTATTCCTTCAGAGCGTTATCACTTCCATACTTCTGGGAATTTCATGTCAAACTTTAAATAATTTATTAGTATTTTTTTAACCAAATGTTCTTGGGAGACTTTTGAGCTCCTGAGCAACAGGATTCCAAGTAACACATGAGCAGTTAGATCTGGAGGTTCCGTGAAAATTGTTTAAAATAGAGATAAGCTATGAAAGAATAACCAAACTGATGATGGCCGTAGCATTCTCAGCATGGCTTCTCCTAATTCTTAAAATCAAAACTGTGTTGAGTGCAGAGATGTCAAGTAAACAGAGTCCACCAGAATCTCACGTACTTCAATACAGCAAACTGTCATGAGGTTTAGAGTATTCTAGCTAGTAACTTCTACGCTACATTTCTATGTGCATTTGAATAGCACATCTATGCTGCTGTAAACTTTATTCCTTTTTTGCTGTTCTTACTCAACACTCTACACACAAGAACACTTGCAGTATGTTCCCTGTAAAGACTCTGAAACTCAGTTCAAACTTTCATAAGGATGTAAATTTAGGTTACTGAAAACAGAATGATCAAAGAAGAGAGCACTTGAAGCTGAATCAAAACACTTTCAATTCAAGGGCTGCCAACTGGTACCAGTTGACTGTTCAGGATTCTGGGAAAATTATCACCTTATCTCTGTCCTACTATTTCAATTATCATATAAGTAATCCTTCCTTTAATTTCCTTTATTCTGTGACAGAATTGTCAGGATTTTGAAACTACCAGGTACCAAACAGCTAAGGGTGACTCCTGTGAAGACAGGCTGAGAGAGTTGGGGCTGCTCAGCATGGAGAAGAGAAGGCTCCGGGGAAATCCCATAGCAGCCTTCCAGTATCTGAAGAGGCCTATGAGAAAGCTGGGGAGGGACTTTTTACAAGAGTGTGTAGTGAGAGGACAAGGGGTAATGGATTAAAACTACAAGAGGGGAGATTTAGGTTAGACATTAGGAAGAAATTCTTTAGTGTGAGGGTGGTGAAACACTGGATCAGGTTGTCCAGGGAAGTCGTGGATGAGCCCACTCTGGAAGAGTTCAAGGCCAGACTGGATGGGGCTTTGAGCAACCTTATCTAGTGGGAGGTGTCCCTGCACATGCAGGGGGGTTGGAACCTGATGATCTTCAAGGTCCCTTCCAACTCAAACCATTCTATGATTCTATGACAGCAATGCAGAGGAACCAGTGAGATCTTGGATCAGTTCCTCACTGCAAAGACATTAAGGTAGATATTTAACAGCTGGGAATCAAGAGGTTACAATTCCAAACGCTGGCATTAAAATCTTCCATAGACATAGTAGAATTCTAAACAATAAGGAACTAAGGAAATGAGATAATCTAGAAAAAATCTAATTAAGCACATACTTAGAGAGGGAACACAGTAGAGACATAAAATAAGGACTGCTATACATTGTGTAAAATTAGAGCATTTTCTTTCTCTCTTGAAAACCACAAAATAGCAAGTAAACCAGATAAAAATCATATTTATCAATTGTTTTCCAGATTTTGAAATTCTAGTTTCGTATCATATATAATGCAGTAGGAAACTATTTCCTGTCTGTCAGCAGTGGTTACATCTGAGGTTGCATACATGCTCATTTTATGACCTTCACTTAATAAATACACAGATCAAATAGACAGAAATTATGTAGATTTCTCCACAGAAAAAACTGGCTTGAGCTTCAGTAAAATACTTTTTTAATAGTATAACAGTGGAACAAGATAACTAGGAAGCTTGTAAATATTACTTCATTGGAAGCCTTTAAGAATGGTTAGCCAAATATCTATTGTCATGTTGCAGATGTGTTTTTTTTTTCTATCTCACAACAAAGTAGGCAACACTTTTTATACGCTTTCTGAAGCATTCTCCAGCCTTCTGTTTCCGTGAATCTATATACCTAAATTATATCATCAATTAAAGAAAATGAATCTGTTCCAACTACACTCAAATCTCCAGATATTTGATCCATTGATAAAGTTCTAAAACTGGAAATTACGTAACCACAATGATTAATTTTTTTTATCTTCTAATGTAAGAATACACTTTTGAATTACCTGTTTTGTGAATAACATCCTGTAATTCAGTGACAGAACTGATTACTGCAGAAAGGAGGTTAGAACTAGTAAACCATCTGAGTGCTTCAACACAGTCAATTTGTCCTTCTTTGTGACCTGTGAAAGAGAATTGCAGCTAGCAATAAAACTGAGTAACGTAGATAAGGGGCAAATTACTTTCAGAAATTGAGCAAAACTCAGTGTATAAGCCACAAACTAATTCTTCTTTCAAGACCACTTAGATTGTATTAAACACACTTTCAGAACTACTAAAACCAAAAAACAGAAAACCAAAACAAACAAAAAAAACAGATGGAACTTCTGGTTTGGAAAACTTTTTTATACCATTTACCCTTGTAGGGGGTGCACGAGCTGGTCTGGTAACAGAAAGGGACAAGAAGACTTCATAATCTCTAAAGAAAAATTTGGAAATCCTATACTAATATTTTACATGAATTAGAAAGCAACTTTTTGCATTTTTAATAGGAAACATACGTTAAAACTTACTAAGAGGAGGAAATATCTGTTTAAAAAATATGTTGATAGACAGTCATTTAGGAGCATTACAAGATATTTACCACAGAGAAGATGTGATGGCACCTAGATCTGAAATCAGTAATGCAGATGTCAAGGATCTGAAACAGTATAAGTTCACATGTCTAATTATAACTTTTCTTTCAATGCTTAATGGACTAAGCATTTTCTTTTAGGGGAAATTACATTTGTCAAGAAATCCAGAAATCATAAATCCAGAAATTACATTTGACAAAATGTCATAAAATTTGTCTTTACACTCTATTAATAATAACATTACTATTTGTTATTCACTAACCATGTAATTTGACATAACACTTAGCAAAGAAAAGAAAAACAATTAGCTCACTTGACAGATTGCACTTGCCTTTAGAGTCTCCTATACAAATTAGCATTCCAGTGCCTTCTTTGGAGCCATTTACCCAGGAGAAGAGAGAACTAGAAGACTGTGCTAAAACCTTCAGTCTGTTAGCTGCCAAAACTGCAATCACACCTCTTCGGAACACATGAATCAGGCCTTTGAGTTTTCTTTCCTTCAGTTTTGCTTCATCTTGATTGTTTTCCTCTACATCAGAGAGAGCATGAACTAGGGTCCTAATCTTCTGTTTCACTGATTCATAAATGTTGACCTGATCCTGGAGAAGAGCTCTTTGGGAAGACACAGCACGTGATCGGCCATAGAGAGGATACAGGGCACCTGCCAATAGTGCGCAGGCAACCAGGAGAGATGAATGCTCCTTCTGAACTTTCATTAATGTATTTTTCACAGAAACATTTTCAAGACCCAGTATCTCCAATCTCTTTTCAAGGTCATAAATTTTTTCCTTGTTCTTCCCTGCTGTTTCTTGGAGTTCCTGGGATAGGGTGCACAAACCAACATAATCACAATAAATACTAACTAGAAGACATTTCTTAAAATAACAGAATCATTTTTATCTAGACAAAAACTACAAGAAACAGTATTTTTTTCAGATTCAAATAACACAATTAAAGGAACAAAAATGACTAGCAGTGTCTGTCAAAGTACCTCTCCTAGTAAACAGCTGCAGAACCAGATATATGAAAACAAATCAAGAGTATGAGGAAAATTTGCACAGCCTTCAATTACAACTGGGGTCCAGATTTCTGACAATACTACAGTAGCACTGCGATAGCCCACAGAAGGTCCAACAGTACCTGGCCATCCACAAAACAGTTTTATGAGTTGGCTTAACAATAAGCGATTACATGCTCTGATTTCAGAAAGAACACTGCTCTTCAAAGCAGAAAAGAAAGTTAGCATAAGACAGATGAAAAAAAGAAGGAAGACTGAAAGATAAACAGATTGGCAGCAGCTGGGAAAGGGGAAGTAAAGGTGATCTCTTAATTACTTTGTAATCAACCCCCTACTTATATATTCACAGATTAATTAGGTCTCATACAGAGTTGAGTTTTCAAAAGAACAGGGTAATACAAGGTATTTTTATTTTTACTAGTGCCATTACAGATTTGGTCAACTTGCCAAATACTTTTTCTTTTACTCTATATGCCCTGAAATAGGGAAAGAGGATTTACAACAGTAAACCAGTGTAGCAAAATGAAGACACTACGAAGTTGAGGAAAGCCAGGACTAAAGTTAGATCATACAGACTGGTTGCTTTTCATAACATGAAGTCCTTGAACAGGGATCTACACACTACACAGGGATGTCAGAGACTTTGAGTGGATTCTTCATGCATGACAGCCCTCTGTGACTGGAACCATCACTTGAGGTTACACTTAAACAGGATCCAGTGATATAGTGAGACAGGAAAATTTAGGCACTGTTCAGAAAGAACCCACAAGCTCAAGTTAAATGCTTGTGATCCAGTTACAATACATGGACACCGTAAGAAAAACATTAATAGTACGACAAGTCCATATGACAAAGAAAAGAGGGGATTATGCTAAGCTTCACCTAAACTCTCTTAGAGCTATAAGCAATTTTATTAAAAATGGGGTGAGATTATTCCTGTTAGCAGTGACAAAAGAAGAGGTAAAATTGTGCCATCTGGTCACATTCCCATGTGTTCTATTTGGCACAGGTCCCAAGCAAATGGTAAAGGGGGTGCCCTAGTTTCTTGTCCCTCCTCCATCCCACAAGCACAACAGGTGAAAAAGAACCAAAACGTAGCTACCCCTAGAATGGAAATAAAAGATTCCATGCTTCTATAGACATATACTCTAGTCAGTTCAGAATGTCTTTGACCAAATAAATATTTTACTATTTTTTTGGAAGAGGAAGAATGTGTAGTGGTATTAAAATACTTCCAGTGATGCAAAAATAGAGCAGATAACTGAAAGATTTAATTACAAAATGCCATTTACAGGCCTCATGTCACTTTTCAATTCTAAAATTAAGTATGAACATGTGTAATACTTTCAGTGCTACTGCATTATTTACAGTGTTTGATTTTTACAGAAAAAAAATCCCTGATAGCATGACTGGAAGGAACTGAAAAGGTAAACTGAATTTAGAAAATAACTTATGGTTTCTGGCCATCACAGGTGAAAGGCCAATATCTGAGTAAACAAAGTGTGATCCCTACAGGGCTGTTGGGCAGCATCACAAGTATTCAGTGCTCTGGCTAAGCAAAGCTTGTTTTTTAAAAAAGCTTAATGTTTTTATGCTTATTGCTATATGGTAATACGCAAAAGTGAACAAGATAATCTCTGACTACAGAAATGTAGAAGTTTTTTAAGAAAACACACCTTGTTTTCACCAGCTAATAATTGCTTTTGTCTTACCCCACAGTTCCTAGGGTTTTCTTTGAAGCTTAAAAGCACAGGTTTTGAAAGGTACATTGAATTCTCTTCCTAAACATGAGGAAGCTGGCTTCCTTTGGTGTTTGAGCTTTGAAGGACACCTCACTGGGTTGTAGCACTTGGGAGATTCCAAGAAACCTTAGCAAAAATTCAGGTGCTACTAGCAACACCATTTGATCCTACTTCTTACTGGGTCCTTACCCTTTAATCTGCCGATAAAACAAAATTGGAAACTAGAAATATAATGATACTAAGACTTCAAAAGCTTTTCCTGTATTTCACCTGTTTTATTTTCCTCCAGAACATACATTTACATCTAATAAACAACATCAACAGTACTGTCCTCCATTTCTTTCACATGTTTTAAGTACATAGATGCCTATCAAAGCCTATGAAAGACACTTGGTGGGTCAGGAACAGCACAGGTACTTGGACTTCACCTCCTTTAGCATTGATTGCACTGACTTTTGATACAGTTGCAAGATACCACAGCCTTCAACTAATTCACCTGCCTTGCTGTAAAAAAGCAAGGCTTCCAAACAAAAAACAAAAACCCAAAACAATAAAAGACTTCTTTTTTTCTTCTCTCAAGAGGGCTTTTTCCTTTTACTATTTAGCAAACCCTTTATTCTTCTGTTGAAATTAACATTTTTTAAGTAGTTACAGGATTTTTCCCTTACAACATGTTTTTCCATATCAGAACAAAACCCTTCTATTTTAAGTGGTTGCCACAAAAAAAATGGGGACAGATTAATAAATGTCTACATAAAACACAAACAATAACTGATAGCTAAAATTCAGAGGGCATTTCCTATGAGATTGTGCACAGTCTGAATAAATAATTTGTGTGAGGCTAAGGAACAGGCAGAGTAACATTTTCAAAATGGCAAACTATGCAACCAGCAGGACTGCACTCTTACTACAAAAAGCAGGGGAAAATGACACACATTTTAAGCTCCACTGACTCTCCAAACATGGAGAGCACAAACAAAGAAAAGTGGTATCTGTAGAGTGCCTTGTTTATTGCTGATCTGTGATAAGGCCACTCTGGGAACTTCTGCCCTACAGAAATACAGTGAAACTGCTTTCTGATTACACCATCCATCTGACCTACAGTAACAGCTGTGAAGTACTACTTATTAACATCTATAGAGCCTATCTTGGAGTTAGGGACCCTGAAAAGTACTGGCTGGGGGACAGAAGGGTGGCAGGTCTCACTGCTACTAAAATATCCAGATTTTGCAATGTTACATTCTAATCATAAGGAGACCATTCTGAAAAGCCCTAACTCCTTACTGCAGTTCTAAGAAACCAAAGTAATAATTTCCAAAATACATTACTCATATTGCTGTGCAGCTAGAGCTCTCTGTTATCTCCTGAGAGTCTGAATTTACAGCCTTTAGTCTGCCTTCAGACAAGTACCAATAACTGAAAAAAATACAAAAGTCTCAAGCCAGAAGCTCTGAGGAGAAAATGCCTAGAACAAGGAACAGAACACCGGTTGAAGACAAAGTTACAAACAAAAGGATGAATCTATCCCATGATGCACCATTAGCTTGGTGCAGGACAGCAAAAATCACTCATCTTCTCTTTCCAGAAAGGAACTAACACCTACAAGAGATTAGTTCATTAAATTGCTTGTAATTAACGCTCAGATATTTGGATGGAAAATACAGCAAACTGCCAAAGTTTCCTCACAATGTTAGAATAAAGGTCCTAGAGCAATGAGACCCACAGTTCTAAAATGAAATACAAATTACTGGCAAATTATATACCACTTACACTTATTATACAATTCTATAAAATTTTACTAATAAAGCCTGTTAATTACATTTAAATATTGCATTCTGTATCTTTTGTAGACATTGGCACTCAGTAATATCCAAAAAATCCTTTTTTCCTTGTTTCCTGTGGAAATAAGGCTACATTAGTCTGTCTGCACACCTCTAATCCAACAGAGCAGTGCTCTTGCAGACAAGCATGGCTAAAAGGTGGAAAATGCAACAGGTAAAAGACAGTCAAGTCTTACGAAAAACAAGTAATCAGGACAGCCCTAACAGCAGATATCAGTGGACCCTACAGATCTCATGAAGGGAAAGCAAGAAAAAGTATTTTTTAAAATTAAAAATAAGCTTCCTCATTTCATCATTCTTTTTGTTGGCAATGATTTCACAGAATGAAACTAAAGAATCTTGGAAGAACTTAATATGGGTCTTGATGCCACTTATTCCACTCACAGAGATGTTTTTAGCATTGTCAGGATTTAATGTGAAATGAAATGATACAAGACTTTAACTAATTCCCAAGAAATTACCATATATTGCGGTCTAGAGAATACTTCATAAATGTTTTTCAGAGTGCAAAGACTTCCAAGCCCAAAATCTGAGTAAAATACAATACTCTTCTGATGAAGTAAGTTTCAGGTGGCACTCACAAATAACAAGACATCCCTTACGTCCTCTATTTCACAATACTTTTAACTGAAACACATAAAAAGGAGTGGGACTGTAAAGGCAGTGAATTGTGATTGTAGTCTAATAGTGAAAATTTTAGATTGCAAGTAACTTTTCTAACTATCAGCAACAAGTCTTACACCTTTGAACCACTGCTCACTGTAGTATCTGTATAATTAAGTCCTTTAATACTGCTGAAAACTACCATTGTCACTGCTAATTGGCTCTTAGGGTCAGAATGTATATACCTAAATTTATCCTTATATGGCACGACTTTACTGTTACTCCACAGAGTCTTTGGAAAGCATGAAATTGGAAAAGTTACTGCTGCCCTATAAAATTATAAAAAAAAAATCACTAGTAACTGCTAGACTAAATTAAGTGATTCACTTCTGGAACGTTTTAACAAACTAATTTATTTCTTACTATAACTGAAGTTAATACTAGCACATTGTTGGTTTGTTGTTTGTTTTGGGGTTTTTTCATCTTAAAGATACACCAAAATTAAAAAAACCCCACAACTTAAATTGGTTAAGAGCTTAAACTACTGAAATAATCCATTAAATATTTACAAGAAAAAGAAAAAGAAATCAAGACATTCACAGCATCATACCCGTGCCCTTGCACAAGTTTCCCCAAGGAGATCTAAGTACTGCTGTTCCAGGTACTTTTTTTGTTTCTGCCAACAGCATTCTTGTGCTCTCATCTGTTCAGCCATTTTGCTAAAAGCCTCTTTCTGGCTCTGCTGAAGCTCGTTCATAGTATCGGACTTGCTCTTACAAACATATTCTAGGTGAGATATCTGTGCAACAAGCGTTTAAAAACATTTCTTTTACCTCTCAAAATACCTTTTACTTTAATTGTACATACCATTTTAAGCACAGACTATTCCTGCATAAAATCATAATAGTAATTTCTTCTACATCTTTATTAAAACTAAGTGAAAGCCTTTTATAACAGATTACTTAGTTCAATATTGCAACAAAACTGAGACATAATTTGGAATAATGAATTTTTCTGGAATTTCAGTTGTGCCGTCCTTATACCACCTTGCAGATATCTTTTTCTGTCTTTGCTAGAAACCTGAGCTGAACACTTCTCATATTTTTTTGAAGCAAGTGCATTGAATCTTGGGCTGCTAAATTAGTAATCCGAGTATGCCAGTCCTCATAGCAGTTTGCAAGGATTGCAAGCAATAATGAAAAAGCAGCCCTTAATTTCATTTTTTGTTTTATTGGAAAGTCAAGACGTTCCATATATTATTAAGTATTAAAATAATTTCACAAAACTTTAGCGTGCAGAATGTTTTTCTCACAAGTAGCTCATTAGTTTATGATGTGTTTTCAACAAGCATGAAGGTATTCACTCTGTAGTTTAACTTCTCAGCTCCCATGCAAACTAAATGGAGGGATGAATCAAGCTAACAATGACCTCTAATTACACATGCCTACAATTTGTTACTAGATAACATCAGCAAGATACCTTCCAAATAGATCACACAAAACTGCAGGGGAAAAAATTTATTCTCAGAGCACAGGTACAAGACAGGCAACAGTACTGCCCCAAATCCCTGAAAAGCTGGTAAGTACATGAAAAGAGCCCTAGAGACCTCACAATCAATCTCAATAACCATGCTAAATTAAATAGCAAGATACAGTAAGACACAACCCCCCCTCAGACACTGCCAACAATGTTCACTCCCTTCCCTTCCATTCCCTTTCCTCCCCTGCTTCTAAAGGAAAACAGAAATGTACATCCAAGCGGCATAATTCAGATTTTATGCTATCCTTTAGTAATTTCTATTGCCTGCTGGAGTATTTACCAAATGATGGGCAGAGTCAAAACTATTCACTGTAACCAGCCCCATCCCTTGCGCAGGCCAGAAGAGTGGTCACAATTCCAGCACACAAGAAATGTGTGAAATAGCTTTTCCCTTCCTATGCCTCAATATCAAAACATCAGGACAGCCAAGATGCAAAGCCACTCTACCAGACTGTAGGACTGGCCTGAGCAGTGGAGCCTGAACATGAACTGAAATTCTAAAGAGTGGCACATGTTAGCTAGTGGAGCTAGTTTAAGTTATTTAAAAAGAGATCTTTCCTAAAAACACAGGGATTTCTCAGGAGAAAGGCCATGTAAGCTTATTAACCTTAAAATAATTCAGAAAAGTACAGCCTCTCCTTTAAACAAATATTGACATTTTTTATAAAAATAAGTATTTTTCCATTGTATTTCTGAATAAAATGTCATAATCCAAATTTACATTTGAACCGAAAAACCACCCTAGCGTTTTTTCAGAAAGTACCTCTGAATCATAAACATATAATTTAAAGATGATGTTCTTGGAGTGCATTTTGTTTCTGTTTTATGCTAAAATAAAGACTGGCTTTATTAGTGTAAATTACTAAGTTCTTTGAATTGCTTCATCAGTAAGATTAATTTATTTTCTTTTAATTAGGTCCCTGTGGCTAATATTGGCTAGTACTATTAGCATGTCCTGCACAGAAAGTGGAGCTTAGAGACTTCATACAGACTTCAGTCACATTTACATGCCCACAGCAATGGCATCAAACTGAGTTGTCGACAAGCCATAATTAATGGTACTGAATTATTAACGTTCAAATTCTTTTTGAAATAAGATGAATGTCAGTCCTTTTTAATGATACTGTGATGTGGACAAATGTCACTGAATTTAATAGAGGTAGCTGCTGCCTAAAGACACTTACCTTCTCATTAGCTCTGCTGAGGTCTAAGATCAGGGCATCAACATTCTCCTGCAAGACTGCACAAAGCTCAGACCACGAGAATCTATCTATGATGCCTTCTGGTTGTTTTGTAAGCACACAGCCTGCTACCAAACGCTGGTATAAGCCATGGAGGAAGGTTAGCTTCTCCTGAGACAAAAAGAAAAATTAACTGTTGTATCTGAACAGTCTTAGAATCCAAAGAGATGTATCATAAGTGTAGCAACGTGAGCTGCACATAGGTGAAAAAACACAGAACGCTCATTCTCAAACCTTTTCAAAATTCCCTAATTCCTGGTTAACAATTGCAGTCATACATATTAAAGCCAGAGTAAGAAAACAGTTTTTACAAAATTTGTCTAATTAGACGTAGTATATAAAAAATGCCCAGTCCTGCAGTGGTCACAATCATGACCTGGCACAGATAAAATTTCCATGCGGTAAGTAGAGACAAGTTAATCATTCACGTTAACAATTTCAGGTACATTCAAATTGTACCCAATTCCAGTATCTGTGTAGCAGGCAGAATATTGTCTGATGGCCTGGCAGCAAGACACACTGTTTATACAACTATCACTCTAAAGTCTTTCAAAATTTGTTTCTGCATGGATTATAGCTAGACAAAACAGGCATATAGCTTCATCAGTTAAATTCCACAAGACATTTACACTGATTTGAGTCACTATTATAATAAATTGATGTAAGTTATAAATAAATCTAGCAACAACAGCATGCAACAGAAATTCCAGCCTTCATCCTTTTAGTACATACACGCAACTTAGCATCTTTGATTAAGATAACAACAGAAAGCTGTTCCTGAAAAGCCACAAGATACAGTGACTTTATTCAAAGTTAATAAACCGTTGTAGAGGTTCCCATTGTTTTCCAGGGACGTTGGATGAGGCTTTACATTACAAAATTGTGGATAACTGAGACGGGAACCATGGTTTTTATGAGCCCTTTCCCTTACACTTAGGTGCATTTTCTCACAATTATTTCATGGTATTTTAGGCAATAAAAAATTGTAGGTTAGTTTAGTTTAGCCTTGTTTCTAGCAGACTTCCTAAATCCCCAAAGAAAATCCAGAGTGCCACCATCATTACATTTTTGCTTGAACTGTGATAAACTAAGAAAGATAATCACCCACTTGGAGTGAAAAAAAGGATCCCAAGACCCAAAATCAATTCACACATGTTGAATGCAACCACAGTGTTGTAGACATGCTGACTTTACAATATAGCCAGGCTTCTAGTTTCCTTCACTTTAATCATTATCTGATGTGTATAGCAATTCCAGCTGCTTCATGTGGACACTATTTAAATACCAGACTGTAAAGGAGGTGGAAAGAATGTTTCCTTTTTACTCAGTTGGCATCCATATCCAAATTCGTGGAAGTAATGAGCTCAATATGGACAACAACTATGATAAAGTGTGTCATTGCTATTGCTGCTACAGAACTGCCTCATTCGGGGGAAAAAGCAACAAAATT
Source organism: Hemiprocne comata (assembly GCA_020745705.1). Lineage (NCBI taxonomy): Eukaryota > Metazoa > Chordata > Aves > Apodiformes > Apodidae > Hemiprocne > Hemiprocne comata. The sequence continues at coordinate 72,210,861 of CM036616.1, read as the reverse complement.
AACATCTGTAAACAAATATAAGGAGAAAGACAGCAGTTCTGAAATAAGCCTTTGTGAAGCAAATCCCACATATAGCACACCACAACGTCAGGTCACAAATAAGAATTTCTAGGTTTTGTGGCATGCAGGCAAAACTACCTGAATTCCAGATCCGCTATCTATTGACTGACGTGTGAATCAGTAATAGCACATCATGATGATACTACTGTATTTTCCAATTGTTAAACATTTTTATTAACTTTCAATTTGAAAGAAATAACTGTGCATCAGGCACAGCTCTTCAAATAAACTCAGTTCTAAAATTCAAAATACTGCAAGGGTTAAGGTATTAGTTATGATACAAAAGGAAGGAGAACCAGTGTGTCCTGAGGTTTTGTAGATATTAAATACATATTTCAAAATAGGTATCTTAAAATCATATTTTGGGGATAAATCTGTTAAGACTAAGAGAAACTATCTGATGTATGTAAATGTATAAAATCGAGATTAAATAAAGACTCTTTTTGACAGTCATCTTGTCTCTGGTAATACCTCCATATCCTTCTGGTAAGCCCTGGTAAGCTTCTGGATTTCATTTTCAGATTCTGTGGCACGTACTTTCTCCTTCTCCCAGCATTGCTGTACTTTCTGTAGTTCCATTTTTAAAGTTCCTATTAAAGTCTCTCTGTCTGCACACTTAGTGTGCAGATGATTTAACTCTTTATTGGCATCAGCTGGGTTATCCTGTGCTTCCTGTAGAACAGAGGCATGGAACAGAAAAGCTGGTAAGAATTTTACTCTATAAAATGTTACCTTAGTCCAGCGCTCAGCATCTGAGGAAGTAAACAATCATGTAGCTACATGTGTTCAGAAGACTCCAGGCTAAGCTGGATGTATCTTGTCAATAACAGAATTCCAAAATTGACAATAGTCCTTCCCCACAGCTTGTAACAAGACAGCATCAGAAATCCATCCCAGAGTTAAGAGCTCTGTGATGCAGTGACCTTCCTTTGTAATCCCTTCTACCCCCACAACTGAGATGCAGAACACTCTGCAAAGTGGAGAACTCTCAGAGCTAGTGAAAAGATATATTATTTTCATAAGTAAATCTCTGATCTGCTACAGATGAGACGGCAGGCAACACAGACAGCTGTTGCTACCCACTGTATTCTTTATCTGCATGATAAAAAAAACCATCAAGACTCTTTGGAGGTTTGACCATGGGAAGAAACTAGTAATTAGAAAAGGCCATAAATAAAATCATCATGTTATCAGTAGCAAATTTCACAAGGTAAATAAAGAACTTAATACACTACCCCTTTTCAGCCAAAAGATGGCTGAGAAGAAGTGGACAGATACACATCCTTTCCTATTCTACAAGCACTGGAGTCGCAGCACTGGAAAAGTTTACTACAGGTCAAACTGAAAGCCTTGTTTGTTTTTCATAAAATCATAGCTGCTCATATAGGAAATACAACAAGAACGATGCTCCTGAACTCATCAGACAATGACAAATTTTATTCTTCTTAATGAAAATATTAAAAGATTAAAGTAATGTTAAATTTCTAACGCAAATGTTTTCAGACTGGATCTAGTTTTCACTCACAGATACAATATTATTACAAAAAATTTAAAGTTATCAGAAACTGGTGTACTGCATAAAAAACAGCACTGCCTGTGTGTAGCAAACTCAGTTTTTGCTTGAAGAATACATGTGTCTGGTTGCACCATTTTTAGGTGCCTTACAAAGGTACAGCAACAGAAGCAGCAGTCTTAAGTCTTCTGGACATAAATTAGTAAAGAAAGTTCAAATCAGATGACAGATCATGTGCAAGTATCAATTAACATGAATTCAGTAAGTGTTGAAGAAGTATCTGTGACTAAACTGAAGTGATAAAGCAGCATAACCCTAGCAAAAGAATCTGAGAAACACTGGGAGTAGACACATTTTGGCAGTAATACAACACACTAGCAGTTGGGAGATGGAGTTTAACCGTGACCTCAGGACTTCCTCATTCGCTTGGCCACTGAAGTAACCAGACAGGACATTACAAAAGTGGTGTGTCAGCCAACAGAGAGAAAAAAAAAAAATCTTGTTTAGAAACTAAAGGGTTTGCAAGTGTTTTTATCAGTTCTCAGGTAGATTTTACTCCAAGAAAATTTGGGCTGCACATTATACAAGTGTTAAGGATGACCTGATGCTCGTACATGCACTAACTTGTCTGACAGACACAAACAAAGCCAAAAATTAACAAAGGAAAGGACATCTTTAATAAAATGTGCTTTCATATGAACATAAGATCATATGAATTAAATTATCTCCTTGAGAAAAACAGTTAAGAGAAAAAAATTACTGATGCAGATTTCAAAATAAAATAATACTATGCAAAATGATAAATCAATTTCAAATTATTTCAGCAATGCAGTCATTGAAATGATCAGTTATGCAGTCTAAGATGGTAAACAGAATAAAGTGACATGGTTTTACACAAGCTCGCAAAGTAAACAAGTTTGCTCAACACGATAAAATAATACAGAGACTTATTCTGCAAAAAAGAAAAGATACCTTAAATCCAGAAAGATACTTTCTGCAGAACTTTCAAATTTTATGTTAAGTTCATGATATCATACCTTAAGTTCTTGACTTAAAGCACATATTTCCTCTTTGGATATCTCAAGTTCTTTTGCCATCTTTCCACACAAAGCCTTCAGTTTCCCAACCTGTGAAAAATGTAGAGGTCAAACAGGCTTTTACAGAAAGGCTACATAATCACTTGAATATAAAGGTTGCATTTTGTACATAAATGTTAAAAAAAAATAGTTCAATAGTATCTATGATCCATACAATCTAAATAATGTGCCATTACAAAAGCACTAAATAACTCTTTGAAAATTATTTACAATAAGTAACAGTGGCAGAATCCTTACCTGAGTCCATTAACTTTCCCATTAACTCTCAAAATATCTCGAAATACCAAAAAATAGGCTTTGAATTGCACCTGAGATTTAATAAACCCAGATTATTATCTGGGGAGTGGTTTGAGAAAACAAGTTTTCAAAGTCAGTGGCCATTTGCAGAAACTGTCCACATACAAGCATGGTCTCTAATTTTTGCTGAGCACTGGATAGTAGTCACATAACTGTAAAAAGCAGCAATGTTCCCAAGAGGTATGGCGACTACCCAACTGTTTGCAGTGTTACAGCAAACATCCTAGAGGTAGCCCATGGCCACAATGTGTACTAGCTTCTTTTTCCACTTTCAAAAAAGATAATGACACATCATTATAATCTGCACCTTTGGTTACCTGCTGATGAGGTTAGTAATAAGTCTGAAATAAAGCATCTAATAGAAATGCATTATAGTGCAGATTACTGCCAGCAATCCAGCATTAAAGAGCAACTCAGAAGTAAAATAACCCGTTTACCAAATTTACAAATTACTTTGGAAATTGTATTTTTATTTTATCTAAAATTAGAAGACCTGGAAGAACCCTTAGAAATCATTACAGCAAATTACAGAATGTTACTGGAGTACTTCCAGTCTTTGTGTTGGTTTACTAGCCTTCTCTCTCTTCCCAAACATATCCTAGCCTCTGCGCTACAAAGTCAAAAGTTTGTTATCTGTCAAAAACAAAACACGCACCTTTCAGTCACTCAGACTATCTAGGTAATTTAATTTAAAGTTTAATGCACTAAGTTAAGGTTGACACATGACAAGTTTACCAGCGTATTTCACATACACACAGAGATGAACACTTATATTAATAACAATCAATAGGTGGAGTATTGTTGAAAATCTCTCCGTAAAAACACTCACTACATAATTACTCAAAACCCTTACTGCTCCGCTTCAAAACATCCTGTTTTTATTGCACAGTGCCCTTCATAGTCCCTTTGTACCTTACTGTATTATTTTAAAAGTTCTATTACTAAACATAGCTAAAATATAAAAAGCCAAAGGCAGCATTATCTATGGGGGTGGGGGTGATAAAGAAGGACAGAGCACTGCCCTTTCTGTGCACCATGAAGGTGCTCAGTGATCTCTGGCTCCATATGACAACTTCAGGGTCAGTCACACGCAGTCCTACTGGGAAGTCTTGTGGCAGGTCATCAGTTGGTCCTGCTCTGCTTGTGATTTATTTTCCTGGACAGTTCATTGTTCTTTCTGTCAGAAAACTCTCCTTGCTTTCTTAGCAGCCACCCCCTTGGTCTCCCCACTGCTGTCTCTGGCACAGCTTCTCAACAAAGCACATCACTAAGCCAAAGCCTGCTGAGTCGACTTTTCAACTGTGCTGCTTATCACGTGACATTCCTCCTCCCAAATAACAATTCACTGTGGGTAGTATGCTCCTAGTTACTCTGCAGCTTCCAGACATGGGTCTCAGAAGAGTTTCATAATGACTACACACATTGGTTCTCTTATCTCACTGGGAGAGACCTAAGAGTGCTTGCTGTTTACAAAAGTATAATTGTTTCCATGGTCACTTATTTTTTGCGCCCGTTGAACAAACTCAAAGGTCTTGCGGGAGACCATTCTTTTCCCAATAAAGGAGGCAAAGCTGATACACTTTTTTATCTGCTTCTTTTCTTCTTTCGTTTTTGTTTTTTTTTTTAGCCTTGTGAGTAACTAGAGCTAGACAATTCATTTGTTAAAATAAAATCTAGAATTAAAAAAACAGTAGTGGCATTTTTACAATCTTATCACACCTCGACTTTCTGGATTTGCCAATTTTATCCAAAGATGAGCTAATTACAAGTTCATACAGAATGTTCTAACAGAGCAGTTAACTTCTCTCTACAGCCTTTAATGCCACAAATTCATAAAACATTTACACCCAAGAGGTTTAATTTATTCACATTAGCAATACAAATGAGAAAATAAATGCAAGATTGTGGCTTTTTTCAAGGGTAGGACTTCCAAAACTGAAATATTTCCTTTATTGTCTTAGATAATTTAAAGAAAGTATTGTCACAGTCCTATTTTACTTGAAAAGGCCTCAAAATAACACCAAAAGGGACTTCACAGTAAACACGCTCATCTCAGGAAATTATGCCACTTTTTAAATGTACAAGGGCATGCACATTTACATAGCTGATAGCAATAACTGCTGAGGCTCAAGTGTTGCATATTTAGAAATACTGCGGTACACACTGCCCAACTCTTAAATCATCTCTTAACTGAAATCCTAGATATGTATGGCTTGTTTTCCTGAATATTTATTGAAAATTATACCTTCAACACGTTTAATAAGAAAAAAAAAACAAATTAAACTAAAAAGCAAAAAAGAAAAAAACTGTTCTCCTTCTTGCCCCAAATGTAAGTGAAACTTCACTGCAGGGCAAGCTTAGACACAGTAGTGACAGAGATTATTTCTTTAGGTATAGGTGAAGCTGTCAACTTTACACTCCCACTCTTCTGACCTTTTTTACAAACAAAGCGTAGGTACTGCTGCAGGCCAAAGGCGATACATACAGAGCCAAACAGTGCAAGCGTTACCTGATTAGACATATCTTCCAGCTTGTTCTGGTAAGCTGTCAAGTTACAGCTCAAAGTCTCAAGGTCAGAGAGGCCCAGAGGTTTATCTTTGTCCTTACCAGTGCCTGAAGAAAAATACAGAATGAAAATTAAGCCTTAAAGACACAGTGAGAACACGACTCACCCTGGATGAGAGGTATTAAAATTAGTTAGGGCTTCAGTGACAATACAAAACACTGAGCAGCAGCCTTGTTTGCCGCAAGAGATGCAGCTGAATAGCCATACTTTCAGACCAAATACAGCTGAAAGATATTTGTATAAAAGCTTTCATACAAGATACAGAACTGTAAATTCTGGATTACATTTCTACCTAATATATTTGGTATGCAGTCTCACATATAATTTCTACTGCGGTCAAGCCTGTGTCATTCAGTCAGACCAGCCAACTTTAAAACCACACACTAACACACTTTGAAAAACATGTTGCCTGAAAGTTAAGTATGTTACACTTTTCCTGACATTATTTTGCTGTTGTGACTAAGCATGCATGTTATAATGTAGTACTTCATTTACTCAGTGCTTTACTGAGCCAAAGATCACATGACTATGTTATGCTTGGAGAGGTCTTAAAAACCTTTTAAATTATCTTGAATTTTATTCCAAAGGAAATAATAAAAAAAATTTATTATCTGTCTGCAGAGTCCTACATAACGTTTCAATTATAAATCTTAAAGCTGATATATCCATTATATACACACTACACTTACTTATTAAACCTTTAGACAGAGACTTCTGATCTGGTTGCCTTAATTAGGGACATATGAAGAAGTCTAAGCATTCCAAAGCCCATAGTACAAGTGGTAAGAAAGCAAAACAACACAGTATTGATCAAGAGGTCACAAGATGTCAGCTGATATTAAATTTCCAATAACAAACTGTTCATTTTTTTCTGTTGTTACAGCAAAATACCAAGTTATTCACAGATTCTTCTTCTCAGTATTATTTATACTAGCATGCACTGTTTATAAACTTATTTTGTAAGAAACTATAGCATCTTCTTTTCTATGAGTCTTAGCATGCTCTATAAGCAAAACTTACTTTTCCAACACAAATAGCATCCTTATTTTGCAAAAGAAATGAGAAAATCTGCATCATTTGAACTCCAGAAAGGCTCAACAATCATGACTCCCAGCAGAACTAAATGATGACACAGGTGTTTATCACCTCCAAAAGATCATTGTTGCTAAGCAATTTACCTAGGGTGGCTCATAAAGTCAAATCAGATACTAAACTCCCAGCCTTTTCTTTGGATCTTCATAGAACTTTGTCAGCTAGAGGACATGCACTTACAGACCAGCAGGTCGGGGGTTTTTTTCAAAATCCTAAGGTTAGCATTAACTAACAAGCATGACAGTCTACTCAAAGCATTATACAAAAATGATAGATATGTCCTGTAGGCTATACATAATGCACCAGTGGTAGCCTGTGGAAAACTTACACATACGCGGAATCCAGAAAGTATTGCCAACAGCTGTTCTGCAGTTTTTTTCTATTAATTAGCCTCTTCTCTCCCAACCCTTCGATAACACCAGAAAGCATGGAGCACTATTCAGACTGGACACCAACTTTTCACTTCAGCTTGCCAGCCAGTTGTTACTGTCAATGTCACACCTTATCCAAGCAGTGCAGGTTTGCGAGATGGCTTTCAGTAAGAGAAGCAAGATCTGCTCTACAGCATGCAAGTGAATGTAAAAAGACCACACATCCCAGTGACAGACTTCTGCTCTGTCCTATCAGGCTCTCCAGTGGACACCTACTGTAAAGGTCTGCAGAGTCAGGGAAAAACAAAATCTTCTTAACGAGACTCCAGTGCCCTTAACCAAACTTCTGAGTCCTAGGGATGTCCCAAACAGCAATGTTACACTTAGAATCAACCTAAGAGTAATTAATAAATTCTAACCTTTTGTGAGAATTTTAGTTTTCACATTTAAGAGAGACTAGTAACACCTTACTATCATATTTATCCCTTAACCGTAGCTATAGTTAAGGATGCAAAGGGCTCCAGTCCTGTCTTCTCAATTACAAGAACGACTTCTTGCAACTGCTCCTCCTGCCCATTGTAGGAACATTTTGCAGTGACCTTGTGCACAGAAAAAAGTACTATTCTTCCATACTTACAGCTCTAGACAACTTGTAACTCACAATTCTCATTCAGTTTAAAATACCTATTAAGTCAATCTAGGGGTTGTATTCCACCCCATGGTTTTCATCAAGCTGTCTAAATAATGCATCTTCACTTCTTAAGTACCAACTGGCCATGCTGTCACTGAAACATGCCTCTGAACTATCTTAATTTACATCATGTTTGCCAAAACCAGACTTCTGCCAATAAACTTTTCATGCTGGCATTCCTTGCCTTTGCTGCAACTCTATTTTCTAGGCAGCTCAGTCTGCCAACAGAAACACCAGAGTCCATCTTCCTGCACTAGCTGAAAACAAGCCTATGGCTTTAATACTGGCCAAATGTTGTTCATCTCCATACAGCTATGCAGGAGACCTGCAACACAATCAAAGGATCACTCGCTTGCTGGAGGGGCCCTACTGCAGCAACGAGGTAAAAACAAAGCAAATACTTGAAGGATTTGCCCAGTGTATCACCTAAGAGTTTGGGGGAAGAAAATGCCAGCAGCAGTAAGAGTCCGACAGGAGGTGTACAAGTGAGTAAATTCTTAGACATACTGCTTCAGACTTTCTCCTAACAGTAGTGGGCCTGGCTACAACAGAGTTAATTTTTTTGCTGCAGCTCATTTGGTGCTGTGTTTTAGATTTTTGAACAAAACAAGACTGTTGGATTCCAATAAATGGTGACAATACCTCAAGGCAGCTAACACACTTATCACTTTATACTTGGTTCACTCTTTTTCAGATTGCAATTCTTTTTTTTTTTAATTTTTTTTTTTTTAAATCTTTGGACAACATTTTGTCTGTTTTATTCCAGTTTACCTGCACTGTAAGTTGCAATTGTGTCCAGTATGTGATTTTCTAACAGGAAACACAGAGAAAACTTTAATAGAAGGTTTTAAATTAAGATTTTAGGAAGTGTACTATTTTACCTTTAAAAAAAAATTATTCACTCTGATCTTAAAAGTTTGGCTTGCTTATGTCAGCTACTATTTCAAATGTTTAAGCAGGGAGCAGTTTATTGAATTTGATACAATAATTATATATAAAGCTAGGTACCACAGTGATGATAACTGACTTACAATTAATTTTAATGAAAACAGAAATATTTCTTCTGTATTAGATCAAATGAATGCAATACAGTACTAGTCCACAATCAACAGTAAAAAGTACTGTGTTATATCATGTGTCCTACACAACCTTTTTGAATATATGACCTTTAAGTTGCTGAAGGTTGCCTCAGAATTTGGCTCAGTTCAGGCAAAACATCTGTTCCCTTTGCAGGTATACTGTAAGGACTTTTTTCTCAGTTGGATTTAGAGCACAGCAAGTGAGCCCTTTTCTGACCGATCATATACACCCCAGCATTTGTAAATCAAGCTCTGGGCTGACAACAGCAGGTCCACATTCCGTCACCCTTTCTCAGCTAGCAAGGCCATTTGACTGCTGTGAGAACTGCTCTTATCATGTCATCAAATCAAAGCATGTTGAGAAGAGGGAATGCAAGAGGCATCTGCAGAATTCCCACAATGTAGTGACTTTGGAACATTGACAGATGCATCTGTCATTTTATACCTTCAACTAACCTGCTGTCCGCTGGCCTGACATAGCAAAGCTGTCCAAGGGTAACTTCAGCTCTTTCATGTTGTTTTCATACGTCTCTGTTAGAAAGACCTGGTGTTTCTTGGCCTTTATTTGACAGGAGATACAGACAAGACAAGAGGGGGAAAAAAGAAATGCATTAAAATTGTAAGCAGAAGAAATACAAATCACAGTGGTATCTTTTTTCCCCTTTAAATTTAAATTCCTGCTAGATTTCTTATTACCCCTTTTCTTGAGCCAAGAGACCTAACAAGACATCACAAATAAGTAACACAGAACCCTGAAACACATATAAAATTGAACTAAAGGCTTTAGGTGGTCCAAATAAAAAGAAAAATGGTTGCACTGTAACCTAGTCTTGATCTTCTGCTTTAAAAATATCTTAATGAACATTAATTAACTGCTGCCCATCTATGCAAGCAATGAAATCTATTGTTACACCTTACAAGGGCATCCAGAAAGACACCAAACTACTGGCAGACAGGCTAGAAATTCATGATTTGGCACTCAGTCAAATCCCACATCTATTCTCATTGCAAACCTGCCTACTTTAATTGTTACTATCTTCCATGCTTGATAGTGATTTCTTCAATATCAAAACCTCCTTCTTATGCATGGAATATTAAGCAGCAAAGCCCTTCGGCTCCTATCACCGAATTTTCTTAAAGAAAGCTGTTCACTAAGTGCAGCCTATTGTTCAAATCAAGACACAGGTTTTTTTCTGAAGAAAGAAAGGTATTACAGCACATTAATTTAATCACTACAATAGAAAGACTAGGTCAAATAATTACTTCAATTTGTATCTGTTATCTGTTATAAAGACATGCCTGCGTAATTCTAGACAAGACCAAGGTTCTTGTGGTAGTTCTGGCTTCTCAAAGAAATGTACAATTTTAGCAACTGACCAACAAAAAGTAGTAAGTCTCAGCAGTCCAAAAAACAAAAAAAAAAAACAACCTCAAAACTCCAAACAACCACTCCTCCCCAAATCAGGGGGAAACTAGATTTAAATAAACATTATTTTCTTATGACAAAGGTTCTGCTCAAAGATGTCTCATTACTTTTAATTAGTCAATTTATTTTTATTCTAAATTCTAACACCTATTTGAGTAATTTCTAATTCTTGATGGAAGGTTACCCTTTTTGTACTGAGAAAAATCCTACTGTTCTCTATAGTAACTATAAACTGTTGCTTTAGTTATGCTTCACTGCACATGTAAGGATCCAGTCCACTTCTCAAGTGCAGGAAACATCCTTCCCAGGAAAACTGCTACATACTGGTAGCATATAACTGTCAGGCTAAAAAACTAGGAAATACATTTAATTCTATGCAGTGTTCTTCACTATTCAGTTTAAATATTTTATAAATTAGCTTTACTCTTTCGATTTTAATTATATGTACTGTACATCAACTAATTTATTATTCATATGTGTATTTTGGTGTTAGGTCCCCTGCAGCATTTACACGCCTTTCCTTGTGTAAGAGTTTGTACTACACTTCATAAAGAATTTCCAAACCACTTCTAAACATTAAAAAATAACTAAGCTTTAGTTCTTATTCTATAAATCTATCTACATAAATAGAGCTTATAATTTCTGAGCTCCAGTAAAAATATTTTATGAGATGCAAACACATAAAAATAATTTACTCTCATGTACTGATACCATCTCAAAGACCTTACATATTACAAATAAGAAAATATAACAATATGATCAGCATCGCAGTAAAATAAATACTCTTTTTACATAAACCACTGCAGCACAGAGAAGGTCAGACTAAATCTGCCCAGAAAAACCTCTTCCCATGCAAAAGTCAAATGTGAGAAATTTTTTTCACTCTTCTTATCCAACTTTCTCATTTTTAGTTCATTTACCACAATTTAGTCAGTACATTCCAATCTATTCAGCCTTCACCACTTCACTGTGCATTATTTGCTAACTGCATGTACACTCCCTAAGCCAATTTTAGTTTCTTTTTTCCACATCAAAAAAGACCAAAAGGAAATTCCTTACGCTAGCCAGTTTCTCTACACTTCAGTTGCAAAGTATATAGTGTCTTTCCTTTCTAACTTCCATTTTCAATCACTGTTCTCATTAGCAGAAATTTAAGAAAAATACTGTAAACTACAGTGCTGGAAATTTAGGCACAGGCTAAGAGTCCAAAAGCCTGAAAGTATCAACCTAATTTCTTATGTCTTACTGACATGTATGTATCTCATAAGAATGTGTAGCACCATGAAACCATGAAATAATTTAAGCTGACAGATCTCTGGAGATCATCTGTTCCCACTCCCCACTCAAAGCAAGGCCATGCTTGAAGTCAGGTTAGGTTTCTCTGAGTCTTATCAAGTTTTGAGTGTCTTCAAGGATGGAGTTCAACAATCCCTTCAGACAACCTGCTCCAGGATCTCACAGTCCTCACTGTAAAGTTTTTTGGCCCTTACAGGTCATTAGAACTTCTCTTTCTAAAAGTTCTGTTTTCTCTCATACTTCCATTGCACTGTTCTAAGGAGAATGTAGATCTGTCTTCCCCACAAACACCCATTTGATAGTCCATGGCAGTACCTTTATCTCCCTTAGTTTTCTTCAATCTGAACAAAAACAAGTGTATATAATTCCTTGAAAAGGAAAAAAAAATGAGCCCACAAGTGTAAAAGTCAAACATAATCAACTGAAGCTGCTGAAAGGTATCTTCTGCCACATTCAACTATTCCAGGAGATGAGATTAATTTCCTCTCAGCAGCTCCATCCATCTTCATACTTGTCTTAGAGGATGTCATTCCTGTAGAGTTGCTGGAAAGGTACTGGTTCCTCAGATTACTTCAAAAGGGAAATCAGGTGACAAAGTGCTAAAAAGAATTTGCTTCCCAGACCACATTGGTAGAAACAGGTGAAAGAACTTGTAAAGCAAGCCTTATGCTGACTTTGCTTGACTTCCTGCACATCAGGATGGATCATTCTTGACCTCAGAAATGATCCTTGAAAATTACCTTGAAAATCAAAGGCAACAAGAGGCCCATCTGGATGCACAAGGAGCTCCTAACTAAATTCAAATATTAATAGGAAACATAAAGGAGGTGGAAGCAGGCACAGGTGACCTGGAAGAAATACAGAGACACTGTCCAAGAACAGAGGTGTAAGCTTAGGAAAGCCAAAATCCACCTAAAATGCAATCTGACAGGGGATGTGAAGGGCAACTGAAAAGGCTTCCTGATGTACAGCAGACTAGGCAAAATGCAGAGCCAATGATGAATGGGGCTGGGGATCCCATGACTAGGAAAGGCCTTCTCAATGCCCTCTTTACCTCAGTCTTTACTGGTAGAACCTGCCTTCAGGAATCACAGGTCCCCAAGATCTATGGTGAAGTTTTCTTGTGAAGTTTGCATAAACACTTGGGAATTTAAAATTCTCAAAATGTATTAGGAATATTTCCTATACCCCCCAAACAAAATTCCCTCCCTCGTAAGATACTCAGAATAGGAGGCTAGAAACCAAACAATATGGAAGCAAAGTCATACTTTTTAAACTCAGAATATATGCTGAATTGTAGAATATATAATGTTTCTCAAAGTCAAACTTCACATCCTTAAGAAGGCTCCCGTTGTCACCTAACATCCCTTGCGGACAAAAGAATTTTTGGTAGAAAAAAGTGTTTGGCAATGTATTTACTTAACCACCAATTTTAAAACTGCACTTTTACAGAAATGAAACAGAAGCCAAGTATTCTTCATTACAGGCACCATAGGCTCCATCCAGGAGAAAATCTTTTCTTTTCCCAAATGCTTCTGTATCCTTACCTGTAAGGATAACCAGAGTTATGAGGAAAAGCTACTACTCATAAATATTATCCCACCCAGTGTCAGAATTATGCTAATCTTCCAGAATTAGGGTATTTGCATTTACATGGGCAATTCCTTGCTTCCTTGGTTGCAAAGATATTTTGCTTAACTACCACTACTCAGTATCATTCCACCACTTGTTACAAGACAGAAATGAAGTTCCATTGATTTTTCAGTATTTTCCAAAAGCCACTGTTGAATAAACACAAACTCTATGCACACTTCCAGAATAGTCCTCATGACCCAGTGCTGCAAATGTGCATGTGTAGCTCAAGTTCAATAATGTTTAAAAAATAAACACATAGGCAGGAGTTGGAGGCTTTTTCAAAATCAGCTTATCAAAACCCCAGTGCTATTATGCAGGGAACTGGGCCCCAGTCCCACAACAAACTGCTATTATTCCAAGAGGAATTTTCTCTACTTTGTTTATACTTGCACGGATTTTCCTGTGTGACTTTCTTGCACATGGACTAAGGCACCCATCTGGCCTGCAGTATAAATCCCATCTGGAGAAGCTGGAGCAAAGGACAAAGCCAGAACTATCCACACAGCCACCCAAAAGCAGTCTGTTCAGATACTCCTTGAAAAGCACTTGGTTAAATTCTTTACAAAAGCATCAGAATGTTTCCCGCACATGACCCTGGAGGAACCAAATCAAACAAGTTTTATATGGAAACATTCTAATCCCCTAAAGAGAGATTTGTAACAACCTCCTGGTGAGAGACAATTTTGTCAAGCATCTCTTCGGATTTTTGGGTTTGGGGTTTTTTAGGAAGAGAGAATTTTTTGAGAACTGGCAACTTTGAAAGCAATTTTAGATGTCTGCCTTCAAGCACTGGGACATCACAGCTTGAGTGATCTCTCCACTTCTAGAATCCCTTCCAACCCCTATGATTCCATGGCTCTATGAGTAAATTACAAAATTGGTTTCTTTGTAGAAGACAATTTAAGCAGATGCTTCAGACTGATTGGTCTTCCTAAGTTAGAACAGTAACAGAAGTAGCACCCAGGTAGGAACACTCCACCCCTGAGTTAAGACAAGCAAAGCAAGAATTGAGGTAACCTAACATTCAACAATCATAAGCACAAAATTAATCAAGACTGCATCTTGGTTTAAGTTGAAAGAAAAAAGGTCTGTTCGCAATTGTCTAGATGACATCTTTGCCACTGAGTACCAGACCCTACTCCATAAAATTTGCAGCACAGAATCAAAATATTCAGGGTGTTTCATTGTCTGTGCAGTCAATACTGGAAACACCGTGTTAAAGAACAACAGTTAATGCCCATGTCGAGGGATTCTCAAACACTTCTGTTCTGACTTTGTGCTTACGATAACCTACAAGACTATTACAGACACCTGAGATGCAATAAGAGCATGACTGCATGCATGGCTGTAAGACAAAGATTCATATGCCTCCCGGGAAAAACAGAGGCTCTGGGTGTAATCTATTACACTATTTATACACTACATATGCTACTCCTAATAGTATCTATACGAAGTGAGGAAAGGAATGCACAGTTTTTCCCAATTAAAATAATTTATATTAAAACACACGATTTTTAATTACTTGTTTCCTACTATGCATTCTAGTGAATTGGCAAGTTCCCCAAATTTCAGTAATACATTTCTCATTAAATAAAGGTTTGACATCTTCCACTTGTCCAATACGAAGAATCAAAGATCATCCACTACTAGGTGCCATAAATGTAAATTTCCTGAGTGACTTTTAAAACTAATAAAGACACCTGTAATTCTTCCCATGGGGCAGGAATACAGCTGGGGCTGTTTCAATTTAAAACAAGTCCTGAGTCACAATGGCCATTCTTCCAAAGTCCTGTTCTTCAAGTTAAAAATTGCTAAAAATCTTAGCTGGAAATAATGAAAAGCTTGAGAGCAATTTCCTCAGCAAAACATAAAGGAAATCTTGAAAGTCTTCTCATGCTGAACAATCATAAGCAGTTTTGTTTGATACCAACAGATCTCATCACATTTGATTCATGCAAATTTCTAGCAAAGTTCTGCCACATGCTAATATTTAAAATCAAAAGCAGCATAACTTCTTTACTATAGATGCAACTGAGCCATTAAAAAAAACCAAGCAAATCACCTTTTTCATATAAAGTTTCGAAAGAGTGTCTTTTGTCCCTGCATAAGTCTGCTTCTCTAAGAACAACGAGCCCTCAATAGTTGGGTTATATTTCCAAAACATTCTACGAATAAAAAACATTAGCTTGTATTAGAGCAGTACAGTGAGAAACTAATACAAGATTATCAGACTGGAGTTGAAAGGACATATTCAGGATGTCAAACAATAGTATAAAATATCAGAAATTAACAAATAGATCAAGAACGCAGGAGGGGGAAATGAAGGGAACAGAACACACTGACATTTTCACACAATTTTAGTACGGGTCCAGGGAAGCCTCATAACAGGATATGAAATGTTATCTAAATTTCTCCTACAGTCTTCTGATTTTTCATTTTCAGAAGAAGAATAATAAAAAGCTCTCCAGACTGAGTAAACAAGACCACACACAGGCAACTCCTGCTTCCCAAACAAATACAAAAGTCTTCAGGAAAAATACAAAGCCATCCAAGGTGATAAAAATCTAATCCCTTAAGGGACCACTAATACAAGTCCTCAGAATACTAGTATTTTTATTACCTGTTCAAGACAGTGTTATGGTCTGAAATCATTCCAGTAAAACAATTAAAACTGGCTCTATGAATAAGACAGTTCTAACTGAGACAATCTATTCTGCTTTTTACCTTTCAGTCATGTAATGTTCATTTTGAGTACACCATTTAATACTGTTGCCATTACCAGAAACCTTGATCATTAATGGAATTTCATCATGAATTCTTGTCAGGTGTAACACACATTTTACCAAGGAACACAAATTGAAAAAGAAAGCTGGTATCACAGCAATACCTAGCAACCACTCAAGGTTCCTAGTATAAGTTTTTCTGCTTTGAATTTTATTTTATATTAATAAATAGCAACCATTACTGACTGCAGTTAGAGGAGACAGCTGCTTTTGTCTCTTCATACTCCTTTTGTCCCTGGTAAGATGACTTTTTCAGGTTAACTAGGCCAGTAGATGCCATTTAATACATTAATGCTGTGATTCTCCCAGAAGAAAAAGGGGGCTTTGATTTAATTTTTCTTCAATTTGTTAGTTACCAGTCTTTCTGGGAAGTGGACAACACTAAGACAATGTCTGGAATAAATGCATCCACTGAACAAAAGACATCAACAAGTCTGAAGATGAAGACCCTCTGATGCAGGTGCTCTGCTCGTGCTCATTGATTAGCACAATGCCTGGCAGCAGCAGGGAACAGGCCACATTTACCTTCCATATTCATAGCTCCGAGAGAGAAAAAGGAGAAATCCACAAGCCAGTTTCAAAAATTTTACATTGTCTAAGTATAGAAATACTGTAAATGCTATTACACAGTGGAAGGTGAGAAGGCTTTCCAGATACCCTAAGATCTTTGCTTTCTCCCTGCTACTATGCAAAAGGATAGCAAAATTCTTATTCAAAGCTGAGATGGGCAGGGACAGTGGGAAGGCCCAACTGGTCATATCAGAGGAGAAAAATTTCAGAAGATAATCCAGTAATATACATCCAACAAACCAAATCCACACCAAAACAAAACAAAAAAATCCCCTCTGCTTTGTCACCTTCAAACAAGCAATTTTCAAGCAATTTTTACAGTCAAATGCGTGCACTAAAAACAAAACATTATATGAAATAGAAATAAACAAGCCTACAATGGTAGATAATAAAGCTTGAAGAAGAAAAAAGCTCGGGTAGAAAGACAGAATGTTCTCCACATGGAATCATGATCCATATCTACAAATTGCCCTCTTCGCTAGGAATGCAAAAGCAAGTTACTCTTTATTCGTAGACAATTTTTTCTGCAAGCTAGCTCTTCAGTTAAATACATGGAGTATCACCTAAAATACATTTTTAATTAGCTTCTCAGAGTATTAGCTATATGTACTCATGTTTTACAAAACAAAGTAACAAAAGTTAACTCAGAGTAACACAATGGCAGAGCTCTTCCACAGCTCAGCACAGCAAATGCAGATTATGTTCCCAGTATGTTTAAAAAACCCTAAACAACAAACGCCACAGGCCTTTTGACTTACCACTGCAAGTTCTTCCTGTAATTCTCTGCAGGTGTTTTCATTAGATACTAGTCTCTCAGAGAGGTCTTTAATTATCTTCTTCTTTTCCTCAATCTTCTCATTCATTTGCTTCTTTATGGAGAAACACCCTTTTTCTAACCTGGAAAGTTTCAGCATTAAAACATTTTTACCAAAAATAATTTTGTCAAGTATACTATATCCTCTTAAAGATAATCAATGGATATGCTAGCACATCATATGGCTTCTGAAATTGCTGCTTTTTTTTTCTTTTTTGAAGTTAAGTTATATATTCCTTCTAAGAAAGGCTTTTCAAGAAGTGGTTATGTTTGGGGTTTTTTTTCAGTTACTAGCACTTATGTTACGCTTCAAGTTTTAAATTCATTTGGATATGGCCTTCAAATTGCATATAATAAACAGAATTCAGCCTATTTTAAGTAACATGGTCTCCAGAAAGACCATGTCCTATCTTGTATAATCAACATCAATTTCACATACTAAGGCTGCTCCTAAAGTTTCCATATAACCTGACTATATTCTACTGAGAAAGGCATAACTTCAAATTTTTTCCACTAGCAGACTCTTCCCAAAATTTCAAACAGTTCTCATACTATATCAGTCCTCCTGGTACTCAGGAAAACTGACAAATAAAGAGCCTGATGAGGCTAAGCAGGCAATTAATGAGAAAGTTACAAGGCCAAACAACAACATACAGGAGAAAGAAGCAAGGACAGGAATCCAAAGAAGAATTTATAAAGACTGCCTGAGTATGCAGACATGGCATCAGGAAAGCCAAAAGCTCACCTAGATTTTATGTTTGCAAAGGATAACAAAGACAAGAAGACATTTTACTACTACAATAAGGTAGGGAAGAAAACATCGACCTGCTCCTACACAGACCGGGTAATTTATCAACAGCAGACATAGAGGGTCACCACACTCAATGTCTTTTTACCTCAGTCTTCCCTGACAAGGTCTCCCAGGCTCCTATGATCAATTAAAGGGCTCAAAGAGGAGAACGATTGCTAGGTGAGAATTGAGTCTTGGATTAGCTGCATGAATGCAACCCATAGATATTGAAGAGGACAGCTCCCCTACACTCAAAGGTTCTGAGAAAGCTAGACAGTGTCACAGCTCATTATAATCTTTGAAAGGTCCCAGTGACTGGGGGAGTGCCCTGGCAAACAGAGAAAGGCAAATGTCACACCTATATTTGAAAAAGGACAGAAGTACAAGCCAAGGAACTATAGACCAGTTAGCTTCACTTCAGTCCAAGGAAGGTCATGAAGCAAGTCCTCCAAATTTCTGGGCTTATGAAAGAGAAAAGGGTGATTGGGAACAGTCAGTGGGGATTTACCAAGGATAAATCTTGTCTGGCCACCTCAGTTATATTCCTTGATAAAAAGACCAGATCTGTGGACAAAAGGAGAGCAAGCATATTTAATATAACTAAACTTTAGCAAGGCTTCTGGCACTGTCTCACCTAGCAATTTTATAGCCAGTTTAGGACTTCAGTCTAGGTATGTGAAAAACAACATCAACAAAAATGGTTTGATGGCAAGGAATCTGTATTAGAATCTTTTTAACATCATTACTCATCACCTGGATTAGGCCAAGAGTGCAATCTCCCCAAGTTTGTAGGTAACAGTGAACTGGGTGGGGTGAGGTCACAACACAACAAAAATGACACACTCAAGGGCTGCCATTCTTAGGACCTAGACAGGAAGGAGGAACAGGCAAGCATGAACCTTCTGAGATTCAAAGATGAAACGTGCCAAGATCTCAATTTACTACGGAAGAGCCTCTTAAACTGATATGGCTGGTAACTGGCTGGGGAGCAGACTTGCTTAAAATAAACCTGGTAATCTTGGTAGATAGTAAGCTAGCCACAAATCAACAGAATGGCATACAAGCAGAGATAGCTAATAGCATCCTGGGCTGTATTAGCAGTAGCATAGCCAGAAGATCGAGAGAAGCAAATAACCACCTTTTATTTGGCATTCTTTACAAGCCATTTAGGATAATGATTGGTTTTAAGCACAAACCTCCCTGACATAGGAAAAAAGCTGGAGTGAGCTCAGGCGAGAGTCACCAACATGGAGGAGGGATGAAGTACATATAACAATGGAAGGAACTTGATATGTTCAGGCTGAAGCAGAGGTAACTTCAGGGTGTATAACAGGCCCAAATATCCAAAAGGAGGTCAAAAAGATGTAGCCAGTCACTTCACAGCAGTGTATAACTAAAGGACAAGAGACAACTGTCACAAATCAAATCTATATAGATTGAGACAAGGAGAAACTTCTTCCACCTTAATGACAGTCAAACAGTGGAAGAGGTTCACTGAGAGGTTGTGCCACCTCCATTCTTGGAGGTTTCAAGACCTAACTGGACGAAGGCCTGAGCAACCTGATCTCATAGCTGATCCTGGTTTGAGCAGAAGGCTGGACTACAGATCTCCTGCAATCCACTTTCAACCTGAAGTATTCTTTTATTAACTCTTAGCAGTGAGTGCATCCAGGTTTCTCTCACTTCTTTATCTCTTCGCCTATCACTACTGTCTCACTAGAATTTATATTAATGCAAAGGGCTCAAAGTTCCTCCAACATTGAAACTTTTGAATCAATATTGTCAGTTCCTCACTTTGACTTATTTCTTACAGATCAATGTATCTTTTTAGTTGAAGGACTACTTTATCAGTCCTATGTGCCTGGTTGATTTTTTTTTTTTTTGCTGTAGATGGTTACTTCTTATTCTTGGAGAAAGAATTTGCCTGTTTCAGTCCCCCAAAGTAGCTTCTACTCTCACAGCTTTCAGAAATACACTGAAGGCAGTTTCAATTTATTCTATGTCACACTCTCATTCTTCAAGAAAAGTGAGTTCACATGTAGAAGCAAATCCCATGTTGTTTCCAATTTATATAGTGCTACTGGGTTCAGAAATAATTAATAAATTATGCAACCCAGAAAAGCCTGTTTGCTTGGTTTCACAGTTGTTACAATCATTTTTTTTTCTAAGAAAATACATTCTCACAGCTTTGTACAGCTTCCCACTTCAGTATCATTTATCCTACATCAAGTCCAGCTAAAAAGACATGCAAGTGCTCTAGCACAACAAATTAAAGTCTCCAAGGCTTTCCAAAGACTAAGGCTTGAAGGGAAACTCATGAGACTCCTCCAGAAAAAGGGAAAATATGTTAGGACACCAAATAACGGCTTAAAAGAAAAAGCCAAGTGCCTGACATTGTCTGGAGTCCAAGGACCACAGCCTTCAAAGGTAAGTAGATCAAAGGCTCTTGCATTCTCTCTGAAGGAATCCAGTGAAAGCAATCACTGATATTCACCAATGTTACTGATACTTCTATGCTTCAAAGAATAAAAAGGCACAGGGAACAGACAAGGCAGTACATGCCCATTCCATATAACTACCTCAGAGGAACTCAGTATATTGATGTCCATCTGAGATAAAGCTTGACCTTTACTACCTATCTCTATAGAGTTCTGGAAATTTAGGTGTCTGGACTAACAAAATTTTAAGGATAGGCTGTTTGTTTGTTCAAGCTCTATTAACAAAGCCACCGACTGCTTAACTGTGTTAACTTTCATGGATTCGCAGAGAACGGATTTGTTTTCAAAAAACCTAGTTGGAAGAAGCTGCTAGGAGTAATTGCCTGATTCAAAATATGATTGCAAGTGAAAAGTACTGTTTGGATATTAGACAAAGTTTATTCTGATATCAAATTAACACACAGAACAGATGCTTTAAGTAGGTACAAATTCTTTCTTGTACCAAAAAAAACCCAAACCCAGAATAGGACAAATCTGCTTTCCTGGGAAAGTATTGGACAGAATTATCCAGTTAAGAGGAAAAGGGGAAGGCTGTTCATGGTTCTTGTTGCATTTTAGTAACATAACTACTTACTTCTCTGTAAGCACTTAGCTGCAACAAGTACATAGATATATTCAGATATTTCCTACAGCAATTCCAGACAATGGAATAGAGTTCTGAGAGAAATATATATATATATATTTTAGTATAAGGTGTTTAAGAGTTCTTCTAATTTTGAAAATGTAATTTTCAGGGACTAGAACTACACTAAACACAAAAACCTTCACTTCTCAAAGAAATAGCTTCATGCATCTAGATAAAAGATTCTCACAAGGAGCAAAACATTGAATGCAGCAATGTGATTCAATAGTTAACCATTATCCTTATGCTCGTCTGAATAATCTAATACAGAATAGTATCTTTAAGAGTATTTCAAAGACTTAGTTGGAAAATTACTAATGGATTTTCACAATTTTTAACCAACCTCACTAATTTAGAATTTTAAAAGCAGATCCTGTGTAAAAGCTTGTAAAGTTCTAATGGTTTGGAAAATCCCTAAACAGATGTTTAAGCTACTATAAAAAATGCTTCTAATTAGCTTACATCTTATCTCTATTATCATCCCTTGATTTTCAGACCATGTTCTTACTAATAATAGAATAATTCTGGCTTCAAAGACTCACATCTCAGTCACTAACTTAGAAGTCTAATTTGCAACTTCTAAGTTATTAGAAAAAATACAAAGTTGTTGAAAGAGTGCTCATGTTCAAAACCTAAAATGTTAGTGGGTCTCTGCATGGCAACAACTGCACAGTATTATTCCATTTGCAGGCAGTAATCCTCTTAAGACTGTTCCTTAAGATAAAAGGTCTTTTTATTGTTTGTTAAGGAAACTTAAGTGCACATGCATACCACCCCAAGGGACTGGGGTCTAGCATGATGAAATCAACCAAGCAAAATTGTTCTAAAAAAATTGCCATGAGGAACTCTTATTTTAGAAATTTTCTGTGGGGCCAAAAGGAATCTTCATGAGAGGATCTTGTACTGGAAATTAGTAGTGAGCACAGATCTCTAAGATAAAACATCTTATAGAAACACAAAATTAAGACTTCACTAAAACAGAAAGAAGTAGCTGAGAGAACAGTTGTGAGGAAAGTTAAAAAGAACAGACAAAGACATACAAATAAAAGCATTAAAATGTCAAACATATTAAAAACTGATAATCAAATTGTTTTACCAATATCTAATCCCTAGTGTAAAGCATTAACACTCCTTTAAGGACCTATAATATTTGCATGATATGTGGTTTACATTTTTTGTGCGTATGTAGCACTTAAACATGTTAGTGTATTTTTAAATCTAATTTATGCAGAATTCATGACTCCACATATACTTCACATCAAAATATAAAATCAGAACAGGCAATCTTCCATAATTTTAACCCTTTATTTGTGACTATATCAAAGCTGAACCATGACCCACGGGTTCAGACTCACATTCATTTCCTAAAGAGCTACAAAGACAAAAAACAGTCCAGTTCTGCATTTCCAAAGTCCTTTAAAAAATTGCAGGTATAATTTCTACAAGTCTGCTAATTCCCCATATGGACTGATGGCACCCTTAAATTTGACAGTATCTCTAGTTCATTAATTTCATTACCTTGAGCTTCAAAGGGAAAGCTACAGGTCAGATGCGCTTGTTTTGTCTAAGAATGCAAGAGGCATAATAATAGATAGGATGACAGACAGGAGCTGCTTGTACAATTCAAAGGCTGGTTTTCAGGCTTGGCCAGAAACAACAGGTGAAAATTTCCCAAAACTGCCACAAGGAAGGAGTAAATGTAAATGATATCTGGAGATTCTTGGAAGATTAAGAGCTGACTGATCACAGAAAGCCATGCCATGGTAGCCATACTTACAAGACAGGAGAGATTTTTCTAGACTGAAAACTACTCCAGCTTAACAGGCATTAGCAAGCAAGCAAGCAAACAAAAAAAACCTTTTAAAAAATCTGTGTTGCACTTGGGGCTGATGAATTGGGCTGGTCTAATCTCAGATACAAAGGTGGACCTTGGAATATTAGACCTTGGAAAGGCTGACAAAATGGTCCAAGAAAAAGCACTGGAAAAACACCAGTTCAAGAAAACTTTCAAGCCTGAAGGGAAAAGATTTTATTCATTAACATGAATATTCCGTATTAAATGGACCACTCGAATATAGAAACCTACCAGAAAAACTAACAAACAAAGCCCACCATACCAACAAACCATATTCTCTGTAAGAAAAGAAGTTACACGCAAGAAAAACTCACACAGTGTGAAGTAACTTGTTACATAAAACTAGTGATCGAACACCCATTCCCCTGAACAAGATTGTTGTTGAGAGGCTAAGCCACTCTCCACCATTTATCACCAGTCCTGGCTCACTGGGGAGGTCCCAGATGACTGGAGGTTGGCCAATGTGACACCCATCCACAAGAAGGGCCGGAAGGAGGATCTGGGGAACTATAGGCCTGTCAGCCTGACCTCGGTGCCTGGCAAGGTTATGGAACAGATCATCCTGAGTGCCATCAAGCGGCATGTGGAAGACAACCAGGGGATCAGGTCCAGCCAACATGGGTTTAGGAAAGGAAGGTCCTGCCTGACTAATCTCATCTCCTTCTATGACTGGGTGACCCACCTAGTGGATGAGGGGAAGGCTGTGGATGTGGTCTACCTTGCCTTCAGCAAGGCCTCTGACACAGTCTCCCACAGCATCCTCCTGGAGAAGCTAGCAATCCATGGCTTCAACAGGTGCACCCTTCGCTGGGTCAAAAACTGGTTGGATTACTAGGCCCAGAGAGTGATGGTGAATGGAGCTGCATCCAGCTGGCATCTGGTGACCAGTGGTGTCCCCCAAGGATCAGTACTGGGCCCAGTCCTATTCAATATCTTTATTGACAACCTGGATGTGGGGATTGAGTCCACCCTCAGTAAATTCGCAGATGACACCAAGCTGGGGGGGACTGTTGATCTGCCAGAGGGTAGTAAGAAGCTGCAGGAGGACCTGGACAGGCTGGATCGATGGGCCGAGGCCAACGGCATGAAATTCAACAAGACCAAGTGCAGGGTCCTGCACTTTGGCCACAATAACCCCAGGCAGCGCTACAGGCTGGGGGAAGAGTGGCTGGAGAGCAGCCTGGCAGAGAGGGACCTGGGAGTGCTGGTGGACAGCCGGTTGAACATGAGCCAGCAGTGTGCCCAGGTGGCCCAGAAGGCCAATGGCATCCTGGCTTGTATCAGGAATAGTGTGGCCAGCAGGAGTAGGGATGTCATTCTCCCCCTGTACACAGCACTGGTGAGGCCTCACCTCGAGTACCGTGTCCAGTTCTGGGCCCCTCACTTCAAGAAGGACGTTGAGGTGCTGGAGCGGGTCCAGAGGAGAGCAACAAGGCAACAAGGTGAAAGGACTAGAGGAAAAGTCTTATAGGGAGAGGTTGAGGATGTTGGGGTTGTTTAGCCTGGAGAAGAGGAGACTCAGGGGGGACCTTATCACTCTCTTCAACTACTTGAAGGGAGGTTGTAGTCAGGTGGGGGTGGGCTCTTCTCCCAGGCAACCAGTGACAGGACAAGAGGGCACAGCCTGAAGTTGCTCCAAGGGAGGTTTAGGTTGGATATTAGGAAGCACTTCCTCATGGAGAGGGTGATTAGACATTGGAATAGACTTCCCAGGGAAGTGGTGGAGGCACCGTCCCTGGATGTGTTCAAGGCAAGGCTGGATGTGGCACTTAGTGCCATGGTCTAGATGGTGTGGTGGTGTTGGTCATAGGCTGGACTTGATGATCTTAAAGGTCTTTTCCAGTCTTGGTGATTCTGTGTTTTAAACACAAAGAAGCTTTTTTTTAAAAACAAACAAACAAACAAACAAACAAAAACTACAAAAAACCAAATAAAATGTCAAATATATGGTACAGGCTTTCTCCAGCTCAAGGAACGGCGAAGAACTTAGTATTAGTTTAGTGCCATGTATGTTGCTACCATAGAACTCATGCTCAAAGCAAAAAACTACCAGGCGGGATGAGATTATAGTTTCATTCACTGATGATATTTTAGGACCATACAGAATCTTGAAATACATTTATTCATTGTCCCAGATGTAAAGACTGCAGTTTTCTGGAAGCATCACAGTAGATTACTATCATAATGTATTTCACACATTTTCACAAATCCTTAACATAAAAATTAATCCATTTATTTCCAGCAAGAAAAGCTTTTTTTTTTTTTTTTTTAATATGACTCTGGCTAACCTAAATGCACCATCTTACATTCAGACTTCTTTTGGCCTTATTTTAATGAAGAGCTCTGAGGTGCTTACAATACAGCACAGGTTTCAACTATGTTACTAAAAACATCTCTGTAACCATGCCTACAAAAGGACTCCCAGGCCTGCAAACTTCCTTATTGTAAGGAAAAAGTTTACTTTTGTTTGCCCCTATTGCTTGTATGAGTAAGTCAACGTAAATACCTATATATAATCCTAGACTGAGATGCCACCTCTTTTTTTTTTTCAACCCATTCTTCTATCTTAAGGCTCCTCCCACACCCTCACTGTGCACCACGCAGTTTAAGTCTTCTTAAACGGCCTTCCCTAAATTTCACCTACTGTCCTCCTTTATTTCACCCACTCCCAAGTTCCAACACCATTCTTCTTGACGTTTTCTCACCCCAATAAATACTAGATTCATCCACGGAAGAAGACTCAGTACTGTGCACCCCATATCTGCCTAGAGAACATTAAAATGCTGTTCTCTCAAAAACTGTCCAAAAAACAAGTCACAGCAGATTGTGCTGAGCAAGAAAAGAATCCCAAGTAATTTTGTCTACTCTCACACACTTCAGCCCTCTATTTTTCATTACCAAGTTAAAACTTTCCACAATTATTTGAAAGCTGACAATGAAGATTATCCACTATAAATTATACATAACTTCTAGACAGAAGCCTTAAAGGTTCATCTAGCTCACTGAAAAGTAATTTTTTCATACTAATGTAAGTGTATACAGAAAATACCTGCTATAAACCTTCCTACACTCCTCTCAAACACTACTGGGGACAGTGTCTCCAATCACAGCTATTATTTTCAACATTTTTGCTTTGGCAAATAACCTGCAACACATTTATTTTCTCTACCTAATATGTGCGGTTACTGATATGCACCTGTTACTAATGGAATGCCAGGTTCTGAAGCTTGTCCTGGTTTGGCAAATTGCATCAGATTATGTTGATTTCCAGTGACTGAAAATTATAGAGAATGTAAACTGTAATTGGTACTCAAACTGTCTACTGCCATTTTACAATTAATTTAAAAGATAACTTACACATTGAGTTTTTCCAAGTTCTCTTGGGCATTGTGTTTTTCTCTCTCATATGCATTTTCTACCTCTTTGAACTCTTTCTTGATCGTTTCTAAATCCGAAAGAGCTTTTGCTTGGCTGGCTTTTTCCACCTGTAAAGCTTCTTCAAGGTCTCGAATTCTTAACTACCGAATGATAAGAAGGTAATTGAAGCAAGTTAGGAAAAACTATCATGGTCTTTATTACTGTTCTGTGTTCTGTTCTGCTTTATGTGTAACTATATTCTATTTATTCTATGTGGAAGCATAGCCACAGAAAGCATTGAACACATGTGAAAGTGTATGAATGCCTACAATTCAAAACTGAGACAAATACATATGCTGACCAAAAGTACATTTTATTCTCCTTTTATGGTGTCTGGATTTTTCCCTTTTCAATTATTACTAAAGTTTTCCTGGTAAATGCTACTTTTTAAGTAGATGCATGAAAGTGTGGGATTAACAGTAAAGGCTACACTTCCACGCAGCACGAAGTACACTTTGAAGCTTGTTCATGTACATGAACAAGGAAGAAAACCTTACCAGTAATTTACCCATAAAAGGCAAGTACTAACTTTAAGGAATGTTACCATCCAAGTTCCTTCATATGTTGTAAAAGTGGAGAGAGGAAACGAAAAAGATTAAATCCATGCTTTCCACTCATTTAATTGTCACTTTCAAAAATTTAAGTGCCTGTACATAGAGAAGATCATGAGACCAAGAAAATAACTGGCTGAAGAATGGTGGTACTTATTTTTATAACTCAGAAAATAAGACTTTTAAAAGATAAAAAAATTATTTTTTTCTTTGCTTAGTTTTTCAGAAGTCCAGTGTGAAGGGCTTCTTAGTTAGGAGGAGATTACTAAGCAATCATCACTTAGCTTTTTTTTATTTGCTTTTTAAAATAAACCATAACTGCCTTACTGGGTCAAACACCATGTTATACAGTCCAGTGATAGAAAGACCCAGTATTCAATATATATACACCACATTTTTTCATGTAATCAGACTTTACTGGTAACTGCAGACCCTATAATTTTGTTTGAAGCTGAAATATACTGTGAATAATTATATTTGGATCTGCAGTTTCAGAAGGTGGGATCTCATTCTACGGGGTGAGTGTCAGGAGGATGAGAACAGACTCTTCCTAGTGGTGGCCAGTGACAAGGGGCAATGGGCAGAAAGTGGGACACAAGAGGTTCAACCTAAACATAACGAAAAAATACTGTGAGGGTAACAGAGCACTTGAACAAACTGCCCAGAGTGGCTGTGAAGTCTCTGCCTCTGGAGACTTTCAAAACCCATCTGGACATGTTCCTGTGTGATCTACTGTAGGTGATCCTACTCCAGCAGGGGAGATGGCCTAGATGATCTTCAGAGGTGCTTTCCAACCCCTACTATTCTGTGATTCTGTGATGCATTAAGCTCTCACTCCTAGAGAAGCTGGATGCATGCACTGTATCTCCAAATAGCTTTAAGTGCCCATTCGAAAGATACAGGGCAGGATATTTAAACAGTAGTATAGTGTTTAACTATTATGAAACATGTCCTTTCCCCTCACTGTTTAAATGCTAATAGGCATTCTCAAACTTACTCATTTTATTATTTATTCTAACAACTTTAATGTTCCCTGAAAAGCAGGTATTTTTCTATTGTCTCCTTTCATGTATTAACTATTACAATTTTGACCCTTGCTGCAAAAAAACTATCCAGTGTTTTCAGTGAAGCAAGTAAGTAGTCTTAACATTTTTGGAAGATTTTTTCTTACAACTTTATCACCTGTGTTACATTAACTTCTACAAAATATTTAACAAAAATTTTACCTGCATAATCTCTGAATTTAATTTTGATTCCAAATGTGCTGCTCTCTCTGCTTCAGTATTTTCTTCCAGTTTCTTTATTCTCACTGTAGCTGCCTAAAAGTACATTTTGAAGAAATGTAAGTCCAGAGAGATGGCAAACATGACACAAAGACTATTCTGTTCATGCAGTATATTAGGACTCCATACACTATTCCTACCATCCTACTATTTTCTTGTCATAACACTAAGGGTGTCACCTGAGGCACTGTAACAACACCCTGTATGTTCCAAAATACAATGGAGTATCAACAGGGTATCTACAATTTCAGCAACAAGACAGATGAAGCACAGAGAAGATACAGAATTTCTCAAAATACGTTGCTTTGGCACCTCATTTCCAACTAAGGTGCCCAGAACAGATTTCTTTGCAGCCCTAGACTAGTCATAGCTTCCCCACAACAAAAATCTGTAAACCCTGTAATATTTTAAAGCACTAATCTAGTATTTTTTCACTGCTGTGTTCCTTGACCTGTAACTATTCTCTGCCATGTTTTTATCTAGCAATTAACAGTGTGTTCATGATCTCTTTCACAAATAACCTGACTACTTTAGTCAGTTAGTACATCTCGTTACACAAAAGAACACCTGTACATGCATGCTTAGCTTAGGCAAAATGGCATTCTCTGAATTAAACTATTGCATACTTCTTATCCATTCTTTCAACATTTTAAAAAAAGCACAAAAATGCAAATTACTGTGCTAAGAATCTAACTGAAAATCTCAATTGCCTACAAAAAGTTCAAAAGGCAGTCTGTATTTTTACTAAACCGTTTTTTTTTAAGTGATCCAAGCTGAAACAATTTCAACACAAAACACAAAAGCAATCAACAGATACATAGGTTGAGGTAACAGCCTTGATACAGAGTTTCATCTGGAAAAATAGTTTTACCAAAAGCAGTAACCAAAGATCTGCTATAATGGAAATTCACATACAATTTTAACTGCACTGTTTTGTATCAACAAAATCTTTTCAGTTTGACTGAAAATTGAATTGAAAAGAAAAATTAATCCCAAAATGTCTTTTGGCTTCAAGTTAAATCAGGGAGATCAAGAAAAAGAAATTAATATTAAACAGTCATTTAACATTGGCACATTTAAGGTTACATAAATACAGTTGAAGGTCTTGATTTTGGAAAAGTAAAACAAAGTAGCAAATATGTGAGACTGTATCTTGATTCTGAGCATTTGAAAGAAGAGAGAGAAATATTAACATATGTTAAAACAAAATCTCTTGGCCATAAATTTAAACTTTGTATAATTATATACACACAAACAAGGAAAGACTTTTGAAACTGATGTCTATGGAAGGCTTACTAAAAAGAAAAGCAGCAAGAACACAGAGCTTACCAAACTGACTCCACAGTAAGGTCTGCCAAAAGGATTAAACTTTGCCTCTTCCCAGGAGTTTTATCTGCTTGATGTACTTAATAAAAGAAAATTCCTGAATCCTGCACAAACAATCCCACCGTACTTCCATATTGCTAAGATTATTCTCAAAAATAGCTTGATGTAGACTCTTAACAGTATTATTCCTTCCAAATATAAGCTCCTATTCCCCTTTGCCCTAAATGACGAATTAGCAAACTACCTCCTGCTTCAGCCTGGAAGGGCTCCTTAGCATCCTGCACCAGGTCAATATCTGTCAACAGAATGGTTTTACACAAGAATACTACCAGCTTAGTAGAAGTAGCCAGTGAACAATAACTTTAAGTGATGTGGATTTCATTTCTTTTTTAATAACATTTTAAAAGTCAGCCTGAAAATAACTCTTAAGTTTGAGGAGAAGAATAAAGGAAAGATTCAGGAAGGTACCTATCACAACATTTTAGCTGAAAACTTGTAAAAAATAAAATGAAGAAACAGAAACTTCAATGAGAACATTTCATTGCATACCCTCAAGAGAAAAAATGCTTTTATTTCTTTGACTGGTTTGTCCAAGTATCTGTTCTCATAGCAAACACTGAAATGGAAAAAGAGGAAAAAAAGTGATTCTTTAAGTCTTTAGGCATAACTTACTAAATCACAGGCTCTGTACTGCATTTGACTTTTAAGCCTTATTTTATTTCCTGAGCACTAATCCAAAGTAGAAATATACCTTCATGTCAGCCTCTCTTCAATGAAATAAAAGATCCAAGATAGCAACAAAATGGCTAACCCATGCTCTCAAATGGAGCCCCCTAGAACTGGTAGATTTCATCAGTACCAAGAAGAAAAATAAAAACAGAAGGAATAATTAACAGCTTGAGTGATGGCACCTGCAAGAATGAAAAACTGGAGCAATCACATTCTCCCAAATCAGTTCTTGGTAGTTTGTAAAAGTAGAGGCTGTATACTTGAGCCAACATGATGGACACTAACTGCAAGGACAAGAGACATGGTCCAAAGGAAACGAATTCCCAGAAATATAAAAAATTCTGGGACATGGAGGGAAGAGAGGAAGTAGCAAGTCGGTATGTGTAAGAAGTGTCAACATACCGCTCTTTTGCTTTCTGAAGCAAGAGTAATTGCATTTAAAACCAGATATTTTGTAGATGGTTCACTGGCTTGAGTTTTCACAAGTCACTGAAGAATTAATTCATAGAATTTGCATGTCTATAAAAAGAACAACGGAAAAACTAGTGTTTCAGCTACAGAGATTCCTGTTGATCTCTGGAATGTGAGAAACAGGCTCCTAAATGCAAGCAGGACGGTGTGTCTGGCCTACTGTAAAAGAGGTATGAACTCTAGGCACACACCAAAGGCGAGCTAGATGTACCTGACAAGTATCCAATGGAAAGTATTCAAAGAGATTCGAGACAGTACACACAGGGAAACTAAAAATCAAAGTATCTGTTTGACAGATAAGTATCATCCTGCAGATCATATCCCCACACAGAGGCATGAGAAAATTTACTTGTTCAAAACTGGGGTTTCTTCACAAGGTTAGCAATCTCAATGCTCTATTCTTGCTTTTAAAGCTCATCTTCTTCAGAGTTTGATTCTTTAGAGCTTTGCCTCATACCACTAGTTTGGTACAATTTGGATTTTTAAAACCTTTAATTATTAGTTCACCAGATCTTCAGGAAACAAAAACCTAGGGAGAGAAAAAAAAAAAACCTATTTCCCTGTCAGGGATCTGACAGGAACTGACGCTAATTTCTTGTATTGCTAGAAGGCAAAAATGAAGAGGGAGCTACATTCTTCTCAAAATTCTCAGAAGATTACTCAAATAAACCACAATCTTCCTTACCAGTATAAGCAGCTGTTACCCAGAAGAGAATCAAGATACTTAAGAGCTTGCAGAAAAATTGCATATGGAAACTGAGGAAGTCATGGAGATGCTGTGTATCTGGTGCAGCAAGAAATACTCTTTTTCCTGGGTTCAGTTATTTGGTTGCTGAAGCTTATGGTTCACCATAGGTCTCGCAGATTTAAACAAATTCAGATGCCAGCAAATCAGTGGGAAATTAGTAGGAAAACAAAAACTTCATGAGAGATATCTAACCAGCCATTAGCACACAAGCCTTGCTAAGCGATATAGAGTTATTAAATATAAAAAATTCAGATTTGCTTAGACTGCTCTAAGGAAAAGAATCTTAGAACCATTATTTATCTAAGCGTACATCAGCCACAGAAGTTTCACCCGGATTCCAACCTGAGTCTGATGTTTTCTTTGGGAAGAACATAGCAGCAAAAAAACACTATATAGAAAATGTCTGTTTTGCTAGTAAAGGTTCAAACATGCTCTACTGATACTTAGATGCACTTTCCTTCACTGTGAGAAACTGCATACTTCCCTTGTGAGAATGATCCATTGCATACTCTGTGAGGGAAAGAAATAAATGTCAGGGATGATTCTAACCTATAACACCATATTAAACATATTAACAATTCCACAAAGAGAAATGGGATGAGGAGAGTAGTTCTGTGTTCCTGCCTGACAAACAGAAAGACACAGAATCATGTTAGTCAGGCAAACCTCTCTGAATCAGACAACAGATGAGAATCAGTATCCTTACTGAACCTTTGAAAACCTTACACAATGCCTGTCTAGAAAGCAGCTGTGTGAAAACAATTTATACAGACAGGTTGTGGGCCGCATACATCCAGACTACAGTCTCTCCACTGGAGAGGAATCCTTTCAAACAGGAAAACTTTCTAGTTTAGCTTGCAAAGCTTCTTCTCTGGTCCAAGTCACAGACATAGATCTCTACGCTGGATCCAAGAGGTGAGTTCTCCAGCGGTTACACAGCATTTGCTTATCGAGCACTGAAAACACTGGTTATTCAAAGACTCGGTCACTCCTTACTTCCATGTGCCCCTAACAGGACATATGAAGGTAGACATCTTAAATAAGGCATCACACACAAATTCATGGACTCTCCAAAGTTTCTTTAGATATTCAAGCTGAGACACTTTCAGTCATATATAAAGAAAAAAGATATCTGGGATCTACTTCCATGATAGCACAGACAGAACTGTGACTTATGAGAAACAGCAAATAAAAATTACTAAGAAAACTTCAATGTCAGCCTTAGAACTCGTGGGCAACCACAGTATATGTTAACTCTAATCCATTAAGGTTCAGTCAGTTTTTCCTGTGTCCTGTTGTGTGCCCCTCACACCTGTTTCTCAGCCCCTCACACCTGTTCTCAGTATCACAATATTTGTAAATACTGGGACATACTGAAAGATAAATTCAGTATCCTACATTTGTGCAATGCCACAGACACAAAAATGTAATCAATTGACATCTGCACTTATATAAAAAATTCCCTTTATCTGATAAGGAACAAAGTAAACAATAGGAAAAAAGTTACAACAGTTACTAAGTTTAGATACAGTAATAGAAGTAATTTTTCTCTTCTTCTATTTAGACCACTTCTGCAAGATTTTTCAGTTCCATCTTATTGAAAAGTTCCCAGAATACTTACACTTCCCCATTGATGAGGTCCAATCCTTATGTGAAATGCTCAGCCAAGACAAAGCTTTAAGTGAAGAGGACACACATATACCTCACACCTGGATCATCATCCACCCACTCTGTTTGTGTGCTTCCATATTCAGACTAATATCTTAGTTCTTCTTACTTAAAAACATTTTCCTGTGACTCATAAATCAAATCAGGAGGTCAGGCCTAAACACATCTTTGGGAGATGTGCTGACCGCTTCCACCTAGTGTTGGAAATGCTGATGCCTCTCGATCATGGTAAGGTGGAGCCACCTCCTGTCCGGATAATAAACAACCTTTTAGTAACTATAAAGTTACTTAACTACAATTCTTAACTGCTGAAGTAAATGTTCCTTCAGCATAACCAAATGCTGTGAACCTTCACTATAAACATTTCCTGTATACGAAGTCTAGTGTACCATGTCTCATTGTCAGAGGAGCCATACTTGACTTGCACAACACCAGATAAATAACTACATTGGCATGGGGGCTACAAGATAAGCCATATGCTTGGCTTCAGGTTAAAATAAAAAAGACAACTAGGACTACTAAACTGATATCGTTTGGTTGCCTTTGGATAAACTCCAAGTCCATTCCAATCTGCAACTGAATTGCAGCTGGCAAACCCATCAGAACTCTTCTCCCTTTCTATAGTACAGTACCACGAGGGGAAAAAGCTGTCCCTTTCGGCTCTCATGCTCAGTAGCTTGTAAAACCCTTAACAGTACATGGACACTGTTACTTTACACATAGACAAGACTAACGTGTGACTAGTTATTAACTCCTGGTGAAGGCTACATAAGACAGTATTGAAACAACTTTGGTCTGGTAGTCAGTTAAGAGCGAACAGCCTTCAAACTCGACTTGAATAACACAGTGACACAGGAGATGATAAAGAGGAAACTCCTTTCAGAAAGAAAGTCCATATATCAGCAAGCTTGTCACTTGAGAAACATGAGCTTTGGTGCCACCACAGAGATACCATTATGAAAATTACAGTGCTTAAAGGATGTGCAAGACTGTCACAGTAGATAGAACTCCTTGATTACAGTTGTGCATTGTGGAGACACTAGAAAATAAACAGGGTAAGTAGAGGTAAGCCATTAAGAATTGTGTAGTTTAAAGTTCAACTGGTAGCACTGCTAACTGGCTGAGGAATGTGTCCTCTCTCACATTCCCTGGAGCTTTCTCAAGTCTTTCATATGAGAACTATAGCTTACCTAACAATGCAGTTCAAGGTGAAATTAATAAAAAGGAGAAAAAAAAAAAAGTAGGTCTGCACATTTGGAGGGGGGGTGTTTTGGTTTCAGCTGGGATCTTGAGTGCAGTTTCAATGGTAATGGATGGCAGCACTGGGAACTGCTGTGGAGATAAGCACAGGTGGACAATCTGCTGAGCCTGGTGGGGAGCCATAGGAAGTAGAAATAGAGAAAGAAGAGAGGAAGTAGAAAAGTTAAGGTTCATCAGGGGAATCTGAGTATGAGATAGACTGGTGAAGCCAAGCTCTGCCCTCCCTGAGACAGAAGAGCTACCAGCAAAAAATAAAAAATCAAGGGGACACTGTACCCTCCTCCTACTAGACAAAGCAGTAGCTTAAATAAAAGGAGTGAATGGCAATAAATCAAAGCTCAGGGCTTCAGGTGAAACTCCTCCTTGCATGCCTTGCCTTCCCAGGTGCCTCTGTAAAAGAGGTATGAGGCTCTGGATGTGGAAGACCAGTCAATGGATGATGGGGATGATGGTCTATCTACACCAGAAGTGTTGTCAAGGTCAGAAATGCCAACCCCTCATATCACCAGCACTCCACTAGGAAGAAAAGATGGGTTATACCTGGAGGCAACTCCCTTCTCAGGGAAACAGAGGATCCAATATGCCAGACAGACCGTCCTCTTAGGGAACTCTGCTGCTTCCCTGGAACTCAGGTTAAGGACCTCACTAGGAAACTTCCTAGCTCAGTACAGCCCTCAGATTATTACCCATTACTGATCTTCCATGTGGGCGGTGACGAAGTTGCAATGCATAGTCCTGGAGTGCTCAAAAGAGGCTTCAGGGCTTTGGGATGGTCGTAGAGGGAAGATGGGGCACAAGTTATTTTATTCTCTCGCCTTAGAGTTGCAGGCAGTGACATGGGAAGAAACAAACAGAGTTTATTTAGACATGGCTCCATGGCTGGTGTCACCATCTCAGGTTTGGGTTTTGTGATAATGGGATGGCCTATATGGCACCAGGCCTGCTGGCACCAGACAGGATTCACTGCTCTCAAAGGGAGGAGAGTCTTTCCTCAGGAGCTTGCAAGGCCCATTGACAAAGCTTTCGATTTGAAGAGGGAGGGGGATAACATCAGGCTTGCCTGTGACAAGCTGTGGGATGACACACCAAGGTTAGAGGGACACAGTGCTAGCAGGGGACTCAGCCTGTTACCTGGAGATGGAATGGCTACACTGCAGCACACTTGAAGTCTTACGGAGATGAGCCCAGGGCTCCTGAGGTGGTAGGACCCAACAGGCAAATCCCAGTGAAATACCTCAAAGGAATTCCAGCCACTCCAGCCAGAAAGCCAACTTCATCAGGGGACCAGCGTAAATGCCTCTATGCAAACACATGCAGCACAGGGAATAAACAAGAGGAGTTAGAGACATGCACGTGCCTGCAGGGCTGTGATCTTACTGGCATCATGGAGACGTGGCGAGATGACTCCTATGGCAGGAGTGTTGGTATGGAAGGACACAGGCTCTTTAGGAAGGGCAGGCAGGGGAGAACAGGAGGGGATGTCACCCTCTATTTCAGTGGCCAGCTGGAGTGCATGGAAGTCCACTTGTGACGTGCCACTGACTGAATTTAACTCCAGTCACTACAACTCTTTGGGCCCAGTCACACAGCCAGTATCTTATCCAGCAAAACGTACACCAGTCCAAGCCATGAGCAGCCTGTTTCTCCTGGAGAATGATGTGGGAAACTTTGTCAAAGGCTTTACTAAAAGCTGGGTAGACAACATCACAGCCTTCCCTCATCCACTACGTGGGTCACCTTGTCATAGAAGGAGGTGAGGTTAGTCAAGCAGCACCTGGCTATCATAAACCCACGCTGACAGGGCCTGACCACCTGCTTGTCCTTTATGTGTGCTCAAGATGATCTGCTCCACAACCTTCCCCAGCACCAAGGTCAGGCTGACAGGCCTGTAGTTCCCTAAATACTCCTTTCAGCCCTTCTTGTAGACGGGCATCACAATTGCTAACCTCCAGTCAACTGGGACCTCTCTTGTCAGCCAGAACTGCTGGTAAGTTATGGGAAGTGGCTTGGTGAGTACTTCTGCCAGCTTCCTCAGTACCCCTGGTGGATCCCATCCACCCCCATAGACTTGTGTGTGTCTAAGTGGTGTAGCAGGTTGCTGAACACTTCCCTTTGGATTATGGGGGCTTCATTCTGCTCCCCGCCTGTCTTCCAGCTCAGGGGGCTGGGTACCCCAAGAACAACTGGTCTTACTGTTAAAGACTGAGGCAAAGAAGGCATTAAGTACGTCAGCCTTTTCCTCATCATTTGTCACTATGTTTCCCCCCCTTGCATCCAATAAAGGATGGTGATTCTCCTTAGTCCTCTTTTTGTTGCTAACA
This sequence comes from Hemiprocne comata, assembly GCA_020745705.1. NCBI lineage: Eukaryota > Metazoa > Chordata > Aves > Apodiformes > Apodidae > Hemiprocne > Hemiprocne comata. The sequence goes on along the minus strand of CM036616.1, from coordinate 72,174,032 downwards.
TATTGAAAGAAACATTTTTTTATTGTCTTTTACAGCAGTAGTCAGATAAAGTTCTAGCTGGACTTTGGCCCTCCTAATTTTCTCCCTGCTTAGCCTCATGGCATCTTTGTAGTTCTCTGGATTTGCCTGCCCCCTCTTCCAAAGGTCACAAACTCTTTTATTCCTGAGTTCCAGCCAAAGCTCTCTGTTCAGCCAGGCCAGCCTTCTCCACTGGCTCATCTTTTGGCACATGGGGAAGGCCTGCTCCTGCACCTTTAAGATTTCTCCTCTGCCCTTCAGGACTGCCTCCCAAAGGACCCTGTCAACCAGTCTCCTAAACGGGCTAATGGTTGCCCTCTGGAAGTCCAAGGTGTTGATTCTGCTGACCCCCCTCTTTACTTCTCCAGGAATAGAGAACTCGTCTCACGATCACTATGCCCAAGACGGCCTCCAACCATCACATCACCCATCTCTGTTTGCAAGCAATAGGTCCAGCAGGCGCCTTCCCTGACTGGCTCCCCTCACCAGAAAAAGGGCTAGCAATTGTGAGACCTCTCATAGCTGCTTATAGAATATTTAATCTGCTTCTCAGCCTGGTTGAGAGGTCTACAACAGACTCCTATCACATCTTGTTGGCCTTCCCCCTAATTCCTACCCATAAACACTCAATCCTACCATCACCCTCATTGAGCTCTAGACAATCAAAATACTCCTTAACATACAGGACCACCCCATCACCTCTCCTTCCTTGCCTATCCCTTCAGAAGAGTTTGTAGCCATTCATTGCAGCACTCCAGTTGTGTGAGTCATCCTACCATATTTTCATGATGGCAACTGTATCAAAATTTTCCTACTGTACAAAGGCTCCCAGCTCCTCCTGTTTATTGCCCACGCTATGTGCATTGGTATAGATGCATTTCATTTGGGCTGTTGATCCCACCGCTTTTCTGGGGGTAGAAGTCCTCATTCCTCCATGACCATTCTCAGGTGCTTTTGTGGTTTCTACAACACCAACATCCCTTGCACCTTTGCTGTCACATAGATCTCCATCCCCTACCTCCACTGATATGGCAGACTGAAGGACCTTGTTAGCACACTGTCCCACAAATGCTGGTGTTTCACCCCATCTCCAGAGAGCCTGGTTTTATCCCTTTCCCCCTTCAAATCCAGTTTAAAACTCTTGACAAGCCCTGATAACTCCTGTGCAAAGATCCTTCTTCCCCTTTGAGACAGGTGTACCCTATCTGTCGCCAGCAGGCCCGAAGTTGTGTAGACTGACCCATGATAAAAAAAAATAATCTAAATTCTGCCAGTGACACCAGGCTCAGAACCCAGTATTGATCTGCTGGCTCTTTCCATTCCCTCATCATTCCTTGCAACTGGAGAAATAGAGGGGAACACTCCTTGTGCTTCTCATTTCAGGGCCAACCCAAGGCCCTGAAGTCTCTCTCAATTGCTTTCAGATTTCTTGTTGCAACTTCATCACTGCCTACCTGAAAAACCAATAATGGCTAATAATCAGAGGGCCATAGCAGCATAGGAAGCTCTCTTCACATCTGTGCCAGTTGTGTTTGGCAGGTTTTTGGTAGCTGGGGAGGGGTCCCAGGGGTGGCTCCTGTAAGAAGCTGAAAAGCTCCCAACTCCAAACCAGGTGGCCAAGACCAAGCCATTAGAAAGACAACAGATGTGCCTCTTCGATTCACATATGAAAGAACTGATGTAAGACCTGAAAGCTGAGGAAGAGTTGGAGAGCAGAGTTGGGAGCAGTGCTGGAGGAGAAGTGACCAAGGTTGGTGAGGAAGGAGGGGGGAGGAGGTGCCTCCCCTGCAGCCTATCGTGAGACCGCAGACTGTCCCCCTGCAACCCATGGAGGATCATCCCCTTAAGGAGTGTGATGCAGCAGATGTGGACCTGAAGCCTGTGGACTTGAATCTGCAGCCATGCAGGACTCTGTGTCAGGGAAGGTGACTGTTTCCGAAGCAGTCAATTTCTCTGTGGGCAGCCCGTGCTGGAGCAGTCTGCTCCTGAGGGACTGTACCTCGTGGGAAGGCTCACATTGGAGAGGTTTGTGAAGGACTCTCCAGTGGGAGGGACCCAATGGGGAAACAGGAGAAGACTGTGAGGAATCCCTCTCCCTGAGGAGGAAGGAGCGACAGGAAACAACAGAACAACAGACTGTGAACTGACTTTGAACCCCATTCCCTGTCCCCCTGTGCTGCTGGGGCGAAGGAGGCAGAGAAATTAGGAACAAAGTAATTTGGGCCTGGGAAGAAAGGAGGGGTGGGGTAAAGTATTTGAACACTGTTCTTTGTTTCCTCTTTGTCCTGTGTGCATCTGATTTGTCATAAATTAGATTATTATTTTTTCCCAAGTTGAGTCTGTTTTCCCTGTTACCATAACTGGTGAGTGAAACTCCTTGGCCTTGTCAAGACCCACGAGCTTCTAGCTGCCCTTTGTTCTCCCCATCCCACAGTTGGGGAGTGTGGGGAGGAAACAAGATCAGTGAGTGGCCGCATGGCTCTTCTTTACTGTCAGTTAGGCCCAAACTATGACAAGAGCTTTAACCTGGGCCCCAGGGAGGCAACAGACTTTCTTAAGAAGTGGGTCCAATCTGCATATTGAGCCTTCTGTTCCTCGCAGACGGGAGTCTCCTATGACAATGACCCATCTTTTTTTCTTTATGGAAGCAGTTTTGACACAGGGCACAGGCCAACTTAGCTTCAATGACACCTCCAAGCTAGATGAACCATCATCCTCATTATTGTATAGCTGTTGGTATATGGATATATAGGTGTGGATATAGACATAGAGATAGACCCTGTGTGTTAGTTGATATCAGACTTGCCAAACCCTCAGTGCCTTTAATAAATCTATTGATTCCTGAGCGTTGTTTGTGAGTGTGACGGGGAGCGGTCCTCAGCTCTCGATCCCTGTGGTAGCCTCAAACACATAAAACAAACAATAGAAAATCACTACATTTCTGTGAACAAGACAAAGGGTTTGAAATTTATGAACTAATAACTCTGTTTCTCATGGTAAAAAAACACATTCCCCTTTCCTCCACTGTTTGTCAGCTTTCCCACCCAGTTTTTTGGCAGCTAGACACATCACAAGAAACACTGTTTTTATATACAAATTTCTCTGTCTTCCAAGAAACCATCTTTCCAAAGCAATGGAGCAAAAGGCTAAAATAAAAGACACTGGTTCCAGGAAACTGATTATCATAAATGGTAGTATCTTGATGAGTCCAATAAAAATACATCAGGAATTTGTTCGAATACTGAATCTTAGGCTAAAGAGGTGGAATGATAATAAGGGTCCGAATCTAGACTTTTCTGGAACAGTATGTGTTCCACTTCAGAAGTCCATGTCCATGCAAAGGTACACCACATTGGCATCAGAGCAAAGTGAAAAGCTGGCAGGCTAGACATTGTACCAACAGCTATCTTTCAACTGAAAAGTCCACAGAAACTTGCCACTATTCTCTCTCTTAGTTTCTAATTTCAGAAACTAGACATGTACTAGAAACCAGACTAAAACTGAAAACCAGACTAATATTTTTTAAAAATGAAAGGGGGAAGAGGGTAGACTTCTTTCACCTTCCTTTCTTCTTACTATAGTCTATTAAATACAGATCTTCCTAAGAGTGCCATCATACAAAAAGAAAAATAATCTAAATTTATTATTTCCTTTCATTACTGAAACATACATATTTTCCCATGAACTTCTCCCTTATGTCCAGCAGAGTGTAGTAAAGGAACAGCTTTGTGAAATTAAAAAAAAATATTCATCTTCATTGCCTATCAAGAAGTAGTATATGACAAAAGATTGCATAACAAAAAGTGTTATGACAAAAAAGAAATCTTACAAGATTGCCTTTTAATTAGAATTACACTATTCTTCACACAAATCACCTTAAGAAGTTTGCTGCCATCATCAAGAACTTAAATACACATTTTCTAACCAAACGCACATTAACACAAGGTACTCTGCATGGAAATGGAAATAAGACAGGTCTCCCATGTCTATCTTCCCCCAAACCCCAATTTTCAGTCTATAGGCTAAAAATGCCATTAAGAGAAATAAAGAAATATAGGGTCTATTTCAAGAAAAAATGTATCCCGCCCTGTCTAGGGTGTAAGGCTTCTGTATCTGAATGGAAATCCATCTCAAACACTAACATCATAGGCAAAAATAAGACTGGTATTTAACCACAGCTGGCAGTTATCAGAACTTTATCCATATTTCTAACATGGATAATGCTCATTCCCATAGAAGGAGGAGCTTTAAATTGACAAGTAGAATACCACAGGAACTATGTGAGAGTAACACCAGATGGGCAAAAACACAAGTATTGGCACACAGGCATACAGTGAAAACTACTGTCCAGACTTCAGCACCCTTCTTTAATGCCTCTTCCACAATATACAGGAAGAATCTGGCAACTAAAAATGGCATCCACAGAGGCTAGAATGCTAGTGACACACCTGTTAAAGCAGAAGAGGAAATTCTAATGGCAGCAATGTGTTCAAATCCCAGCAACCTCCAGGCTTCACGAAATCACTTCCTTCTACTTGGAAATGCAGCATACCCTTCTAAAAGGCCATAGTCCTTTCCTTCAAACACAATCAGAAGGGAAGATTGTGCTAATTTCCCCTCTTTATGCAACAAGTCTGTCCTTCACCACTCCTCCATTTCCTGCCTTTACAGCCTCCAAGCCCCAGGCTCCAATAAGCGAGCTACAGAGGTGAAGAGCAGCTCATCTGGTCCCTTTGGTTATGGTCTTTCTACTCGTATTTCAGCATGAATGACAGATAACAACTCTGTCTGATTGAGCTCCAGAGCTAAGAGAGGAGGAGGAATGAGAAATCTATAAATCAAAGAAAGGTTGCTATTACATTTCCAACTCTGTTAACATTAAACTTTTCCTCAGTATATATATTTTTGATAGAGGATTATGGGTAAGAGAGCAATTTAAAATAGATTGACTTTACTAACCTTACTTTTCAGAATGCCTACAGTCTTTCATCACCACAGAAAAGGCAAAATAAACTCTGCACTCGTATGTGGTAAGATGCACGTGATGCTGCTGTCACAAACTTTGGTGTTTGAGCCCACTATCCAGTATGAAGTCTACAGTAACCAATACTGTATACAGTAATAAGTACTGAAGGCTTAAAATATCTAGTGCTTTTCCTTCTTAAAGAATAAAGGTATTTTCAGAGATGCTCATCTCTTTGACTTGAAGTGTGGAAAGGATACGTTATTATTGTAGGCCCTTTCAGACACTTACATGCAATTTACTTTTGAGATGGTGAAGTGAGATGCAAGCTGACTAAAGCATACACATTGCAGTTTAAAAGATTTTTTTTCTAATTCACATGGATTTGTGCTTATTTGCTTAAACTTCTGAATGCAAGAGGTTCCATCACATACATTCCTTAACCATTGCTTAAATATCTATACTTACAACAATTACCATGAGACTGATTTTTCTGTAGTCTGAATATGTTGTTTTCTCACAATATTATCAAGAGATTCAATAAGTTAGAAGAATTTAATAAAAAATAAGCAGCAAAAAATATATCTTAGCTGATTGTGGTTAATAGAATTACCTGATAAAATAATCTCCAGACCACAGCAGTTAATACATTTTCAAAGAACCCAAGTACTTCCTCTTCAAATGTACAGTGAGTTACACCCAAAGAAAATATTTAGAAAGAGAAATAATTTGCTGCCTTGCTCCTCCTTGTTTCAGCTCATGATTCCTACTTTAATATACTAAAAGCCATGAAGTCACAAAACAAGTTGCTCAAGTACTTGGATGCAAAAATCTTTGTTTTTAAGAGAGCTGTTGGAACTTCACAGTGCACAGCACTTTCTAACTGAAGGCAATTCTGCCTAGACCAAAAAAATGTTCAGCTCACAATACCTGACAATGTATTTCCCACAGATCTTTTTGAGGGCACAAAAGTTTACCTTGTTGGTCAATAAGTCAGTGGGTTTAGTTGATGAACTTTGATCTTCCCTGTAGGAATTTTCTTTTGTACTTCATTCTTAATGCAGGGCCCTACATACCTAGCAATCAATGCTTTTAACACTTCTTTTGCCTTTAAAGGAAAAATAACAGAGAACAAACACAGCTGAAAACTGTGTCACTTATTCCTTTAAGGGCACTAATATCCTGCAAGTGCCCTTTCTTTAAAATTAATTTCAGAAAATATTTAAAGATGCATTTGGTAGAAAACCTGTATCAGGGTAAGGAATCATCTGCTCACTATGCCCTTCTGGAGTGACAAATGTTCAACCAAGAAAGCCTTGGTCCAGACAGTGCATACAGGTAATACAGTTACTCCAAAGCCTATTCATGGAGAAACAAAATGTTGAAACTTAGGAGGGAACAAGCAGTTTAGTAAAAGAAGCACATTATCAGTCTTCACGACTTGAGACTTCTCAGATACAGGTGTTACTCAATAGACAGCCAAACTATAACTACCTGTAGATCCAAGTCTAGACAACAAAGGACTGCTGTAACATCACTGTGATCTTCCAGTATGCAATTCCCTCTACCTAGCACAACATCTGGTGTCTTTCTCAGCTCCAACAGACTCTCCATTGCAACTTCACTAATTCTCAAAATTTGTTCTTAAGCCAAAAAGATACGAAGGTAGACAAATTAGGAGGCCAGGGACAATGTACGTACCTCCTAAAGTAAAGCTAGCCTTGTTTTCATGCTTACATAAACTTTTCCCCATCTGTTGTTCAAACACCAGTCTCAAGGCAGGCACACAGTGTAACTGGCATTTGCCTGTTCAGCCTCTTCTGCGAGAAACACATGTTCAATTTTTTGTTAATCCAGTACATAGAATTCACAGCCTAACTGGAAGGTTCCATCCCTCAAAAATGAAATTGCTCCATTTGTCAGAGCTTGTTGAGACTAACAGCAATAGTCAAAAAGCCTTACTTCAAGTTCTTGTTTAAGTTGCTCCTGCTGCTCAGCGCTGTATTCAAGCTCGGTGGCCTGGCGCCTCAGCAGTTCAGCACAGCCAGTGTGTTGCACCTCCACCTCTTTCATTTTCTTGCGTAACTTCTGCAGTGTATTATTCTGCTCCTAGAAAAAATAAAGCATTAAAAGATACTTTTTGTAAGATAAAGTATTACAGTAAAGAGTTCAAAAGGGGAATACTTTGTGAATGGAGACTGCATTAAGAGTAGGCTATTAAAATCTTACATACTAGCATGTCAACAGAATAATTTACCCAATAGCTGACATTGTTCTTCATTCACCACCAGGTAAAATATGTTGGTTCAAAAATCACTACAAACACGACCTTCTGCAGAAATACAAAAATCAGAGCCAGTTCCCCATAGGAAGTCTTACTCTCTGAAGAGCAAAAGGCTGCTCCTCCATTCTCTTCTCTCTTTCAGCTCAACAGCAATGATGGAAACAGTTAAATACATTTTACGAAATTATACATAGGGACAGATGTTCTATTTTGTTCCTGTTCTAATGGTTTGAACTTGAAATTAAATTAGACATTTTTAGAAATAATTACTCCCATAGACTAAATAATCTGTATGACTGCTGTTCTGAGAAAGATTTTTTCTGTCTAGAAACTGAATTACTTCAAAAAAATTATCTACATGTACGAAGTTCTCAGTAGAATAACATAACCAAGCTGTTCCTCACTTCAGTGTTCAGAAGTCGAACCAAGCTGCGGGCTGGGATAATTACTAATACTACTGCACTCAGCAGGTCTGTGGAGTCACTGCTACAAAATCCACATTTACACCACACCAGGCTCAGAGGAAAGTAGCCAAATAATGAACCCCCAGTAGTCTAGCACATACTTAAGCTGGAGATCCCAGAAGCCTCAAAAAGAATAGCTTCGGTCTAGTGGACAGGAGTAAGCTTTTCCCTAACTGGCATTAGAAACAAGGTATAAATCCAGTGGTTTAGTTGAAGGACCTTTGGAGACCCAATTTGTTAAAATGACTTTCTGTGCAAAACACAGTAAGATTACAATAAAGTCCTCCTGTTCATTTACTCCTATAGTCAATATCATGGCATAACACAGCTGGTCTGCAAATCCTGCTATTACCCTTACATCACATAATCTTGTTACTAGAAATTACTAATCATAAGGCACAGCACAGAGGAGGAGAAAATTAATTATTCATACACAATGATTCTTTGGAAGACTGAAATCTGACAGAACCATGTTTATACATGAAGATCTAAGAAATAAAAGTATTTTCCAAAGTCTGGAAAATTATTTTTAGAAGCTCCTCCAGACTGAAGGTAGAAACTTTCAACTACTCAAACATGACAATAAGGGAATTACCACTCTTCTACAGTGCTAAATGTTACCAATTAGTAACTGAAAAAAATTAATTTTATTTTCTCTCTTCTTTCATGCACAGGCACTATGGCACATTTTTTGGGCAGCCTCTGAAAAGATATAAAGGAGTATGCATGTGAGACACATGCAGAGAAAAAAATGGGAACCTCAGGATATCAAAATATTGCAAAAATAGTATACTTGGATATGGACTAAACTTAAGCTAATCCCCTAACCTTGCCTGCAGTATCAAGCCAATGCACAGGTTTCTTCCCATCGGCATGCTAAAAAACATTTTTAACCATTTTTATAGAAATACAGAACTACTCTTATTCCCACCACACAGGAAAGATATAGAGATATTTCTCTCCTCATGTATACCTTCCAAACATACACAAAAGTGAGCTGGGAAAAGCACAGATGAAATAAGTAATACCCAGTTGGCTGGAAAATACTACACCAAGACGTACAAACATTTTATACTGAACATGTAGTTAACATTAATCAGACTAAAATTCACATTAATATGTCAAGCTTATTATGCAAGTCCACATGAGCTGTAAGACTTCAGAATCTTAAAGAAGCCTCTGAACTTTTCAGACTTGGTATGAATCTGTGCAAGACTATCCCAGCAGTCACCTGCACATAGAAGGTTCAAAGAGAAACATACTTCCATTTGTTAAAAAAAATATTTATATATACATATACTCATGTATATATGCATGCTATATACATACTTACTATACATACTTACTATACATATCTGGTTATGAAAAACGTGGCTAATTTTTTTTAAGTGTGTATGAAGACCACGGTTTCACAAGTGGTCTAAGGAAAAACTTCAGTGCTTCTATGAGGGAATATTATATTCTGACTAACCACAAGGTGATGCTATTGCACTTACTATTGAACTCCCGACATCTTTTAGGATGAACCCAATGGCATGCTAAGCACACCCAGCGGAGCACACCACAAACCTGCAGTACTTCTCTGTCAGAACGCAGAGAGGATTACTTCCCTTCCATATCTTACAAACACATTTCAATAGGTTAAGCTGACATCATTTCCATGCCTACCTCAGTATTTTCATAGGCAAGTTGAGAATTACATTTCAGGAAAAGCAGCTTTTCCAACAAGGATTTACACTCATTCGTAGAATCTTATTTCTACGTAAGTATTAGAACAAAAGTTAAATTTACTTCATCTAAGCTTTCATTTCATAACTCAGAGCCAAAGCTCCTCTCTTAGCCTGCTTTACCTGGCAAATTAAAAAAGAAAACTGTATCTAAATATAGGGTTTTTTCATAGCCCATACCTAACCCTACTTTCTAAAGCAAGGGCTTTGAATTAAAACTGAATCATATTTCTGTTGGCTTGAGAAGGACTTTAGAGTGCCACTCGTCAATCAACTCACATGTTTCACTGAAACCTTCTCCTTCCTTGGCTTTGTTTGTTTATTTAACTACTCATTTATGGTTCTCCTAACTGTTCCTTCACAGCACTGTTCAACATATCCACAAAATTACTGGACACAGAACTTTCCTTTTATCCTTAATTCAGAGAAAATCCAGGTCAGTGGGATCATTCTTCACCATCACAGCTCCCGGTCATTAAGAAATACACAGGGTCCAACCCCTTTTGCAGCTCATGCACAAAACCACTACATATCTACACACTACCTGACAACTTCTTCAGGTCTCATTATTGCATCTCTCTTTCCAGATCTGCCCTCCAACAAATAGCTGAAGAGTCAGTACACAGTACTTAAGTAATACACGTAACTAGGGGACTCTCTCTACCCTTTTTTTTGTTTTTGTTTGGTTTTTTTGAGCTGCTCCTATAGGTGCTGCACAGAATCTGACCAACAGCACCATAACATAGTACAATAGGTGGGTTTGCTGTCAGAAGTGGCCTAACAAGCTGCCAGGCAAAGATTGGTTTGTGTCATTTGGGAAGACTGGCACTGTCCCAGGCCTGGAGCTGACCAGATGAAAAGAAAGCACGACTAATATTCCACTGCTTGACCAATGTCCAGACCAACTGAGACATGTCTGTCACAGCTTACACAGAGCTATAAAGGATGAAAATAGGAATATATAGAAAAGAAGTCTCCCTGAATAAAAGAAGGTGAATCTCTTAGTAATAATCTGTTCTCTGCACGTCGTGAATATGAGTAAATGGCTATCAGTCTTAACAGAGCCTCTCCACTACACTTTTTCAAAAGCATAAAGGATTACTACAGCTGAATGCATTCTCAGTTTTCCTCAGATGGTATTATTACATTGCTAAGATATATTGTAATTCAATTGTCAATTAAAAATATTAGAATTATTAAATTATAGTTGTGTAATTGTTTGTGTCCCTGTGGAGAAAGTAAAAGTTGGGTATGTTAACTCAGCACTTCCACATCATAATACTACTAGATTTCTTTGGAACATAATTCAATTTAGAATAGCTTTACTGTATTAAACAGTGTAAAAAGTTCATATTTTTATTATTTTTTACATTTTTATCATCTAAGGGATTTATTCGTATCAGTGCAACTCAATTTTGAAAATTACTTATCTAAAGAATAAAAAGTCACAGTCTATAACATTGTAAGGCCATTTCTTAGTATTAAATACTTTTTTTCTAGCCAATCAGCAGAATTTCCAACAACCATCATTTTTCATACGTGGCATGGAGTGAATAATGTACAAAGCACAACTGGAAACTCCATCACTGTTTGTATTCCCAGACAGTGTGTAGACTTTGTATTATACAAATTATTTTCATGCTCATAGGCTACTGCATGTCAAAAACTGGGGGAGGCAAGAGGGAAAGGGAGACAGAAGCTAGGTGTTGGGTGTCCCTGATTTTACTAACCCAGCTTTGCATGACAGCGCAAATGGGCCTAACTACTACTCTGCACTGGTAACTTGATTTAGGTGTTTATGAAAATCAGCCACAACTCATTCTATCAAAGCAAGAAAGACTGTGACACAGTCAGTGTACCTTTATAAAGCTATATTCTTCAGAAATATTCTGCAGTATTTAGCTATTTGGAGGATTCTTCCCTACACCAGAAAAACCCCAACCCACCACACACTGCACTAAAAAAGTTCCAGCCATCATTTCATGCAGCTTTCCAATTATAAATACATCATACCTGCAAAACACTTTCCTGGTTGTTTTTTTCCTTAAGAAGCAATTCATTTTCGCTCTGGAAAGTTCTGCAGATACAATCCTTCTCACTTGCATGTCTTTGCTGCTGTTCTCTCCACTTCTGCTGAGCAATATGAAATGTTTTCTCAGTCTCTGTCACTTTCTGCTGAAGTTCCTCATTCAATACTGTTGTTGACAGAAACAGAGAAGAGGACATGTAGCAAAGCACATTCAGAAAAATAATGTGTACTGATTGTCAGTTCTTCTGTGTATTGTGATATCCTGTGGAACTTTGGAACAGGAACACCTCCACCACTAGACAGCACCACCTTTACTACAAAGAAACAATCAATCAAATTTTGTGCTCCTACAGCATCTTTCACAAAAGGTCCTAGAAATGCTAGAGATTTTTATAAATTAAAACTCTTATCTTGGAAAAGAATAAAAACTTGCAGTAACTCTTTCAAGTGAGATCTCTATAGCATGGACCACTTAATTTCAGATGTCTACAATATCTGGCCAGTTAATTTCCAAACGTCTATTTGATATAGACATTATCCTGTATCAAATAATTCTGAGTTCCATTTAAGTGACAGTAAAAATAGCCACCTGTCCCATTAAAGGGACTATAGGGAAAACCTAAGACAGGTTGGGCTAGAAAGCAAAGGCTTAGCTTTTCCAAAGAAATTTACTGCTTCTCAAGAGATTTAAGTCTCCAGCCCAACAAATGTCCTGAGATAAGGGAACACTGTATATACTCTTCTGTGAAAGCTTAAATGCTATGGAAAACTTAATTACCTATGCCTATATATTTAAGCAGTTTGACTAGGAACTTTGCTTAATTTTACAAACATTTGAAACTTTTTGTTTTCAGATGGAATTACTTCATATCTGCTTTTCATTTTGCTGACTGTAACTAGCTACATTGGCATTTAAGGGAGCACCATTTTCTAACAGATTTTTATTTCAAACTCATCGCACTTTTCTGAAATTTCCTGCCAGTCAGAGAAAAATAGTATGAAGAGAAGAGGCACATTAAGATGACAGAGAATCAGTGAACACAATGATGGGAAAGAACTGTCAGACAGCAGAAAATCAAGTATCACTGATAACAGCAGAAAAACAATTTGGAGGAAATACTGAAGAGGACAAGCCAGAAACGAGGCCTTCTATCCAAGGAGCTAAGTTGGAGTGACAGCAAGGACTAAATGAGGTGAGGAAGGCTCCAAGTGACCAGGGAAAACAAGCGGTAAGTTATGAACTGCAAAAAACTTGGGAAGCTAAACGATGATTATTTTACTTCTTTGGAACCTGTCACAGAAAAAACAAAAACAGCTTGAAGAATTTAAACTAATGTAATTTCCTGTCAGTTAACAGACTTCTAATTACAGATTCTGGTATGGAAGGAAACTAACACCATACACACACATTCAGGAAAACAACTGTTGCCTCTGCAAAAGCTCTCCTACCCCATTTCTGTTCTCCAGTCCCCTCACCACATGCTAGCCCAGTCCCTTCAGGGTGGCGACAGGTGACAGGGTCACAGTGCTGTACTTTCTCCATCAGGAACAGCCCCTTTTGAGTCCTGCTGCTGCCTGCATGGGCAGTCTCTACTTTGGCTTCGGCCCCAGCCCCTGCTCTGGCTGCTGCTCTGTTCCTCTTTGTCCTGCCGTTTCTTTTTTCCTCTTCTTCTCCTTTCTTCCTCTCAGCATTTATCACACTTTCTGAAACATGTTTTGGCAGAGGTGCCCTATATGTTAGTGCATGGGTTTGGCCATTGTGAAGCTGGACAGGATCAGCTTCAAGCAGACCCAGATCTCCTTCCTCCCACACAAGTTGCCCTGCAAAGCTGCACCAACCACCAACATCTGCCAGATGCACTCAATAAAGCACACAATGAGTTTTCCAAATCATAAAGGGAATCACAAAATGAGAAGTAAAGTATTTTAAAATACACGTACGTACTACTCCTAAATTGGCAAGCAGACTAGCAGTAAAGTGAGCATGCACAGAAAGAAACGTAACGTTCCTTTAAGTGAGAAACTAGCAGTTCAAGTCTTCCGCTTGCAATCACAAGGTTAATTTCCAAAGAGAAAAAAAACAATGTCTCCTTCCAGTTTGCAATCCATAACATTTTATGTATTTTTTTTGTGTTCTCCAAAGGAGTGAAAAGTTCACGGGCTTCCTAATTATCTTTAAAACACCTGGTACTTTAAGTACTTACGAGTTTCCAAGTCTCCTTTCATTCTTGAAAGGGTAGTATCTCCATGAGGAGTGCCTTAAACTCTTGATGGAGTATCAAAGATTCGGAAAACTCACAAATGCACTTCCTGTGCTAGATTAAAAAGGTATTATACTAACTTAGCATGAACCTCACTTGTAAGAATGACAAAGCTCTCTCTGTTGAGGAGGATCAAGAAAATCTGAGTTCCTGAATACAAAATTAGTAGGGAAAAAAAAGTCTAGGTAAAAACTTTCCCTTCCACATACTACTGTAACAACATACATGCTCCGTTACCTATAAAAAGAGACACAAGGCTGATGAGAAGAAAAGAAACTGGACACAAGCAACAAAAAGCTTGAAACCCTTGAAAAGCTGAAAGGAAGAAGCAGTATGATGAAAACTTCTGTTAAAAAGTTATTGGAAATAGTGCAAACAAATTAACAGGAATGGACTTCTAATTTTATTTTATTTCTTTTTTCCCTTGAAATGGAAGAGGAAGAACTGCTGGACTTAGTGATAACCAGGATGCGGAGACAGACACCATGACTACGATCTTGAGTTTATAAAAGCAGATTGATAAGAGATAGGAAAGATTAGGAGGGACCCAGGAAAAACAGCAAGTAGCAAATTTAATTAAGTCACTGCTTCTCACTTGTCTTCCTGATTATGAACGGACTTAGCCTTTGCTCCATATTTGCTTTTTTGAAACTTACCTTGCAGTTCTACAAGTTTGTTTGTCACATCACCTAACTCCTCTTTTGCAGAACACATTTCCAGGCGAGCATCTCTTCTGGCAACTTCCAAATCATACTCCAGACTTTGTCGAACAACAACTCCTTTCTCACATTCCAAGCGTAATTTGACAATCTGGCTTTCATAGCTGGACAGCTAGAAAACAAATTTGTTTCAGAAAACTGGCAAAAATGCTCCTTTGAAAAAATGCAACATTACAAAAATACACCTACAGAGTATTTTCAATGACATTTTGAATTGCATTCACACCTGCATTCTAATTCAGTTGAATTTTTAATATAGTCTTGCAAATGCACATTTATGCAGATTTTACGTACTTTTACTGTTTTCTATGCAAACTGCTCCTGTTCCTACATGAATTTAACATACCTTAAAACATGCAGCTCCATTTCTCCAAAAAGACACTACCTTGAGAAAATAAAAGTCATAATACTATCATCTTCCATTTGCATCTCAAATGAAAAAGTGCAGCAACAGACTTTTTTTAAATTTAACACTTGGAAAAATAGTCAAATTGGGATGCTAGACTATTAGACACCTAGTAACTCACAAGTATATGTATGAACATAAAATTCAGTTCAATAATGTTCAGAAGTCAAACAGAACACTATTAAATTTAACAGATAACTAACAAAGAACAGAAAACACTTCAAAAATTTATCTTACCCAGATTAAGAAACATAGCCTAGTCATTGCTACCAAAAACTGGATCCAGAAAATCAACTTCAAGCTATTTCAACAAGGTGGAAAGTAAAGTATGTATTTCTTCAGAACTTCTACAAATTAACCCATTGACTTCAAAAACATCATATGTAGGTAACTTGAGCACTTCCATTATCTGTAACTACGAGTAAATGGATAGGGGAAAAAACCTCAAGAAGTTTATCTACCTAAAAAGCAACCTGACTTCGTGGTGCAAACCACAAGAGCAAAATCACACGGAAGATCCTTTTGCATACCCAGCTTTCAAATTCTCAGTGTAACACATGGTTTGTTTAGGGTTTTTTAAAAATCCAGATAATTCCAGGTATCCACTTTACAGAATGCCCCCACAGCTGATGGGACAATGAGAAAATAACTAATTAACTCCAGCACAAGAGCAAGTCACTGTGTGAGAAGCAGGAATCTCTTAATTTGGGTACACAACCCAATAATAAATGGATATGGAATGCAAACTTGATTAATTGGCTGGATTTAGCCCAAAACAGATGAACGAGCACCCACATCAACTGCCCCTGGCAAACTGCCAAGAGCAGAATTGTTACCTGTAGTAGTAGTAATAACACTTCTGCACCAGCAGAGTTTAAACCAGGGTATCAGCTGCCAGATCGGCATTAGCAAGTGTAGGAATTGTTCCTAGTAGCAACAAATCTGAAGCCAATTACAACTGCTGCTGGATTCAGTGCCCACTTTTCCTGTATATACTACTGTGAAGGCTGATATTCAAGTATTTAAGCTAAAGAAAATATTAAGTACTTTCTTACTACTATTTCATTTCAATACTAGTTTCTACAACAGCATCAGAGAAAACCTTTGTAATGCGAGTAAATTATTTCCCTATGAATGAAGTTCAAATTAACATGTATGAAGTCACAGATGAATGCATCACCCCATCTGGATATTATACAGTTATAGTTACTGAAA
Source organism: Hemiprocne comata (assembly GCA_020745705.1). Classification (NCBI taxonomy): domain Eukaryota; kingdom Metazoa; phylum Chordata; class Aves; order Apodiformes; family Apodidae; genus Hemiprocne; species Hemiprocne comata. Next base: position 72,157,946 of record CM036616.1, on the reverse strand, counting down.
ACTGTACATTTGCACAAGCTGAGACACTGCAAGATCACTAAAGGATCCCCCAGATGGATTTGGCGTACACACACACAGAAAACATGTGCTAGGTCTACGAGCTGCAAATTACTTGTGCAGAATTAAAATTATACCCTAATACCCTGCAAAAAAATGTACATTTTTTTGAGGCTAGATTCAAACTGTGGCTTTTATGTATTTCTGTGACTGGGCAATTTTATCTAAAAAACATCTGTTAGTGACAGAGACTCCATTCCCTGCAGAAAAATTTGAACTCTGTTTGGTGCAACTTTAACTATAAACAATGACAGCAGAGGTGCTAAGAGTTCCTATGAACAGGTATGAGAGGTCTGTACAGTGCCACCTTGTGTTTTTTTTTCAGCTAATGACTATGCTTTTGATACACCATGCAAGAGTATTATTTTAATGAAACAAGATCACATTTATCCCAGAAGTAAAATGAAATAAACAAAAAAGTCCTTACTTGATCATTGTGTTTAATAATTAAGTCTAATTTTTCTTTTTCAGCTTGACGGAGTTTTCTTCTCAGATCTTCAGCAGTCTCCAGTTCTGATTCATTGTGATTTTGTAGTAACTGTGACTCACACTTGGCATTACATAAGCTGCAAAATATTAATGTTTTCAAAAAACATGAGTATTCCTTTTAAGCCTTAGTGCTCCCTTATTACAATTATCAGATTGCAAGCTCAAACTTCTCAACATTCACTTAAGTGAAATTGTGTCGTGCAGTTGTCATCATACTATTGCTCTTTGAAAAGGGGTTACACATAATTGATTGATGTGCAAGAGATGCAGCAGCAGGAACTTAAGACAGATAGGCACTTTGGATTTCACAAAGTTGATTTAAGCATGTTTTTTATTATTTTTCATTATCTTTATTATTGATTCAATAACATTTACAATGCTTAAAACAAATCACGCCAATCACATTAAAATGACTAGCAATTTTTTGTCTCCTGCAGTAAGGCTCATTTTTTAACATGGATTACCATCTCAAAACCACCTCTGTCATGAAACAAATGCATATATATGGAACAAAAATCATTTTCCACATTTTTTCTTCAATGATACATACATTCAAACTACACTAAAGCAATAAATCACAAACGCAATACAAATTAAAGGTCTAGTCCTCTAAAATACCCAGTATCTTAATTTCCACTGTTTTGCCAGTTGATGAGGTCAACAAAAAAGGACACAGATGCCAAAAGAAAGAGTAGGCTTATTTTACTGCATATTTCAAGGTAATACAAAACCAAGACAAAGCATTTAGTCATAACTATAAGCTTATTACACTCTAGTTTTAAGCAGCAAGGAGAATAAACAAGGTAATGCACCTAATCATTACTACATAAAGTTAGCGATCGTGATTAAGAGAGATACATCACTAATTGCCTTAATAATACATAACCATCACCCAGATCCACAGTTGCTGGGGGGGCCCTGGCTACAGCAAGGATTTGGAGAACCTGTCCCAGCAACTGGGCAGTCCTACGCAGTGTGTCCACTCATGGGTGAGGTCTCCACAGTCACTGCAAAAGGGTCCATCTTTTATACAGTTGAATATAAATTTTTCAAAACCTCAAGTGCGGAAACATTTGCTGTCACCCTCCCTGCTGGATTTCACCCAAAGTCCGGCCAAGGCCTAGGGTGGCACCCAAGGAGGAGGGTCTATTTTGGCTTTAACCACATCCTTCTCAACAATGTCAGACACCTGGTTTCATGGCATTGCAGCATGCCTCTAAATACAGATAGATCTATCTGCTGGTTACTATTAACACAGTAAGTGTTACAACAAAGCTTTATAGATTGTCATATAAATAAATAATAAATACACACACACTGCTGGGTTGTAAGATTCATCTAGAGGTCAATTTTGGTCCAGGGCCTATTGTTCAGGCCTCAGTACTTCTCACTACTATTTCAGTTAAAAGAACATCTGCTTGGCAATTAGCAGTATCAGCCCCTGAATAACACAAGCTTACGTGCAATCATAGCCATTTCAAGCTGGACAACTTTTTCAAGAGTTAAAAAACAGTATTCACGTTATTTTATATATATCAGTTTTCACATTGCTTCGTGTATGTAAGACTGGCTGTGATAATTAGTTGCTCCACACAAAGGCACAAGATGTCAGGACCATTAAATATGAGATATACTGTAAAAAGAAACATGATTAAATGAACCACAAAGTTGGCATCATTTCATACAAAAGTGAAAAAACAAAAATAGCTTGCCTTTGTCTACATAAAGACTTAGGCACTAATTACAGAAATGAAAGTCTACCAGGATTTAATGATTTTTTTCCTAAATAAAACATGACCTTATCCTTAGGTTTGCGCAAAGATATTATTAACATTTTCCACAACTGAGAACTTTACCTGATGTTACACATTTTCTCACATAAGTTGACTTCCAAAAAAGACACAAATGTCATCAACAAGGGAAACGGTAATTTAGATTAAGTGTTGCCTTTAAGGATATTACTAACAACAAAGGATGAAATTTTGGTTTTTTTAGCTGCAGCCTATACATATTTTACAATTTGATAAATAGTAAATATATTTTCATTTTTAAAAAAGATTAACTTTATCTACAAGATCAGAATAATTGCATGTCATCAGTAATTGTTCCACAGGGTGCCATGTACTTAACACACTTTATATATTTAATAAATGTAGGTGATAAGGATCATGAAAACCTGCATGTGCTGCAAGAAAACCACAAGTACATTATTAGTTTTCAATGTTTACTACAGCAGCCATACTGAAAGGAACCAACTTGACTCACAGGGCAAAAGATCAACAACAAGGTAGGTAAAATCACATACCGTTACTTACGCAACTCTTAGCGACTGCAATAAGAAGATACAGTGGTAAGTCAAGCAGGAAAGAAGGATCTGAACAGCCAGAGCATCTCTAAACTGTACAAAAGCTTGTTTGTGGATATCATATAACAGGTTTGGGAGACACTTATTTTTCTGTGATTGGGGAAAACAGAGATGAAAGAAAGGCAAGTCATCTTATTCAGAGATGATGCTTTCAGTATCAATCTCAACCAAAGATAGCTGAAGGCCAACTAGCACCAAAGTTCGCAAAGCACAGGTTAGGGAAAAGAAAAGACCCAAACTGCAAACAGGGCAGGACCAGGGCAAAGAAACACAGGTTATGGAAAGGATAACCATGTTTTTTTCATTTGCGGGCAGCAGGGAGGTTGTTTTGCCTCTTGAAATCTGATGGTATTTAATACTTCATTCATGGAGAGCAAGCAAGGGACTGAGCTCATTTTGTAAAGTAGACCAAAAAGAATCTTTAAATCTTTAAGTAAATAACATTGGTTTGCATGGCAATCAGCTTTCAAGAAAACCATTCCTTCCAACTCCTCTATTAATTGTTCAGGAACAAAAAGAGGACAATAGAGATGTCTACACAGTAAAGCTTACTCAGAGGAAAAATTAACTACATGATTAACTATGCGATTAACTGTTCTGCCTAACTTAACCAGTGGAGAAAAAAACAAAACAACACCACAAACAAGTTACAAAACATCACAAGTAATAGCAAATTAGGGACATGATAGAAATGAAAAATGTGTGCAAGAGCATTAAGACAACAGCACAACAGTGACTATTAGGAAACAAAGTATTGAACACCTTTTAGAAATAGCATTTTCTGCAGAGCTTCTAAACTCACAATTAAAGTAGAACGCTCTATTCTTATTTTTAGTATAGAACCAAATTGAATCAGCTACTTTAAAAAAAATAAATGAGGAAATATTACTATGTTAGACTTATTTTGTCTACATAAATATTTTCACCTAAAATAGATTGGCCTACAGAATTCTTATGTGATTATTTTTTTTAATCAGCATCCCCAGCACATGCAGTACTTAATGAAAGATTTGTATTACCTGTTGTAGGAGATTTTTTCCTTCCATATTCATATCAAAAGTAGAAGTGTTACAAGCATAAAGCTCTCGGAAGCTTAAATCAAAGATAAAACCTCACAAAATCCCTAGAAAGTTTCACAGCATGTATGATTTGCAGTCTAACAGGAATCCAGAGAATGCTTTGTATTTCTATTTTCATATGCTAATAGTTATCAATCATTGGTAAAATACGTATTTTCGTTCAAAACCAATTACAGCTTTTATCTGACACTATTTTTAGTAGTACTTTAAGATTGTTCAAGAAAGCCTATAAGCAGGTGAAATAGCTTTTAAGTTCTACATTGCAGAATGTTTTTTTGTAATTCAAAAACTTTAAATCCACATTCAGAAGTCTGCTAGTTACAGTGAACAGAGAACATAACAGAAAAAGTTTTTCCCTAGCTTTTCTTCCACACCTGGCAGAAAATGTAATTTTGTAATAAAGAGAAATTTTCTCTCATTTATTACCTAGCAGTGGAATTTTGCTAAACTTCCAGAGTAGTCTGCAGTCTGACTTCCTAACCGAAGTTCACATTCATGGAATTTTGCTGCGCCTATATAGAATCATAGAATTGTTAAGGTTGGAAGGGGCCTTAAAGATCATCAGGGACACCCCACACTTGACCAAGTTGCACAAAGCCTCATCCAACCTAGCCTTGAACACCTCCAGTGACGGAGCTTCCACAGCCTCCCTGGGCAACCTATTCCAGTGCCTTACTACCCTCATGGTGAAGAATTTCTTCGTGATGTCTAACCTAAATCTACCCTCTCTCAGTTTAAAACCATTACCCCTCATCCTATCACTGCCCTCTCTGGTGAAAAGCCCCTCCCCAGTGTGAGTAGTGATAAAGGGTAATGTTATATATAAAATATAGTAGGCAGTTTTGTATATCAGACTTGAAATAACAACCAATAGCTCTCACAGCTAAGATAAAGAGAATTAATTAAAGCTTGCTTTAATTGTGCCAAAGACCAAGCAATACCAAGTTGGGACAGGGCAACCCTGGTGGTAAGTACAGACTAGGGAACAAATGGCTGGAGAGCAGTTCTGGGCTCCCCAGTTCAAGAGGAACAGGGATCTACTTGAGAGAGTCCAACAGAGGGCTACAAGGATGATTAAGGGACTGAACATCTGCCTCACCAGGAAAGGCTGAGAGACCTGGTGCTGTTTAGTCTAGAGAAGAGAAGACTGAGGGAGAATGTCTATAAATACATGAGAGCTGGGTATCAAGAAGGCAGGGACAACCTCTTTTCACTTGTGCCCAGTGATAGGATGAGGGGCAATGGATTCAAACTCAAGCACAGGAAGTTCCACCTCAACATGAGGAAGAACTTCTCTACTGTGAGGGTTACAGGGCACTGGAACAGGCTACCCAGAGAGATTGTGGAGTCTCCTTCTCTGGAGACTATCAAGACCTGTCTGGATGCCTTTCTGAGTGATCTGCCCTAGCTTTTGGTCCTGCTCTGGCAGGGGGGTTGGACTAGATCTTCAGAGGTCCCTTCCAACTCCTGACATTCTGTGATTCTGTGTGGTGGAGAGGGATCTGGGGGTCTTGGTTGATAGCAAACTGAATATGAGCCAGCAGTGTGCCCTGGCAGCCAGGAGGGCCAACTGTGTCCTAGGGTGCATCAAGCACAGCGTTGCCAGCCATTTGAGGTAGGTGATTGTCCCGCTCTCCTCTGCTCTGGTGCACCCTCACCTTGAGTACTGTGTTCAGTTTTGGGCACCACACTATAAAAAGGCCATCAAGCTATGGGAGAGTGTCCAAAGGAGAGCCACGAGGATGGTGAAGGGTCTGGATGGGATGACGTATGAGGAGTGGCTGAGGTCACCTGGATTATTGAGCTTGGAGAATAGGAGGCTGAGGGGTGACCTCATTGCAGTCTATGGCTTCCCCACGAGGGGAGGAGATGGGGCAGGTACTGATCACTTCACTGCTGTGACCAATGACAGGACTCGGGGAAGTGGCAGGAAGGTTTAGGTTAGATATCAGGAAAAGGTTTTTCACCCAGAGGGTGGCTGAGCACTGGAACAAGCTCCCCAGGGAAGTGGTCACAGCACCAAGCCTGCTTGAGTTCAAGAAGCACTTGGATGGTGCTCTCAGGCACATGGTGTGATTCTTGGGGTGCCCTACACAGGGACAGGAGTTGGACTCGATGATCCTGATGGGTCCTTTCCAACTCAGCATATTCTATAGTAAAATGTAAGAGCCATGTGCAAGACTTAAAGCCAACTTCTACCACCTCAGCTAATGCAGAAAACCATTCTGAAAGTCCAGGTCAGCATTTTTAAGAGCAGACAGGAACTCCCTCTGACTCTAAGTCATGTCTCCTATGGTTGTGTGAGAATTCTTGCACATCAGACGGCCATGGCCAGTATGCACACCCTCATGTAAATCTTTTCATCTAATGACTAAATTGAAATGGCACAATGTGCATGCACCACACCATATCTGGTTCTTCTTCAGTCTGAATTACAGGGATTCAGAAAATTTACCAAAAAAAAAACTATGAACCATATTACTAGACTTAAAAATACAGAAGCAGAGCTCACCATTCAGATTCTGTGACAGCATGGCTGACTGAAGACGACAAACTCATGATGTCCAATATGCAGCTTTCTAAGTCCATAAACTAGAATATTAACATCTTCTTCAACCATATATATATTCACTTGACAAGCTTCAAAAATTACTCTTTTCCATGTGATAAGAACATTAAAACCTGTAACAGAGACGTAGTTCAGTTTCTTTGGCAATATATTTTGTAGAATATCTGCTACCAGCATTTTCAGGATGATGTAAATACAAAATTGCATAGATTGTTCCCCTACAGTCTCTATTCTCCCAAGAGGATCACAAACTCCATTTGTCTTAAAAATAAATCTAAGAGAGATAAATACATGTACTATTATTTTTAAGTAGGTCAATATCCAAATTTTGGTGTCCAATAGCAAGTCTTCTGCTTCATAAACCTGGAGTCTTCTACTCCAACATATTTTTACTGTATCAGATATATCAGCAATATTTAGGGGTATACAGTAGGAATATTAAATTGAACTATAACTCAGCTCACCTTTAGAAGAAACTCACTAATGTAGTGTTACTGAAAAAAAGAAATAAATATTGATAACACATTTACAACATAGACCTTAAAAAACCTCCAAGATTTACTTCAACTTGAATAGCAAACTCATTTACGAGTTCTTTCCATTAAATAAAGTAAGGTAACATGAAGAATAAGCTGTATTCAACAGTAAGGATTTATGAACCATGCAGGTTTGCTACTGAACTCCACAGCAGATGGACACCCATAGGAAAGTCTGAAACAATAAACTAGCCTGGACTCCACCTTTACCACCTCTGGCCTGCAGCCACGTGCTTGCCACAGCCTGCATCTGTTGGACTGAACACAGCAGTACTTGGTGTAATATATTAACTATAAACTGATTTTTTTTTTCCTTCTAGTTGCTAATAATCAGCACTAGAAATATGAAGAAGAAAAAATGCATTTCTGTTCCAGCTATAATTTTAACAGAACATGCAGCAACAGTAAACCTTTTTTTTTTTTTAAAGAAAAGCATAACAAGCGGTGCCCATGGTTATACTGCTTTATATTCAATCACAGTTATTTCAACATATCTTCAAAATAAAATGGAGTGATAAGGGAAGAAAAGTACAATGAAGCTCAAGTTTGCTTCAGTGTATTAATAAATAATATCTAGATGTATCATTTGTGATTTTTAAGACCTATCCACCAGAATTCACCTTGCTACATGTGTTTATAAGCCCCAAAACACATAAATACTGTAAAACTGTCACTCACACTCCTAGCAAATGCAACAGCTTTATTTCAATCCCAACTAAGAAAACAGATGAAGGCCTCATTTTCAAGGAATAGAGCAAGTCTGTAATACAATTGCTAGGCACATGTTAAGATGCACCAAATTACTGCTAACTTGCAAACTGAAAACTCCAACTTCACATGAGAGCAGAACAATTCTGACAGAGTATTTGTAGTACTGTAGTTACCAAAGATCAGCTCTTTGGCTAAAATGAAATTGTTTTAGGAACAACAGGGAACTATATGGAAACTACACCTCTGTCATTCGTGCCCAATTTTCACACTAAGAGGTAGCTCTGAACACTGAGAAACTAGTTTTTCATACCACTCTTTTAAGCTTTATTGCAACCTACATCAAAACCTCAAAATAAGTGGAAGAAAAAAAATAGGTGTAACTAAGAAATCTGGGGGGTTTCGGCTCAACACTTAAGAATTCGCTAAGTCTACCCAACAATCTTAGTCTCAAAACATAATCAAAATCACACCCACATCAATCTGTAGTTTTAAAACTTTCTGAAATTTCTCTGAAGTCACTTAGAGGGGGGGGAAAAAAAAATCTGAATACTTTTTTCCAGGAACGTTTATGATTCTGAATATGCACACATTAGTGGCTAGCTTACTAGTACACAAACGGATACACTCCAAAAGCATGCTATCGCAGTTACGAAAAATGTATTTAAGTGGCAGAAAAAAAGCATTCAAGAGGTTCGGAATGGCTGGTAGGAGCCTTAAAATTCAACAAAACAGTGTAACAAGTATTTGTTTGAGACATTAGTACCTTTGATGGGTGCTACCTACAAAACTTGTTTCATATTTTCCTTATGAACTTCTGAATACCCTTAACTAACTTCGGCAAGGCCACTGATTTAGACTGGGTATTAGGAAGAAACTCTTGAATGCGACTGTAAGGGTGGTGTGACACGGGCCCAAGTAGCCCTGGGAAGCTGTGGGTATATCTCATCTCTGGAAGTGTTCAAGGCCAGGTTGGATGGGGCTTGGAGCAACCCTCCCCATGCAGGGGGATGGAACTAAATCATCTTTGAAGGTCCAACCCAAACCCTCCTACGGTTGACACTACTCAAATCTAACCAGCATCTCAAGATGCGCTACTTCAAAACATATAAAGCCAGGCATAACTAACATATCTGCACTGGAACCTATCAACACTCACCGGCAGTTATTTCAGGTGCAAGAATCACTAGATTTTCCTTAACACAGTCCTAAAATCCTATGCAAGCTAAAAACCAAAGCCACAGCAGCACTTCACTACGCTTACACCAAGAATGCCGCTTGCAAAAGCGCCGCATCAGCAGAGCCTGGCTAGGGGTACCTGGCAGGCCGAGGCGCGGCGCGCTGACGGGGAAGCGCCGGCGGGAATGTCCGGCTCGGCGGCAGCTCTGGACAGGGCTTCAGTGACACTTCAGCGCAGCTACGGGGAGCCTCCAGAAACCAGCACGAAGCTCCGCCGCCACGGCCGGGCACTCCGTCCACCGAGCGCCGTCCCCGGAGAATGCCAGACGCGACCGGGACGCGACCGGGACGCGACCGGGACACTCCCGGAGCCGTGCGTAAGGCGAGCGCACAACCGCCCGCAGGACAAGTGGATCCCAGCAGCGCGTCCCGCTGTACCGGTGCCGGTCGCTAGGGCCCGGAGAGAAGTACGCAGCCACGCCTACTTACGTTACGCCACGCCACGCCCCGCCCCGCCGCGCCCGCGCACGGGGCCTTCCCCGAAGCTACTTCCGGTTGAGGCGGCGGGAAGGCGGCGCGCGCCTGGGTCCAGTGGCGGGCGCGGCGTTGCGCATGCGCAGGCGGGGAGCGGAGTGTGTTGGCGGGGGGCAGCTCGACAGTATCCTCGTCTTGCTTCCGCTCCGCGGCCCTTCGTCTGGGAAGTGTGTTTCAGGCTGAAAGGAGCTGAAACAATTTTAAGTTAACATGTTCAATAACTACCGTTGACATTACCATAAGTAGATAGATGTCAGTAATTAGACAAGTAACTTGAAAGGTACTTTTAATACATGTTATTTTGCTATTGATATGTGACCTGAATTTCTGCAGGCCGTGAGAAATCTGGGTCCTCCTGCATGTGTCTTAGAAGGAACATCGGTCTGCATCTGAAGAAGAAAAATGTATCGTGATGTCCATAGACTACGAAGTTACCTAGGAAAATACATAGGTATACAGTCCAAAATGGACCAGGTTATTTGAGAACACACAGCCCAGAAGATAAACAAGTCACTTAAGAGACAATAATAAACTGATGGACAATGCACAGAATGGGCACATTTGGCAACAAGAAAAAAAAAAAATCCTCTGTGGGAAGCTCAATTATCCTCGTCCATAGAAGGGATTACAGAATCTAATTTATCAAAGCTGATTCTAAGTAATAGCGTAGTGGTGACACAAGAAGATTTGATACATGAGCTTACACAACTGCCTGAGTTGTGTAAGGTGCCATGCTTCCTCATCACTGGATATGCAGCACCCATCAGTCTGACAGGCTGCGTGTTTTGTACTGCTGCTTCTGCCAGTACTGTTTTCTCATCCCTACGGGGAGCTGTGCTGCAGTACCTCTGCTCAAGTTTCCCCAGTTGTATTCGGTCTGGTAACCCCTTATCCAGCTTTAGTGTGGGTGTTTAATCTGGATGCAGCAACTGGAGGCACACAGCTTGAAGTCTTAACCTTTCTTTAATTCCGATTTTTTAATGTAAAGGTCTCAGATTTTAAAACATAAAAAAAACCTACTGAGAAATACTATTAGCAACTTAAGTTAAACACATAGTTTATCTTCATTTCTAAATATTTATATTCCTAAAAACACATAAAATCATTGGGGTTTTTCTTCTAGTTGGAGTTCCCCAACAGGAGCAAAATTACACTAAAGATAGTTATTTCTGAAGTTAAAATCAGCTTATATTAACTACAGAGCTGCAATGGTCATCATTCAGGAAAACACTCATACTGAATTCAAAGTACATCTAATTGCTTTGGCTTACAGGTCCTCATGACTGATTTTGTGATTGCAAGTACTGCTATAGCATTTAAGATGCCCCCTCACTTTTTGTTCCAAAGTTGTTTTCCTGTTGCAAAAATACCACTTGGGGCTAAGATCTTCCAAGATCTGTGGAGAAAGTATCACCTGATACTGTTATCCTTCAAGGTAAGGATTGAAGTTTTGGAAGAGACACAAAGCTCCATAATGTTTTACACCCTCTGAGATAAATGCCAAAACTTCGTTTCTAGTCTGTGACCTGACCTGTACAATTGGATTTTCGCTGTGTTTTCACTCCTTCTGCATCATGCAGTTATTTTACATCTATTGAGCCAAATCAAGTAAGTTCTTCATCCAGGTGCACACAAAATCAGAACATTTCATTATATTGCAATTCTTTTAATAACAGTATGGCATTTTTGTTCTCATCAAACATAGAACAGTGACCAGGGCTTCCTCTCTGCTGCTGTCTGATGAGTAGTCAAAAATTGAACATGAAGCACAATGGCTTTAGCTAATGAAGAAATACAATTTATGGGATAATATGGAAGGAATCATAGAGATTTAACACCATGTCTGCAAGATCTGATAGGCTTGGGCACCATGACAGCTTACCAGACACTGAATCAACAAGTTTTTCTGCCTAAAATAACACACATATTGTTTTTTACTTTGATTCACAAAATTACTTTAGACACGATATTGCTGCTGCATGCATGTAGCTCAACAAAAAAACTTTATTTCCCCCCACACTGAAAACTACATCTTGCGTACATGCTGTATTAAGCATTTCTTCACAGTTTAAGGAATATTTTTGGTCTAAAACCTGCGTACATTCAGGATATATGTTTTTTGATTATTTTTTTTTTAGAAAGGTGGAAATAAATCAGGAGTTTTATCACATATGGAATTCAATGATAACTTATTTTTTATTCTTCAGAGACCTCCTAATGATGTGTCTAGAGAGAGTGTTTGACCTTCAGAAAAAAAGGAGAGGAGAACATGGTGCTTCAGCATTGGGTCTGGCCTTGGCAGAGCAAGGAGCAATTGCTGCTCTTGCAGACAGGATACCAGAATGCTTTTTTGCAATGCAACCTAACCCACACCTGCAGGAAGTCAGTTGGAACGGCTGTTTCAAACAGGCAAACTCAAGACATACAACTCCTCGCAGGAAGAACTGTTTTTCACCTCTGAACTTCATTCCTGGCTCCTTAATTGATCATCAGGTGGCAGGTCTGGCCAAAGCTCTACAGATTCTGCCATTCAAAATTAAGCCGATTGCTAAAAAATGCTGATATAATCCTTAAAGTTGAATAGCATCAGTATAGCATGTTACTCTCTCTCAAGTACAATGTCTGGATTGCAAAATGCACTTTTTTGTGTCTATGTTGTGTCTGTACAGGTTGTTTGTTTTCAATCTTAAATGTACTTTACATCTACAAATAAGCCAAATCAGACACAAAATATAATTTGTTCAATTTTATTTTTCACTCTTTAAACCAAATTTTACTTGGTTTTCTTTACTGTTAAGAAATACTAGTCTTTTAGCTTAAATCAGTAAGTTTTAAATATAATCAATCGCTCAGAGTCAATAATTTAGTATTAGCATGAGTAGCTGGACTTGCTGAAGCCTTAGGCCACAAGCTGTGGTGGTCTGTTGCTTAGATCTGCTTTGGGCTTGGCATAGTGTTCATTTTCTTCCTAATTGCTGGTACAGAGATGTGTTTTGGATTTCATATGAGATGAATGCTGATAGCACACTGATGTTTTCGTTGTTCCTAAGTAATGTTTACCCTAAGTCTAGGGTTAGGGAAGAAGCACAAACTAGAAGATACAGAGACTACAGCCAACAGCAGAAGCTGCAACTCGGCAATATAAGGACAGCTAACAGCCTGCCTTGGACAGAGAAAGAATCCAAAAACATGTTAGAAGACCCCAGACCAAAAATCACCATTGGACTAAAGAGGCATGTGAAGAGCACGTGAAGGGCAGGTACATAGATCGTAAGGGTGTAAATGCCCAAGGATTTCTTTGTTTGGGGTCCCTCTCCATCCCTCCGGACGGAGGACACCTACCCCATCTGCTGTACCATCTGAAGAAATTATGTTTTTATATAAGATTTAGTACCTGAGACTCTGCCCCAGGAAACCTACGGTCAACTCTGAAGGAGGAGGAAGAGTCCAAGAGTGAGTGAATGTGTGAGCAAGGTGTTGAAAGGGGCACCCATTGGCTTGTTGAAGTCATTGGGACTCCGGTTATGGCGGTTGAAGTCTCAGGTGGTGTGTGTGCAGCTCTTTGAATGGTGCGTGAATGCTCAGGCAGCAGCTTCTCCTTTAACTTTTACCCTTCAAAAATGCTTTAGTCACATAGCGTCTTCTGAAGAACACCCTATTTTGTATGAATCCAAGTCATTTTGAGTTGCCTCTTCATTAGAAAAAAATAAGTCTTTTCAGCTGCTTTTCACTGATTTTAATACAAGATGCAAAGCTTCTGAGTCCTGAGAAATGTCAGATTCAAAATACTGTTTCCAAAGGCTGAGGAAATTAGCATGTCCTCAAGAGATTCCAAAAGCATTGCTTCAAAACTAAAATATGAACTTACTTAATCTGGTATGGAAGATAAATGTAACTATATGATTAAACAGAGTAGTGACTTAGCTAAGGGAATCCCTGCAGATTGGCAGCTCCTGCAGAGCAAAATATTAATATACAGTTTTTGCAGTACTCAACACTTTCTCATTTAGGAAAAAATATGAAAGTTCATGTATTGCTGAAACAGGAATGATTCAATGCAGTGAAATAAAGACTTACATATCTGCCAATGCAGATATAATTTCTACCGCTTTCTAACTTATATCTTCCTCTATCAATTCCAGATGTAGAGTCTACCTTAGTCTTAATTTTTTAAACAACTTTTGCCCAAGTGGTCATTAATTTCTGCATAGGAACAAAGTTTTTTTCCTCTCTAATATGTTGATGATCTTCTAATTTTTTATGAGCTCTTGCCTAACATTGTAGAAACCAAATATTTATGTCAGGAAGATGAGCTTCACCACCTCCAAGAAAATCAATTTAACTGGTTTAAACCATTGGAAAACTGCAGTTTGTTCCTGCTAGACACAGATGGGGTAAAGTTCTGAAATTATCTTTTATAAATTATGAATTTGTCTTTGAGTAGAAGCGGGTCTAGAACTTGCTTTGTGGCAGCTGCAATGAGTGTTTTGGGCCTGAGTTTCAGAATCAAAACCAAAAGCAGTAAGATTATTCTTCTCACAAGGAGTTACATTTGTGTGCAAGTAGCATGGAAGGCAGCTGGCAGAAAATTGGCTTGTAGCGCATCAGGCTACAAAATGGTTAGGTCTGCCACTGGGAGACAATGTAATTGTGTAAGAACTTTTTGTGCTGCAAATCTGTCAGCTTTTTGCTGGCTTTGGCACCGGTATTATCACAAAGAAGCTGCAGTGGCTTGCATGCAGGTGGTGCTGTGTGGTGCCGTCAGATAGGGCCAAAGCCAGAGGGCTGACAAGCCGGCTGATTTTCATTGCCGAGGGAGGAGGACTAGAACTAGACCCAGCACGAGAGGAAGGCCAGAAGAAAGAAGCTGTTGAGTAAGAATCTGGATCTGAGGTCTTATGTTTGAAGAAAGGTATTTGGTGGGGACAGCATGAGATGGCTGGAGCTGCCTGATGCACCCAGCAAGAAGACCACCTGGCAGGCAGAAATGGGAAAGGAGGGCGCAGGAGCTGAAATGCTGAGGGAGGGGTGAGCTTAATACTGACAGGGGAACAAGCCAGGCGAGAGCAGTTACAGGGAGGACAAGGGGAGTAAAGCAAAGTCTGAATTAACAGTAAACCCAGTGAAAACAAAACAAGAAAATGAAACAAACCAACCCCAAAACAACAGTACTAAACCAAAACACAGGAGTTAATGGACACTAAATTGTGCCTAAGAGCTCTGTAGACTTAAACTAAAGCCCTGAGTTGTTGGATGCTGGGGAAGTCAAGACCTTGAGAAAAATACATAAGCATTACCCGAGGAACAGGAGAGCCATTGGGGTCGGCAGCAATTCGGGATGAGAAGTTCGGGAAAGGGAGGCCTCCGAGATGTGCTTGTGGGTCGGGAGAAACACAAAGGGACCTGTGGGGACAAACACACCCGTGCATCTTACGAACGAGGGTGGTGATAATTAGCTGCTTCCAGTCTGTTAATGGGTCCCAGTGCAAGGCTACTGACTCAAGCGTTAGTGAAAACGCCTCTCGGAAAGCACTTGTAACTGAAACGGCGCATGGCCCCGGGCCAGGCCTGTCACCGGGCTGGCCACGGCGGCTGGGCGAGCAAGAGCCGCCCGCGCCTCTCGGCCACGCTGCCACCGGCGCGATCCGGCGCAGCTCGCCTGGCTCCTTGAGAAGCGCGGGGAGAAGCGTGAGTCGGACTCCCGGGCGGGAGAAAAAGCGGGCCAACATACAGCGGTACGCTTGCCTTGCCTTGCCTCACCCCCTTCCTGCCGAAGGCGGCCAGCAGGGCCGCCCCACTCCGCTCCAGTTCCTCCTCCTCTACCCTACCCTCCCCCACCCCGCCCCCAACCGCAGCGCAGCTGCCGCCCCGCCCCCGCGGAAGGAGGAATAGGCCACTTCCACGGCTGAGGGTAGAGTGCGTGAAAGAGGTTCTCTCGCTTTCTTTCTCCCTCCCTGCTAAGGTTCAGTCGGGCGACTGACTTCTCTTGGCTACTCCCGTTCGCTCTCAGACGCGGAGACGGGGGTCGAGCCGTCTGTTTTCAACAGAGCCTGCGCTTATTTCCCCGGGACACCCCTCACCTCCCCCACCGCCCGATTGCGGCGTGCCGGTTGGTACGGCCCCGCCTGGCGGGAGGAGGGCGTGCGGCCGTGTCTCCCGCGGCGGCGGTGACTGCTGCTGCAGGCGGAGGTGGGCTGTGGGCCGGGCGCCAGCGCGGTGGGTAGCGAGGCGCCAGACCGCCGCGGCTGAAGCGGAGGAAGGGAGGGAGGGTGGCAGGGCAGCCGCCCCGCTTCCGCGCCATCGCGCCTTGTATTGGGGGGGGGGACGGGGACGGGGGGGACGGGGACGGGCGGGGCGGGCGGCGCGTTAGTGTGGCGGGAGCCGTTCTGGCTGGAGAGGGGAGTGCTTGGGCCGCAGCAGGCGAGCAGAGCGGAGCCGTGTATGCGTGGGGGCGGGCGGGCGAGCAGCTGGCAGACGCTCCTGGCTGCGCGCGACCCGGCCCGCGTGGGTATGTGTGTGGCTTCGGTGTCGCGAATGCGCCGCGCCTGGGGGCTGCAGACGCAACCGTTGAGCTCCCTGGGGGCTTTCGGCGGGGAGAGGGGGGGCGCGGCGTCCCCCGGCTGCCTGTCGTGGGGCCGCCTGCCCTTGCTGAGCGCACTGCTGATTGTCCCCTCCTGTGTTGCCCTTGTCTCCGCTCCCCCGCCTCGGTGTGTTTATCCCGGCAGCGGGACCTCGGGCGGCCGGCAGCGCCTCGGTGGCGGGGGCTGGAGGTGCAGACCCCTCCCCTCGGCCCAGTTCGCCTGGCGGCAACAGGCGTCACGTCGGTGAGAAAACATGAGCCGAGATTTCAAACCCGGAGACTTGATCTTTGCCAAGATGAAGGGTTATCCCCATTGGCCAGCCAGGGTAAGGCACCCCCCCTCCCCCGCAGGCCGCAACGCCCTCCCGCTCGGTACCTGTCTTCCGCTCCCCCTGCACCCGTCTCTCCCCGCTTTCCCTCCTGCTGTTTTAGCCTTGTCTTGCCAGAAGTGCTTTCAGACACCTGTGGAGAGCAGGGCGGCTCTACCGGTCTGAGCTTTCAGCCCGCCCCTCCTGCGAGGAGAGGGCACGGTAGCGCTCCCCCGGTTGAAGCGACTTCTGAATCAGGCTGCGGATCCCGTGCTCTGGTGTGCGGTTGCCTTACCCTTGTCTGAGAATCGCTTCTCGTGTGACAAGTGCCCATCTCTGGTACTCGTCAGTTGTCCTAATTTGCATAACTTAGCTTTTAGAGATGAAGCATGTATGTATGGTAGCATGATGCTGGAGCTGTGCCAGCACCTAGATGTACAAAAATACAGTGCCCAAATAACTGCTGTTTTTTAACAAAGTTACGACTACTCTTCTAAAATTAGATGTTCTTATTTGCTTCCTGCAGAATAAATGTATATGATAGGTTTTCCAGTCTTTTTTTTTTTTTTTTTTTTCCGCATTATCCTCCTTCCTTGGAAGAGGCATAGCAAGTTGTGACTACTGTAGGTCATTTGACGATTGTGGGAGTGTAGATAAAGGGCTAGTTATGAGATATTTAGCTAAAATGCTGGCTTAAAAATTGTTTTCTAAAAGGTTTATTGACCTGTCCTTGTTGTAGTACTTGGTATTTGGGCTTGGGCAAGTTATCAGCTCAGTGTAAGTGTAGGAAATCTTGCTGTTGCTTATGCTGAAGGAGGGGTGGTATTTGGGTGTAACTGAATTATGCTTTTTACGTGTAGCACATCATGCCTCTCCTTTTAAAGAAAGTGATAATGTGAAAAGTGTTGCTGTAACATGAGAAGTGTTGTCATTTCTTATCCTTGCTCGTACTGTACTTGAGTCTGCTGTATTTTTAACGTACACTTCAAAAGAGATCTTGAGACCTGCTTTACTTCTTTGTAGCTTATTTTTTATTTTTTTAATGCTTAACGCTGTTACTTATTTCCTCCTAGACTGCTCTTAACTGTTACTTGGCTTGAATTATAGTCTGGTTTTTCCTTAGGTGGATGAAGTTCCTGATGGAGCAGTAAAGCCTCCTACGAATAAAATGCCTATTTTCTTTTTTGGCACCCATGAGACGTAAGTCCTTTACATTTAAGGGTCATACTTTTCATTGTAGAACGCCACAAGACGAAGTTTACGGTTTTTTCTAATGTAATGTATTTTAAAGTATAGTATTCAGTACCAGACCAACTCTTTCTAAATCTGTTTGGACAAGATATGCATCTCTAACATTTGCTTAAGTGATTCAGGGGAATGGTAGACCATAACCGTACCATCAGACGAAAAAAACCCAACACTAACCACATGGTGTGACTGATAAGTTTTGCTTTCTTCAGTAATGGGCTTTAATTACAGTCCTCTATATCCTCAACAATGTGAACAGTATATTCTCAAAGTAGTGGAAATTAAGGCTGAGAGCGATGTAAAAGGCAAGATTTGAGAAACAGAAATAATCACATATCTTTTATAAGTTCTAGAAAGAAAAATGAGGAATTGCAGTTAGGTTTATACCTGTCCACCTGCAAAATATTTCTCTCTGGGTACTTTCAGCAATGCTAGCGTTTTGCAGTCATACAGCATTTGCTTTGAAGGACTGTGTTTCTTCCACTGCTAAATTTGATTGTAAATATACTGTGTTTTATGCAGTTCTGTTTTTCAAAGTTCTTGTGTTATTGTATATGACTCTTTGTCCTAATGTAGATTTCTAAGACTTCAAATTCACTGCTACTTGTCTGATTTGTTGTTTTGGTTTTGGAGGTTGGTTGGTTTTTAAATAAGAACCAAAACTTACAATGGTGTGTTTCTGCTGTTTTTCTTAATAAAATTACAAATGGTATGTAAGCAGTTCAGAGATAGAAGTTGTATGTATGAGTACTGTTTCTTGCATTTGGTGG
Source organism: Hemiprocne comata (assembly GCA_020745705.1). Lineage (NCBI taxonomy): Eukaryota > Metazoa > Chordata > Aves > Apodiformes > Apodidae > Hemiprocne > Hemiprocne comata. The sequence continues at coordinate 72,139,524 of CM036616.1, read as the reverse complement.
AAAGGTGTTTATTTTTTTCTTCATCTTATTAAATATCTATTGAAATTCTTTTAAGCTGGTACTTCTAACTTAGAGTAAGTGATAATAAAGACAAGATACGTTTTGCCCTTGAATTAAAGAGAAAGCATCCCCTACTCTCTGACATTACTTGTTACTTGGTTCTCTTTTTAAGAAGTGATTTCCCTGGGAAAAAGATTTCTATGTGCCTGGCTCGTACATCCATGTATTTCTTGAACTGTTTTGATCTTTCAATAGATCTTTCAGTGGATCAGTTTTAGTTTGTTTAGGGCTTTTTTGTGTGTAAAGGGGGTTCCTGGAATTTGATTCCGGGTTGCAAGGTTCGAATCTTGTCCATTTTTTAATAATCTTAAACAAGGTAGCAGATAACCTTTTTTGTAATTTTTTTTTCTCTACCTGATTTTTTTATTTTTTTGGCAACTGAAAGCCCAACATTGGTTTGATCGTGTTCTTAGTAATGTGTGTGGCATTCTGGATTTTACTGGGGTTTTGCGCAGTTGTAAATAAGTTCAGGGACATAGATTGAATATAAGGGAGACAGAAATAACTCCTTATCTAAAGCTTTAAAAATACCTTTGCAAATTTTGAGAGCCATCATGGCTAATTTTAAATTTAGCTTATGCTCCTAGGATGTACTAGGATTTGGAAGTTGGGTTTTTTGTAGTTTACTTGGATAAATTTGAAATGCCTATTCTTCACTCTTTGATATTAATACAAAATACAGCTTTACTGTGTTTTTTTTTTTTTTTGTTAGGCTGTAGGTTCAGGGTTACTGCGTTTCAGAGATCCATACAGTGTAAAAGAAGCTTCTTGTCTCTGTTTCGTATACATTGCAAAGTACAGGATGTTCTATGACCCAGCTGTCTCATGGCATTTGTTTTTTAAGCATGTCACTTACTTTGTACTCCTTACAGTGGTAAGAGGTGAAACTCCCATGCTTAATCTTACTTACTGTTGCAACCTGTAAGTAAAAACAGGAAGAAGTAAATGGGGTGAAAAGGGAGAATGCTGTTCCATGGCATATAATTTCTTCTAAGGCATGCAGCTGTAAATAGTGACTTAGTGATCCATCAGGAATTAGGTAGGGCTAACAATTTTAAGCACTTTTTCTTGGGAATTAAAATGAATTTGGTGAACTTTTTCTCCTCTGTGTTTCTCAAAGTTACACACCTGTGCTAAGTTAGATACTGCATACCTTCAGCATGTTAGTAGTCTGTACTTATACAGCCTATCTAACTGTAAGTAGTGACAACTCTGAAAATCCAGGTAACGAGTCTAATTGTGCTAAGTCCTTTTATATAAAGGATGATGTTTTCTATCGGTGTGTATGGTTACAGTAAGAAAAGAGAAGCCATGGAAAAAAATTAGAACCAGGCTGGCTTGGGAATAATTCTTGCTTGACTTTTAGGAATAATATTAATTCTGTTTAGCAGATTACTGTAAAAAAGTATAAACTTCGATTGCTATGGTGGAGTTTGTCTTAAGTTTTGTCAAAACAGAACCAAAAGTGTTGCTACCTGTGTGCAGTGAACAGGCACATGCTTATTAAAATATGCTTTAGGAATTTGGTTGAGATTTGTTTTGTTTATTTCTATACTGTCCTAGTGCAGCAACACTACCTTTTCCTAAAAAAAAAAAAAAAAGTAATAAAATGCATCCTATTTTTAATAAAAGCTATATTTGGATATATTGTGCCAGTCAGTCACATCAGTGCAAATTTTGGTTGGTCACAGACAAACAGAAAGTCACACTGAACTCTAGTTTCAATACCTATATACTAGGGTAATCTCTCAATTCTGTTTTCATGTTCCTTTTTCTTTTTGGTACAACCTAGAAAGCTACATGGCCTTTTCACAAGTAGCCAGTTTCTGGTGTTTTTCAAAGCCTGAGCAATTTGTGTAGGGGCTTACAAGCTTGGGAAAAATGCTTCCCTTCAGGAGATACGGGAGATGGGAGGCAATTTTTTCCTATTTTTGTGTCTCTTGGTTTCTGTTTGTCTCCCTCCCCATCTTTTTGATCTGGTAGGCTTTGCAGGTACATGTCTCCCATGCTGCTGGCTCAATCCTCTCTAATGATCTCTTGCAAAGAGATGGGTGGCTCTGCAGTCTAACCTGACACAGTGGCTCACTTGGTACTTTGTATGCATAGGTGAGTGTTGTACTGCTGGAGCAGGAAGTGCTGAAGCTTTCTAGATGATGGTACACTCTTGTTTGTTTTCTTTAGTAGGTGTAAGCCTCAAGTAGCTCTTTTTTTCATTATGATGAAGAAAATACGAGAGTAGAGCCAATACTTTAGAAGGCAAGTATCTGCAATTTTTTAAATAGCTGGATCTAAGAAATACATAATCAGAAAAAGCTGTGTCTGTCCACAGAGTGAGAATAAGAATGTGCCACCAGGTGTTGTCATTTTCAGTTAGCAGCATATGGATAGCTACAGTGAAGTCCTAACTTGAAAGGTCATGAAAGTAGAGCAGGAGTTAAACAGTCTTTCATGTTCTTTGGCATAAACTGAAATATTGGTTCTCACTAATAAGTTACTTTGTTTTTCCCGAGTCTAACTTAGAGAAACTAGTAGTGTGGATGCTGTGACTGACATATGAGAAAAGCTACTAGGCTGAAAGCTTTAGTTACACAACTTACAGAGGGGGTAGTGCTATGCAGGAGTGTTGTTTTTCTGACAAAGATATGCAGGCAGTGTTAAGACAGCTACTACAAGAGTAGATTAAATCAAAATCAAATTTTTTAAGTGTTTACTTCACCAAGATTATTGTGGGAGAAGCTTAAAATAAGGAGCAGTTTAAAGTTTTTACTGGTTAAGTTTGGTAAATCAAGTTATGAGGTCATTGTCACTCACTGAAAGCTACTGAATTCATACTGAATTACAAAGCATTCTTACAAGGGTTGCTTTTTCACGTCCAATACACTAAAAATTATTCTTAAATGTTGTATTTTTACTGGATTATTTTTAATTTAATAACTTTGAAATATTTTATTTGTTGGCTTGGAGCCATTTCTTCTTTAAATTGTACTCTGGCCTTACCTTGTGCAGACTCAAAGATTCTTTTTTCTTAACATTAAAGTCTGACTTTTTTCTAAGGAAGCAATTGCTTTTTTTGCCTGTTTGCAAGCTACTCCGTTTTTAATTGTTCTAGTTCACAGTAGTTGGTTATCTTACCAGCTGCAGTCTTAAGATGAAGCATGGGCTGTTCCTTGCCAGGACACTCAACACCCTGGGAAGGAGGGGGTCCATATGTGTGGTGGTAACAGAAAATTGGAGCTGTTGGAGGTAAAAAGTTGAGAAAACTATAGATGCTCACATAGCAGAATTAGTTGTTGCAGTAGTAATGAATTTCATATCTTAATAGCATTTTTGCTTACTTCTTTGAAAAGACAAACCATTTAAAATGTGAAATTTTGTTCTTTTTGTCTTTTCTCTCCTTAAGGGCATTTTTGGGACCAAAGGATATATTCCCTTATACTGAAAATAAAGATAAATATGGCAAACCAAATAAAAGGAAGGGTTTCAATGAAGGGTTGTGGGAAATAGACAACAATCCCAAAGTGAAGTTCTCTCATCAGCAGGTAAGTTATATGGAGTTTGCAAATCTTTGTTTCTATACTGTTGTGAAAAAAAGCATTGAGTGTTTTACTGCTGCAGTGAATTACTGCTGTTGATCAACTGCAAGTTGGGCCAAATTTTTTTTATTCTTTGTTGATCTCTAGTATTAATAGCATAAGAGAGATGAGAGGTGTCATTTGATTGGGGATATCTGTTTACTATAGTAAGCTTAGGAGGGATTATGTTGACAGTTTCAGAGCACAATGCTAAATGTTTAACACTTTACAGTACACATCAAGTTTTGCTTACAGCTGTAAATATATACTTTAAACTGTATATATTCCTGAGATACTTATCTTTGGTGCTATATGACTGGGCTTGAAATGTAGTTTTTTGAAATCTCAGCTACTCTGCATTTATATGTCCTCCAAACTCAAGTGGTTTTCTCCACCAGTATCCTTGTAAGTTTTCAGTATATGCTTTCTTACTATATAGCATTTTCCTTCTAGTGATTGTAAGCAATGTGATGCTTGCCTTTTGTCCCCAAACTGTCATGTAGTTTCTCTCGATTCAGTTTTTGTCCATCAGAAGTTCCTTGTTTCTTGCCCTCTTGGTCAATCTTTGTGCTGGTTTTGCCTGGGATAAAGTTAATTTTCTAGTGTGTAGGTGCACAAGAAGCTGGGACCGAGCATAGCCAGGACAGCTGACCCAAACTGACCCAAGGGGTATTCTGTACCATATGATATCACACTCAGTATATAAAGCTGGAGGAAGAAGAATCACAGATTCATAGAATGGTTTGGATTGGCAGGAGCCTTCAAGATCATCTAGTTCCAACCCCCCTGCATGGGCAGGAACACCTCCCACTAGCCTAGGTTGTTCAAAGCCCCATCCAACCTGGCTGTCACAATTTAACACTGGGCCAGCAGTTAAACAAATGACACGTGCTCACTGTTAACCCCTCTCCTTTCCCCTGAAGGGAAAGGAAAGAGAATAAGGGAGAGACTCTTATGGGTTAGCAACTAAATTATACAGCTTTAATGAAACAGTAGTGATGAAAAAGAAAAATAATTAAATATATACAAAAGCAATATCATGTTCCTATCCTTAATAATGCTCACGTCTCCACCGAGGCTGCAGGGCAGTCCTAGGAAGGTCCTGGACTTAAGCCCTGGAGTCAGCTGCAGAAGGGAGCTGGGTGCAGGAACGCAGGAATTCAGGAACACACAGATCAGGGTCAAAAGCAGATGAACAGACACAGTCCTCTCAGGATGCCAGCCATCCTGGTGTTCCCTCAGCTTTATAACAAGTATGACACGTATGGGATGGACTACTTCATTTGGTCAATTTTGGTCACCTGGCTGGTCTGCTCCTCCCCACAGCAGGGTCACAGGTGTGACCCCTTTACTCCCTTTTGTTGCCAGAGCACAAGAAGTTTTTCAGAACCAAGCAGTGGCCTTGGTTCTGCGTACCATTCTCCAGCCGCAACTATAAACATGAAGCGTTACCAGTCCTAGAAGCAGACGCTGATTGAGAAACATGCCTTAAGTTTCAGCAAGTGCAGCTACTTAGAAGAGACTCAACTGAAAAGTAAACTAAAAGAAAATTTATTCTCTCCTGGCTGAAACCAGGACACTGCCCTTGAACTTAGATAGGGGGCAGCCACAGCTTCCCTGGGCAACCTGTGCCAGTGTCTCACTACCCTCACAGTGAAGAACTTCTTCATGAAACCTAACTCTACCCTCTTTCAGCTTGAAACTGATTCCTCTTGTGCTGTCACTCCATGCCCTTGTGAAAACTCCTTCTTCAGCTTTTCTGTAGCCCCTTCCCTGGAGGCTTCTCTTCTCCAGGCTGAACAACCCATCAGCCTGTCTTTGTAGGAGAGGTGCTCCAGCCCAGTGATCATCTTTGTGGCCTTCTCTGGACTTGCTCCAGCAGATCCATGTCCTTCTTGTGCTGGGGGCTCCAGAACTGGACACAGTACTCCAGGTGGGATCTCACAAGAGTGAGGGGGCAGGGACAGAATCAGGCAAAAGCAGCTCACTTGATGCAGTCCAGGACACAGATGGCTTTCTGGGCTGTGAGCTCACTTTGCCAGCTGACATTGGGCTTCTCATCAACCAGCACCCTGAAGTCCTCCCCAGGGCTGGTCTTAATCATTTCATCCTCCAGCCTGTAACTGTGCTTGGGATTGCTCTGACCCCCAGGTACAGGACCTTGGACTTGACCTTCTTGAACTTCATTCAGTTTGCACAGGCCTACCTTTCAAGCCTGTCAAGGGCCCTCTGAATGGCATCCCTTCCCTCCAGTGTGTTGACCACACCAAGGAGCTTGGTGTCATTAGCAGACTTGCTGAGGGTGCACTCAATGCCACTGTCCATGTTATCAACAAAGATGGTATGCAGTGTGGTCCCAAGTCCCCAGCCCCTGAGGAACACCACTCATCACTGATCTTCACTTGGACATCAAGCCATTGACTGCAGCTCTTTTGAGTGCAACCATCCAGCCAATTCCTTATCCACTGAGTGGTCCAACCACCCAGTCCGTGCCTCTAATTTAGACACCAGGATGTCATGTGGAACAGTGTCAAATGCTTTGTAAAAGTGCAGGTAGGTGACATCAGTTGCTGTTCCCTTATCCACCAATGCTGTAACTCCGTCATAGAAGGCCACCAAATTTGTCAGGCATGATTTGCCATTAGTGAAGCTGTGTTGGCTGTCACCAGTCGCCTTCGTATTCTCCCTGTGCCTTAGATTAGTTTCCAGGAGGATCTGCCCTATGATTTTGCTGAGCATGGCGTGGAGCTTGACTGCCTTGTAGTTCCTTGTGTCTTCCTTTTTTCCCTTTTCAAAAATGGGGGTTTTGTTTTTGCTTTTCCAGTCAGTAGGAACTTCACCAGACTGCCACGATTTCTCGAATGTGATGGGTAGTGGCTTAGCAATTTTCATCTGCCACTTCCCTCAGGACCCAGGGATGCATCTGTTTCATCAGGTCACATGGACTTTTGCCCCTTTAGGTTCCTTCGATGGTCTTGAACCTGATCTACCCCTACCATGGTGGTTCTTCATTCTCGCATTCTCCCTTTGCCTTCTGTGCATTGGGCCGTGTGGCTTCAGCACTTGCTGGTGAAGACTGAGGCAAAAAGTCACGGAGTTTCTCAGCCTTCTCCATATCCCAGGAAACTAGGTCTCCCATTTCCTGCTGGAGATGGCCCACATTTCCCCTAGTCTTCCCCATACCTATATAGAAGATTTTCTTGTTGCCCTTTATGTCTGTGGCTAGATTTAATTCTGTCAGGGCTTTAGTTTTCCTAACCTGATCCCTGGCTGCTCAGACAATTTATCTGTGTTCTTCCCAGGCTGCCCATCCTTGCTTCCACCCTTTGTAGGCTTCCTTTTTGTGTTTGAGTTTTTCCAGAAGCCACTTGTTCCTGAACAAGGAGGGGGGGGACATTCAGAGGGGTGCTGGAAGCATGCTGGGTCTATAACCCAGAGGTCAATGGATCAAAACTGTTCTCTGCTACCAAGAAGGACTGTAGTGGTTCAACTCCAGCAGCAACCAAGCACCACAGAGCTGCTTACTCACTCCCCCTCGGTGGGATAGGGGAACGAATCAAAAGGGTAAAAGTGATAGAACTCATGGGTTGAGATAAAGACAGTTTAATACGTAGAGCAAAAAGTGGTTGCTTTGTTTTTGCTGTTCCTTGTGTCTTGCACAGTGGCTTGGGCATGGGCTGCAGTCCCCTTAGACCTGTCCCTTCTGTCCCCTCTTTGCTCAGGCAAATCCTCTTGCCTGAAGCCTGGCCTGGGAGACTCCTTGTGTGTTTCTTCCCAGCGTTCCTTCTGCCCGTGTACCTCTTCCCTTGGTCTCCCCCGCGGCCTGCACGGGCATCTCTTCTGTGCTTTGTTATCCCCCTTGGGCAGTGTTTTGGTTTAAATATTAAAGGTGAACCCCAGACAACCAGAGGACAGAATTGCTCTCTATTACCCCCCACCTCCTCCCTCCCAAGGGAAGATAGAAAGGGGAATAAGAGAGACTTCAACTTTGGAAATTGAAACCAGAAACAAGTTTACTATAACACAATGAAAAGGGGTAAAACGGAGGGGGGGGGGAGGGGGGAAGTGAGAAAACGGAGGCGGGGGGGAAGGGTGAGTAAATATTTATATACAAACATACAAAACCGATCTCAAGGATGGCAGGGATATGGGGAACGCAGGGCTGCTCCAGGAGAGGTCCACGGCTCCTCACAGCACCCGATGGAGTTGGATTCTGGAGAGAGCACGTGGGAAGCCGAAGGAAGCCAGCAGCACACCCGGCAGGGGAAGAGGAGTAGGAAGAAAAAGAGAGCGGCTTCCGGTTCTGGTGGCTTTTATAGATTGTGACAGGAAGTGGGCGGGAATACTGACCCCTGCCAGTCTCTCAGGGTGCTAAGGACCCCTCTCTCTCCGATAGGTGTCCAACACAGTGCCGGGGTCTCCCAAACCATAACAGGCAGCATCTCCCTAGCCCTTCCCACACAGCTGCTTTCCTCCTCCATCACCCTTCTCCAGGGCTGTGCTGGCGGAGGTGCCAGGGGCTCTCTGGTGGGTGCAGTTTGTTTGCCCACCCAGCACACCAGCTGGAACTAGTTGTGACTGGCTGAGGGCAGTCCCAGCCTGGCTGCACAAGGGTTGCAGGAGTCGGTGCCGAGGCTTGTGGGATGTGCTCCCTCCCTGGTGTGGTGTAGGCAGTCAGGTCACTGGAGAGAAGGCATGTAGTTGGTTGTGAGGACTGAGAGGAAAGGTAATTTAGGTATACTAATAAGTGAAGACACTGTTTTTCCAACAATATTTTAACATAGAATGTTGTATTAGGGCCTATTAATATGTTCCAGTATTCAGTAGACATTGGTGAATGGACAGTATTGTCAGCTGGGGTCTTCGAGGTGAATTAATGTATCTCGAGGTGTAGTCCTTGATCTCCATTTTTTTATCTACATATTAAGTCTTGATTTTAAAAAGATTCTTAGGGTTAAGTGAAGCATAGTTACTGGACAGTACCAGGGAAGACAGTTTAGTTGTCAGAGCCTTAAAATTCAGGGTGAAAAGATAGTTTTGGCCACAGAACAGATCAGGCCAGAAGGGAGTGGGTGATTGCATGGAAATGTTTGCAAAATCGAGCTTTTATTCTGCATACAAGGTAATAAAGTGGTAGACTTCTCAGATATTCATATAGAAGGATTCACTTGTAGTGGTTTCTGTGTTTGCTGTCCTTCTACTGGTCTATTTTGTCTTCGTCCTTTTGAGAGCTGTGTTTTCTGTTTAACTGCTAGAAGTGACTGGAGTGCTCTGAAAGCAGTATTTATACTTCGCAGATGTTGCTTGTAACTGCTAGTAAGGGAGGTGAAGGGCAGAAGGGATTTTGTGCCTTGGGCTTAAATCCAAAACCACTTCCTCAGTGAGGGAAAAATTAAAGAGTCGGGAGTACTGCCAGCTTTGTTTGAAGGAACTAATATTGAAGAGTAAGAATGCTATCTACACTGTAATGGAATAAAAAAAGTAACTTTGTCATTACTGTCGCTCAATGTTTTTAACTTTATTGTTTAGCCTTTTTTACAACAATTTTTTGTGCTTGTATTTTCAGGAACAGGCAGTTGACTTGCTTAGGGCTGATTGCTTATTTGAAAATGTATTTATTGGTGGTAACATCACAAGTTGTACTTGACAAAAAGCTTTTTTTTTTTCATTAAGGAAAACCTTACATTGCCATATTTTTAGTGTGCAAATAATTTATTATACTACTAGATCTTGGAAGGTTGGCAATTAAAATGCCGCTTAAACTGAAAACTGTGGGAATTAATGAAATAAGACATATTTTAATTTTTTAAATTTTTTTCTTTCGTGGTTCTAGTAAGACATTCCTTATGATGCTTTCTTCAGTAACAGACAGGTGGCAGATCACCTCTCTATATCATTACTCTGTAGTTCAGGAAGGGATTTACATCTCGTTTTTTATGTTTTTATATTGAAGTCTCATCCAGCTGTTAACACTCCTATCAAAGAAACTGTTCAAGAGGGCAGTCAGGAGCCTGCTGAGGGGACTGAAGAAAAAGCAGGAGCCAAAAGAAGAAAGTCTTCTGTCCCAAAAGTAAGTGACTGCAATAGTGCTTTATTCTGCCAGAAATGTTTAAGTCGAAATGTATTGCCAAGTTTTTACTTATACAGTGTTTTATGGTTTAACTGCCTTGCCTTTGGTTCCTTTCAGACGTCCATACAGTAATATTTTTTGTCCTTCTGTATTGCTTTTAAGGTGCTGTTCATGTTTTTGAAAAATAATTTATTCACCGGTCTATATGTCTAAATCATAATACACTTAAACTAAATTCACACAGTACATCCAAGGCAGGAGAGGTGAAAATGATCACCAGGATTTATCTTCAAGTTTCAATATCTGTTTTTGAAGACTATTTAATATCATAGACTGGTGTGACTGTCTCTTTCAATTATGACAGTTTTTGTTGAAAAGCCTAACTGAGCATTTGGTTCTGTCTGGGCTGAAAGGGTTCTTCAGTGTCTTTTTCTGTACAGAATTAGCCTGTACTTCTAATAGAATAATTATGATATAGATGGATATAAAGGATTTCATAGCTGTGTCAATTGAACTCTGAGTCAGGAAAGTATCTGTGAGTAGTTGGTATACAGTAATTGATATGAACAGAGTTAAGCTTCTTTGCTTTGTAAATGCGTGGATACTTAAAAATTTTGCTGAGACAGATTGTGTTATCTTTAAATATATTGTATTCATACTAGGAAAATGTATTTCTGTTTGAAACATCTTTGTTACAGCTTACTGGTGCTGCACATGGTTTGTACTGTAAGGGGTGAACCTTCCTAGCTTACTGTACTCTAAATGGTAGTAGTGTAGCACACTGCTTTTAACTTTCTCTGTCCTTGAATATTTTGTTTTGTTCACATGGGGTTATTTTTCATATGGCATGGAAGAGGGCATGTGTGCCATGTCTTCTAAAGTTGTTTTTTAAGGAGAATAGAATCCCAAAATGAGAAAAATAGTGATGTGGATGGGATGGATAAATTAATGGTATCTCATTTATTTCTAACTCGTTTCTGAAAGTTACTACTCTGCAGGATGAAAGGTGCCCTTAATTTAAGTGTCAAATTAATTTGAATAGACTTGCCTTTAATCCTGACTGTTTTCATTATTTGCTGAGATTTAATGCAGTTTTCTTGTAGGTGTAGCTGGCTGTCCTTTAGTATTGGTTCACAGTTGCAACTGAAGAACTTGCAGTATGTCAAACATAGAGTGGATGTTCCTTATGTAGGATTGGTGTCTAGTAGCTGTAATAGCTTGTTTTTTCAAGAGGAAAAGAGACCTTTGATTGGGTTAAAAAAAATTAGCATACTGCTAGTACATTGATAAATGACTTTGAGAGTTTTTTTTATGAGTCGGAGACTGCAGAGTTACTCATGGGCTGTTTCTGCCAGCTTCTTACTGTTCAGCATTCCTTAATTTTGTACTTCTGCATGTGCAAGGTGGGTGTGACTTGGGTTCTATCAGCTATACTTCAGAAGCAGTCTTCAATGTGCAATTTCCTGGTAGTATTAGTAAACAAATCCTGTCGGTCCTGTCCATGCATACTGCTGATAAAAGCATTTGTTCCTCAGTGTTTGCTACTGCAAGGGTAAAACTTAGTTTAAACTGGACTAGTTCAGCAGTTTGCTTCATTCTGAATTTGTGCAGCAAGCAGTATGTGCTAATGGGGATGGCAATGACCTAAGCTTTGTATTTCTCCTGGAAAGTGCTTTGAGGTTGTCCTGACCTGGCACTGTGAAAGAGAAGCAGGAATGCGTTAGAGCCATTTAAATACAAAGCTTGAAATGGAAGATCCTGAACAAGTACATTTACATAGATTTCTGTAATTAGTCTCCCATCAGTTTATCAGTTTAAGACAAAATCTGGAGCACATGTACTCTTTTTGATACTAATGTAGCTATAAAATTCTTTCAACTTGTCATTGTACTCTGGTTTCCAGTGGTTTTATTGAACCAGTGGTTCTTCTGTCCTAAAGTTGTAATCTGTAAAAAGACTCAGTGATATTATATGTCTTCAAGCAATTAGGAATATAGCATTATGGCCTTGTGTCGGAGTTGCTTCAATGTTGAAGTTTTAAGAACTGTAACTGCTTTAAAAGGGAATTTCACCAAAGATGATTGTGAACGGGACAAGGCAATAGCATTAAGTCAAGAGATTGAACTGAACATCTAAAAAACATACATATTTATTGGTTGCAAGGAAAAGTTGATTATTTTCAAGTAAATTATTACAAACTCTTGATTTGCTTAAGTCTTTACTGCTTACCTAAAACAGAAACTCATGAAGGTTTAAAAACAGGAAAAAAAGGCATAGATTAGGTGACACCAGTTATCACTAAGTTACTATCTCACACACAACAACTTATTTTGGCCTGTTACTGCATTAAGTCTTTGTTTGGTAGAATGATACTCTTCACTAAATGTGATCTGTGAGTAAGATATCTGTCTATATGTAATAAAGAGTGATCCAAATGAATCTTGAGTGTTGGCATTAACATTCAGAAGTACTGATGTAATGATGACATGCTTATGAACACAAAGTGGATTTTAAGTTGCACCACAGTGCGTTGCTGTATTTTGACCTGTTCTGACTTCCATTTGCAGTTCTGTATTGGAGGAAGTGGTCCTACCTTAAGGCTTTTAAGGTGTACCTAAGAAAAGAGTTTATCTACAAACTTAAAATATATACAAAGCAAAAAGCAGCCTGATGGTTATTATCATGTTCTGTTTTCACTATTTAATACTCCTTAATGCGTTTTTTTACTCTTGTGTTGACTCCCTTTGCAGTTATCCCCTAAAGGGGATAATAACTTACCTACAGAAGCTGAAACAGAAGAGAAAGAGATGGATACTTTGAAGGAAGATGACCTATCTTCGGAAAAAAACAGTAAAGAAGTATGTGAAAGCTTTTTCTATGTACCAAAAAACATCTTAACATTGCACTGATTTATGTAAATGTATTACTGAGTACTGAGAAGGTATAGCCATTACTACTGTGACATTCTCAGTAGCTGTTTAATTATAGATATTATGTTAATTATATAAAACTTCCTGTGTGCTCAGTCATGTTTATAACACTCATTGAAGCTAACAGGAGTCAGGCAACTTGCAGTCTGGCTTCTCTGTAAGTTCAGTTAAAACAGGTGGAACAGTGTTTGTTGTCATTTACTCTGTATTGCAAATGTATTTTTTTTTAAAGGACTGAATAATGAGTTCAGACAGACTAAAACATGACTACATAGTTTTATTAGTACTTACTTCATTTCTTATCTTTTAGAAAAGAAAATAAATAATTAAAAGGCAGGAGGTGTCTTCATATATATTGTGAAATTCTAGTCTAAATTATATGCCAGAACCTTCAGTTGTGGAAATAACTTGGAATCATTGAAAAGATATCTTTTTCTTAAGACTCTTAGCGTAATTTCTAATCTTCACAGGATGCAGTGAAAACAAATGATTCTTCTATTCCTAAAGCTGCTAGAAGAGGAAGAAAAAGAAAGGTAACGGTGTGTTTAGTTACTTCATCTAACCGACATTTTTTGATATGATGATGCAGAAGTTGAAGTGCTTGACACTCTCCTCCTCCACTTTCAGATGGCTGAAAGCTTTGTAGTAATTAACGTTTTCCTAGAGGTTGTTTTACAAATCTTACTCCTATTTGAACTTAATATAGAGTGGGTAGTCCCTGTCTTTTCCCTGTCAGTTGCAAGTAATAAACCTAAGATATAAGTTGTTGCTAAACTGCTAATAAAATAGTCTGGTTTGAAGCTCTGAAAAATTTCTTTTAACAACTTTGTCACACTGAACTAACATGTGAGATACTCTCCTTTTTTGTGAGATTGTGATTTGGTGGTCTCTTCAACCTGAGAAAAATTTGGATTATTTTGAAGGAGGCAGTTCCAACTGCATGCTCTGGATGCTCCAGCCTTCATGTTCATGTGGTCACACGGCAAGCCAGATCAGGGCACTGACCCAACTGAAAACTAGATTACAATGGGGGAAAAGTTTAATTTTTATTTGAAACCACTTAACTTGTAACCTTAGTGCTGACAGTAGGAATGGGATGAGTGAGAAGTAAGTGTGACCTGTTTGCCACAGGTAAGTAGCATGCTGAGTATCATTTGCTTAATGAAAAGATCTGTATTTGGATGCTCTTAAAAATGCCTTGAATATTTAAAAAATATAATGTAAAGACTGCCCTTAAAAAAAAAGTTTATAAAAATCTAAAATAAAATTCAAAGAAAGCTTCTAGTCTGAAGCAGCAGGAAGTTGAAGGAATGTCTGTGGCAATTCGTACATGTGATTTCAGCTTGTAAATGTGAGAGAAACCTCACAGATGACAGACACACAAACATTTCATTCTTTGCTTTTTAAAAAAATCTTACCATTGTGATGTTTTTCATTTGTTTTCCTTAAAGGTGGGGTATTTTTGGCATTGTAAGGCACTGGAGGCCTAACATTTCCTCGGTCACATTTACTAGCTTCAGCTCACAGGCTTGTGAGCTGTTTGCGTGTGGAGAGGGGCGTAGCCAGAAATTTGCATTACTACAGGCTGAGTAGAAACATTTATTCTTTTGAAGGATATGGTGTGTGTCAGAAAAGAGGGCTAGCTAGGTACTTTTATGCCTTTGAATGCATTTCTTATGTGCCTTAAGACGCATGATGTGTTCTTTTTCTGGGATTGTTAAAAAGCAGTCTAACAGGTATTTTTCTGCCTTTATTTAAACAGTCTTTTGTAGGCTGATGGAAAGCACAGTTAATGAGACGTACCTCTTCTCTGTTCTAGATTTAAGTTTGTCTCTGTTCATAAAATTGTCTTTTATTATAGGTGCCTACAAATAATATTATGATAACTATGTATTTTTTCCATAACTTCTCTGTTGCTGCTAGCTGATGCTCCTGCATCCAGGACACTAAATTCTGTGAATATTTTCTCTGACTGGGATTTTTCTCAATTCTGTTTACCTCTGTGTATGGATGTGGGATGTTCTGCAGGGAGATATGTATCCTTTCATCAACATCATATTTTGGCTTGAGTTCTTTATGTCTTTACAACCCAGACCCCCTAAAATGACTATGTAGACGGAGGTCATTGTCTCCAGTTAGTGCAGTTCAGCATAAAATTTTTCATTTTGAGCAGTTGGCTGTAGAGCTAGAAGCAAATCTTTTTTCTGAATAGCTCCATCTACTGGCTTGATACTTTGATGCAGCTAGGGGAGATTATGACATCTAAAAGAAGAGTACTTACAAATGGGGGGGAGGAAATGAACTTACCTGCTTAAACCAGGTTTTTGCCATGCTGTTATGGTGATCTTAAAATACTTCAAAATAATCTTTTTCCTTTTGTTGAACCAAGATAGTTTATTGTTATGAAGATGAATGGGCTTGTTTGTTGAAATCCTGAGACATTACTATATTAGGTAGCAATAGTATGGAGAGGTTGAAATTAATGAGACTTAAACATAATCTGTTACTAAATTAGAAACATTTTTTTCATAATTGGAAGCAATAGCGTAATAATACAATGATAGAAGTTTAAAACTGTTGTTTGAGAAAGTAATTTAAATATTGCTGCCCTGTGTTTTTTCACTTGTGAAACTCATTCTTCAAATTAGGCTGAAAAACAAGCTGAAGCTGAGGAAGGAGCAGCAGTGGCAACGGCAGCAGTGGTGGCAGCAGTGGCAGCAGCAGTGGCATCAGCAGCTCCTGTGCCAGTGTCTCCAAAAGTAAGCCCTAAAAGAGGAAGACCAGCAGGTAACTGAAAAATACTTTTTTATCGTTTTTTCACCACAGAAGTACCTTAGAAGAATTATTATGTCAGGGAGCTGTCTTTTCCCTGAAGTACTACAGAGTATTTTCTTACGGTAAAGGCAGTCTTTGAATATCTATCATAATGAGGAAACACCTCATCTAAAACTGGTGGATTTATAATGTAAATTGTTTTAAATTGTTAGCATTAATGCTCAGTCCTCTAAATAAGACTCATTGGTTTTGAGTACAAGTATCACCTTTAGAAAAGCTGCCTTCATAGAATGCTGCTGGACTATAGATAAATTATAAAAGCTTTTTGTGCATTGTTGCTCCATAAAGGTTTATATTTGTTAAAGGAATATGAAAGACTTCAGTTGTTTTAAAATATCCATAAAACAGATGGAATAGAACTGGGGAGACATAGAGCCTGTAGGTGGAGCTCAGAGGATGGTAAAAGAGCCAGCCAGACTTGTTTAAAAAGATACTTAAGGCACTCTGTGAAGACTGATAGACAAGAGAGATGAAGGTACAACTTTTTCTTAAAACGTGTAATTAGAACCATTTGGTGACAATTCTGCAGTGCATGTTTTTTTTCAAAGTAGCAGTGATCTATCTAACTCAGTGGCATTTTTGTGGTAAGCTTCCAAATATTCTTGAATTGATCATTAGCTACTTACTGCATTGGAAAAAAGTCCTTGCAGCAATTAAGTACATTATATGAGCATCTAGTCTGGGCAAAAATTTATCCTCATCTCTATCTGCTAGCAGTATGAAAGTAACTTTCAGAAAGTGAAACCACAGTTAACTAGACTTAGTTACTTTTGTCTTGGAAGCTGCAAGGAAATAAAGTATTAGTTGAGGAAATGTACATTTGTAATAATTTTATGTATTTTTATCTTTAGAGGGTTTTTTGTATGTTTTTACTACCCACTGTCTGTAAGAGCAGGGAAGGATCTATAAAAGATGCTTTTATCTCCTGTATAAAATACCTTTTTATAAGGTATATGATGCAGCCTTTTCTGATGTTGATATGATGCACGCGCCTCTCGCTTAACAGCGCTCCATGCTAACACCAACAGAAGTTTAAACACTGACTACTAGATTTACTAGCCACATGTTCTCTGTGGTATTGGACAAGCATTAGAAGGTTATAAGTGCCAAGAAGGGAGATGCAGTATTTGTCTTATTCCTGACAATATTGTCAATCTAAGGAATTCCCAAGTTTTGCTCTGTACCATACTGTGGTGGCAGAACTTCTTGTTACCACGAAAGTAATGGAAGCCCCATTGTACATCTAAAAATAACAGAAAACTGCATAAGTGTGGACACTAAATTTCTTAATTCCATTCTCTAATTTCAGACTTTCTTGTTCATATTAGTTATACAACACGTGAAACAAATCCTAACTACACAGAGTGCAAAAAACTGCAAGAATTGGTAGCTAGAGCCTGTGGCTAAAAAGAACCCCAGAGTGTTTACATTACCAATCAGCTAAAGAAACTTCCAACACTTTGATTTTTCAAAGGCTGTGGATTAATCTATTATTTCTGTATAAATACTAGCTTCTGAAGTTAAGGTTCCGAAACCAAGAGGGAGACCCAAGTTGGTGAAACCATCTTGTCTTTCAGAGAGTGACTCGTGAGTTGTTCTGTTTTTTTTCTCAATATAAAGCTTCTTCATTGTCATAAACCATGTTGTTCCGTATGTTAAGACTTCGTATTTACTACTGCGTTTTGGACAGGTTTTTGCCCCTTTGGTATTCAGTATGAGTTACTGTTTGCTTTGATGATGGTGTTTACAGTTCAGGTAATGAATACATAGTAACTTAAGGTAGTACATTTTTTAAACAGGAGACAGAAGATCTGAACCTTCCTAACTTGTAAAATCTGTGCAAAATTCCTTACATAGTTGTGAGTGAAAGGAAAATATATTAATTAAGAGAAAAGACAAGATGATGCAAAACTAACATCTTGAATTTTTTTTACATTTTTGTTTCACAGATCTTCTGCGATGGCATTTCAGCACTGTTTGTTACCTACATTATTTTTTTTTATCCTCTTCAGTTCTTGTGTCCTTAGTGGTTCTAGTAACTGAAGGACTATAGATAGTAGATGGAGAGTTTCAGTATATGTACACCTTAAGAAGTATACTTTATAAAACTAGTTTACAGTGTATGCAGTCTTGGTCATGCAGGTGTGTGTGGAGAACTGAACATTAACTTCCTTTTGGATCTATTCACATATATTAATGTTAGCTTCTTTAGCACATACGTGCTATTATTTATTTCGCTTTTTTTGCACAGGCTGTAGTTTCAGAAAAATAGTTTTTCAAGAGTCATAAAATGAACTAGGGGTGAATTAATTTCTTATTTTCTAATATTCTGTCATTTTAAAATACCCGAAACTTCCTGAGTTAGGGGAACATGATGTTTTAAATTCACTGTGGATAAAGAGTGTCATGCCTAAATGCTGTACCATGTTTTAGTGTCAATAATGAGGAAAAGGCAAAGAAAAAAGGACCAGAAGAAAAGCCCAAAAAGCAAGGGAAAAAAGATGAGGAAAGTCAGAAGGAAGAGGAGAAATCGAAGAAGGAATTTGATAAAAAAGAAGGAAAGAAAGAGGCTGAACCAAAACGGAAAAATGCTGCAAAAGTGGGTTCTGCCTCAGCTTCTGATTCTGAAGATGATGGAGAAGAGCAAGAAGGTGACAAGGTATAATTTTGCTTTCTTGATATATTTACTACAGAGGGAAAGTAGTATAAATTAAGATCTTTCTTGAAGTTAATGCTAGATCTTAGTTAAGGTTGGAGCCCTTTGTCTGGCTAATAAAAAAAATACCAAAGAGATTCCTGAAATAATTATTTGACAAAAATAAGTTCTGCAACTTTTATTCTGTATGTCTGTTGAAAGCATCTTTTCAGAGACACTTAAATTTTTAAAAAAGGATTTAAATATACCAGTAATTTATGTTGTCAAAAAGCTTTTTTCTGTTTAAGTTCTATCTGGAACACAGACTTTTTTTTTTTTCTTGGATGTGTCTAAGAGAACATTTGGCTTGAAATCAAGTTTTTGAAAGGTATAAAGTTGTCCCCAGCCAATTATTTGGAATGTCCTCAGTTTTCTGGTGCTGAGAATATTTGCCTTCTATTAGAAAATACAAAGGGAGAAAGGACTAAAGAAATTCAGAACTTGCCAGCATGTCTTGGATTTAATTGCAGGGAAAGCCAGCTCTTGTGAAGTTCTTCCATGGAGCAGAGATGCTTCAAAGATGTTTAGTGTAGGTAGGTTTACCTGTTTACAGAAACAGTGATTTAATAAGCTTGATTTTTGTCTTCCCAATCCTCGAATAAAAACAGAAGAAAAAAGGAAGAAGCTTTCAGGCTGCTCATAGAAGAAACGTTGTAAGAGGCCAACATGAGAGAGAAGTAACAGAAAGAAAGCGTAAGCAAGAGGAGCAGACAGAATCTGAATCGTGAGTGTGTTTTACTATGTAATGTCCACAAACTTTAGGACTACTTTGACACTAACAGGAGGAGACAGGACCTGAAAAAAACCCAAACTGGTTTGAACTGTGTTCTCTCCCCCCACCCTTTTTTTTTTCCTCTTTTAACTTCTGTTTTAATGGAGAGTAAAAAGATCATTTAAACCAGTATGTTCTGTTGTGGGACGATGGGAAGAAATTGAACCTAGAAATTAAGCGATGTCAGTCTTTCAGTGACTTAGAATTTCTAGCAGAAGACATCTGGTGGGCTCTGTTCAGGACAGCCATATATTTTTTGTTACGTTTTGGATACATTAGATTGAACAGGTAGGACCTGTTAATTCATGGTTATAGATTTTTCATCAGGTTGTGGAATGCATAGGGTTACCTGGAAAACACTTCCTTCTCTGTCTGGCAGCTGGAGCTCACACTGTCAGACAAAACAAGGAAAAGATTAAGAATTATTCTACTCTAGCACTGCAAAGCCAGTTGAGTGATACCAAGAGTGGTCTGCATTTGGAAGAGAAATTACCACAGATGAATCAAGCATAAGAATGGAGAGAAGATCCTGCCAGAAATTGGGGGGGGGCGGGGGGGAAATAGGAAAAAATCTTACCCATTTTCAAGAGCTGTTCTGCAAGTGGGTGAAGAAGCTGCCACCATGAAATCATGTTGTTCCCATCCCCACAGTTAGTGGAAGGGCAGAAGAAAGGGAGAACAAGGTAAAAATTCAGAGAAAAAGGAGGAGGAAATTGGTGCCCTTCACCTGTAACCACAAAATTCTACCTTTTCCATATTCATTAACAATCTAGTTTTTTGGGGTTTTTTTATCCTCTAGCCCTTTCTTCTCCTCTTCTTGCTGTCACTCCTTGTCTGGAAACCTAATGTAATTACTCTGCTTTCCTGTAGCAAAGCTAAGCGTTGCCAGTGTCAGATACTAAATTGTCCTTAGCATCTTTGCAGCTTTTAATATATCACTATTTAAATCTGACATATGTTGATTGATTTCTGCAATCAAACTGTTCTATGTTGATTTCATTATAATAATCAAATTTCCTATACTTTTAAATAGCTGTCATATTTTACGTATTGCAGGGTAGATAGAGCTTTGTTTCAGTAATATAAAGGAGTAGTAGTTAATGGATGCATAACGAATTTAATTATAGCTGATGACTGATACTGCAAAACTCGATATTGATGAAAAGACTTCTTTTTCTGTTGTCTGTATTCAGGTTCCTCTACAAGTACACTGAACATAGGTTGATAGCTTTTTTGATTACTTTTCTCATCAACTTAGTTTCCATTTGCTCATCTTTGTAGTTACTTTGTTAATATTTATTTGAGTCAAATAATGAAGCCTTGTACACTGTTCTGTACATAAAAGTTTACACTTACCATTTAAACAGCATGAGCTTGTACTGCAAGTTTTAAAGTCTTGTGCTTTAAAACTGTTGATTCATTAAGTGGATAGAATAGGAAAGGAACATGGAAGATATTAGACAGGTAGGCTTGGATATTTTATCGGTGCATATTACTGTGACAGGAAGAAAGTTAGTCACAGAATATTTAATCATGATGTGCTGAAATACGCATATTCTAAAATGAGGCTTTGAAACCCCTCAGTAAGAGAAGACTGAGGATTTCGTAAGTAGAAGTTCATGATCTTCTCAGAATGAAGAGTTTAAAAGCTTGTGTCAAAGACTTTGCCTGTCTTCATCCTGTATCTCAGATGGAGACAAGTTTTGTTTTGTTATTCTTGTGTTCTTTTTAGTGATACAATTAGAGAAAGCCACGAAATTTCAATGAACTTGTAAATCTTTTCCCTTTATTACTTTTTTTTCAAATTTTCATATTTTTTTATGGTAAGTTGTACAATATTTACACTGAAAATTAATTATATGAGAATCTAAGTCACATAGGAACAGATTATGAGTGATTAATCTCTCCATAGTTCCCCATGGTAATGTTACATAGTTCACTCTTTTTGTCTTCATAATAAAAATACTTTCTTTCTCCATAGGTTAGTTCCATACAATGCCATTTTATCAATTTATACGTGCCGCCAAAATAAAACACAGCTTGGAAGTGTGACTTGTTTTTAAAATCCTTTAATTTGCTGCTTCTAGGGAAGACAGTCTGGCAGAATGAAGGATCTGTCCTTCAGTGAGCAGTATCTCAGCTAACTAATTTTGTTAATTTATTTCAGTCTTTAAAAATCAGAGTTTGGCTTTTTGTAGTTTTTGCATGCTAATGTTTTAGTGAGGTAATACCTCAAAACATTGCATATCATTTAAAAGTCAAGGGGAAAAAAAAGACTGAAAAACAGACTTTACAACATTGTAAAAACACTTTAATATTTTTGATAGGCAGAGTAAAGAAGAAGGCAAGAAAACAGACATTAAGAAGATGGAGAAGAAGAGAGGTTAGTTTAAAGAAGCTAAACAGTATTTTTTGCAATCTTAAATTTTGAACAGAATTATCTGCCTGGATAAGATAATTTACTGCTAAGGGTAAATCTCAGTCTGAGATGTCTGTTTCCTGCAGGTCTGTTAAACACTGAATTCTTGTTCTTTTATGTTCTCTCTTCAGTGCATGAGAACAGACCTTTGCTATTCCCATGGTGCTGTCATTTGAGCTTTTAAACCTTAATGATCCCTTTCACTTGTGAACAAGAAACAAAAGCTCTTACTCTTTGAATTGAATCACTTTAGTTCTTCCTTTAATTTTTTTCCTTTCTGTCTTCTCATAACACAATAATCTGAGGGACCTTTTGGAAGTATTTAGATGCTACCTCTTAGGAAGCAGGAGGCTTGCTAACCAAGAGGCTTGTTCTTCCTAAGCAAGAGGCTTAGATTCAGATTACTGTGATCTTGTCTACTAACCCACGCTTGGAAACTAACCTTCATAGGGATAAGTAATTCCTTTTTTAGTACTCCCATCTCTAAGGGCAATCCAAACCACTAACTAGTTTGAACTGTAGTACAGATCCAGTGGCATGGACTCCAACCAACCCAGTGTTGGCAGGGGGGGGAAAAAAAATTATCCGAACGCATCCATGATGAATCTTGGACTTGAAGGAAACTGCTGGCAGTTTTGTCCTGAATATATACCATTTGTGTGCGGAAAAATTCCCAGCAGGCATTCAGCGTGTGACACAGACATCATAATTCATCTTACACCTGCCAGAGCGTGTGTACTGGGAACATTTTATTTGGATGGATTTGGACTGTAACTGGAATCATGTCCAATTTACTGAAAACAAAACCATTAATATCCAGGTGTCCTGTCATTAAAGGTTTTCCAGCTTTATATAACTCATAGTATTTATTGAAATTTCCTTTTAACCTGGCCGACGAGTAGAAGATGACAGCTGTATATTGAAATGGAGAATTACTTGCAGCTTGTAACTCCTAAAGAGAAAACTATGTAAGTTGCTGATAGTGTCCAATTTTGAAAAGCTGCAGACTTTATTTATGATAGTAGGCGCTATGTTGTATTTATGTGTGCACCTGCATCGTTATCTGATAAAGAGAGTGTGTGCCCATTTTTTTTTCTGCATTCTCGATGATGTTCCAATTTGTAGAAAGATTTCCATAAAAACAAACCTGATGTAATTATCAGATATTTATGCATACTATTTTTAATCTTCAGAAACGTCAATGGATTCTAGGCTTCAAAGGATACATGCAGAAATTAAGAATTCCCTGAAAATTGATAATCTTGTGAGTATATTTTTTAAAAACTGATGTATGTGCATAATTCCAATAGGAAGTACTTGGCATGCATGTTTGTTTTTAAGTAATATTTTGAGAATAAATGGAATTTTTTTCTGTTGGAAATATAACTGCTGCTTAAATGAGTTCACTATGGACATGAAAAGATCAATGTCAGCAAGTAAAACTGATTTTGTTTGAAAATACTTCACAATAAATTATTTACCTGAAACATTCGACAGAATTCTATCAAAAGAAGCAGCTGTACCAGCTCAGCCTGATCCATGCAGAAGCACTAGGACACAATGAGTGCAGTAGTGACAAGACTCCCTGATGCAAGGGATGGAGGCCCCAGTTTGCTGACCCCATCATTTGTCAAGGGAAGTCTGCTGCTTGCTGGGAGATCAGATTGGCAACATCACTGAGAGATGGTTGAGGCTTGTCTGGCCTTAGGATTATTTGTTATCTGCTGCTACTTTTCTCTGTTGGGCACTAGTGATATGGTCAGGGGAGACCTGCAAAATATCAAGCATGACTGCGTGACTCTGAGGGTGATGTTGAAGATATGGGGACCCAGGTGATGGTCCCTTTCATAAGGAAAGGACTTAGAGAATCATAGAATAGAAACATGGAATTGTTTAGTTGGAAAAGACCTCTAAGATCGTCAAGTTCAACTGTTAGACTAGCACTGCCAAGTCCACCATTAAACCATGTCCCTGAGCACCACAGCTACACATCTTTTAAATACGTCCAAGGATGGTGACATCACCACTTCCCTGGGCAGCCTGTTCCAGTGCCTGACAACCCTTTTGGTGAATACATTTTTTCCTAATATCCAATCTAAACCTCCCCTGGCACAACTTTGAAGCTGTTTCCTCTTGTCCTCTCACTTCTTACTTGGGAGAAGAGGCTGCTGCCTGCCTCACTACAGGTATTCTTTCAGGTAGTTGTAGAGAGTCACACAGTCTCCCCTCAGCCTCCTTTTCTGCAGGCTAAACAAACTCTGTTCCCTCAGCCACTCCTCACAAGACAGCCACTCCTCCTAGACCCTTCAGCAGCTTTGTTGCCCTTCTTTGGACATGCTCTAGTACCTCAATGTCCATCCTTGTAGGGAGGGACCTGAAACTGACCAGTAGAGAGAGAAGGTGAGGAAGAAAAGGATGAGAAAGTGAGGAAGTGGTAGAGCCGGATGGCAATGAAATCATGCAGGGTGATGTAAACAGAATTGGCCATGTAGTTAACGTAATTCTTCAACAGAACAGAATTGCAATGGCATCACCACAAGCACAGAAGTGAAGAAGTGCTAGCAGGACAGCATTATGAAGAAAGCTCTCATAACCTTTTTGGAAAGTCACCACAACTGGGTGCCTATTTGAAGTGGCTGTACACTAATGCATTACAGCATGGTGAGCAAACCAGAGGAACTGGACATCTGTCTGCAGTTGCAGGGCTATGGTTTCATTGGCATCACAGAGATTTGGTGGAGGTAGTTCATGAGACTGGAGCCTTGCCATGTGTGTATACAGGCTCCTTAGGAAAGATGGGCACTGGGGAGACACCAGTGGGAATGTGTAGAACTCTGCATTGGGACAAATGATACGACAACTGAGAGTTTATAGGTCAGAATTAGTGGGCATGTCAATATGGGTGACATTCTGAGGATGTCTCCTGCAGATCACCTGACCAGGTAGAAGTAGAGAATGAGATAATCTTAAGGCAACTGTGAGACATCTCTGGTCCAAAAGCTCTGGTCCACATTGAACCATGCCAGTATCTGTTGAAGGAACAACATGGGCATAATACAGTAATCCAGGAAGCTTCCTAACACAGGTGATCAAAGAGCTGACGAGGGAAGATGACCTGTTGGACCTGATTCTTTTAAACAGGGAAGTTCTGGTTAGGGATATGAAGGTCAGGGCCAACCTGGGCTGTAGTGACTGAGATGGTGGAGTTCAGGATCTTGGCAGTGAGCATGGCAAAAATGAGCACAGCCCTTGACTCAGGAGTGCAGACTTTGGCCTCTACAGTGATCTGCTTGGAAGAGGGATCAGGAAATATGGCTCACTTCCAGTGATTACCTCTTTCTCAAGACCGATTCCCCTTGACAAGCAGGAAAATAACCAAAGGTGACAGGAGGGCTGATGGATGAGCAAGGAGCTCCTGACTATAGTTAGGACACAAAAAAAGGAAGCATGCAGGAAGTGGAAGCAGCGACAGGTCACCTGGGAAGAAAATGCAGACACTGTCCAAGCGTGGAGAGTTGTGCTTAGGGAAGCCAAAACCCACCTGGAGTTAAATCTGGGGAGATAAATGAAGGACAAGAAAGCTTCTCCGAGTACATCACCAGGAAAAGGAAGGCTGGGAAATGTGGGCCTGCTGCTGGGTGGGGTAGGGGATCTAGTGGAAAAGGACAAGGAGAAGGCCAAGGTACTCCATGCCTTCTTGACTTCAGTTTGCTCTTATAATTCCTTTCAGGAATCCTAGGTTTCCTGAGAGCAGTGAAAAGTCAAGAACAAGAAAGACTTTATGCTCAGTGGACAAAGATAAAATGTTCGAAATGTTCAAACCAAGTGGTTCCCGGTGCAGAATAAACCTAAGAGTGCTGAGGAAGCTGAATGTCATTGTGCATCCACTGCAGTTTATTTCTGAAAAGTTCTGGTGATAAGGGGGAGGTTCCCAAGGACTGGAAGAACGTAGATGTCACCATCATCTTCCAGAAGGAGAATCTGAGAAACCACAGCCCAGTCAGCCTCACATTCATTCCTTGGAATGTGATGGGGCAAATCTTCCCAGAAATTGTTTCCAATAATACAAAGGACAGTAAAGTTTCTGGGAGTTGTCAGCATGGGTTGATGAAGAGAAAATTGTGCTTGACCAAACTGACAGCCTTCTATGAGATGACTGGCTTGGTGGATGAGGGAGAGCAGTGGGTGTTGTTTATATTAAGTTTAAAAATACTTCTGACACTGCTTCTCATAACAGCCTCATTGACAGACTGATGAAGTCTGGAATAAATAAGTGGATAGCCAAGTGGACTGAAAACTGGCTGAACTGCAGGGCACAAAAGGCTGATCAGTGGCAAGGCCAGTCACCAGTAATGAAAGCTGTTAAAACATCGTTACTAATGCCTGAGATGGTGGGACAGACCATATCTGTAATAAGTTTGCTGATGGTGCAAAACTGAACATAAATACTTGATGGGTGTGCTGCCACCCAGAGCAACTTGGACAGGCTGGAGAAATGGGCTAACAGAAACTTCATGGAGTTCAACAAAGGTTCAGGTTCTGCAGCTGGGGAGGAATTAGCCCATGCATCAGCACAGACTGGGGACTGAGCGGCTGGAAAGCAGCTTGGTGAACACCAGATTTGCTATGAGCCAATAATGTGTTCTTGTGGCTAAGGTAGCCAACAGCATTTTGGTCTGCCTTATTAGAAAGAGTTGCCTAAACATGGAAGAAGGTAATCATTGCCCCTGGTACTGGTGAGACACTGGATTCTGTTTTGGGCTTCCCAGTACAATAGAAACATGGATGTACTGTGGAGAACCCAATAGAGGGCCATGAAGATGAAATAATGGCTTGGAGCATGTGTCATAGAAGGAGAGGCTGAGAGAGTTGGAAGTGTTCAGCCTGGAGAAGGATGAGAGGGGAATCTTCTCCATGTGTAGTAAGTAAAAAGCTTCATTCCATCTCTGCCAGTCCATCCCCTGCCTGACCAACCTAGTGTCTTTCTACAGTGGAGTGACTGCATCAGTGAACAAGGGAAGACCTACGAGTGTCATGTATCTGGACTTCAGCAAGGCCTTTAACATGGTCCCTCACAAGATCCTTCTTTCTAAGTTGGAGAGATATGGGTTTGATGGGTGGACTGTTCAGTGGATAAGGAATTGGCTGGATGGTTGCATCCAGAGGGCAGTAGTCAATGGCTTGATGTCGAGATAGAAAATGGTGACAAGTGGTGTCCCTCAGGGGTCTGTACTGGGAGCAGTGTTGTTTAATATCTTCATTAATGTTATTGACAGTGGCACTGAGAGCACGCTCAGTGAGGTTGCTGATGACACCAAGCTGGGTGGTGTGGTCAATATGCCAGAGGGATGGGATGCCATCCAGAGGGACCTGGACAAGCTGGAGAAGTGGGCCCAGGTGACCCTCATGAGGTTCAACAAGGCCAAGTGGTGTCCTGCACCTGGGCCAGGGCACCCAGAAGTATCAATACAGGCTGGGGGTAGACATGCAGAGATGAGAGCAGCCCTGTGGAGAAAGACCAGGGGGCACTAGTGGATATGAAGCTGGACATGAGCCACCAATGTGCAATTGCAGGAGAAGAGGCAATGAATGAACACTGGTAGCACCACAGGAAATACTGCTTAAACAAAATAAAAAGCTTTTTTACAATGAGGGTTGTCAGGCACTTGCTATGTTCATTCTAAATATTTACACCTTGGAATCCACTTGGAAGTTTGGGCAATGACAACGGATGGAAAAGGACCAGTGCTGTATCTTTTTTTAAGCCTATTTTAATTTCTGTGCCTTTGGTGCTTTAGAACAATACCTACCAGGTGTTCTGAATTAGGGGTTATTTGTGCTTTTGTTACTGTTCTGTTTTTTTTTTTCACTCACACCTCAAATCATGAGACCACTTGAATCCTGGAGGGGATGCAAATCATCAGAAGTCCACATCTATTCAGACAACTGGAGGAGGGAGTAAAAGGCTTAATTCCATTTCTGCCTTTATGCACTGCTGAAAGTACAAATTCTCAATAGTACTGTTAACTGGCCAAGGAGAGCTGTGCGAGTGACATCAGTTTGAGGACTTTCCCTAACTGATTACATGGTCCTTTCAAAGTATTGTTGCATGGATGGTGCTGAAAGGGATTCAGCCTTTGGTTTAGTTATCTCCATTTTGTGGGTGCCATTTGAACAGTGAGAAAAGATGAGTGTAGGTGAAGTAGTGGCATGAGAAGCAACAAGCTGCTATAACCGAGGAAGGCAGCATTGTGTTGGGTGTTGGAGGAAAGGTATCTGGTAATGGGAGCAAGGGGTAGTCCTGTGCTGGACACAGCTGATTCTAGCTGTCTCCAGCAGACCCACTGCAGGGCATGGCTGAGCCCCTCAGCCAAGATGGTGGTGCCTCTATGAAACTTAGTTAAGAAAGGGCAAAACACACTGAGCAGAGAGGGAGTAGAAGGGGAGGAAAGAGTGTGAAATAGCAGAGGGAACACCAAAGTCAGAGAAGAAGGGGTGCTTAATGTTGCTGGAACAGGTATTCCCATGCAGCCTGTGGAAGAGACCATGAAGGAGTTGCTGCCTGTGGAGAGCCCGTTGCTGGAGATTTCTCTTGAAGGACTGCAGCTTTTGGGGATAGCTCAAGCTGGAGCACAGAGGAGAATGTGATAAGGAAGGAGTTGCAGAGAGAAACTGATGCAACAACCATCTGCTCCCCCTGCACTGCTTGGGGTGGGCTGAGGAGTCTGGAGTGAAGTTGAGCATGGGAGAGGAGGGAAGAAGTGTTGATTTAACAGTTGTCTTTGTTTCTCACGACCCAAATCTATTTTAACTGGTAACAAGTTACTTTTTCGCCAAGTAGAGCCTGTTTTGCCCACAAGTGGGCATCTAGCTGCTCACCAAGGCTAACCCAACGCAGTGTTAATTATGAAACATTCATTTCCATTGTGGCCTATTCTTCTATTATTTTATTTCAGTCTATGCCAATACTTTTGTCTCAAAAAAAAAATAGTTCACCTTAAATAAAATTTAGAAAACATATACCTTACAACTTAGTGGTTTGCCTTGAATAAATCACTCTGTCTATGACTCAGGCAGTAAATTTGCCTGAAATAAGTAAAAAAAACAAAACCTGAAAATGCCCCAAACCCCACCAAGCCTGTGATTCAGAGGTGTAATGAAGCAAATAACTTGGAGTACTAGGAAGAACATTGGTTGTAGAGCTACAGTAAGGACACTTAGTTTATCATAATTGTATTTATCAAGTAAACATGATAGTAAGACTTCTGCTGAGCATAGTCCTGATATGTTTGGGTTTTTTTTAAATACTAATTTCCTGTAAAAAACAGAGCTACAACTTTATAGAACGATGCAGATTATTATTATGACATGCTGGTGATGAATCTTGTTAGTTCTAAATAGGAAGTAAAATAAGCAAGAGGAGCTGAAGATAAGGAAGTTGAGAACTAAGTATTACAGGAAGAAGACTTTAGTACAGTGGTTCTTAGAAATGGATCAGAAGCCTACATCATTACTTCTGCGTGTTCAGCATACTGCTCATCAAACCTGCAAAATACACAAAGATGCAGTTCTGTATATTAACTGCAGTCCCCTTAAGATGCTTTGCTACCTTTTCAATGGCAACCTGTCACGGTTTGACTCGGGATTGGCAATTAAATCAGAGACAACAATGCTCTCAATCCCCTCCTCCTCCCACCCAGGTAGGGAAGGAGAGAGAGAATAAAGGAGAGAGTTTGCTAGATTGAAAACTAAATTAGACAGCTTTAATTATATGTACAATTATATGCAAGTATGTTCAGGAATGTGCAAAAGCCTCTTGCCTCCACCCACTCCCAGCAACTCCCCCAGCACTCTCCTGAGCTGTGAGCAGTTCTGAAGTGTCTCAGCCCGCAGGCAGGAGATAAGGCAGAGCAGACAGGGGCTGGGTTGTGAGGTCAGAGCTTAGGGTTCAATGGTGATGGATGGATGGAGTCCTCCCCGGATGCCGGCCATGGATGGAAGAGAAGGGAAGAAGAAGCAGGAAGGAAGTTGTCTTCTGTGATCTCTGACCTTCCTCAGAGCTTAAGTAGATACATGGAATGGAATCCCTTTGGTCAGTTCTGCTGTCTGTCTAGTCCAGCTCCCTTACCGGGGGGTCACAGATACAATTCTCCTGCCCCAGTAGCCTCTGTAGTGGCAGAGCTAAGAAGCGACCTTGGAGTCTCAGCAGAAACATAAACATTCCAGTGTTACCAGTCCACCAGCTGGAACACTTGCTGCTAGTTAAAAGAGAGCTTACTGAAGGAAAAAAAAATCAGTAAAAGGAAAATTAGCTTCATCCTGGCTCAACCCAGGACACAAGCTGACTGTGGAGAACGGCTTCAAGCACAGACATACTAGAACTGTGAAACAGGCATAAAACTGGAGTTTGTCTCTTTAAAGTATAAAATTAATTATTTTTGTAATTTTAAGTTACTCAGCATCTGCCTTTTGTTATGGAAGTAGCGGAAAGGCAACTGATATTTTTTGTTTACAAGTTTAACTATATAAATTGTTTTAAAATTAGTACCTTGTCAAATTAAGAATATTATAGGAAGTTATTACTGAGCATGGAAACGAATTTAGGATGGTTAATTAAGGCTTTTTAATATGCAAGTTAAGTCTTCAAACCAATTTCTTGTTTATATACAGGATGTGAACAGGTGTATTGAGGCTCTTGATGAGCTTGCATCCCTTCAAGTCACAATGCAACAAGCTCAGAAACATACAGAGATGATTCTGACTTTAAAGAAGGTGAGATCTGCAGTGTTAATTAAAGTACCCTCTGTGATTTCTTAAATTGCTATCAGCATTACTTACTATTGGAGTACTGTGTCCAGTTCTGGACCCCACAATTCAAGAACGATGTGGACAGATGGGAGAGGGTCCAAAGGAATCCATGAAGATGATGAAAGCACTGGAGAACCTGCCCTATAAAGAAAGACTGATGGGGTTAGGTCTTTTCTTCCTGGAGGAGTTGCGGGTGGGACCTCATCACAGTATTCCAGGACTTAAAGGGCAGCTACAAAGAGAATAAAGGCTCTCTTCACAAAGAGCCACATGAGAAGACACAGGGCAATAGATACAAGTTGTACTGGGAGAGGCTTCATCTCGATATGAAAAATAATTTCTTTACAGTGAGAGCTATTGTCCATTGGAACAACCTTCCAAGGGATGTGGTGGAATCCCATCACTGGAGGTTTTCAAGATGCGATTGGACAGGGTGCTTGATAATCTTATCCAGGCATCCTTTCCCGTGAAGAGTTGGACCAGATGGTATTTCGAGGTCCCTCCCAACCTGGGCTGTTCTGTGATACTTCAGAGAGTGTAGAAGTCTATGACCTGAGCTTAAATTAAGAATTTCATCTAACACATGATGGAGTCACTCAGGTATTTAAATACCTAAGTAGAGCTCATTGTTTTATTACTTTGATTTCAGATACGGAAATTCAAAGTTAGCCAAGTTATTATGGAGAAATCTACAATGCTATATAACAAGTTCAAGACCATGTTTCTGGTTGGGGAAGGAGATTCTGTTCTTTCCCAAGTGCTAAATAAATCACTTGCTGAGCAGAAGCAGCACGAAGAAGCCAACAAAACCAAAGAGCAGTGGAAGAAAGGAGCAAATAAAAAAGTGGAAAAGGAAAAGGACCAAACAGGTAAGTTACTGTGGTTTTACTTTCTTGGCATACAAAAGACCTAGTCTCCATCAATTTCTGAGCAGTTTCAGAGATTCCTTGATGTAGGAATTCTGCCCATCTGTTGCATGTCTTTACATATCTGAAATAGTAAAGAATAATATTATCATAACTAAGTTTCAGGTTCAAGAATATAATGTTTTCCATGGCTCTTTTACCTTTATTGCCTGAAGGGAAGGGCTTTTGCAAGAATTGAGTTTAGCATTTCTCATTTCTCTGTAAATTTTCCAACGTTATTACCCTGTGGAATAAAGAGATTTTAAACGTGCTGTAGAATAACATACTACCTTCCATTCCTTAAGTACCCTCTGGATGCCTAGACTTCCATATATGCTTTTAAGTGCTTAATTTCCTTCAGTAGCCTCTTCCTGGATCATGAACACTACTATGTGTAGCAGCAGCTCTTAATCAGTTACGTGCTACTTCTGTTATGCAACTTGAGTAGTTCAGTCTAACAGTAAAGAAATAATTATCATTTGGGGGAAACTAGGGCATTTTGCTCTCAGCAGTACTATTCCGGATTAATCGTGAGCACTTGTACAAGTACGGCGTGATAATTGAAAGCTTTCCATAGTAAGCATGCTCTACAGTAACTCAGGTCAGTTATTTAAGAAAAATAAGTACATAAAATAAATGTAGTGAAAAAAATACTTGCATTTCTAAATAGAGGAACAAAATGAGACAGAGACACTGGAAAGCTGTGTTGCAAATGAATCCTTGAATATGTAGGAGGTCTTCCCATCTATTAAAATTCTTTAGATCCTGATCTCTGCAAGCACTGGAGGGAAATTATATTTACTTTAAACTTGAATCCTGGGAGCAAAAATGTTTCAGAAACTGTTTAGTAGTTATACCACCTGGCTCTGGAGTAAACAAGTTTCTGTAACTAGGGTGATTGACGATGCTATGGATTCCTAATAACTGTGGTTGAAATGCCGCTGTATTTGTAACTGCTAAGAAAGCAAGGATGATGATGAAATCCAACCAGTGGTGAGAGAAGTACATATCATGTAGGAGAGGTTTCACAGAGATCTTTCCCTAACCCAGTGATCAGCACAGCTAGAACTAACAAAGAATCTAAGCGGAAAGACTTCTTACACATAATGTAACTACTAATGAAGTTACTTTCCAGGTAAGGTTAACACCAGATTTCAACAGAACACACTGAAATACCATAGTGTTGCCTAGTGAAATGGAGAATGATCAGAAGTTTTATCAGAGCAGGGGGATATTTAATGGATATTTAATTATTTCTTTATTTGGTACAAAGAGAAATTCTGGTTCCCTACGTTCATGATTCTGCTCTTTAAAAAATGGAACTGCTGAACTCTACAAAGCACAATTCCAGCTGTGTGTCTTTCAGCTGAAGTACAGCTTCAGACTGTCTCCTGTGTAACAAAGGATCATAGCATTGCTTCATTGAATTCCTCCCGTGACATTCAAGTTCAGGACTGATTCTGAGCAAGTCTAAATAGATCAACTACTAGAATGTCATCTTAAAATGATCTTGTCTGCCTTAAGCACCTCTTAGTCTTTAAGTATTCAGATGAGTATTGTTTTGTATTTTTTTGTTGCTGTAGCACAGTAGTTTAGTTAGAGGGGTTTTTGGTAAACCTGTAACTTAAAATAAAATGGACTGTTGATTCTGACATGAAAGTGACATTCCTCAACAATTAATATAACTTCACTGGCTTGTAATACCAGAGCAAAACATGTATTCACCACAGAAATTTTAAAGAGGTTAAATATTCCTGCTTATTAGACTTCACTAAATGCATCTTCTACATAGTGCTTTGATTCCTGCTTGACAGTTTCATCCTGTAACTAAACACTTTTACTCCATTTATATATACCGTTTGTCATATTTTAATTATATATGTATTTGTTAAGAGTTAACAGTAAATAAGAATCCATGGATCTCATATCTTCCCAGTTAAAGTATCAGAAATCCCCCCCAAATTGTCTGACTATGTTAGAGTGCTAAGTAGAATTTACCACTGAAGTATATGCTCTCACGACTTAGAATATAAATAAGCATTAGGTCTATTACCTGTAGCTCAGCAAGCACAAAAGGAGCTCAAGGTCGCAGGAAATACACATACTGTTCAATTCCCATTGTTAAAATTATGGGATGAGGCTCCTTGCATGGAATTTTCAGAAGTTGAAGCTATATCAGTTACTGATTTTTGTATTGTTTCAGCTGCAGGGTATCAACGTGAGGGGAAAACTGTTTGAGTTGATGAAGGTAAAGAAATTACCTGGGGCTTTTTATAGCACAGTTTTGCTGCCTGCATTACCGTTTTTTTTCCCTGCCCTTTCATTTTAAAGGTTCAAAGGTTCTGAACGGAGGGTCTGAAGCTCAAGACACCAGCCAGTCACAAAACAGTGGAGAGAACACCGAGGAAAAGAAAGATAGGCATGAAGTTGGCAGTAAGAAAAAGTGAGTTAATAATCCTACTGGGCTAATGTTCTGTTCTGCACTAGCAAAATGATGTAAAATAGAACAGCGGTAGATTGAAGTTACTTAACCATGTTGAGGTACTGTTCAGAGAGTTTTCTCTCAACTTCA
Source organism: Hemiprocne comata (assembly GCA_020745705.1). Taxonomy (NCBI): domain Eukaryota; kingdom Metazoa; phylum Chordata; class Aves; order Apodiformes; family Apodidae; genus Hemiprocne; species Hemiprocne comata. Next base: position 72,105,886 of record CM036616.1, on the reverse strand, counting down.
GAGAAATTTATAGGATGTCCTGTTAGGGCAAAATCAGCATGTGGTGACACAGGGCAAAGTATAAGCTTCCTCCTGTGTTTTAGACTGCTTGATGCTGCTGAGTTGGAAGCAAAGGAAGAACCCTGAACTAAGTCTTAATGAAGCTAATGAGATTTATCAGTTTGGGATTTTTTTCTGAAATCATGTATTGTAGTTAGTAGCCAAGCTAATTTAGCTAGTGTTCTGTAGTATAGCTATAGAATTGCCTAAATGCAGGTAAACAGCAGGCTGAAACTTAAACCTGTGAAGTTTCAGACCTCTGAATGCTTTATAGAGGTTGATGCATTTACCTTTCCAAACAAGAAGCCATAGGAGTGCTTGAATTCGTCAGGAGGTAAGTATGTATTCAAACCTTAGCCTCACTGAAAAATGCTGTTTTGTCAACAGGAACCAGCAGTGACTCTCTTGTAGAATATGAGAAACACCTAATAGAATTTAGTAAACAGTGAGGAAAAGGCCTAGAATTATCCTTGAGCTCAATTTGTTTTATTGAAGTACCACTCTGTTTTCTCTGAGCACTACTGCACCTTGTCCTCAGGCATTCTTTTTGTCCAGCAGTATGTATTCATGCAAGCTTTCCCTTCATCACTGTCTTCATCCAGGCCAGGAGAAACTGCAGTTACCTGGCTTTTTTTTTTGGCTGTCTGCCAAGTTAAAACTACGAATGATTTATTTACAATAAGGTAAACTTAAAACAGGGAAAAAACTAAACCACAAAAAAAACCCTGAAACCGTTCAGATGAAATTGAATTTGGTATTTGCTGAGAGGTAACCTCAGAACTACTGGCTTTTGATTACACAGCTTTCAGAAGTGATGTTTGGGGGTTTCCAACCAGTGATGCTGAATACTCATCTGGTCTGAAAAAGCAGCTTGTTACAGGACCATAACAAAGGCACAGGTGTAGGTTCCCAACAGGTTACACAGCCTAGCACACTGCTTCGATAGGTGATAGGGCCAAATCACAGTATGGTACTAAAGCAAGTGCAACACATGGGTTATTTGAAACCCATGGTAAGGCAGTTCAGTAATAACAGACTATACTTGGCCAAGTATTTAAAAATAAATTACTACCAAACTGGTTCTCCAGGTTGGAAATTTTTCATGGGCTGCGTTTTTCATTGTTCCTGCAGAACCTGAGAAGACTTGGATTTTTGAGTGGCAGAGAGGCAATCTCAGTCAGATTGCCCTTTAAATTTGTGATTAAAATAATTAAGAATATTTGGGTGCATAAATGACATCTCAATGGACAATGGTCAAAAGAAATTTAAGATAAAGTTTAGATAGTTCTATGCAACATGCCTGGGGAAAAGGCTGTTGAATACTGAGAATCTCAAAAAAAGCAACTTTGAGGCAAGACAATTTATATTTTTAGTACTTCAGTAATTGTGATTGTATCTATAAAACCTGCAACTGTGTCTTTTATGAATGAGCCAGTGGGGGTGTCATAATCTAATAAATAAATCTCTTTAAGTGTGTGTGGTGTTTGCTATTGCCTTGAACTCTACACTCCAACACATGCTTTGACTTACATAAAGAAAGAAACAAACCCTCTTTACAAAAATACTTCCATGGCTACTTGAGAGCAGCTTCTGTGGATGCTCATTGTTGGCTAACAGCTATAAACCAGATTTTCTAACACCTCTTGCAAACACCTTGCATGTTGAAAAATGCATATAAATTGGAGCAAGCCAGACAGGTGTGTCTCTCCATCACACAAACTTGGGGTTTTTTCAGTTTTTTCATTTTTATTTGCAATATTCTCTTTCTTAGAAGTGAGAAACTAGTAAGCAAAATAAATATGAACAGATTATCAATGTTCAAAATATCCCTGCAGTTCCCACTGATCACTATCTAGTAATTTAAACTTCTGAAACAACAGGGGGCTCTCTATTCAGTTCTGAAGTTTACTGTCTTAGATAATTGGAGGGAAGACATGTCTGTACCTTTTTGAAGATGTACTTCAGAAATTTGGGAAGACACAAGTTGTGTATCTTAATACTTCTGAAATGATTGGCACTTAAGAACATCTTTTCTGTTCTCATTTGGTAAAAATACATTCTGCTTCCTGAGGTTACCCTAATGTTTGGGACACCTCGTGACTTGTTCCTGTCTACCAAAAAAAGCTACAATTGGTAAGGTACGTTAAGCCAGAGTGCTTTTCCACTTGGCTGATCCACAGTTGTCAGCAGACTAGGGAGGACTGCCTGAATGGAACACAAACCACTTCTGAGTGGCTGCTGTTCACAGCCAGGCCCATACCTGAACGTGATGTTAACCACTCCCAGCTTAGCTTCACGGTTGGAGGTGGACAGATGGCTGGCATCACTGCCTGCTTCTGTCCTCCAGCTGCGCATGTACGTCACCATCACTTCCTGTGGACTGTTCACATTCATCTGCAGTAAGTCTTGCCCTCTGCGTTTTTATATGGTCATTAATTTTGCTTTTTTTTTTGTTTCTAGGACATGTGGTGAAGAGAGAGAGCTTGAAAAACCAGCAAAAGAGTCTGCCTTTGAAAGCAAATGACACCACTGGAATCTTTTTTTAAAGTACAAACTAAAGACGATTGTTAAGTTTTGCATTTGAAATCTATAGACTGCTGAAAGTTTTAAATAATTTTATAAGCATAGTATTTTAAAGTTAAATTTTGTGGAATAAAAGCCCCTTTAATCTTGGTTTAAAAGTATTTAAACACTTTTTTGCCAATAGTTTGTCCAGTATTAACAGGTAACACATTTCAGAAGATGAAAATTCCAGTTAGAAAACAAAGTGCTTACATGTTACAGGTTTTAGAGTTGTAGTATATTTTTACCTGACTACTGTATGTTTGTCTAGCTAATAGCAGGAAAAAGTGTAAATACTTTTAACTGCCCTGTTGCTTCATTTGTATGAAACCTCATCTGTTCCTATGATACTGACCTCTGTGCAGTTTTCAACTCTTGTTGGGGATGTCTTTTCACTGTGTTTTGTAGGAGTTGAAAGCGGCATTTTTATAGCTGTTATAATGTTAATGTACAAGTATACTTAATCACTTTTTTTAAACAAGGTTAGTTCTGTTCTTGCGAAACTCATTGTGCCAATTTGCTGCAATGTAACTTTATGGTATGCTTTTGGTATTATAAGTATACTAGGAAGAAATGTGGTGTTTTCACATCAGCAACCTGTTGATGCACCTATTGGAAAACACTGTCTTTAACCATTTATGGAATTAAAGAATTTAAACTGATAAAGACAGCCTGGTTCTTAACATTGACTTGTGTAGACAAAAACATTCGCTGGAACAACAAATGTCTGGTCTTTTAGTACTATTTCTTTTATTGTCTTGGTATTAACATGGGGATTTCTAACTTTTAACAGAAACACTGGTGAAATGTTGTTTTGTTGTTTTTTTTTTATGCCTGAAATGCCTGTGGCCAGCAGGAGCAGGGAAGTGATCATGCCCCTGTACTTGGCACTGGTGAGGCCACACCTTGAGTACTGTGTTCAGTTCTGGGCCCCTCACTATAAGACAGACATCAAGGTGTTGGAGCAAGTCCAGAGAAGGTCAACAAAGTTGGTGAAGGGTCTGGAGCATCTGAAGGAACTGGGGTTGTTTATTGTGGAGAAAAGGAGGCTGAGGATAGACCTTCTTGCTCTGTATGGCTACCTGAAAGGAGGTTGTAGCAAGGTGGGGGCTGGTCTCTTCTCCCAAGTAACAAGCGACAGAACAAAAGGAAATGGTCTCAAGTTGTGCCAGGGAAGGTTTAGATTGGATATAAGAAAAAATTAATTACCCTTTCAGTGAATAAAGCACTGGAATAGGCTGCCCGGGGACGTGGTTGAATCTTCATCACTGGAGGTGTTTAAGAAACATGCAGATGTGGTGCTGAGGGACATAGTTTAAGCATTGGAGTTGGCAGAGCTGGGTTATGGTTGGACTCGATGATCTTAAAGGTCTTTTTCAACCAGAAACATTCTGTGATTCTGTGAAGGCATGAAAGGGAATGAAAACAGGTACAGGCTCCTCTGAAAAGTCTTTCTTGAAATACACACTTTGTCTAACATCAGAACTAGACACAACTTGGATGCAACTGGAAAATGGTATTTGACAGAGAGCAGCCAGGTTAGAAATTAGAGTTTAATAGTCGTAAGAATCTCGTTATGGGGATACTGGGGAAGGTGACAGTGTTCCAGGTGTATGACATATCACCTATTATGTTACTGCCTTCAAGGCAGACAAAATCATTACTACAGCCTGGGAGAGACCAGTACTTAGGAAGTTTTAACTTGCACTATTCAACAAGGAAAGAGTTTTCAGTATTGCAGCATGACCAAGCAACACGGTGCCAAATAACGGGCAGTCAAATTATTTATTGTTTACAAGAAATAGCATTTCTTGTAAATTGCTGTCATGGTGTCTTCAGTCAGCCCACCTGGGTTTTTTGTTCTTTTGTTATTACCTAGGGTAGTACGGACAGAAGGGATTTCTTATGTATAAAACAAGGCATACAGCTTTTCCCTATTTCAAGTTTAAAAACTTGGTACAATCTTTACTTTTTGCAGTCCTGCTCATACAGTAGTGTTGAGCAGCTGGGTATTCAGGAATAGGAAAAGGCAACTGCAGCACTCAATGCTTCATGACCAGGTGAAGGTCAGTAACTTCAGCACTGCTTTCAGACTTCCCTGTTTGCCAGACTCCGAAAAGACAGAGATTTATCTTGAGAATAATGCTCTTTTTTTTTTTTCCCCTTTTTTTTTTCTCACTGAAATAATGCGCCACTATGAGGTAACTCCTTATTCTGTCTCCTAATTCTGAAGAGATGAAAACTTTTCCCTAGCGCTGCCTTTTTGCTGGTTTTGTTGTTTGTTTTTTTTTCCTTCTTCCTAACAGACTAGAATAGTACACTGCATAATAGTTTTAGGTTCACAACCCTACTCTTCTCTTCATGTGCGTGGTGTAAATAACAACAAAAAAAACTAGTGACCAGAGGCAAAGAAAAAAGCATGAAAAGCCTGAAATCAGAACTCTACTATCTGATACTGGACAAGCAGTATTATGTTCATTGTGTTCAAAACTGCTGTTTATCTTCCCTAGTTTGCACTAGTTGTTACTATTTTTTAATGTAACTGGCAGAATCCATCACATGGATAAATAAGCCACTCCCTCCCAGACCATGTGTGCAACATGTCACTACACATAACCTGCTGCTTGCGTCTGTTTGAAGTAGTTTGACCAACTTTTAACTGTCCACTTACATAGTGGTACACCTAGATGTAACTGCTTCTACAGGTTGTCCTTAAGCAGAACCCACTGCGTTTATTTTTTGTGTCAATAATCCGTAAACTAGATGTAATGTAACAAGGAGGCAGGATTATAGGTTTGGGAATACAGCAAAGCCAACAGAATAGTATTTCAATATTCAACAACACTGTTCACCAGCAGCTGAATTTGTGGAGCCTGTTTTGCTGCATTTGTACAGCAGACTTCTTAGTATTAGAATATGCTGCATGCACTATACTGAGTACTTTTAAGTTCTACAATGCAAACATTGTTTACCATTATTATTACTCTGCTATCACATATGTCAATGGATAGAAGCACATGCACTTGTATGCATCTGTACCAATCTTAACAAAAACGATTTGTGCATCTCTACAAAGTGGCACTATTTCCACCCTGCCTTCCCGTCCAGAGTGGCAAGCAACCTAAAACTCTGTAATTTCTCAAAGGGGGAAGAAATGTGAAGAGTGCCTGAGGGAAGGCCTCCTTGTCACTGCCCAAAGAAGCATACTGATAAATGGTTTTTTGCACAAAACACAGTGGCACTCAAACACGCTGGCTGCCCTGGGAAATGAAAGTACCAAGCTACAGGCATTTAGAAAGGTTAATGATTCAATACTGAGGCCTATATTCATAAGGAAGAACCCACTTACAGATTACTGGAAGTTGAAATGCAGCATGGAAAGAAGTTTTGGTTCGCAGCACTAGCTGAGATGTTGCATACAGCAATCTCCCACACAAAGGTAAAACTGCACCAGTAGTTACTAAATGCTAACATTGCTTGCAGAGCTTTTCATGTGCATAATGAAAGGTGTTTATATAGCAAAACTGAATAGTTTTCAGATCTTGAAAACTGTACCTCAAGTTAAACCTTGGAAGATCAATAACTGTGGCAGCTCCCCATATGAAGCTGTCTTTGGCAGATGGCTGTGATGCTTGGTCTCCACAAATCTGGAGTTTTGGCAATCTCTAGCGTGTCACAAGAGAGTGCTGCTAAGGTGAGAGACTAACATGGCCATATGGCTAGACCATCCAGCATCACCATTCTCATTCATCTTCCACATACAGCTAGTTACTGTACACTGGATTTCATGTGTTTCTACATATAGCTAGTCACTAGATGTATTTTATTGCCTTAGGAAAATTAAACAACTTCCATTTTCATCCTCAAAAGTGTTCCTGTCAAGTTGTTGACTCAAAATAAAAAGGAATTCTCACACAGGCACTTCCCTTTGTATCAAAACCCCTTTCACCAAAAAAGAGGTACTGTGTATTTGACAGGTATTGTCAAGTGTTGACCAGCTAACACAGGTCTGTCACAACTGTTTCAGACATAATGGGTCAACCATGCCAATAGTTCAAAGGGCTAACTGAGATGGATGCAGAGATGAAGCTCCTGATTGTATGCTATAAGTCACGAAAGTCATGCTCTATCCATTCAGCTGCTTGGGCTTCTACTGCCTGAATTTGCTGCCTGTTGACAAAAAGTAACCTACATTCACAGAATCTCACTGGCTGTAGAAATGGTAACCTCACCTTCCGAGATGCCTGAGTATCCATGAGCTGCATCTCTTGAAAGACACAGATACAATTTCTGGGATCTGAGAACTGACCAAGCAGTCAAACAAATTCAAGTCTCCCAAGGAATAAGGCTGATTCTTTTTACAGATAGGAAATAAACAACAGCTAATGCACAATATTTAAAGCAGAGTTAGCTTTGACGGTAGCATTGCTACTTCAAGAGCTAAGTTTACTGCAGCTTAAAATGTTGTGCCAACACCAAACACAGAGAGGCTTCTCTTCTTCCTCAACACAAGAAACTGCATCTTGTATTGCTGTCTTGTTAGCAGGGCAAAAACTTTCCTTGGGGAGAGAATCTCCAAGACCTTTTGGAAGTTTGAAATAAGTTATAAAGGCTTAAACTATCTAATCACTAACCGTTTAAAAAAGACCAAATCAAAAAGCCCATCACAGATTAAGGTTAATGCTTTTTAGATTCAACAGATTCTGCTACATACTCTAGGCTTTTTGCTTTCCTCAGCACAGGAAGTACAGGCACAGGTCTTCACTCATCAGCAGACAGAATCATGTCATTTTCATTTAAATATACCTCAAAAGAATCTCAAAGTTCCATACCCTTATATCCCTTTTATTATAAGATGGGATTTATAAGGAAAAACATTGCTGATTGTCTTGTTTTAAAAACAACAAGCAGACAAAAAAAAAGGGAAAGAAAAACATTTTAAAAAAAGAAAAAAATCCAGACACAAATACCAAACACACATACAAGCATTATCAACAAAATTAGAAGTAATAAACCTGCTTGGAAGTTTTGATCACTGAAACACTAACAGCATTTAACAAGTAGCCAAACCATAAATACCCAGCTGGTGTCAGAGAAATGTAAACACAAATGGGCACCTGGGTGCAATGCTGGATTTTGCTCAGAGGAGTCATTCACAAAGACACATTAAATCAAGAGCAGACCCAGCTGTCCTGTGACAGCTCCTGGGAAGTAAAGGAGTAAAGTTAAAAACTTGATTTACTGTAACCTTTTTGCTCCATTTGTCATTTAAATTGAAACATGCAATATGAAATAGCAGAACACACAAAGAGCAGCTTCTAATATACGAGTTCTCTGTATTAGTAGTTAAGCACAGGATGCACTTAACTTCCACCCCCAGATTGTGGCCAGCTTCTCTTTGCCTTACTGGAAATATGGGACTGGCCCTAGCAAAATTTCTTAATCTGTATGGACATCAATTTTGGAGTATGTTTGACCATAACTTTCTGGAAATAAAGTAAATGGGTTGAGTGAAAGATGGCATACTGAGGCAGAATTAGTTTAATGAAACAATACATTCACATTTGGCTACTCTCTTCTCCCTACTGCTAAAGGAAGAAAGAAAAATAAAAAACAACCCACACTAAAAATCTACTGATTGCTGCCTCAGGATTCAGCATACAAAGCCATTAAACAGGCAAGCATGTATTTAGAAATAACGCCAGCTGTCCACATGATCTCGTTCCAATACTGGAGAGGACTGGGAAGCCTGTGCATTACCAGGAGACAGCTGAAAGAGGAGGAGGTTGCAGAAAGATGAAGAGGCAAACAGTGAAACTGCAAGCAGAGTTGTATGGTGGGAGATCTTTAAAGCAGCTGCTACAGCACCTCAAAGCAGTCCAGCCCCAGCAGTTTAACTGGCAGCAGTTGTGGTGGGCAGGGCACTCCCTCTCCTGCAGCTTCCTAAAGGGCAAGAGATCTGTCACCATCTGCTGTTTCCTGGACATCGAAGATCTCCACTAAAATCCTCTGAATTCCAGATGACTTTAAACAGCAAGGCACCGTATCAGTATACTCTGGTTTGGTAAGGAGAATTCCAACTTAACATCAGCCTAGCAAGTAAAAATTGGTCATGTTTTAATAAAAACAACAACACTCAGAATAACAGTGAAATTAAAAAAAGAAGAGCACAATGAAGACTACTTTATGAACAGTTAAAACTGCACACACTGTAAACAGTTAACAAAGTTACTTGAAAGGCAGGCTACAATTCAGTAACTCGTGAAGTGTAGTTTACCCTTCATGGAATCAGCCCTCAAGTGACAGAACGCAGGAACAGCAGTCACTTACAGATGCAAGCATCCCCCTTTGTAGTAACAGCCTTAGAAGTTAACAAGCACTCTGAGCTCTCTCAGGAAGAATTCTCGTCCCCACAAATTCAGTGTTCAGAGATGACAACTCTCAGTTTTCAAGATAAGATGCCCAAAAACCATGTTCTCATCCTTTGATGTTAATGGAGCCTTGGATGCACAGAACTTCTTAAAATCAGAGCTGCTCTTGCAAGATCTTCTCTCTTTAAACATCTGTATTTTTAGACTCCATAGTATCCAAACTATGTAGAGTGTAAAAGTGTATTATAAAGTGTATTAAAAGTGTATTAAAAAATGTAACTGATTAAAATAAAGTAGATGTCTGAGCATATTTTCCTATGTTAATTTATCTCGTAAAATCATACTTACTTACTCAGAGAAGCATACTGGAAAGATGTCAAGTGCAAAGTGCTCCTTTCCACCTCAGGGGAGAGGATTAACAACCTAGCCCAAAACCCAGCAGTATGCTCAAAACTCAAACTGATGGTTTCAACGGCCAGAGCAATGGACTCCCCAGTCTAGTTCATTGAATTCATGCTGGCTCTTGTCAGCTTCAGTTGAAAATCCCAGGATCAACATAAGGATATGCAAGAAACTCTCCCAGTTTATTGCCTTCTGCATCATAATGGAGCATCCGAAAACAAACATCACAGAAGAAACAAGGATCCTCTGGTGCCAGACTGTCTTTGTTGGTTACCCACCTGCAGGTTACAAAATACAAGTGGTTACCAGGTGAGTCATAGACATTTGTGACAAACATCTCAACATTTTACTCAGAGTTGGGGATGGCAGCAATTACCATCAGTAATAATGTTATAGTGATGAGGTATTACCTACATTGTATTCTCCCACCCCAGGTGTAAAGCTCTTTTCCAAACTCCACACCCATTCAGTGTGAATACCAGCTGCTAAAAAAAATTAACAGGAATATTCTGTCCACCCTATGACCATTTAAGTCATAAAAGATAAATCTGTTTTCCCCTATGGTGAGAAACTCTGATACTGAGCAGACACGTGACTGACCCAAACTACACTGAGTAACAACCAAATCTATTTACAAGTGTAAAAGATGGGCCTGGATGATGCAGACAAGGCAAGGAGAGAGAGGATTGCTGCACGCTCCAGCAAGCACTGAAGTTAACATCAACACAACTGCCACTACAAGGAGGGCCTGCCATGTCACAGAGCAACTAATTTATGGTAGCACTCAGAGGCCATGACAGCTCAAGGCCTCTAGTGATTAAAGATGCTATCTGGACAGATTAGAACATGCAGGACAGCCAGCCAAAGCAGCTCTGCTATCCATGGTTTAGCATCTCCCCACTTAAGCTTAGTGTTTAATCCTGGTTTTAATTTAATGCATTTACATCACCTCTGGTAATGCCCTCCGCATCCCATCTTTCCCTCATATTGACCCTTTGGCTCCACCTCCCCTTATGGCCAAATGCCTCACAGATAATAGCCACTTGCAAAGGCGTCCTAGGGCTCTGCTAGGAACACCAGGATGGGCTCCCATCACGAGTGGGATTGGCTCTTTGCCTGATTCCAGGGAAGTCTAAAGCCAAACAAGCAAGATAACAAGGACACAGCTGGTGTGTCAAACTGAGGCTGAGAGTGTAAGCTGCCCTGGGGGAAAGAAAAGGACAGTGGGTGAACCAATAAACAGTTCAGACCTCTAAAATCAGGGAGCCTAGCCTAGCCTAGCCTGTTGAGACTGTGTCTATTGAAAGGCTCCCTCATGTCTAAGAAAACAGCACTAAAAAGTATAAAAGAGCATTGAGTTCACATTCTCTTCTCTCAGCTGCAGAAAAATCTGTGCAGCACAAAAAGCTCCTTCAAGTACAGCTGCACAGCACTGAGTTTTCAGGTAGAAGTTAGGAGTTTACCTGTGGGTAAAGCTACATGCTTTTTAAAAATCTCTAGATTTCGCTCTATTAAAATGTGACAGATCCATACTTCCCTCTGCTTAGGGGCTAGATTTAATGAATGAATTTGAATCACATGCCTTGATGTAGGGGAAAAATGCAGCTTTTCCCCCCCCAAAAATAAGATTTTCAAAAGTAACTGACTGAGAGCTGAGCTCTCAGAAGAACCTGAGCCAAATAAGTAACCTCTTTGTCATTTCAGTTCTTTTGGTCAACCTGAACCACCTCCAAATGAACACTACCTGCAGAAGACCTTTTCCTGGGTAGGGAGAGGACAATTGCCTGAAGAGTGAGATCTCAGAATACTTGCATGAAGATTATTCACACACCTTATCAAATACATACAGAGCTTTGAGTTTTTTTGTGTAAGTCAGCACCTAGAAGACAACTTAAAAGGATCAAGAAGGTAGCGTACCTGGCTGTATACATTTTGCACACAAAACATTTTCTGGTACATAACCAGTGTTTCTTGATTAGCAAGGGATAGAGGCTCCTGTCCAGGCAATCACCATGATGAATGAGCCTTGAGGGAAATAAATAAATACACAAAACACAATCAAGACTCAGCCACAACCATGGACATCGAAGATAAGACATGATTTAAATTCCTGTGTAAACTATGACTATACTTGTGCTTCGCATTTCTTAACACAGATGAAGACCTGGAGATAGACTGCTAGTGGCACCATCTGTGGATTTCACAGTCAAGTAAATTCAGTTTGCACAGTCACTTAGGACTCTTCAGACCCCCTACTTTAGATGGTCTTTTCAAAGCTTTTATCTCCTAGACTAACAGGCAAAAACATCATCACGTGAATGTTTAGAGGCACATAAACCTGAGACCATCTACCTGCAACACGTATGTCCTTCTCTGGGTTATACTCCTCTTGGGAGGCAACATTTATTAACAATGCTTAGGTACACCAGGCTTCTGGGAACTGAAAATTATCTGTCACCCACTACAATCAGAGGAGTGCTCTCTCCACCTGTTATGCACCGAGTAGAGCGTACACAATAGTTCCACTGAAGATGTGGTAGCCAACTCAATCACTATCACCTCCCCATTTTCTTCCTTGCCAATCCACCTCAGCCCACTATTTCCATAATTTTCTCTGTTTTCTTTTCAGTTCCTGCCCCTTCTAACAAGTCCAGTTGACTCCAGCCAGAGGATGCAGCAATCACACACCGGTGGAGTTAACAGTCCTGAGGGACACGGGTCAGGCAAAGAGTAAAGTCAAGACCCTGAATTTTAGGAAATGTTCAGCTGCTCAAGGAATTAAGTCAGTAGAACCCCCTGGGAAACTCCCCTCAGGGTCAAGGGAGCAGAACAGAGCTGGCAGATCTTTAAGGACACTTTCCATATAGAACTAGAGCTCCTGATCCCCCGGTGTAAGAAATCAGGAAAAGAAGGCAAGAGACGAGCACAGCTGAGTCGAGACTTACTGCTCAAACTAAAGGGCAAGAAGGAAATGCACAGGCAGTGGAAGCAGTGACAGGTATCCTGGGATGAGTATAGGGACACTACCCGGTTGTGTAGGGATGGGGTCAGGAAGGCCAAGGCATGACTGGAGCTGAACCTGGCAAGGGACACAAAGAATAATAATAATACCAGCTTCTTCAGGTACATGAGGAAGGTCAAAGAAAGTGCAACCCAGCTGGTGAAACTGATTACAACAAAATGTGGCTGGGGTACTTTTTTACCTGTCTTCACTGCTAACCTCTCTTCTCACACTGCTCGAGTAGATGGACTTCAAGACAGGGAGTAGGGAGGCAAAGCCCCTCCCACTGTGTCCTGTTGTGATAGGACAAGGGGTAATGGCTTTAAACGAAAAGAGGGTAGATTTAGACTACATATAAGGACATTTGTTTTATGAGGGTGGTGGAACACTGGCACAGGTTTCCCAGAGAGGTGGTAGAAATGCCATCCCTGGAAACATTCAAGGTCAGGTTGGATGGGGCTCTGAGCAACCTGATCTAGTTGAAGATGTCCCTGCTCATTGCAGGGGCGTGGGCTAGATGATCTGTAAAGGTCCCTTCCAACTCAAACCGTTCTATGCTTCTATGATCTAAACCCATTATTTTTCTCACTTTTACTCTTCCAATTCTTCCCTGAATCCCACTGGGGCACAGTGAGCGAGTGGCTGTGTGGTGCTTAGCTGATGGCTGGGGTTAAACCATGCCAGTCCTTTTTTTGGCACCCAGCATGGGGCTCAAAGCACTTGATATAATGACAGATTTGACTGGAATGTGCCAGATCAAATTTATAGCTGTTATTGCAGTTTAGCTATTAATTGATAGGCTCCTCTGCTTGCATGGGGCTTGCCTGCCTTCCTGTAAATTAGTCTTGTGCTCGTTAGTGGCTACTTTTTGCTTTTGCTGCTTGCTGTACTGCTGATCATCTTACTCTGCTGTGTCTGGTAACATTGTGGCAACAGCAATGGCCTTGTGCTGGGGCTAACAGATGGCCAGGGCATTGCAGCTGTTTCTGTGCTGCTCTACTGGACAGGCTGGAACTCCAGTGTGAACTCGAGTCAAAAGGAATGTGATCTGTGGATGAGTCCACACTGGAGCAGGACTCTGCGATGCGTTTATGGTTGTGCTAAGACCATGCCAGAGCAGGTACACCTCGAAATGTCTTAGGTCATGGCTATGCCTGTGCCGCAGCAGGTGTACTTCTGAAGGGTTTGTGGCTAAGTCCACACCAGAGAAGATACACCTTGAAGTACCTGTGGCTGTGGCTAAGCCCATGCTGCAGCATGCACACCCAGAAGCATTAGTGGCTGTGCGCGAGGTCACGCTGAAGCACCTCAAAGTAGGTGGCCATGGATAAGCCCATGGTAAAGCAGGTACACCCCCGGAGGGACTGAAGCCACGGGTAAGGCCATGCTAGAACAGGTTTACTTTTGAAGGGACTGTGGCTGTGGGTAAGGCTACACTGGAGCAGGTATATCTCTGAAGGTACTGTGGCCCATGGAGAACGCCATGCTGGAACAGGTGCACCTCAAGCAACTGGCTGTGGATACGTCTATGCCACAGCAATATACTCCTGGCAGGACTGTACCTCATAAATAAGGCTCCTCTGGGAGCAGGTACACTCCTAAGGGACTGCAGCCTGGGGATAGATTCAAGCTGGAGCGGGGAAAAGGGGAGGAGTCCATTGCAATATTAAACCCTACGGCCAGGTCCAAATGGACTAGAGGTGGAGATTGTACTGGAAATACCTTTAAATTGTTGTAACCCAGGATTTGAGTTGTATGTTACAGGAATTACCATTAGCTGTAACCACTTGCAACAATGGAGGTCAAGCCTTACAAGAAGCAGTGCAAGTGAGTACTAAGCTGGCTTTGGTGCCCAGTAGCTCCAAGCAACACACCATCTCTCCTGTCCTGACTGACCACCGTAACAGAGTCCAGAGTCATTGACTAAATGAACTCTATCAGCATTTTACAGGTGTTTCACAGGAGTGGTCCACAGACTAAGGGAATGATTTCTTCGTATTATATCAAAGGATGGGAAGGGTGGTGGTGGTTAATGAGGATGTATTGGATAGTGTGGGAGCATGATGTAAAACGGTATGGAGTAAGAGGTAGAGAATGTGCTGGTTTGTCTTCCCATGTAACCGTTATGCTCGATAAAGCCCTGCTTTCCTGGAGATGGCTGAACACCTGCCTGCTGAGGGGAAGTAGTGAATGAACTCCTTGTTTTGGTTTGCTTGTGCATGAGGCTTTTGCTTTATCTGTTAAACTGTCTTTATTTCAAATCATAAGTTTTCTCACTTTCTGAGGAGTTTACTCTTCTAATTCTCTCCCCCATCCCACTGGAGGGGAGTGAGTGAGTGGCTGTGTGGGGCTTAGCTGCCACCTAGGGTTAAACCACAACAATAACCTCAAAATTAGTCTAACAAATATTCAGCATTTGATGTCTGAAGTTTGTCCACAGAAGCCTTGCTTTCAACTACCTAAGGACTCCCAAAGAGTAGTTTTACTTACCTTATATCTGTGATGATAATGATATGCTCACAGTTCCCTTGGTGACAAAAAAGGTACGGAAAGCCAATTTTGAAGGACAAATCATTAAATGTGTACTCCTCCATTTTAACAGACTGAAGATTTCCATAGCCTCTGTCGTGAGATTCTGACCACTCAATAATTGTCCTGAAAACAG
The DNA here is from genome assembly GCA_020745705.1 of Hemiprocne comata. NCBI lineage: Eukaryota > Metazoa > Chordata > Aves > Apodiformes > Apodidae > Hemiprocne > Hemiprocne comata. The sequence goes on along the minus strand of CM036616.1, from coordinate 72,090,846 downwards.
AAAAGTCATCAGCATAGCAATACTATAAACTGCAAATGCACAGAAAAGGAAGGTCCTGGGGGACATGCAGAACTCTTCACTGGGACACAAAAATCAAAAGAGTTCAAAATATTTCATAATAATTTAAGGTCATTTTGCAGCATTACCACAACCTTACAGCACTGTACACTGTTCTTGTGGAACACCTGCCTTTAAACCTTCAACAAGCAGCTTCTCAAAGAGTTCTAGTCAGAGTGTACACTCCTGATGACATCTGTTCAGGTCAGGTGGTTTGCAGCACATTTGTCAAGCATTCCAAGAGTTCAAGTTACCAGGAGGTCTTTTTTGCTCCCTCAGTCAATAACTTTGTTCTAAAGTATTAAAAAGCTTTTTTGTTTGTTTATTTAGCCAAGAAGAAATACAACTGCACACTTACATTTCTAAACTTCAGCACTGGTCAATGTTCCAATAATTTCTTGGCTTTTCAGCACTCTCCTACATACTCTCATACATACTCTCTCCTACATTTCACTTCTACAGACTGCTTATGTTATCATAAGCTCTCCTATGAATATCATTGTTGCTCACAGACAGAAAGAGAAGGAGCAAAATAATTAATTTCTCTTAAGTCACACACCAAGTCTGCCATAATGAGAACAGAGCCCAAACTCACAGCTCTTCCATACCATCCATTATAACACCTTGATCTGTGAATCTCACTGGTGTGCCACCAAGCCCACACTTCCTTAAAATAAACTGCTGTGTACAGTTCAAATGGATATGACTGCTGCTCAACCAGTGTGAGCTATAGTTCCAAAGAAGAGACATCTGAGGCTCTTGGCAACGTCAATCTCAGATTTCTTTTCCCAACAGTCACAAGTCCCCTTGTCGACTTCATGATGAAAGCACTCTGCATATTTTCAAGACTGAGCAGAACAACTGACTTCCACATAGGTGAGCTTGTTGTCTTTCTGACCCATCTTCTACCTCACACACAAATCTCTTGGTGGTCATCACAACTAGGAAGGGCACTTATAAAGCCAGTATGGACTGGCACCTGTCATCTTCCACAGCAATCCCAACAGAGCAAAACAGAAATTTGCAGGGGAAAAAAAATGTATTCATTCCCTTTTCAGAAGGGAAGTGAGTGGAATGAGTAAGTAGAGCAAGTAAAGTTAAACTTATATGTAAAAATCAATCCAGCATGAAAAGACCATAAGAAAAGTCCATTCTAGTTTCCTACACTAGACATTCGAGTCTTAAAAACACGACAAATTACAAACAAAAATAAATAAATTTCTGTCCCTTAAGGTTTCCCTTAGTCAATGTCTACAAATACTGTACCTGCTCAGATCTCTGCACTCTGGGTACCTTTTATCATTATAAAAGATGCCTTCAAAATAAAAGAAAGCAGATTTGTAGAGATCCTAAGAGACAGAGAGATAAGTCAGCATTAGTGTTATGAGAGATTAAACACCTTAAACAAGAACATGTCAAAAACTAAGCACTTTAGGTATCTAAATTACATTAAGAAACTTCATTCTACAGATTTCTAAGATATTTGGACTGGTTTTAGACACTGATGTGACAAGAAGGTTTACGACTGCCAGCTATGTAGTTGCTCTGCTGATGTTACTCTCAAGGAGTTACAGGTTATTCTACTGCTCTTCTCTTAGTACTACCCCATCGCAGCAGTTAGGGATTTTTACATAAACACAAAACAAGAACACAAGCATCATTGCACAAACTAAGTAACTGCACCAAACTGACTTCAAAAAAAGACTAATAGTATCTTTAAAAATTAGCAAGATGTAGTGGCTTGACCTTGGCTGGCTGCCAGTGCCCCCCACCCAAGTTGCTGTCTCCTCGGCAGACATAGGAAAGAAAATATAATAGGCAAGCTCATGGGTTGAGATCAAGGCAGATTATTGAGAAAAGCAAAGCAAAAACAGATTTATTCTCTACTTTCCATGAGCAGGCAATGTCCAGCTGCTTCCTGGGAAGCAGGATCCCAGCACACACAGTGGTTGCTTTGGAAGACAAATGCCTTAGTCATGAATGGCTCCCTCCTCCTTTCCTCCACCTCTTACTCCTAAGAACATCATATTGCATGGGATATCCCTCAGGTCAGTTCGGCTCAGCTATCTCCTCTCAGCCTCTGGCCCACTCCTAAAGCTAAAAATTAGACATATTTTTACAAGCTGGGGAACAAGACAACAGAGAGCAGCCCTGTAGAAAGACATCTGGTGGTCTGGATTGATGGCAAGTTGCATATGAGTCAACAGCGTGTCCTGGCAGCCAAAAGGGCCAACCATGTCCTGGGGTGCATGAAGCACAGCATCACCAGCCAGTGGAGGGAGGTGACTGTCCCACTCCGCACTGCACTGGAGCTGCCCCACCCAGAGCGCTGTGTGCGGTTTTGGGCGCCACAGTGTAAGAATGACATCACATGACTAGAGGGTGTCTAGAGGAGGGACAGCAAGACAGTGAAAGGTCTTAAAGCCAGGACTCATACGGAGCAGCTGAGGTCACTGGGCTTGTTCAGTTTGGAGAAGAGAAGCTGACAGGTGACCTTATTGCAATCTACAACTTCCTCATGGCAGGGAGTGTGGGGGAGGATGGGAGCAGAGGGGGAGGTGCTGATCTCCTCTCTCTGGTGACCAGTGACAGGACACAAGGAAATGGAATGAAGCTGCCGAAGTTCAGCCTGGGCATGAGCAAAAGATTCTTCACTGAGAAGGTCGTTGATCACTGGAACAGGGTCTCCAGGGAAGTGGTCACAGCACCAAGCCTGTCAGAGTTCAAGGAGCATCTAGACAACAGTCTTAGTCATGGAATCATGGAACTGTCAGAGTTGGAAGCGACCTCTAGAGATCATCCAGTCAAACTCTCCCTGCAAAAACAGGAACCCCTATAGCACATTACTAAGGACTGTATTCAGGCGGGTCTTGAATATCCTCAGAGAAGGGGACTCCACAACCTCCCTGGGCAGCCTGTTCCAGTGCTTCATCACCCTCACTGTAAAGCAGTTTTTCCTCATATTTAAATGGAACTTCCTATGTTCCAGCTTGTGTTCATTGCCCTTCGTCCTGTCACTGGGAACTACTGAATAAGAGTCTGGCTCCATCCTCCTTGCACCCACCCTTGAGATACTTACAGGCATTAATAAGGTCTCCCCTCAGCCTTCTCTTCTCCAGGCTAAGGAGTCGCAGCTCTCTCAGCCTTTTCTCATCAGAGAGATGCTTCAATCCCTCAGTCATCTTTGTTGCCCTCCTCTGGACTCTCTCTAGTAGTTCCCTGTCTCTCTTGAGCTGGAGAGCCCTGAACTGGATGCAGTATTCCAGATGTGGACTCACCAGGGCAGAGTAGGGGGGGAGGATGATCTCTCTCGACCTACTGACCACACTCTTCCTTATGCACCCCAGGATTCCACTGGCCCTCTTGGCAGCAAGGGCACATTCCTGGCTCATAGATAATTTATTATCTACCAGGACTCCCAGATCCCTCTCCTTGGAACTGCTTTCCAGCAGGTCCACCCCTAACCCATATGGGTGCACGGGGTTCTTCCTCCCCATGTGCAGGACCCTACACTGGCCCTTGTTGAACCTCATTAGGTTCCTCTCTGCCCAGCTTGATAGCAGCACAGCCCTCTGGAGTGTCAGCCACCCCTTCCAGTTTGGTATCATCAGCAAACTTGCTGAAGATTTGGTTTAGGTAGTCCTGCGAGGAACAGGAAGTTGGACTCATATGATCCATATGGATCCTTTCCAACTAGAGATATTCTATAACTCCATACAAAATACAGTATTTGCGTTTGTAACTTATGAACAGCTATTCAGCAAGAGAAAGCAGTGGAACAGATTTACATTTCATATATATATACAGCCAAAATAGAGAGCATGAAAACAAACTTTTTATCTAGAAAGGAGTAATTTTTTAAGTAATTCCTACATCTGCTTCCCAGAATTTCCACCTTCTGCTGTCAAAACAGCCTCTATATGAACAAGTAACTTGAGCTGAGACATACTAAGGAATGGTTTTTTGGTGCTTTTTTATCCATATAACTTTGTTATCTTTAAATTGTACTCTTTAAAGTAATTTCTGGTATATAAGAGGGTGTTGTTTTGGTTTGTGCTGTAACTCCCTAAAGACTCAGGTCAGATACTAGTGTATATTAACAAACCGATCACACCATGTGTACAGGGCTTAGAAAGAAACAGTTCTAAGAAGCAGGAGACAGCCTTCTGCAGTGGGCCTTGAAGCAGGTGACGTTTCAGATCAAAAACGCACAGCAAGCAGGGAACCATAGAGTTCAGGTACTTCACTACATTTTGCTGAAGAAAAATAATCACACACCAAAAAAAAAATAATTCCATGAGTTGCAAAAGCAATACAGCTAACACAGTAGTCTGTCCTGGGCTGGGGAAAACAGCATTCATGACTGGAAGCGAGGAGCAGCTGGAGAACATTGACTAAATCATCTCAACTCACTTCAGAGTGGAACACTTCTGTAACAACTGCTGCTCAGGGAGGCATTCTGCATATGCTGTATATACACAGCTACAACACACACAAGTGATGTTAAGATAACACTGTATACACACACAGTTGACCTGTAAGTTACAACATACATTTTCCTTAATTTTAATTGCACAATGAAGAAAAGCGGTGTTTCATTACCTTTCAGCAAAAAAAACTTCATCTGCAATTACACATTGGTATTCAGGTATTGCACACAGCCTACCTAAATCCCGTATTTTCTTCAAGTATTCAGAAGACTGTAAGCTTCATTTGTGGGCCTTAAGAATATTTTGATACTGTCTCTCCAATATGCATCAACACATAGTTCTGTGACAGTGAAGCAGTCCCAGCCTTTACACCTCTAGTTACACTGTGTGCTAGCTCTCAGTTCTATATATATATATATTAAAAATGTATTTTTTTATATAATGTATTATGTATATATTATATATATTCATATATATTATATGTCTATATGTAAATAGATAGATAAATATATAGAGATATATATATAATATTATATAAGATATGTAAGGGACTGGGACACCTGTCTTACGAGGAAAGGCTAAGAGACCTGGGGCTTTTCAGTCTAGAGAGGAGAAGACTGAGGGAGGATCTAATTAACGTCTATAAATACATGAGGGCTGGGAGTCAAGAAGGCAGGGACAATCTCTCCTCTTTTCACTTGTGCCCAGTGATAGGACAAGGGGCAATGGATTCAAACTCGGGCACAGGAAGTTCCACCTCAACATGAGGAAGAACTTCTTTACTGTGAGGGTTGCAGAGCACTGGAACAGGCTGCCCAGAGAGATTGTGGAGTCTCCTTCTCTGGAGACTTTCAAGACCTGTCTGGATGCCTTTCTGAGTGATCTGCCCCAGTTTTTGGTCCTGCTCTGGCAGGGGGTTGGACTCGATGATCTTCAGAGGTCCCTTCCAACTCCTGACATTCTGTGATTCTGTGATATAATATATAATTACATACTATCGTATATAGTATATTATATATTTATATTACATATTTTATATATATATAAAATTAACAGATGCGTCTACAGGCAGGCCACACAGACAATGACTGGGAAAGGTAACTTCAAGGAGCTTGGTTCCTTTCCATGATTAACATAACATGGTGACCAGCTCACTCCAATTATTTAACTGGAGAGTTGCTCACTGCTCATTAAGTCACAGAATCCTGGTGAATTTTTTACATGCCTGTTGGGAGACAGCCTATGACCTACAAGAGCTTGAAATGGAAAAGGCAGAGAGAGAGTGGAAGACAAGAATTGAACATTAATTATTTTACAGGCTGGGTACAAAGGTATAAGCAGACCAAATAAGAACCAAGCAGGAAAACTATGAACAACTAGGCACTCTGGATCCCCAGACCCATCTTACCTGCCTTTATTTTGTGCCAGAGGTCTCTCTGAGCTATTAACTTTAAGGTGTCAAAAGACAGGAAACAGAGATACTGGGGCCAGAGACAGGACCTATGACTGGAGATGACCTGCACAAACGTACTGCAATAGGAACGTGGTTTACATTCAGACAATTTGTTTCAGCTCTGTTATTGTCACCCTCCCTGGCTCTCCAACCACAAAGTGTAAGTACTGCCATTCTCTGGCAACTTCTTACCAACTTTTGTGGGTCACAGCAGTTCTGAGTAAGCCCATCCTTTAAAGCTGCTCCAGACTTCAAAAAACAGCTGTTTGTCATAGTGAACAGAAGGCCAAGGGAGCCACTGTTACAAACCTTTTGGGAATTTGAGTCAGGTCTTTCCTGATTAATGGTGGCCAGAGACATGACTCGGACACTCCTTCCTCCCAGACTTCCACATTATCCTTTAGTTTGCAAGGAGGGATGCCTTACTATATTTCTCCAGGGAATCCCAATGGTAGTAGTAGCCACCTAAAAGATTCAGGATCCTTGTTAAAAGTTATTCCATGTGGAATAACATACCTCAATATTGCTCAGTTCTCTTAAACATCCTCCCAATGTTGGTTTGACTAAGGTCAGACATTTCAGTTGGAGGGGATATGCAACAATCATCTAGTTCAACTACCTGACCAATGCTGGACTGACCAAAAGTTAAAGGCTGCTACTAAGGGCATTGTCCAAATGCCTCTTTTTAACACCGACAGGCTTGGGGCATCAACCACCTCTGTAGGAAGCCTGTCCCAGTGTTTGACCACCCTCTAGGTAAATAAATGCTTCCTAATGTCTAGTCTAAACTTCCCTGGTGCTGCTTTGAACCATTCCCACATGTTCTATCATTGGCTCCCAGGAGAAGAGCTCAGCACCTCCCTCTGCACTTCCCCTCGTCAGGAAGCTGTAGAGAGCAATGAGGTCACCCTTCAGCCTCCTTTTATCCAAACTAGACAAGCCCAAAGTCCTCAGCCACTCCTTGTAGGACATGCCTTCCAGCCCTTCCACCAGCTTGTTGCACTCCTTTGGACACATTCAAAGACCTTGTGGGGCCCAGAGCTGCACACAGTGCTCAAGAAGAGGCTGCACCAATGCTGAATACAGCAAGATAATTCCCTCTCCTGACCGGCTGGTCATGCTGTGTGTGATGCACCCCAGGATGTCAGTTGCCTGACTCACACTGAGCCTGTGGTGACCAGCACCCCCAGGGCCCTTTCTGCTGGGCTGCTCTCCAGCCACTCCTCTCCAAATTTATACTTGTGCTCAGCATTACTATGTCCTAGGTGAAGAATCAGGCATTTGGACTTGTTAAATTTCATCCCGTTAATTATTACCCAGAGAAAAAAAAGCAAAGAATAAAACCACAAAATCCAAACGTAGCAGGAACGAACAAGAAGTTAGGCCCATTTACGCTAATAAAATCCAAACAGTCTCTCTTACTCTCTCTGTATCAGCTGACAAGCTACTCTTACTCACTTAACTAACGAGCACAGCAACTTGATCCTTTCACTCAGCCTGTGTACTCAAACTGCACTTGAAAAGAAGTAAAAGCTGAGATCAACAGCTAACTTACTTACCCAGCCTCTTTCCTGCAGACTCTCAGAGCACCATCCTCATTTAAATTAGACTCTAAGAACCTTAAATTAGTCAGAAGTTATTTTCTCTATTTGGATAAGGTAGCATACTTCTGGTTGGTCATGGTGCCACTTCCTTCCTAGACTGAAAGAAAGAAAATTCTACCCCACTGATGGCTGATTTCCTGTCTGCGGAAGCAAGACGGGGATTTTATTGAGAAAAATTACCATACACTCAGCCTGTATTTCAGTGCAAGTTGTAAATTCACAATCATACTCAATGAAAACAAATAAATGGAATGCACAGCACTCATTAACGTCAGGCTGGGAGGCTAGGCACGGTGACATGCACTTACTTTGGGGAAATTATTGCTGAGAGACAGCCTTATCTCAACCCTGTTGAGGGCATGACAGGCTCACATGACTCCTCTGCTTGCCCAGGAGGGGATTCTCAGCAAGCTCTTGTCTCAGAACTAATCAGCTAGTGGTTTACTAGATAGTGATAGAAAGACACTTTCATTCACTTTACGTAAATGAAAAGACATCTGGGATGTCTTTTGGTCTCCTCAGAGAAAAATGTGTCATCTTCTCACTACTATGTATACAAATACATAACATCCTCTGTTTTTTCTCAGATTGTGTATCATATATTATTTTATTTATATGATACTAATAATACAATATATTCTGTTAATATATAATATTGGCTGAACAGCTGGGCCCCAATGATGACAATCAGTGGAATGAAGTCTAGTTGGAGGCCAGTAACTAGCAGAGTACCGCAGGGGCCAATGAAAGGTCTGGTTCTGTTTCGTATCTTCATTGATGATCCACATGATGAGGCAGAGCGTACCCTCAGCAAATCTGTAGATGAACTGGGAAAAACTGGGAGGAGTGGCTGATCCATCAGATGATTAAGCTACTGTCTAGGGGGACCTTGACAGGCTGGAGAAACTTCAGGAACTTCATTAAGTTCAACAAGGAGAAATGCAAGGTCCTACACATGGGGAAGAACAACCTCATGCACCACTGTATGCTGGGGAGTGCCCAGCAGAAAAACAGCTTGGAAGAACCGGACGTGGAGATCCTAGTGGACACCAAGTTGACCATGAGCCAGCAATGTGTCCTTGCAGCAAAGAAGGCAAATGGGATCCCATGCTGCATTAGACAAAGTATTGCCAGCACGGCAAGGGAGGTGATCTTTCCCTCTCCTCAGCACTAGTAAGGCCACACCTGAAGCCTTGTCTCTAATTCTGAGCTCCGCAGTACAAGAGAGAAACGGGACATACTGGAGACAGAGTGCCACAAGGGCTATGAAACCAAAGGGACTGGAGCATGTGTCCTATAAGCAGAGACTGAGAGAGCTAGGACTGTTCAGTCTGGAAAAGAGAAGGCCCAGGGAGAGCCTTATTAACATACACAAATAACTCCAGGGTGCGTGCAAAGATGGAGCCAGGCTTTTTTCAGTGGTGCCTAGTGACAGGACAAAAGGCAACCTATACAAACTGAAACACAGGAGGTTTCCTCTGAGCATCAGGAAACACTTTTCATTGTGAGAGTGACCAGGCACTACCACAGGTTGCCCAGGGAGATTGTGGAATCTTCACTGTTGGAGATATCCAAAAAACATCTAGACACGGTTTTGGACAACTGGCTGTGGATGGTCTTGCTTTACAAAGTGAGTTGGACCAGATGACCTCAGGAGGCTCCATCCAACCTCAACCATTCTGTGATATGATATATATTGTATGTGATATAATACATCATCAAGATGATGCTATTTCAGTATTTTTAATTAGAGTACTTTTTTTTATTGACCCCTTTCACACATCCCCAGAGAACACCTGGCAATTGTGGGAGAGGTGAACTGTCTTCATTCCTACTTGTGATCAGCACTCAGTTACAAATACCAAAGCATGTAAGTTCAGAGGGTGATGGTCTACATTTAGCTTTCTATTACCTCTGGTGTTTTAGAACATAGCTCAAAGTAAAGTGGGTCCACAGGGATACATCTATGCAATGACTCACTACCAGTGTTATTACTTCCTAGCCAGTAGCATTAATGACACTTTCCTTGACATCACACAAAACAGGTCAGCTTAGTAATGCCACCATGAAGTATTTATTTGCAGTGCAACCCACAGGTAGAACCAACACAGCTGAATTTAATGCTGAAGAAAACACAACAGAACTCTGCATTCCTCTCTCCCATATCGTTTAAAAGCTCCTACACATGTAGAGGGTCCTACACAGGAGGTCTTACCTTGCTGATGTGCTCTGGTGCTTGATCTGGCTGACTGCTGAACTCACCGCCTATCTGGAGGTCACTGACGCAGGAAATCGAGTCTCTCAGCTCAGTGAGTTTCTGGCTGCCCAGTACAAGGACTGTCTGATAGGGTTTGTGATCTTTGTGCTATGAAGAAAACAGCAGACCAGCTTCAGATAAGTATCACTTGTCAGCATCAGCACTGCTCTTCAATTGACAGTTTGAGGTCCGTAAAGGCAGCATATGGCACACCACCTCTCTGTACAAGATTTTAAATTGCATCTTGCCTCAGCCTCTCCTAAGGCTACTGTCTAAGTCAACTTTCTAGATTGATGATGCATGTCACCAAAACACTGCTACCACCTGCATCTGCTCTGCAACAACAGTGTTTATTTCTTTGTGGGCAAATGTGTAGCAGCAGGAACTTCTGTGATGCTCGGTGACTTTGTTTCTTTACTATTTTTAATATTTTAGGTTTAATATGTGGATTTTCCTCTGCATCTGCTTCTCACTATTAAAAATGTAGATAGTATCCTCCATCAGAGAAATTATATGATGGATATAGACAATGCCATTAAATGTTTTTACTTAGTGTTTCTATGAAGAGTAATGCCATGATAACAACAAAAGCAGTGTTAAACAAATATGAATAAACAGCTGCGCCACACCCTAAGGCCAGCCCTTGTGACTTTGTATTGTTAGTAAAGTTGATCAGTAGTGGATTGTCAGTAGATATACTTCTCACTACCTCAAATTATTAGTTGAACCCCAACAGAAAAGGAACCTCTGTGCTTTTCCAGAAAGTCTATTTAACCTCTTGCCTTTCCTGCTGAAATTTTACTTTGGTTGTGTTTGAGACAGAAAAGCTCAGTACTCTATGAAAGAAAATACTATCAAACTTCTCCAACTATTCAGCCTGGAGAAGAGAAGGCTCTGGGGAGACCTTATAGTGGCCTTCCAGTAGCTGAAGGGGGCCTACAGCTGGGGAGGGGCTTTTCACCAGAGAGGGTAATGATAGGACAAGAGGTAATGGTTTTAAACTGAAAGAGGGTAGATTTAGGTTAGACATCAGGAAGAAATTCTTCACCATGAGGGTAGTAAGGTGCTGGAATACGCTGCCCAGGGAAGCTGCAGAAGCCCCCTTCCTAGGGGTGTTTAAGGCCAGGTTGGATAAAACTTTGTGCAGCCTGGTCTAGTGGGAGGTGTCCCTGCTCATGGCAGAGATTTGGAACCTATCAATCTTTAAGGTCCCTTCCAACCTTTACCATTCTATGATTCTATGATTCTATCATTATCAGTTTTATTTAGAAACCTCAAAAATCACATTCCCCACCAGAAAGTGCAAGAAAGACAAAAAATCTGAGCATACCTACCCCAAATCCAGAAACAGTACATTAATTTTCATATATTTAGTTTTAGACTTTGAGCTTTCTGTGAAATCAGTAAACCGCGGATTAATTATTGTAAAAATTTCCTTCTGTAAAGCACTACCAGAAGGAAAGCCAGACTCTTAAAAAGCCTCCAGAAGTTACCACAGGTGAAGGGTTTACCGTGCTTCCTCAGTGAACTCATTCATTTTAACTGCTTGGGAAAGCAAGGTATTACCTGAGTAGGGAAGAAGCATCAGCAAACAACCTAGAGAATTTAGTACTGACCTTCTGAAATATGACAGGATAGAAGATGTTCAGAGTTAAAAGTAGTTCTCCCTCCCCAACTAGATCTGCTGGATTGTCTGGCCTCTTTCCAACTGCATGTGACTCCTGGAAAAATAAACATACATATATATGTACACATACATAATACTGGTAACCACTTATATATCACAGTCCCTGGATAAATCTGAGAAACACTGTTCTGACTGCAACTTGGTTTTGACTGTGCAGTCTTCTGAATTGGTAACAGCCTACTTCCTCTAAGATGGAAAGGTAAGAAACTGCTGTAATTACCAGTTTCAAGCTTTTTCCTTCATTCCTTAGCTCTGGAGAAGCTAAACTGCTTTCAGCAATTACAAGATAGCTACTATTCCTTGGGTACTGAGAGGCCTTGCATAAAGGAATTAAAGCCTGCTGCCACTCTGCGCTCAGGGAACCCAGCTGCTACTCACTTATATCACTTAATGTTTTGAAATGCTCTTTGAATGCTTTCACATGTAAAGAGGGACTGCAACCCTCAACTTGAGAAAGACTGACCCAGAAACTAGCCATGGGATGAAGTATATGAAAATCATAGTGCAACACTTCCTCTTTATTAGGAAAGCTTGACATAGCTGAAGATGTCAATTTCTCCGAAATCCAAACCCAAACTCCAGCACTGCCACTGCCACACTACTGTTCTAAAAAAAGAACTAAAAGCTTTTCCACATTTCCATCCTTAATTTGGCCCAATGCTGCTTACTATCTTCATAAGTTATCTGGATGTTGAGTTCAAGTGTACCCTGACGAAGTTTGCAGATGACACCAGGTTAAGTGGGGAAGTAGATATTCCAGAAAGGAGACCCTCCCGGAGACCTGGACAGGCTAAACGGCTAGCCCCACAAGAGTGGGCTAACAAGAAGCTAATGAAGTTCAGCGTGGACAAATGTAACATCTTACATCTGGGAAAACACAATCCAGGAGCGTAGCAGAGACTGGCATCTACTCAGCTGGAGAGTAGCTCCATGGAAAGGGACCTAGGGGTCCTGGTGGACAGTAAGCTCAACATGAGTAAACAGTGTGCTGCTGCAGCAGCAAAGAAATCCAACAGGACACTGGGTTGCATCAACAGGGGCATCACCAGCAGAGATAAAAAAAAATCACCACCCCACTCTACTCAGCACTTGTCAGACCACACCTGGAACACTGTCTTCAGTTCTGGTCCCTGCTATACAAAGATGCTGTGGACAGGCTGGAGAGGGTCCAGAGAAAGGCCACAAAGATGATCCAAGGACTGGGAAGCCTGAGAAACAAGGAAAGGCTGAGAGAGCTGGGTCTGTTCAGCCTGGAGAAACGAAGGCTTAGAGGAGACCTCATCACTGTGTTCCAGTGTTTAAAAGGTGGTTACCCAGAAGATGGAGACTCCCTTTTTACAAGGAGTTGCATGGAAAAGATGAGGAGTAATGGGTGCAAGTTACTCCTGAGGAGATCCTGACTGGACACCAGATGAGAATTTTTCACTATGAGAAGAGTTGGACTTTGGAATAATCTCCCCAAAGAAGTGGTGGATTCCCCAACACTGGGCACTTTTAAGACTCAGCTTGACAAGGTGGTGGGCCATCGCATCTAAACCATGTTCCTACTTAGAAAGGTTGGACCACATGATCCTTGAGGTCCCTTCCAACTTGGCATTCTATGAGTCTATGGTCCTACTTTAAGACATAGCCCAGGTGTGAGAATGAGGGAGGGCAATTTTCTGTGGCAGTTTCCTCCTTTTTCAACAAATTAAGAGAGAATATTGACTGCACAAACAGTTCTTCAGATTTAGTAACAGCAACATGTACTGCTGTGACACTTCAGAGATACTTATGCTTTATCCCTTACATCTCCCTTCTTCATGGGACACATTCCAAACTCACATTTGTTATTGCTCTCATCCTGTTGTAGGACACCAAGGTCCCAACCAGTTGACACACAAACCAGTTACAACAGCTTACTCAAAGGATGCAGTAACTCGTTCTTCAGAAACAGAAATAAGACACCACTCACTGAAATCCTTTATAAAGATTTCTATTGCAAAGAGTTTCTCAGATATGCCCTAGGCTAAGAGTCCAACACAGTTGTTGTATCTCAGCTTATGCATGATGTAAACCCCATGTGCCTGGGACTCTGGACAGTTGAAACAAGATCACTCATGACAGACCAGGAAACATCAAGGGATAAAAAATGTTTGCTAGTCACAAGTGAGGCCTTATCCTCACTACACCTCCATCCCTAATGCAGTAGGTCATGGCTTGCTTGCGCAAGCCATGGACTCTAGCACTACCAAATTTAAGAACTTCAGTATTCCTGTTTAGGACTTGAATGGTTGTAAAGAAATAAAATAAAATTAAAAAAACAAAGAGATACTAAGCATAGTTAAAGTAATTCCAAGATGGGTTTTGAGGAGCTAATCACTACACTCCTGGTTCCTAACAGCTCAGAATGGCTGAGAAACTTGGGTTACAAAACTCAAAATTAGGAACTTACTGCCACCACTACTGTCTTCCTCTTTCAGCCCTACAGAAACTATCTCACTATCATTTACACATTAAAGCTTAGACTCCAGCAACAGGTCTCTAGAAGCAAAAACGTGATGCATTTTGTCTAGCTCTATGATAAGTTCACATGATGCTCAGTACACTTGATGTCCTACACAACACTTTAGCAGCAACCACATAAAAACAGTCCTATAGCGATAATGAGCTGGAGTTCCTCCTTATTACCTGCAGTAGTAGCAGACTGTAAGAGCAAAGTTCCTACTCTTTCTATAAGATATCTTTAATCATTACCTGCAAACTCATACCTGCACACATTTAACATATAGAGAGATTTATGAAAAACAAAAAGCAAAGTGAAGCTGGATTTTGGATGTCCTAAACTTTCTTAAGATCCTATAAGGAGAAAAGGTACTTACCATCTCATAAGCAAGAGTTTCTTGCCTGCAAGCCCGATCCACAATAATTGTTTCTTCTCTCCTCTCTAATACCTTCTTTCTAATTCTGAGGGGCAGGAACACAGGACAAAATTTCATTCAAAAACTTCCATGCAGAATCTTCAGGTATATTTTTAAACAACACAAAGCTACTACTGTGCAGCTTTCAAAGAGCAGGATTTCTGGCTGCCTTAGTTGAACAGACTAACACCACTCTTGTCTCCAGACTCAAATAAAACCAGGTAGTACATAGGTCAGGTTGTGGATTTCAGCTTGTGTATTTTTCTCTCCTCTTACGTACAAATCACAGGTTATTTGTGGGCAGTTTTACATTTGAGAAAAAACAAAATGTTGTCTGAAGAGGCTCTCCTAGAGAACACTTCACTACACCTCTGAGGAAGATGTTTTAATAATCCCTCTCACTTCAGAGGCATTCAGTTCATCTTCAAAAGCAAGAAACAAGAAAAAAACCCACAAATATTCCCAACTGCATGACACAGACAATTTTCTGAAAAAAATTTCAGTAGAATTTCTAGAGGTATCATACATAAAATATCTACTAAAATACATGTGTTTAACCACTGCATGAACACCAATTCCTTTTTAACTTCCAGAAAAAGTCTATTTACCCCCCAAACCTTCATGATGGCTTTCAGTGACAACGAAACTTAACACTAACCATGACCTTAAAACATTTATTCACATTAGTACTATGCAAACTGGAATGCAAGTACAGCAAAGGTCTGAAATAGACAAGTATGAGGTTAAAGCTCACTAACTGATAGAAACTTAACATACCTTGCTCAGCCTCTGAAATGCACCAGAATTATCAACAAATTATGTAAAGAGTGGGTTCAGATACAGAGGTATCTGGCTACAACTTTCACTTTGGGAGTTACAAGGCGACTGTGAGTTACCAGAGGCAGAAGCTACAGATTTATTTTACCAGGCTGTGAAGAAACCTGCAGCACTTGTTTACAAGAAGTCCCCCGCACTCTGCAAATCAGGCGCTAGTTCAGTAGTACTGAAGTCCAGAAATCCTGGGTTTTTCCAATAAGAAAGATGGCATAATGTATAATTCTTAATTAAAAAATCCTAAGTTCACGCTGGAGTATTTCTGGACGCTGCTTCAGAAAACACACCTGTTGCCTGGAATGGGAAGAAGCAGCCAGCCACGCTTCTGTGCCTGTTTCCTACCCCACCCCACAGCAGGGTACTGTGAATGCACCATAACAACATACCGAAGAGTGAGCAGACTGCTATCTTCAGGAATAACATCTGGATCCTTTTCTTTATCAGAAGACATTAACACATCAATGCTAGAACAATAAAGAAAATAACCATTATACATTTTTTCATACTTCCTTCATAATGAAAATCAATTAAGCCATTATTAAAGGGAACAACAACAGCACAATGTGAATAAACAATATACAGCTTGTAATAAACAACATATAGCTTGTAAATCACGGCAAATGGACAGTGTGGTTGTTAGAATAAAGAACCAGAAGAAAAGGAGTCTTGGAGTGGCTTTCACAGAGATTGGGTAAATTTTATCTTTATTTTGCCATCTGCCTAATGGAGCATAGTGCTTTAAAGAGGCTTAACAAGCCCCACTGAAAATTTGTGTCAAATACTTCTTATGAATTAAAAATGCCACTTGCCTTTTTCAAATGTCACGTACCTACTCTGATTTTCTGATGATACATGAAAAATAGATTCAACCAAAAGAAATCAGCAACATCAACCTGTATGATACAGCTAACACACACCCCCTCAGGTACAAACATGGGCAAGCTACTACATTTACACGAGCTGTCATTGCCGTATTAAGGCATTCATTTATGCCACATTTCTTCCAGTGGGAATAAGACACCACTTCTGCCACAACTGACAGGTCCACTCTTCCTTCTATCTCTCTTAAGATCCTCAGACCCTCTTCACCCTCACTCTTCTTGCATTTGCACAGAATACAAAGTATAGCTAACCATGTTTTTTTCTGCAGTGCAAATCACTGCAGGATGTGGGAAGAAAAAGTGGAACTGCTTCTGGCTGCAGCAATGATCATACAAATGTTAGGTTTTCATAACATAAATGAGGACAAAATTTCTCATAAACATGCTGCCAAGAAAATGAATCCTGTGGGTATACCATATATTCACTCCTGCCACAGTTTTATAACATAAGGCTTCCCGTGTCATTCCACAAACAGACCAAACAATCCATCTGGAGACTTCAGATTAGACACCAATAAGTATAAATTACCTTAGAAACATACAGAATAATGCTGACTCAAAGACAGTAATAACTTTGTATTAGTTAGTCTAATAATTTATTGCATGTGGCATTGTATCACATGCACTGAAGCCTTGAAAGGTTTTGCTATATGGTGTTTTACACACACCAGGTTGGAGCTTCTCCGGGGTAACTCCAATGCAGGCACTGGAACCACAGCACTAATACTTAGTCCATGATGCCGAAGAAAACAAGCTTTATAAATGGATGCTAATCCTTCTAGAAGTTAAGGCCAAGTACTCAGTATCATACACCTGAAGATGAAAGTGTAGGCACTGCAAATTTTGATCTGGGCACACCTCACTCCTGACAACCATGAGCAAGGGACTCAATCATGTCCCCACACAGAATATTCCCTGCAAGCAAGAAAAATACATTCAGTGGACTCAGTTATGGTAGAGGAGAAAGCACTGGCCATACTGTTAAATGGACATGAGGTGATCTGTAGGAGAGCAATAAGGAACAACAGCTGAAGGTCTCACTTGGAAAAGCATGCAAAGTGTTACATGAAATTTATGTCCCCTAGGAAGACAGTTTAAGGTGGCTAGAAAAAAAAAAGGCCAAAGGCAAATCTGGAAATTCAGACATGGAAACAGACTATCAGTGAAGCCTTTAATAACTGTGACTTTACTGTTCTCAGAATATTCTGGCAGCACAATGAGTCTTTTCAGTTTTAGAAATTAGAAGATACTTGAGTATTTTGCCTGGTATTTTCTCAGTAAGCAGGAACAGTGTTTATATTACTCTTTATATTGCATATATTTTAAGGGCAGTACTTTCATCACCTCTGAGACACTGATACTGCAAGACGATAAATACTAATACATTAAGACGCTAATGCTAGCTTAATGCAGCTTTATAACACATCCCTAGAGATATTTACAACTACCTCTTCTAATAAAACAAGAAAGTGAATTAGGGCTGAAGTGGAATAAGGTACCTGCAAGCCTCAACTCCCTTGACCTACCTAAAATCCACAATGATTTGAGTCTTAGCCTATCCTACATGTACACAAAAAAATCCCTCAAAAACCAAACCAGACTAACATAACTTAGTATCTCAAACATTCAAACACTTCAATTGCTCAAACACCAATAACAACTCCCAAGGTAAACCTCTTTACTCACAGGCTGCTAAGGCATTTGGACAAAACTTAAAACTTTACCCTCTTGACACCTTGGTTATTTAAGAAAACTATGGATACAAACTCCTAGCTAAGAATACCATTTATACCTGTTTAAAATCTGATGAAAACCCAAGCGATCCTGCTGGCAATTGTCTGCATACAACTTGAGCAGTATACAAAGCATTTTCACTGAGTCAAATTCAAGTGAGTGAGTATGGAATTTTTGTTTCCTGCATTGTTTTCAGAAATGTATTAGAGGAAGAAAACAGACCAAAAAAAACAATACACTAAGACGCACAAAAACAGAATACCTTTTCTCCTCACCAGAATATGCTAAATTGTCAGGAATACTTAAACATACACTATGCCACTATATTCTAAAAAAGATTTAATTGCTGATATTGAAAAAAAACTTCATCCTGAGTCTATAAAAGACTTCTTTAACCTATTGCTATTTTAAAAGTAGATGCAAAAGGAGTAGCCACACGTTCCCATCTCTCTTCTACACAAAGAAAACCACCTTAACTTGCCAGAAGTTCCCTTACTTACAAGTAGTTCACAGTAAAAAAAAAAATCAGTTCACAGTCCTGTTTATATCCAGGATGTGTTCACTTGAGCACCTAGAAAACCTTATTTACACCAATAATAAATTTGACCCTAAAACACTATAAAACAGATCTTGGTGTAATCCAGTGTTTTCATCTCTTCTGAAGGCAGGAATACAAACAGCTCAGAGCAGGCAAGCGAAAGTGATCAGAGGAAGCAATTCGAGGTTGGCCAATGTTAAGGAGAGACTCAAGAGGTTAGGACTATTTGATTTAAAAGCAAAAGCACATGGAGATTAGGGATTGGGATTTCCAGCCTGCACAGGGGAAAGGTCACACCAGGATGTGCAGATTTATCTTCATTCTCCTGCAAAGCCAACAAGCAGTTGCCAGATGATCTGTTCTCTCACTGTCATAGACAGCCTGCCCTTTTTTCATTTACCAAACCTTTTCACTACACTGCACCACTTTCCACAGTCCACTCTGCAGCAAACAGACAGCACTGCTCTGTAACAGCTGCACACACAGCAGATAAAATGTAGCAAAGACTGAGGAAAGCAGAGAAGAAGCAGAAGTGGAATGATTGAAGGAAAAATAAACAAAACATAGAAAATCTGCTTGGAATTCAAGTGAAAAATAGCATAGATAGGCTTAAGCAACAGGGTCACTTCAAGAGATGAAGCCACAGCGTAAGAGCAATTGGAGACTACGTTCTGCACTGGGAAACCTTGCAGAATAATTCCCACAGCTGCTGCAACGCCGGAATACACTCATTATTTTTTATACTAACATCAGCCTCTATTTTTACTAAGCCTACTAACAGTAAACTATCCCAGTCACCAGAATTATGACAGCTGAAGTAAAGCATTGTTTTAGTTAAGCTAGCAATAGAAAAAGTGAGCATGTCTGGCAAATTTCTTCTCCCTTGGAAAGGCAAGACATGATTCAGTAAATGCTGACTTTCTCCCAGCTAAAAAATCCCCTAAAATTCTTGATTTCTGAATGGCTTACTAAGCTCTCATTGTTACACACAACACTCATGCAGCTATATTATGGGTCAGACATTGAACTCTGTGCCTCCTGAGCTCCTGTTCCTATTCTCTCTTTGTTCCTTGTTATTTACTAAAGCAACAAATGTTCCTACCCATCGTCCTTGGAAGCACCATCATCATTTAAACAATTAATAATTGTTAACAAACTTTGTCCAGTTAATAACTTTACCTCAGTTAAAAACTTTACCTCAGGGGGCTGCCTGGGCAAACAGCCCCCCCCCCCCCCAAAACACCTGCCTAGCTTTGACTTCACCACCAGCCCCGACAGAAAGAGTTGGTAGAGGCTAAGGACCCAGACAAGCTCAACAGTTAAAGTATATTGGCAGTTACCAGAACTCACCTAAATGTTAGCAGAAACAGATGCCTGTTTCTTTTTCTTCATATAAGGTATGCCTTTCATTTTGGGGCCTCGTAAAACTAGGTACATGTTGTCAAGGTTTGACCCAAGCTCAACCCAGGACACATGTTCACATACCTTAAGTTTCACCTAATGTACGTTCCTAAATATTTACTTAAGTAACTTGTTAAGCTCTTAACTGTTTTGTTGCTGAGTCCAAGACCATGACATAAGGTTTCTGCCAGTGGAGCATTATTACCCTCTAAAAACACTATGTTTTCCTTCTCCACTGCATATTTAGCAGGGAGATAAACAACCCACATGGCACAGACCCGCGAAGGGCAGCTCAGAAGCGGTTTTGCCCAGGCACCCTCCCCCCTACGCCAGCACCGAGCGAGGCCCAAAGCTTCCTGCCGGGATCGGGGCCGCAAATCCGGTGGTTTTAGCCCTTCCTGGGGCTAAGGACTGCCAGCCGGGCCCCGGCTCTCGGCAGGGATCGGTGGGCCGACCCCCCCACCCTGCCCGCCGCCAGCACCACGGCCACCTGCACACAGCCTGCAGCTCGGCCGCCGTCTCCGCCGCGCAGCCCAGCTCCGCCGCTACGGCCGCGTCCGCTTCGGCCGCCGCCTCCGCCGCCAGCGATACGTCGGTTGGCCCCAGCTGCAGCCGCCAGCAGCGACCAAGGTCGCCCACGCGGAAGGCGCGGGTGTACACCTCCGCCGCCTCGTAGTCGGGCACAGCCCCCGCCACCCCGGCCGCCGTCATGTCTGCCGGTTCTGCGCGCAGCCCGCTGGGGGCTGTAGTGCGCCGCCACGACCGCTAACGGCTGCCGGGAAAATGCGTCACGGTCACTACTGGATCCACCGCTCTGTGGGAGGGCCCCGGCGCTTCCCGGGCGGGAGGCCGGGCTGGAGAGCCGTCAGCCGCCCAAAGCTGGCAGGAGCGCGGTCCGTGCTCGCCCGGCTGGGTGAGCTGAGGTACGGAGTGGCGGGAAGCTTGCAGCGCAGCCGCTCCGCCTGTGCGTCTGGCGTCTGCGGCGGGCAGGAGGAAAGAGAGACGCAGCGAGAGGTTGCCAGGCCGCCGAGCCCGTGGGGCGGTGTACTGGGCAGAGGGGCAGGGCATGGGAAGGGGGAGCGGCTGCAGAGCTCCTCCTGGGACGCTCGGAAGTGCCTGGCAGCGCTCGTTTAAAAATCCTAAAGAAAAAATCCGAAGTGCGTAAAAATTCACTGTCGCTCTCGCTGTATAGCTGCACCAAGTCTTTCATCCTGCTTTATTGAAAAATGGCATGCTCTCCTAGCAAAGTGAGAACTTGATGCTTGCCAGCCTTTTCTTTTATAGCATTAGGGTGTTAAATTAAATAAAATTGATAGGGTTCCTGAGGTACGTATGAGTTTATTAGCACTGCTCATGTAATCACTTTTAAAAAAATACATCTGTTGTCCCTCACCTTTCGTCTCGGCCATGTGGCATTAATGATGCACTCCAGTTGCTCCCAGAACCATTTTTTAGGGAATATAAAACAGAATGCTGCAGTGGACAACTGCAGAGTATTACTGTGTTAGAGCATCTGGGAATGCTCCACTGGTACAGTGTGACAAAGCTGCCAGGAGTATGACCTGTTAAGAAAGAGGCAGAAAGAATTACGGATTTGAGCCAACCTGATAGACCTGTTGTATGTAACAATTGAACCACAGCCTTCTCACTCACTTCAAGCTGAAATATCCTCTTACTCCTTTAAATATTAAAAAAATACTTGAAAACAGGGTGTTTTAGCAGGTGGTGTGTTGAAGCAGAGGGTGAAGACCAGAGAAAGTTCATGAAGGGAAGCTGGGTTTTTGCAAGCTGCACATAAGAGGCAGGATGCTGAGAGCAGAAAAAGGTCACCGCATTTGTGTGCTGCTTTTGCGAAATAAATTAGTTAAGGGGTAGTAAGAATGTAGTAGCACAGCCCTTAATTAGCAATAACAGCATGGTGTAAAGCCCTTTATCCCTCCCTCAGTTATATTTAGACTTGTACTGCATTTCAATACTGAATTCTTTTATTAGCTCTCACTCACCTCTGACTCTTCACTGCAGTTATTATTCCTCATTATGGAAGTTTTGCTAGGCTTCAGCCCATTTTCCCTGTAGTTACTGACAGTCTCTGTTTCCTTCGTCAGCTACACCCTCTGCTTTCTTCATCTGTCACCTTCATGCATCATGACTCTTCTCAGCTCTAGAAGAAGCTCTTGATTAAGGGCTGTTGCCCTTACTTCCTGTTGACTCCTCCCTGAAACCTATAGTTGTTTCATAAGAGATTCTCATTCCAATTTCCAAGACCATGCTTACCTTTTTATTTGTTTGTCGTTACCGCCTATGTTCTGTTTATGTTATGAACACACCTTCCACTTAGAACATTAACTGACATTTGAAATCATCTTATCACTTACCTGATGTAGCCCCATCTGGGGTGGAGGCTGTATTGATACAAGTGCAGTGCTGACATAAACATGTAGGAGCAATTTGGGCCAAGAGGATCAGAGTGAAACCCTACTTTTCCAGAAAACCATCAGAGTTTTTTCAGTGTTTGTAGAAAGGAAGTAAGAAACCAGTTTCAAAAACCTTTGGAAGACCAAACACCCCAAACTGTGTGGAAGTCAGTGGGCTGGATTTTTTAGTAAGACCAGAATATCACAGAATTCCCCAGCACAAGGGCAGTCACTTCTAACCATTGTGCTATCGCCTAAGTGAGTGTGGTTTGGAGGGAGCCAGAGAGTGCTGTGCTCTAATTATCAATATATTAATAATATGAGAATATGCTTAGAATAATCCTCTTGGGCTGGTCAGTTAGATTAATTACTTTCCCTCACTGCCACTCTTTCTTCTCCCTTTGACAGGTTTGATTTTGGAGTTCTTCTGTATCAGTTAAAAAAAAAAAAGTAAATTAGGTAAACCTCCAGCAAGAAAACTGGATAAGTAGAAGCTCAAGAAGCAGCTAAGCTGAAAATACCACAGCTGATAATTTTTAACTATGAGTGGATAATATGTTTTCTGTTTAATTTCCAAACTTCAATACTAAGAAGTCATATACTTATAAAGCAACTCTGCTCAATCCAAATCCTCTTAAGAACAAAGAGAGCTATTTATTTTTATAGCTTGGAATTAATCTACCCGTTATATACTAGGTACAAGACACATGGGCATTTCAAGGTTTCCTAGTGGTACTTACTTTTTTCTGCTGGAGAGACTTTAGTAATTCCTCATTAAAGCAATGAAGGACGTATTAAGAACTCAAGCAGTATAACCCAGGCAGGTATTAAGCTGAATTCTTTAAGGCAAGAAGCGCTGAAATCCAGAGAGCAGTGAAAGACCACTACAGCTAGAGTAGAAGTGGAAAGAGTGCAGAAGATGACTGGAAAACAAGCTAATAAAAGCACTCTATATGCAAGAGGAATAAAGAGCAATTGTAACTAACATGCTACTGAAGTAATCAGGTAGCCTGTATTTGGTATCCTGTGAGCTTAAAGAGGCTGATTGTCAGAGCTCATATGTGCACAACTCCAGGTACGCTCAGTAAACACTGTGGATATATAACCATTCTGAAAAGCTGGTCCTAAATGGTCCAGGAAGTCTAAGGCAAAAATATTAATTAAAGCCCTTAGTTTTAGGCTAGTCTTCCACCACAAGAAACACCCTTCATTCCTTCCTTGATTCACACAGCCTCAGAAGTACATAAATATTTGTCAAGCTAATCACATTCCATTCCAATATTGAATAGTATTTGATCTAACAGACATAATCTAATTACATAATAGTGTTTATGAAAGGGTAGTTTTGTGGCTTAATCATAAATCAGATTTTATGCTATTCTCAGCTCTGGCTAATATCACTAAATTTAGAAAAGTCATTTATAGTACCCTGGGCTTCTGCTTCAACGCAGAAAAATCGCCATGATCATCACTGATACTCCAACAGGAGTGTCATGGCAGTTACAAAATCAGTGTTTGTGAGTAGTTTGAAACAGCTTTGGAGAACTGATGTTAGGCATTTTTTTTAGTCAATATTTTAGAATCAGCTTAATCCTTGTTCATTATCTCAGCCTTCAACTGTGTGGTACCTTTGTAATCTGCTGGTTTTTAAGCATTGATTGTCTTGGCAGAGGTAGTCACTAGCATCTTTCACTCTTACATCTCAACAGATGTAATGTTTAATTCCTAAAATTTAGCTATAGGTGGGACTAAAAGTAGCTTACATTGCTTTTACAATGAGGTAAAATATTAATACACATTAATATGTGACCACGGCAAACAGGAGAGGTCCCTGAGGGCTGGAGGAAAGCCAGTGTCACTCCAGTCTTCAAAAAGGGCAAGAAGGAAGATCCAGGAAATAACAGACCAGTCAGCCTCACCTCCATCCATGGAAAAACGATGGAGCGCCTCATTCTGGAGGTCATCTTTAAGCAAGTGAAAAAGAATAAAGAGAAAAAGGTTATCAGGAGTAGTCAGCATGGATTTACCAAGCGGAAATCATGCTTGACTAATCTGATAGCCTTCTATGATGTTGTCACTAAATAGATAGATGAAGGGAGACCAGTGGATGTGGTCTGCCTTGACCTTAGCAAGGCTTTTGACACAGTCTCCCATAACGCCCTTGTGAGCAAGTTCAGGAAATGTGGGATAAAAGAATGGACAGTCGGATGGGTTCAGAACTGGCTACACAATAGAGCTCAAAGAGTGGTGATCAATGGTGCAGAGTCCATCTGGACACCTGTAACTGGTGGAGTTCCCCAGGGATCAGTGCTGGGTCAAGTCCTGTTCAACATCTCTATCAATGACCTTGATCTTGGGACAGAGTGTCTTCTCAGCAAGTTTGCTGATGACGCAAAGCTGGGAGGATTGGCTGATTCACCTGAAGGCTGTGTTGCCATTCAGTCAGATTTGGGCAGGCTGGAGAGCTGGGCAAAGAGGATCCTGCACCTGGAAAGGAACAACAAAATGCACCAATACAGGTTAGGAGGTGATCTGCTGGAGAGCAGCTCTGTGGAGAAGGACCTTGGAGTCCTGGTAGACAACAAGTTATCCATGGGACAACGATGTGCCCTTGTGGCCAAGAAGGCCAGTGGTATCTTGGGGTGCATGAGAAGGAGTGTGTCCAGCAGATCGAGGGAGGTTCTCCACCCCCTCTACTCAGCCCTGGTGAGACCTCACTTGGAGTACTGTGTCCAGTTCTGGGCTCCCCAGTTCAAGAGGGACTAGAGAGAGTCCATTGGAGGGCTACAAGGATGATTAAGGGACTGGAACACCTGCCTTATGAGGAAAGGCTGAGAGACCTGGGGCTGTTTAGTCTAGAGAGGAGAAGACTGAGGGAGGATCTAATTAATGTCTATAAATACATGAGGGCTGGGAGTCAAGAAGGCAGGGACAACCTCTCCTCTTTTCACTTGTGCCCAGTGATAGGACGAGGGGCAATGGATTCAAACTCGGGCACAGGAAGTTCCACCTCAACATGAGGAAGAACTTCTTTACTGTGAGGGTTACAGAGCACTGGAACAAGCTGCCCAGAGAGGTTGTGGAGTCTCCTTCTCTGGAGACTTTCAAGACCTGTCTGGATGCCTTTCTGAGTGATCTGCCCCAGTTTTTGGTCCTGCTCTGGCAGGGGTTTAGACTCAATGATCTTCAGAGGTCCCTTCCAACCCCTAACATTCTGTGATTCCATGATTCTGTGAATACATTCATAAAGGCTCTGCACAGATTTTAATGTCTAAACAGATCACATAAAAAACTATGCAGGCAATTTGAAAGCTTATGCTCACCACTCCAGAATGGTTGTTACATCATACATTTGTTACTCTTTTAAGATCAAGGTGTCCACTCAAAGAGATGGTGCTGTTGTGGTTATTTTTCTGACTCTCAAATCTACCAATAGAATTTCTTGTTAGTATTTTAGGGTATGTTCTTCATCTGACAGATAACCAGCTTGCTTGCTTCCCCCCCCCAAGAATGTTAGTTATGAGCAAGGACCCCATATTGCCATGTACACAGAACAAAGACAGGAATGAGGATGGGAGTAACACGGCTGCAATTGGTTGAGTAGACAGCTGTGACACAGTGTTCTGCCCAGGGTGCGAGAAGTGATGTCCTACTGAGGTGCCTCTCTCTATTACAGTCCTATTCCAGCCTGATGACAATTGTTCTTGGCAGCACCCATCTAACCATTTGAACCATCTCCATAGATTACCCCTATCAACAATTTTTATGCTATTTTAAGGGCATTCTGTTATACCAAGTGATGATACCTCCTCTTTGTTGAAACCTGGCTGTTGCCATATCTTGAGAAAATAAGTATTGTATGTTCACTTTTGCCAGGGTGAATTCCTTAGGGGAGTGCCAGAGATTGTCCATGTACATTCATTCTCCTCCCACAAACTGCCAGTGAACAGAGTATTTACTGAACAGCGTTTTGGTCACAAGTGCCTACATCTGGCAAAAAAGCAGGTTGTAAGAGTTTTGCATTTTACTCTGCGGAGGAGCACTTTTGATTCCTGCTGCGTGCCTTTTGGTCTCTTATGGCAAAAATTGTTCCTGAAGTGGATAAATGTTGTGTTTTCTTTCCATGAGCATCAATCATTGAGGTGTTATGAGTGAGGAGACTACAAAGCAACTATGAAGCATTGTATAGATAACAAAGCTGACTGGAAGAAGTCTTCAGGCAAGACTATCTTTTGTGTGTAGTTAGACTCTTGCTTGGCAAACTCCACTGAAGTTGTCCATCTCTCCATTTATGTCAGTGACAGGCTTCTCAACTACCTATCTGAGGGCAAGCTGGTTTGTCTGCACACAGGTCTGTCACCTTGGGTCTTGAAGGAAGATCAAGAAAAGGTGTTTTGGACCTATTAGGCTGTTTTCTGTTCTGCACTTCTCACAATCTTTGTCCCTTGTATCCACACTAGCAAGTTGGATTTGTCTTGACTAGCTCAATGAGCAGTTTCTAAGAGTTGAATCAGGAGGGCTAAAGTTAATTTTCTGCTTTGCAAGAACCTCCTTCTTCAGGTAAGCAGTGGAATTTCTTGCTCAAAATGTAGTTGATGATGAAGATTTATACTGATTAAAGAGAAGTCCAGACAAATTGATGGGAGGATAGATTCTTATACACATGCTGAAGGCATTATTGAGCTGCAAAATAATGGAAATGGGGAAAGGTTTATACATACTTGCCATGTTCTTATGTTCTTGGCAAGCTGGTGTTTTTCGGCAGTGACAGAGCTAGGATAGGCTAGATGGATACTGTGGCTGTTTTTGTGTTCTTACTGCGCTCAGCTCACTGTTTTATATTTTTTTTAAGAGAAAAAGGTGCAGAAAAGTCCAACCCTTACCAAATACATTCCATCATCATTAGTACAACCCAGGCCAGACTGCAGGGATTAATTTGCCTATTAATCTTTTCAAGAAATATTTACCGGAGTGTCTAAATATTGGAGATAATAGCAGGATGTTTTATCTGAGTTTTTCGAAGTTCATTTTTGACAGTGGCTAATTTGTCTTTCGGGCAAATCTTAGAATAATTTATGCTGTTGATACAATCTATACCTTAATAGGTATGATGGAGTCTTCCATCCTGACTAGCATCCAAAGCCCTAACATAGACACAAGTCACTTTTAAGCACTGCTGTCCACAAGTCCACTACTTTGTATCTCACTAGTAAACAGTGCATAAAATCAGGGACTGAAGAGAAATTTTTCAAAAAAACCCTTGTCTTCTGAGAAGGCAGGGATAGCATGGATTGCAATGCTAGCCTTAGACAAATAGAGTTCTACTGTACTCTGCCTTTTTATCTGGCACAAAGAGTAACCCTAATCTTTTGAGGATTTTTCAAAGGCCTTTACGTTTAAGGTGAGTAGTGAAGAGTGAGATTATGAGGCAGGGAGCACACCAATTTCCGTCATATCTTGTTGTGCTGAGAGCATCTGACCTCTGATCCTGAGTATAGCCAGCTAGCCTACTCAGTGGGCCTTTTAGGTATTTTGTAGCATCCAGGCAATCACAGACACAGACAGAAAATTTCATCTGTGAGTGATGGCTCCCAATGGAGCCACCTTGCTTCCTGTAAGTTGCAGTGTCATTGCGTGGAACCAAGAGCATGCGATTTTTCATGCTGATTTTTTTTTTTTTACACAAAAATTGGGTAATAATAATTTTTAAAAGAGTGGTTTTTTACACTTTGTGGTTGAAAAAATACTAGCATAAAAACAGCCTTGAAAAAACACA
The DNA here is from genome assembly GCA_020745705.1 of Hemiprocne comata. NCBI lineage: Eukaryota > Metazoa > Chordata > Aves > Apodiformes > Apodidae > Hemiprocne > Hemiprocne comata. The sequence goes on along the minus strand of CM036616.1, from coordinate 72,062,880 downwards.
ATTTATATTCAGCTACAAATGTGTATTGCCTCATCTATGTCTTTTTCTGGAATTCTAGGTTAAATTCAGTGTTCCAGTTATCATCTTCATATCTTGCTATGGTCCAAGTTACTAGAGAGATTACTTCACTTCATCTCCTTATGGTATGGCAGGAGAGCTACACACCACTTCATTGGTAAAAATACCAACTGTGTGAGGCAGATAGACTGTTCATCCTGCCAAGCAAATTAATTTGCAACTTGCCTCTCCAAAATAGAATAAAAGCAAACCTTGACATCTTCAGAACAATATATATGGAAGCCTCCTTCAGCATAGGCTTCCCACTCCATCATCAACAGAATAACCTCCCATCTACTAAAGCCCAGCTGTTAGTTACAAGACTGACAATAATCACACACATTTCTTATTGTGTAAGCATAATTTAGGGATGTACACTGCCATCAGAAACTGGAAGCTATTCCTCTAAACAAATCTGTCGAATGCCAGTGATGATAATTACAAGTGTTTATTCACCAGTTGCTAATGCGGTCTAGATTTAGACGTTCCAAAATAGAGACAGGCTGACAGTTTTTCACATGGGTGCATATTCAGGCTAAATTTTTACTTTTTATCATCTTACTCTTTGATAAGAAAAAAAAAAAAAAGCTAGTATTCAGTAGCTGAAATCTGTACTGCCTAAGCTTCCTACAGTTTTAGACTTACTTTACAGACATATAATATTTCAACTTGGAAATAAGTTAAGCTTTCAGAGGCAGAGGAGGAAGTGTTGCCTAAACCCTGTTAAAATAAAATATGTCACATGAAAGATAAAATCATCTTTCTGGTAGAAGAGATTTAGACTGAGTAAAAGGAAAAAAGGGAAATTTTTATAATTCATTTGCACCCTGGAAGCTATGCTGCATGAGATTTATTGGAAGAAATCAGATCCTTTGTTAGACCAGATGGTACAGCTGGAAAAAGATAACAAGCTTTCAAGCACACAGAGCATTAATTAACTGATGATAAAGATGTAGCAAACTCACAGCTAACTACAGAACAATACTACATGTGTGAATAAATATATATGTCAAATCTTTTTTGAAGAAGACTGCATGATTCTCTCTTTAGGAGATTTAGGCACTCATCATCTAAAGCTCATAAATTGTGTTTCTAGTACTGAAAGAAATAAACATTTACTGGGAACCTGAAATAGCCATTCATGTGAACCCTTTGAAAACTGATCTTTTTCCTTGTGAATCTTGTTGCTAGTTTTGTTGTATTCTTTTCATCTGGAACAAAGAGCTGATCTTACTGTGTGACCAGATCAGTACTAGTGTCAATGAAAGGGAGAGCTGCGAAATGCATGAGGAGGGGCACAGCAGTTTTAGATCACTATTAGGCCTCCAGATCATAGCAAAAAATTCAAGGAGAGCATCCTCTGCTCCCTTCTTTTCACTGGTAGTGCAGGTAAGCCTAATATGTGTGAGAGAAAATTTTGAACACTTAAATGCTGGGTTGAAATGTTTCAATTTCTTACAAATGGCATTTTGCAAACTTATGCAATGCTTAAATTAATGAGATTTTTCTACAACTAATGCAATTTAAGTAGTATCTATTAATGTTGACCTAAGGAGTCTCCCTTCTGTTAAATGGACGGTTTCAGCTGATCTGAATTCTTGCAGAATTACTGCATGTTACTCAACATTGTGATTAAGCATAATAGTATGAACAGGAGCATGGTTGCAGATAGTTTGTGCCCTCAGAGAATGACTCTGCTTTGGTCCTCAAAATACTGTTCTCCCAGGCTGCATTTGTGTTGTCTCTTCTGTGACTCCCAGGGTGTCTGCTGTCTGCAATCCCAATGGAAATGTGCCCTCTGTACAACAGCTGGCTGAGCCTGTCTCTGTGTCACGTGGGACTTCTTAACTGATGATGCTCTCCACATCCTCCTCTGAGCCATGGACCAATCCAGCAATACAGGGGGAAGGAAAAACTAAACCACTACTATCTGCTCAACTGCTTCCATATACTCTCCTTTGTTTCCCATTAGGGAACAGCAGAAACTTCAGGTGATGCCTCCTTATTTTGTGTTGCCAGTGCATGAGGTGACTCCTACAAAGTAAATTAATCATTGCCACCTCAGCTGTCCTAGGGATTTATGGTACAGGGACACAGGTTTAAGTACTACTGCTGTTCTCTAGGAGACAGGGCAGCTTTTGGTTACTATTAACTACTAACACTACTGCTGTGGTTTGTCTGACCCAGGGAAAGATGTGGGGGGGGAGTAGAAGACAGTCACCATGGTTCTCCTCGTCTCCCACCAAGCAGCTTCCAGCGAGAGGAATCTGTAGTTACAAGCCAAGACTAATCTGGAGATAAGCCCATTGACCTTTGTAGGTTGGGCTGTCTGTACACTGACCTATTATAAGCAGGTGTGTATATATTCTAGGTAATTGTATGGTATCACAGGGTTATGCAAATACCTATGACAGTACCAATCCTTAAGATACCCTGCTGATGCAAGCTAGTCTTGTTATCCCATATCACCTCTGCTATGAAATCAGGCTAAGAGAATTGGGGCTGTTCAGCCTGGAGAAGAGAAGGTTCTGAGGAGATCTTATAGTGGCCTTCCAGTACTTGAAAGGGGCCTACAGGAAAGCTGGGGAGGGGCTTTTCATCAGAGAAGATAGTGATAGGACAAGGGGTAATGATTTTAAACTATGAGAGGGGAGATTTAGGTTAGATATTAGGAAGAAATTCTTCACTATAACAGTGGTGAGGAAATTGAATGGGTTGCCTAGGGAGGTTGTTGATGCCCCGTCCCTGGAGGTTTTTAAGACCAGGTTGGATGAGGTTTTGTGCAACCTGGTCTAGTGGTAGTGGTCCCTGCTCATTGCAGGGGGGTTGGAACTTGATGATCTTTAAGGTCCCTTCCAACCTAGTGATTCTATGATTCTATGATTCATATTATGGGACTGTGGCATGGAAAGACTAGGTAGCCAGCACAGGATTGTCAGTCAGTATGTACCAGGGCAGGCAGTAGAACTAGTTACTCAAGCTCCAGACTAGTTTTCTAACTTCTGTTTTGTCCTTCCTATACATCTATATATAGCATGTGGCTACATCCCAGTGTTCTATCTTATTTTCCATTATTGGCTACCTTGCACATTGGCTCAAGCAGGCGTAAAATCTTTTGAACATGTATCATGACATTGAATTTCCTATTCCATCTTTTTAAGAAAATTTTGAAATCTGAATCTGCAGCCCTTATATGCACTTAGTGAAGAAAAACATGATCAGACACATGGTTCTTAATCTTCAATTTAATGCACCTACAATGTATTTTAATTCAAAACTGTCTAATAAAAATATTTTATTTTAAGGACTACAAATATATGCCTTTCTGCCAAGTAATCATTGCTTCAGTGGGAAATAGGAAGCCTGTAAATAGATGCTTGGCTTCTCAGTATGACCTGTTGTGGCTCACAGCCATCTGTGTTTACAGTAAGAAATTGCCCACATGCATTAGTTTGTAAACAGTATCAAAATCCAAAGCTTTTCTTTTTTCTTCTCTTTCACTCTCCATCTATTGCAGTCTCAGGGTGTCTCCATTTAGGTATAAGTGTCTGCTCAGTGTTTTTTAATTTTTTGGCATTCTAAGGAATCTAGCAGTTCTGTGAGCTGGTGCTTCAAGTCTGCTTTTGCATTATTGGTAGTTGAAAATGTTATTAGATTATTGTTGTCAGTAGTAAGGGTGCTTTTATTAGCTGCCTCAAACCCCTCCTGGTCCTATAGCAGTAGTTGTATATTCAGATAACCAATGCATACTCAATAACCAGTCAAATTGTAAATGAGAGAAAGCCAAACCTATGAATTTTCTCAGTGTGTGTAGGGGTGTTGAAGGAACTTCAGTCTGGCTTTTGGGAACGCTGCATTTCTCCATGTTAGCTGACTTCAGATTGTCAGCACACTGTCTTTCTGATCAGTGCTTTCTGATCAGCCACAAAATGTATTTTGCAACCCCATTATGCTTCTGCTAGACTACATATGTATTTGTGAATGCGATTATGCAAGAAGACTTAAACTCCAATGTATCCCATAAATGTCACTGGCAAAGAATGGAATTAAGATCAAGTTAGGACTTGATATTTTTTTACAAGATGTTGTTAAAGAGTGGACTCACATTTCAGGTAATAAACAGGACCATATTTATAGAACATGTAAAGCACAGATGTTCTTACTGCTTTATTATTTACAGAACGATGAAATCTTCACGTGCATATCTCTGCCCATAAGATATGCCTATATCTAACAAATGTAAACTGGCTCGACATTGAAGGAAGTTCCACGGTTGTTACAAAGATGATGAAATCCCAGCACATCCTTGCATCATAGAACTGAAGGCCTGCAGCTTCTGAAGCAGTCTTGGGATTGTCCTGCACGAAACACAGCTCTGGGACAAGTGTTTGGAAATGCGCATTATGCATGCTAGCCACTAATTGCTGTCAGCCCTTCTGTTCCCCTTTTTTTAGGATGTCTTTCATGACCTTCAGACGGTGACTGATATGATTCCCAGGACAGAGGGTATGGACAGCACTTGGAGTCTGTTGCCTGCTTTGCTACATGCTTCCTGTGTGACTTCCTTAAACCAATACAATGTAACAGTTGTACTTAACTATTTCTTGTCCCCTAACTGTATTGAGAAAAAAGATTTATGAACCTTATAAAATATGAGAAATGCTTAGAAATTATCTGAAGTGCTTGGTTAAATAAAAAAAATATGCCAGAAATTTTGGGCAGGTACGAGGGCACAAGATAGATAGATAGGCAGATAGACAGAGACAAATAGGTTAGATAGAAGACACATCAGACACACTAAGGTAAGCAAAATATGGTAAAAGAATCTATGATGATTTAAAACATTTTAGGTACAATAACTTGTGCAACGGAGAACAAGAAGTTGTTTATCCCACTTGCTGGCCTTCACAGGAAAACTGCCTTATGGTTTTCACAAGTGAGAGTGTTTGGATGGGTAGTCCTGTGTAGTCACTAACTCACTGTGCGTTCACATCTCATGGTACCTTCCTTGTTCATGCACACACATTCTGAGAATGGAGTCAGTGCTCCATGTGCTGGAGCTGAAAAGGCCAAACACGGTTTAGTCACATAATGCTGAAGTGTTTCTCTGAGTGAGCACACTGAAGACATGCTGATTTTTTAAAATCATATAGAATCATAGAATCATAGAATTGTTCAGGTTGGAAAAGACCTTTAAGATCATCGAGTCCAACCTTATCCTAACCCTGTTACCCTATTTCTGATGACCTGCCTCTAAACCATGTCCCCAAGCACCACATCCAAATGACTTTTAAACACATTCAGGGATGGGGACTCAACCACCCCCCTGGGGAGCCTGTTCCAGTGCCTGACAACCCTTTCTGTAAAGAAGATTTTTCTGATATCCAACCTAAATATCCCCTGACCCAACCTGAGCCCATTTCCTCTTGTCCTGTCATCAGTCACCAGTGAGAAGAGACCAACCCCAAAAAAGTAAAGTCAGGAATTTTAGGAGTGAGAAATGAGACTGGAATGGCTCATACAAAAGTGGCAAATTTTCTAAACTTGACCTTCTTAAAATGTTGGAACACAGAAAGTGAAATAAAAAGTGGAATTGTTTCTTCTTACTAATTATTATTATTTTCTTCAGTAAAAAGAAGTAGGGGTTTCTCTAGCCTATGGGTAGGTATTTTAGTATGATAATACTAAATTATTATGCTGATGAGGTGTTAATACAGTGAGTCCAATTAATCAGTGTTTTCTACCTAGTGCTCAAGGCTATAACCAAGGTAAGTTGTAGGAAGTACTCCTTTCCATCCCTTTCATCTGTCTTGAAGACTTATGTCTCAAAGATGACCACCTGGGACGTGTTTTTCTCTAATTCTTGCTGTTTCAGTGTTAGGTAAGCTCTGTTTTTATTCTACTTGTATCTTTGTTGTCTTTTTTATGATTTTTCCCAATTTTTTACTTGTTTCAGTTAATTACCAACATCAGAAATACCATGTCACCTTGTCCCTCAAAGGATCTCATATCCTCATATGACTTGAGCCAGGACATAGTCATCAGGTTTTTTGTCTGAATCCCTGTGTGCCCCAGCCTTTCTGTTTCTCAGATGAAAGCTTCTTCTTGTATCTCTCTGTAAACCAAACTCAGAGCATTCAGAAAACATTTTATTCATGGCTTTTATACATTTTAGCAGTCCCTGACTTCATGCTTTTCAATATGATTAATATTTTGCTTGCGCATGAACGTAAATTTTCTTTTCTTTTGGTTCTATGTGGCCAGTAAAGGAAATTATTACCCAGGAAATATCTACCCTTTATTTGATGTTTTGACATCTCCTGGATTTGTGCCACACAGTGCTGAGGTAATTAAACAAGCCAGAATTACTTGAAAGACTTTATCTTCATTGCAAACAGAAGCAACCATCTGAATTCCTTTAATTCAGGAGAATTTGTAGTGGTTTTATGGCTGCATCAAATCAAGGCAAATGCACATCCTTAATACACTGATTTCCCAGCAAAGTGTGCCCATGATTTACAGTAAACATAAGGTTAAAGCAAATTTTTTCACAAAGAACATAGCTTCAGGAGAGCTTTCTACAGGATGTATTACCTTGTTTCTCTATAAATTAGTTTAAAAATTATTTAAACAGACTATAAATTAGCCAGCTGCTTCTTCTGCATAGTCCTCCGCAAATCCACTCATCCTCAGATCCCTTCTTGAAGTAGTTAACTTTGTTTCCCAGTTCTTTCAGGTGGTGCACCAAATAACTGGACAAGTGAGCTGCCACATAGTACTTACTACATTAAGAGTTTGATAAAGAATGCATACTTTCAGCTCTTAATGGAGCAACATTTTAAAACTACTGCATACCAGTCCAGCATGGAAACCTATTAATTTCAACTGAGCATCATACTAACATGCCTATTAGACTTTTGATCAGATCAGATACAACCAGCATAAAGTGTGGACAAGGCAAGCTTGGGTTTATCTGTAAGAGTCCATGCTCTAAATCTGTTTATTAAATTTTAACTGATTGGTTATCTCCATCTTACATTTTTAGGACTTCTTAAATAACAAGTGGCTTGAATGAACTGCTTGAATCATCAATACAGTTAAAATTCAAAGTAAACTCTAGAAACAGAGTATTTGAAACATATACTACATGCACTTGCTCACTCTAATAAATATTAGAAGGAGAGTACAACATCTCACATTATTCTTAACACACGTCACTCTCTCCACTGGCTAATGCTGGCAAAATGTCATGATGTATTGAACATTTATGTCCCCAGATAGGACCTCTCAGCCTTTTCTCGGGTAAATGTGTGCATTTATCCCAACCTGCAGCAGAATCTCTTCACTAAACTAAGGAACCCAGACATGCCATTTCAGTAGGAGCTTCTGAACATGGCAGCTTACAGGACAGGAGAAAAGAAGCACACATGCCTCTGTTTTGCAGGTCTTCATTTTTTGGAAAAAGTACCTTTGGTGTGGATATTACATCAATTAAGAGGAGTTAAAATACAAGTAAATAAATAAATAAAATTTTTAAAGTGTTTTCCTAAAGTGTGAAGGGGAAGTCTTCGGGTACAATTTAGCAATTACGAATTGCTGTCCTACACTGAAGCCATGGGATCCTCACTCAGAGATACAATTCCTGCTTTCTTGTCAGAACAAGAACATTATTATGTATATGTGACATTTTGGGTTTGGTTGTGGAGATATTTTTTGGGGGGGAGAGGGAGAAAGATGTGGCATTCAGGCATTTTAATTTCCTGATGACTTGGACACATAATAACTGCCTGTTCAGATAGTTCAATCCAGAACCTGTTGTTTTCAGAGCAATGAAAGAATAATGAAATGAATAGACAAAAGATGTCTCATGTTTTCTGAAACATAACTTCGAAAACTATTGTTAGTAAGACAAAGAAAATTTCTGTAAGGTGAAGTTAGGCCTTTTTTTTTTTGCCTTTTCTAATACAAATAGTACAGTATGTGAAAATAAAGCACCTTAAAGGATTCAGCCATGTAAATACTATTACTTCAAAGGTGTAATTGACTCTAGTTCCTAGAGGATTTACAGGTTTCCATTTATTGGAGCTAATAAAAGCACCATGTGACAAAACACTATTTAGATTGTTAATGGAACCAAAGGTTTCAAAGGGAGGAAAGACTAAATTAAAAATTAACCCTATTTAATGGCAGCAATTCACCAGCATACTTAAGGGTTTATTTAACAAGATGTTCTGCAAGAAGAGGTGATCAGTCATTCTCAATATACCATGCAAACATTAAGTATCATGCAAGTATCAGGGGAGTGACAACATGTTAATGTATTTATTTTCTAAACAAATACCATAACTTAGTGTGTCTTTTTATATCTTAAGAAAATAATGGAGGGTTGTTGAAAACAGTTGCGGAGTTAATTTCTGACTTTTATTTCTCTGTGATTCTCTGAAACATGCACTTTGACAAGAGGCTGGGAGAAGGAATACTGAAATATTTCCAATGAAAATAAGTAAAATAAAATGTAATGAAAACTGGAAGAAGCTTAGAGATAAGACTGGGGAGAAGTACAGAGAGTATCCTGCTGAAATATCAGGAAACTGTGTAGCTGTGAAGGAGAGAAAAGAAGGGGAGAAAACTGGAGAGATGAGACATAGTATACCAAGGTAAATAAATGTACCACATGCTGTAGGACAGGAAAGGTTAATTTTCAGGCCTGATGGAAGGCTTATAGGTGGAACCCCTTGAGAACCTTCCAGAAAATGCTCTTGGTTGGATGAATGAGCAGAGGAGGAGAGAAACATTAAAAAAAGCAAAACCAAAAATAAGTAAAACAAACCAAACAAAAAGACACCCAAAGGAACTTTTCCTTTTGATTTTTTTTTTTTTAAAGAAAGGTAGAATGGATTGGAATGGAAAATGGAATGGAATGGAATGGAATGGAATGGAATGGAATGGAATGGAATGGAATGGAATGGATGGGGAGAGATGTGGTGGGATGGAATATGGATGCTGAGAAAAGAACATGCTGATCAGTAGAGATTCATGAGGAGAAAGAGTTTAGGTGATGGGATGCCTACCTGTGCATCCCAATGTAGTGAAGTATGAGGTAGGTCTTTGGCTTTGTTGTCTAGAATCACAGAAACAAGTCATTCTGTGTGACAGCTTTTAGGGATCTCCCCCAAGAAGCTGATAAGGAGATGCACAAAATAATCCAAACAGAGCCTGTAAGTTAGAGGTGGCACCTGTTGTGGTGTTGCTAGAAGCTAGTGTGCAAATAATGTTAGTGTAAATACATTGGTAAAAGCAGCAGAGGCTGGCTGAAAGCTAGGTACATTTATTGGATTATGCTTTCCCTGAGCACCACGTATACAACCTATCTTAGGTACGCAGAGAGAAGTCACATGGTAACTGAGGTAAACCACCATACCTTCTCCAAAGTTCATTATTGTTCCTTCCCTGGCTTTGGGCAAGAGGCAAGTCTTCCCTAACCAGAGAATGTATTTTGAGGACACTGACTTATTTTAGTGACTTTAACTGTTCCTTTTACTTGGCTAGGTGGGCTGCTCTGTGGCTTGCTAAGCTCTCCATACAGTTGGCTGGGGGAAAACGGGTGCTGGGACCGAGAGTTAATATGCCTTCTAGAGACTAAGGCAAAACCTGAGACTTGTTGCAGGGCTGGATAGTGGCAAAGGACTCTGTGTGTGCGCACAGGAAGGGGGTAGCTGACAAGAAAATAATCTTATAATCAATCTGAGTTTTCTCATACCACTACATGTGTTGTGCCCAAAGCGGGGTCTGTTGCCTGGTTTGCAAGAAGCTGATCCACACACAGAATTGAGATACTTGCTTTAATATCCAGTTCTCCTCAGAAAAGGGAGGCAGGTGGTATTCCACAAAGCAAGCTCAGCTTCCTAAAACACAAGGGTATGATTTTTCCCCAATATTTTACTTACTTCCATTAATATCTGACATAACACGTATGCATCAATGCACTCTCACGTGTTTTAACTCTGAAGAGGCTAATGCTGTTACTATAGTAATCTCTGAAATAGTGTTTGTGAGCCACAGACTAGCTCAGCTTGTGGGAAGAAACAGTATTTTGATACTAGTTCCTGTCAGGAAGAGGTTTGCTTCATCTTAATTGGCCAAATTAGTGCTGAATAAAAAAAAATTAAATTGCAAAGACATTATAATCCATTAGAAAATACATTCTCATCAATCTTCCTCACTTGGCTGTTACATCTTGCTTTCGTTACAGGTTTTTTGTTATTTAGTAGCTCTGCTAAGTTACTGGAATTTTTTTTCTTTTTTTTTGCTTGGCAGGCTTCTAAGTGCAGCAGGAAGATGTTTTAGTCTCTTGCTCTTGAAAAGTATTCCTGAAATGTGGTGATCCTTACTCCCCTCAGCAAGTCTTTGAGAATGTATTTATGTGGGTAGATTCACATTCAGATTGCACTGTTCATAGTACTTAGTGTTATAAAAGGTAGTTTGTGAAACAGTACATCTGGAACTAGGAGGGACTTGGTTTCTGTCTTGCTCACTTGCCCTACCTCCATCAGGGACTCTGCTAATTGTTTAATGATGTTATCTACCGTTCTTCTGTTTGGGTGAGTCTAAGACAGTCTAACCCTACTGCAAAGTAGCTAAAAGAATACCAAGGCAACTTCCTAGGCATCTTTAACAGTGGGCTTATTGTCAAGGACTATTTTCTAGTCCCCAAGAAAACTAGACCAGCACCAAGTGTTTATACTGAAGTTGATTTTATTCCTCTATATTATCTGATCATAAGGGGCAGGATAGGACTCATCATCCTTGTCAGAGCTGTATTTGATTACAGAAGCTAAAAAAAAATACTTATTTTTCCTCATTGTCTCATGGATCGTTATAATGAGGCAGATTCCCATTGAAAAGCTATACTGCAGAAGGGAACACTAGCAGAGCTATCAAATACCCAGGTAGTGCTAACACAGCAGCATGCAGGTGAAGGCTCTGAAGATGAGAAATAATTTAGGCAGGCTTTTCTTGGGTGGGAACTTTATATAACTGTGCCAGACAGAGGGGAACAGTCTCTCAAGGTCTTGCCTCCTCTGTCAGATCTCAGCAAAATCCTTTCAACACATCCACTGGAATGCTCTCTTAATGCTCTCTGAAAGATTAGTAACTGGCTCACAATTCTTGTTGCAAAGATACCTACATTCACGTGGATAGAAACTAGAGCTAGCTGGGAACTGCAGAAGGCTTCCCTTCTCAGAGGATTAAGACCTATTGATTCTTGTCCACATTTCTTCGGAAGCTGGGCTTTCCATTTTGTACATTTTTTTACAAATGAAAAACTGTAAGAGGAAGGGGAATTTGCAAGGCTTTTCTTTAATGCTTGAATTTCAAGGGCTATGGGGAAAAATTATTAAACTGATTACAGCCAGCCAAGGAGTTGGGGTGGCTTTGTGATGCCCTTTTGACTACAATTGCAATGACTTAAATGGTAGCACGCCCTGTGGCAGCCTGTCAAAGACGAAGCAAAACTCAACAATGGCTCTGACGTTCACAGGGCTTGTAGTCAGACTTCAGCAATTTTCATGTCTTAGCTATCTGTCTCAGGAATGATATGATGTAGTTATCCCTATAGTGATTACTTTAGGATGTGCCTTGGTTCTGAACAGAGAAAGTTCACTGACAGATACAGACTCAAATCTGCCCGGAAGAGTATGAATGAGCTAAAGGACTGGGTAGGAAGGAAAGAATACAACACTATAAATGAAACCTATCAAGAGCTAACCATGACAATGACTATATATATATAAAATCATGATTCTCTGTAGCTAGAACTGGCAGTAACTGCCTAGGTATGTGGCTCCTACAGAATAGTAAAACTATTTCTCACCTTTAAGGACCATGTTTCTAGAACTTAGAGACGTTATGTGTTAGCTATCCTACTCATATACTGTGTACTCTATAGTATTCTGTTATAGAATAATACTGGTCAAAAACTGTGTTTGAAATGGAGGTATTCTGCTGCTCCAAGCAAAATGACATCTCAAAGGGGTTGCCTTTGGAGCTGAAAAATACAAAGTCTCCAAAAGAGGATGATAACTGACATAATTCTCATGAGCAGTATAAAATTCTGATGTAATGGTAACATGAGTTTCAGGTGGAGGTGTGTGGGCAGACATGAATGTGCTGTGAGTCAAATACAAAGCATGTATGGGCCTGTCTACTGCATTTTCACTACTGGTATGTTTTGTGTTCTTCACATCAGTCCTGGAGAAGTATTTTAATATCAGTGCAGTATCTTCCAACAAGTTGCCAGTGAAGAAACATACTAAGTGCAAGAGGAATACAGGAGAGCAGTGCGTCTGTGACACCTTAACTGAGTGGAATCTTGCAAGACAGATGAATATATTCAAGTTAGGTTCTCCTCCCCCTTCTACTTAACTTGGCTGTGTAAAAACAGCGCAGTGGGTACAGCAGCACAGTCCATGTAAGGATAATGGGGACACTGAAGTTCCTAGTGTACATGGAAAGCCTGTCCTTCTGCCTCTTCTTAGACTAAAGGACCTTATGTATTTCTAGTCTGTAATCTCAAAAATCTTGCAAAAAGCTCTTAGACTCTATCTACCTCTTAGTTACCTGCTTCAGTTCACTTACCTTCCTTCACCTGTCTCCAGTTCTAATCAAAGCTAGTCTATCAAAACTGTACGTATGTTTCAACAGGGGCTGTGACAGAGAAGTAACCTGCAGGAAGGTATCATGCTACCTACAAGTAGAACTTGACCTCAGCTAGCAGAAAAGTGGAAATTGGTAGACTTCTAGCAATTAGCATTATGATACTGTGAACTAAGAACAGGGTAAGGCGGAGTGGGGGAAGACTTCCACAGTTCTTCTCAGAGAGCTGGATGCCTTGCAAACTTCCTTCTGAAGTGGTAGTAAACATAGTGATGGAGCAGCTTTTCCATACAGCCTGGCCACGGGGTGCTGAAGGATTGTAGGTGCAAGTTTCTCCTGGACCTCAGGTAGAGAATACCTGGAGTGGACTAATGATGGACTCGTCTGCTAGTCATCTGCCATGTGGTGCTGTCTGAGGACCCTTCAGAGAAGCTCCAAGGCAAACAGCGCAGCACAGCCGGCACTCTCCTTCCTCTGATGGCGCCGGCTGGACTCCGCGGTGAGTCCGCGCCGCAGCACGCAGCGCAGAGGCAGCGGGCCGGCAGCGGGTGCACTGGGCACCGCTCGGGTAACGGAGAGGACTGCAGGGACACATAGGGACCGCAGAAAGGGCTGAAGGGAGCTTCGCTGCACTGTGGACCGTGCAGGTGGTTACGGCGGCGGGGGGCCGCGAGCCGCGGAGTGGCTGGACGGAGAGCGGCAGGAAGGAGGCCTCGGCGGGAGTCTGGGACGACGCTCCGCTTGCTCCAAAGGCGGAGCCGGCCAACCGCATCCTCCCCCCGGTCTCAGCGGCTAGGACGGTGTTGCGGGCATGGCCCTGCCGCCCCGGCCTGCCGCAGCTGCGGAGGGCGCCCAGGCCACGCCGAGAGCGAAAGGGAGGCCGGGGTGCGGTGTGAGCGACAGGGCGCGACCGCCGGGGGCGGGGCTCGTGATGCAAATGAGGGGGCGCGGCCGCTGGAGTTGTTAGGAGCGCAGGGCGGGGAGGAGGCGGCAAGCGCGGCCCCGCACGGACCGGGCGGGAGGTGGCGGGGGACAGGCGGCGGGGCTGGGCAGGGCTGGGCAAGGCCGGGCAAGGCCGAGCGGGGGCGGCCGGGAAGTGCGGGGGGCGGGGACCGGGGACCGTCGGCAGTCGCCGGGCGGTGGCAAGCGGGACGGGTTGCGGCGGCCGCAGTCATCGCGGCGGGCAGGAGAGCGGGAACATGGCGAGCGTAGGAAACAGCACGGAGGAGTGCGGCGGTGGCGGCGAGGAGGTAACCGGACGGAGGTGGCGAGAGGGCTCCGGGCGTGTGGGCAGCAGTCAGTCGTCCCCTGCCGGCGCGGCGGCGGGGGAGGCGCGGGCGGGGGCCCAAGTCCGCCGGCATCCCGGTCTCCCACCTGACCCGCTCTGGGGCCGGGCGGGCGGGCAGCTGCCGCCTCCGGGGTCGGGCCCGGCCATCGGCGGGGCGAGGAGCCGCCGGGAGTTGGGGAAAGTTGTCCCGGCAGCGGGTTCGCAGGCAGCGGCTTCCCGCGCCGCCCGCCTTTGGTTTTACCTTTTTGGGTTTTTTTTTTGTTTATTTTGTTTTTGTTTGTGTTTTAAAAATATTTTTTCCTTTTTTTTTTTTCTTTCCTTTTAACCCCAGCTTCGCTTCAGAGCCTCGGTTCTCTGCTGCTCCGTGCGAGTTTTCTGCGCCGCCTCTCCTCCGATGCGCGTTGCTCCCCGCGGCGGGCGGGCAGGCGGAGGCGCATCTTCCGCGCGGGGCAGGGGCAGCGCGCGGCAGGTGTGCAGCCAGCAGCGCTGCCTGCTGCGCGGCGGGAAGCCCAGCAGCTGCGCCGGCGTGTTTGGCTGCGTGACATGGAAAGCCGGACTGCCTGGGTAGCGCCGGAGGGTGCGGTGTCTCCTGCCTGGGCCCCGTATACACGGGGGGCTTCCACAAGCGGGTGGGGCAGGTTTTGTGCCTGAGAAGGGAAATCAGGTAGAACTGTAGCTGATGGAAGATGTGTTACAGACTGGAGTTTATAATTTCCCTGCTTTTTTTGTTAGAGGTCCTTTGAACAGCCCAAACACAAATCCCTGAAATTGATTACCTGAACTTTTAGGTTGACTTTGTTCCTGTCAGTTCAGAAAAATGCAGTAGCAGAATTTGTGGACAACACCTCTCAGAAAGCTGTTGATAGTGAGGGATCTCCTGGAATAGCTTTTGAGAAGGGTGCTGCAAAACTGAGGCAGTTCTAAGTGGAGGGTGCTTTTAAACACAGTAGATTGCAGTCCTGGCATGCACACGTGGGAATATTGACTTGGATCTCTGACTGTGTAGTCTAAACAATTATTTTAGCGGTGCGTACATTCAGCAGCTTCTTCAGAAAGATTTGTAAGGGATGCCTCTGGCTGAACTTTGCTGGAGGAAATGTATGAATCATCATATAATTATGTAATAGTTGTGTGGTGGTGTTTTTGTTTTGTTTGGGGATTTTGGGTTTTTTTTTAACCTTGTTAGGATGAATGTTGGAAAGAGGCATTTAACTAGTGCCTCATTTCTGAGGTAAGGCAGTGTTTCATACAACAGGGCAGCTGACAAATATACATGTGGGGCTTGGTATGCTCTGTAGTCAGCTGGATCCTCGTGTGTATTGTGTTTGGCTGTTGCAGACGCCGTTCATGGAAGAGACGATGAAGCCCAGCTTGTTCTTTTCCTTTATTGGAAGGTGGGGATACATACAAGCTGTATTTCAGAGCATGCTATGGAATTACTACTTCCTAAGGTTATAGTGTGGAGAGGATGTGAAATGCTTAAATCTCATTGTATATTGGAGTGAATACTGCAAAATCTGGGTGATCTCTGCAGAGCTGTGTTTTGCTTCCAATACAAGGAGTACTACCAGTGAGAACAAGTTGTTAACAAACTCTTGCTGCCCTTGATAAGCAAGTAGTTGGAATGCACAATTGTTAAAACAGCTATTTAGCTGTGTAGTTGTAGCCAAGCTGCCCTGTGTGAACTATAGGGAAAAGTATTCTTCACAAAAATATTCTTGCTGTTTAGTGTCATCGCTTTGTTAGAGGAAAAGAAGCTGCCATGCAAAAAAAATTGAAAGGCAGTCATAAAAGCACCTGGAAGAGGCCTTATTTGAGCATTAGTCTGCAAAAAGTGCAAAACTTTCTCCAAATGAGCTTGAAAGGCCTCATGCTCTTTGCAGAGACTTCCGCTCAATTCTCTGGAGTCTGAAATAGACCAGAATTGATAATGGAGTGTGGTGTGCTTGGATTTTTCCTAGTGGGATCACAGAGTTCAGGAAAGGAGGGTAAATACTGCCTCGGTCACTGCTTCTGTAACAGAAGCTAAACAAGTTGTGAACCACTGAAGGCTGCCTTTGCCTACAGGTTTACCACAATCTCTTTATTAATAAGTTACATGTGATTTCAGAACTTCATGCATGAAAGAGTTGTTTTTAAGAGTATTAGCTTGGTTTTTTTAGGTGTTTGCAATGGTTATGGTGTTGGGAAACCAAAGTTGGGGAGTGTTACTTATCTTGGTTATGAATTGAAATAAGCAAAACTTTGGGAAAAATCACATAAATGACAACAAAGAGACAAGCAGAATAAAAACAGAGCTTACCTGACACTGAAACAGCAAGAATTGGAGAGAAAGACATCCCAAGTAGTCAACAGCCCATCGTTGGGACAAAAGCCTGCAAGATGGATGAAAGGGGCGGAAGGGAGTACTCCCTACAACTTACCTTCGGGTAACTTACCTAGCCTTGAGCACTAGGTAGAAAACACTGAGTAATTGGTTTAACTGTATTAACATACAGCCAGCATATTAGTAGGCTATTAGCATACTAAAATACCCTCCCGTAGGCTACAGGGACCCCTACTAACAAAAGTGCCCTTACTCTTTGATCCTGCATAGTCAAATTTTTAAGCACTGTCACTTTAAATGGAAGTGAAGAACTAGTTAGCCAATCGTGTGTGCAAGTGAAATAGTATAGAGACAGTTATTTTTCATATGTCTGTGCATAAAAGCAGGAAGCTGAGTTTGCTTTGTGGAATACCACCCTGCTCCGTTTTCTGTGCAGAATTGGATATTAAAGCGAACATCTCGACTCTGTGTGAATCGGCTTCTTGCACCCCGAGTGACAGACCCTGCTTTCAGGACAACGTTCATGTTACTGCTCTTCAGAGCTGCATGCATCTGAATAATGTTGTTTAGATGGAACACGGCAGATGGGAACTCTGCTTCCTGATTTAAGTGTACATGCTTAGTAGTATATGAACATAGCTTTTAGTGTAAAATTTTCCTTTGCAGAGACTTGTGAATATTTCATCCCTGGAGCTTTGAAGAAGAATATATAAGCTAAACCTTAAAGTTTGCTACTTAACAGAATATTGATGGCCAAGAACCTGTTTCTGAAGTCCAAGCTTAAGACAGCAGGTAGCTGCCTCCTGCTGTAGTCCCTGATTAATAAAATTTGGTTTCCATATGCTTCTTGCAGCTCAAGGAAGTGCCGATACCATGGGTTTTTGTTTTGTTTTGGTGGGTTTTGGATTTATGCCTCATTGTCCTGCAACTTTGGCTTTCCAGTGAGCACGGTGAGGAAGTGGCATTAATGTGTTGGGGTTTTTTTCTGCAGCTACTGCAAGTGTTGTAGTCTGTTGTTGTTCTTGTTTTTGTTGTTTTTTTTAATACACTGAAAGGAATTGGAGACCTAAGGTTTAAGAGCCTGCGTTAATCAGAGTGTTACGGGTATGCTCATGTGGAAAAACAAATGGTTATTAATCTTGGGATTTTCCTGTGCAGTGTTGCATCCCGGGTGTGTGTGTGGTCATTCTGTACTAGGAAGCAGCTTCCTGGATGCTATGTGATCAGGGTGAAACTGCCTACCTGTGGTATTCCCAGTTGTGAACTCAGAATGTGATACGCCAGTGGCGCTAAACTGTTGTATTACACTGAATTCGCCAACTGAAAGTACTCGTACTACTAGTCTTTTGTAACAGACTGCAGATCTAGGACAGATATGCTTAACTTTAAGGGCAAAATAACACTCCCAGCCACTACAAAGGTTTCAAGAAAAACTTTAAGCCTTCTCCTCCCCCCCTCCCGCTGCCTAAAGATTACTTAAAATAGTGGGCCAGATCTGCTTCCCATTAAGTTCACTCTGTGCTGCCCTGGTTTTTCAAAGTCTTAAAGCCAGCTTAATTGGTTACTTGGGGATTCCCTATCCCCAAGTAAAAAAACACCAAACCTAATGATGTCCTTTGTGCACGTGAGTGTGGTAGCCAGACAGAAAGGGTCATGATCAAGAAGTATCTCGGTGCTAAAGAAATTGCCTCATTTGGCCACAGTCAGCCAGACTAAGGATTATACACAGATCCAAAAGTGATTTGGTGCCCTTGTTGTGGTAAACTTTAAGGCTTGTATTAAGGACAGCTTGGCCAATTCAGTTAATCTGCACCTCAGCTCTGTACTAACCAATTAAGTAAAATTTAGGTAATGAAAGTCTGAGTGCTGAACTCTATTGAACTGCCCAAGCAGGGACAATCACTGTATAGTCTGGCTTTATGACCCTGGGCAGTTTATATTCAGAGCTAATTTCAAGATGAAACCAGCATCATCCTTAACTCAAAAGCTGTTTAGTACTGGTTAGTACTCTTAAGTACTCAAGCTTTTCATCATTTTTTCAGCTGAAGCAGCTGCTGCACTTGAGATCAAGGAACTTGCTAGTGGCGTGCTTCTTTCAAACAGGAGCTTAATATTATAATGTACTTCAGAATAAAATATGGAACTGTACAGCCCTGGCCATTCTTTCTCTCATGCTTTTGCTGAGAACTCTTCACCAGTTTGGTAGTTCCAGCCTAGAAGAAGAGCCTCAGTGGTGAGACAAGATGGCAGCTGCACTTACCCAGAAACTTCGAGAAGCTGGAAACAAGCCATTATGGCTCCTTTTTCACCTTAAAATGAATAATATATGTTAAGAATATGGAGTTGTGAAGGGCTCGTGAGGACAATTCCTCTTGTGAAGGATGATTGGTTTTAAAACATCCTCATTTGATTTATATGGTTTTGTCTCCTTGAGAAGTAGATCTTGATCAACTGAAGCAACTCTTTTTGTCAGCTTATTCCGAAGGCTTGAACTTTGGCACATAGGTCATCTGTTTTTCCTGTTTAGCCTCTCCTACTGTCAGAGCACATCTGCATCTAAGATGAAGGGCAAGCTATTCCAGCAGTACACATGAGAAATGGACCACAGGCAAACTATGCATGACTAGTGGTTTCTTCTTCATTAAATTAGGTTTCTGTCTCTACTTCCGAGGTTCTGAGGTTCTTTATTACAAATAAAACTTCATTTTACCCATGAGTGTATTTTTGAGAGGTTTTATTTTTCTTTGTGACCACCTATTCAAGGTCATGATGTGTACACTAATTTTAGATTACCTATGTAGTTCTGAGATGGGTAACTTTTGTTGTTCATGTTTTTACATTTCTTATGTGTCTTCCTAGAGCTTGCTTCATTCATCCATTTGAGCCCCTCAGTTGTCTGTGGCATAATTTGAAAGTCAGCTAGATTTAAAAACAAGAAAGTGCAGTTTAAGTCTTTATTGGTTTCCTGGAGGTGAAAAGGAAGTGTATGTAATGTGTTCCAATTAAACTTTCTAATTAATGTGCACTTTGGTTAATGAATGTGCTATTCCTCCTCAGGGTGAGGGATAAAAGATACAGGGTATATGGGAAAACATGGGGTTACTGTGGAAAGCATCAGATGCCTCTTAGAAGCAGAGCTGACAGATAAACTTCTGGGAGGGCAAAGTACCCATGAAGTAGGTAAGTTTCCTATGAGGGAACTGCTAGAGGTCAGAGTCTTGGCTTGGATAAAGGTTGTTGTTGGGCTCCTTGCTTTGCAAAGATATTGCATGTTGAAAGAGAAAGGAGCTTGATTGATACTTGGCAGACCATGTGGTATATAGCAACATGGAACTGGATGGTTCAATGTATGAGTAAGTGCTAAGCATGTATGATCTTGTGCCTCTTGTCTTGTTAAATCTCTTATAGCTTACCTAACCAAAAGGACTTGTAATAGCAAGGAAAATTTCAAATAAGTAATAGGGCTTCCTCTTCCGGTGTGGCATCAGCACAGAACATAGAGATTAGATTCCAGTTGCTGGTGACAGGCTGGCAGAAATAATGCCTGCCACCACATCTGTCTGGTGGGCAGTGATTTTCACACATGCTGTTTCTTCTAGATTAACAGAAACAGTATTACACTCGAGGAAGCAGAAATGGTAGATTTCTGCTCTTGTTTTGGAAAGAGAGCAGAGTTGAGCAACTAAAGACCTGAGAATCAGCTTTCAGAGATGGATCTGTGCTGCTGCTAATGTGTGTTCTGGCTAGAGACTGGACTTGTCCAGGACCTGACCCTTGTGCCATAGGTGGTTAGGTGTCTGCTTAGACAGTCAGAAATGTGAGAATTTGTGTGTGAGTGCTAAAAATGTAATCTGTGGCTTGTCTAAGCCCTCTCAGGTTAAAAAAGCATTTGATCTATGTCAGTAGTAAGTAAATACCACAGACCTATTGCCTAAACTTGTGCCCAAACACCAGGTGCTAAAAGCAAAATTTTGTTACTGTGCAAGTGAAGACTTGCCTGTATTGTTACGCTGAAGTAAGGAAGCAACACTGTTACCACATAATCTAATGCCTCAGACCTTAGTAGCAGCGATAATTTTTATGATGTGGTAAGTGTATTGTGGTTTTATTCCACTTTTCTTATGCATTCACTGTGTAATAGAGTGGTACATAAACTCTGCAAGCCAGTGTTCGGGTGGGCATCACTGCTTTGATTTCTTTTTGTCCCTAGGAGCTAGCATCGCATGCACACTTGCTCTCCAGAAATCCTGTTGTTGGAGGATGTACAAGGACAGTCTGTCATCCAGTGAGGAGGTTTGGAGGACTTTCTGAAGGCAGTAATTTCTGTGTCTGGCACTTACAAGCAGTACTGGTTGTTCTAAGAAATGTAGTATTTAGTACATGAGTAGTAGTGGTTGGCTGTAACTAGTAGTACGTGAAAAGAAGGAAGAATCACAGAGTGTTAGAGGTTGGAAGGGACCTCCACAGATCGAGTCCAACCCCCCTGCCCAAGCAGGACCAAAAACTAGGGCAGATCACTCAGAAAGGCATCCAGACAGGTCTTGAAAATCTCCAGAGAAGGAGACTCCACAACCTCTCTGGGGAGGCTGTTCCAGTGCTCTGTCACCCTCACAGTAAATAAGTTCTTCCTCGTGTTTGAATCCATTGCCCCTTGTCCAATCACTGGGCACAAGTGAAAAGAGGTTGTCCCCACTTCTTGACTCCCAGCCGTCATGTATTTACAGACATTAGTTAGATCCCCCCTGAGTCTTCTCCTCTCTAGACTGAAAAGCCCCAGATCTCTCAGCCTTTTGTCATGAGGAAGGTGTTACAGTCCCTTAATCATCCCTGTAGCTCTTAGTTGGACTCTCTCAAGTAGATCCCTGTCCCTCTTGAACTGGGGAGCCCAGAACTGGACGCAATATGCCAAGTGAGGTCTTACCAGGGCTGTGTAGAAGGAATATTCCTGTAAGTTTTAGTTGAGAAATATGTTACTATAAAGGTAGAATATTTTATATTGATTTTTTTAATTTTCTCCAAGAAATAATAAGAGTAGGAAGATGGTTTATCTGGGTTCTCTCACTTAGAACTACTGATACCCAATCTAGTGGGGCAGCTAGCTAAACTTGCTCTCTGTCATATGGTTGTTTTTTCTTTCTTTTTGACCATCTTAGTAAGCTTCAAGGGCTGGAGCAATTACCTTTTTCATTTAATTATAATTTACTCTTAAATGTCTACAAGTCCTGTGACAAAAGCCTGAGCTTGGGGCTGGAAATACTGTGGAGATGTAGAATTACTGGTTGTGGCATTGGTAAAGAGACTTTTTAGATGAGGCAAGCTTATGCAGATCTTTAGGATTCTTGTAGCTTACCTGGCTAAGAAGGTCCTGAAGAAACGTCAAAAACTGAAGCATTCCATATTCTCCGAAAAACTTTCCCACTTCAGTTTGGGGAGACAGTAATTTGTCATGAATCAGCTACAAGTAATGACTTGGAGAAGAGTCATAGTACATGATGTGAAGCTTAAGTGCTTCTTGACTTCTTTTTTTAATAAATTGTAGCATAACTGAATACTTTATGAAGTAGAGTTTGTTGAGGCCTTCCCAGCCAGAAAAATGCTCTGAAAAGTGATCCTGTGAACTTCATTGAGGGACAACGGGAGGGGTGGGGGGTGCTTGAGCCATTTTTATCTAATTATGTTGTTATATCCTTGCATCTTTATAATTATTAATAATGTTAATTATTAGATTCCTTGTGAAGAGAATCGTGAAAAGCATAGGAGCTAAACTTTGGAGACAAAGCAGTTTAGCTAAATTTAAAGTGTGTGACTTGGACCAGAGAAGAACTTAAGACTCAGTGGCTTAGACGTAATATTAAGGAGTATCTAAATCTGTGCCTTGTCCAGATGGGGAAACTTAGCATGGAAAACATGTGCAACTCTGGAAAATCCAGTTAAACATACCTGCCTGTGTACTGCTACTTGACACCACTGAAGTAGCTGGCTCTGTTAAGCTGAGTTCTACTGAGCTTAAGGAAAGTCTCTTTAAAACCTTGGGAAAGAGAGATTCAGCAGCAGCTCAGTGTCTGTGTCTTTTAATGTAATTTGGATTAAAGAGCTATATATGGCTGTAGCTCCCTGTATCAGTGGAAAATACGGGGTAAATCTGAAAGTTGGAGTGGTTAGTCTGCCACTTGGACAAAGTACTGCAACTTTGGCTATATGTTAACTATGTAAATTCAAGTAACATGGAGTAGAAGGGATGGCACAAGTTGTGTAGCTAAGTTTCCGAGTGAACATGTTTCTCAGTAAGTGAGCATCAAAGGAGTGTTAAGGTCCAAGTAAAAAAAAAAAAAAAAATTCTGGTGAGTTGTTTGGAACGCCATTTCACTTATTTGATGGGATTTTTATCTTCTGCTTGTGTTGAATAAGTGATATATTTGGAGTGGAATTGCAAAGTAAATGAAAGTTGTACTAACTTTGTACATTTTTTGAACTGGAAACAGAAATACAGGTTCATGGCAGTCAGAAATCAAACCCCAGGTAGTAGGACCCTCCTGGAAGTCATGCTCCAAGTTTAGAGTTCCAGTGTGGAGGACTCGTAAGTGCTTTCTGAACGAGTGCTAGTTATGAGTTTGTACATTCGAGGAGTCAAAAAGTGAGGTTGCAAGTGTAAGTAGTGAGTGGCTGAGTGAAGAGGAGGAAATTTTTGTCTCCAAAGGGAGGCTGACAAGTAGTTACTGAAGAGACTATACAACTCTGTCTGTGGTGGCTTGCTTTTTGGGTTTTCATGTTGAATCAACTAAGTTACTCATCTTATAGGTGTGTTATCAAAGATAACTGCACTGGCATAATTGAAGGAATAGTCAAAAAAAGCACTGGGGACAAGGAATAGATGGTAGGTAGTACAGAGGGGCTTGTATGCTTTCTCTGAATGGTTTAAGAGTCACAACTGTGGGATTGTATTTTATGGTCCATTTTAGCTAATTTTTCTAGAAAAAGTAGCCTCCCTTGGCTGATGGGGTTTGTGCAGTTGCCTTGAATTCATGTCAGCGTGTGTGTGTCGCTTCGGTAAAGCAGAGGAGGAAACCCACCTGACATCCCTGGAAAAGCTGACTTTTCTGGTGTTGTTAACGTTTTGGGTTGATTTTGTTTTGTGTTTTGTTGTTGTTTTTTTTTTTAAACCCACCTAACTTTCATGGGGGGTGTGTGTTGTTTTGTGTTTATGCAAGTCCTCTGCTGTGGATGGGTGGAGTGCGAGAAGGGGATACTGAGGTTACAGGTTTTGATGGCAACCCAGAATACAGGGTTGTCTTGGTTGTCTCTGATGCACACTTCTCTTGTCCTTGCCTGAAGTCAAACACAAAGTTTTGTGTTTGTTTTAGCTTTGATCTGTGCTGTAGGGGCAATAGACCATGCAGTTTTATTCTGGGAAGGTAAACTTTGAGTTCTGCATCTGTATAGATAGTACCTTAAAGCAGCAGTGGATTTCTTTATATTATGTAGGTGAATTCTGGAAACTACTGAACTTACATTTTGATAACTTTCAGAAATTTGCCTTAATTGTGTCTTTCTTTGAAATTTCACCCTTTGGTGTTTTTTGCATGGTTTGAAGAAGTAATTAAAGTCACACATGAGATTTCAAGAAGTTTAACAACAGCCACCACAAATTAATAAAAGCTTTCTAGTACATAATGACTGTGGGCTGTAGTGAAAATGGATACAGACACCAGCAATATGCAGAGATTGGCTGTGACATAAATAGTTCCTCTGACAGCCTTGGAATAATTGTCTGTCTGATACTACTTCCATAGTTAGAAGAAGTACTCTGCACCTTGTGTAAGGGTACGGCTCTTCTGTTTTTGTGTCTCTGGGTGCTGATGGGAGGAAGTGATGTGCAGAAGTTCAGTGCTTTAATTGGACCCCGTGGTCATGTGGGATTTCCTTTTGCACAGTGTGAGTCATGTTAGCCAGTTCACCTGACACTTGCTGCAATGAGGGCTTCATGTAGAGAAAGCAGTGCTCTGATTGCATCTGAATGTGTGACCCTTTGGGCAAAAGAAGTGACAAATCTGGTAAAAACTGTGTGTTTACTCTGTCCTGGCTATTACATTCTGGTTAGAATATCCAAAGGCTATAAATTCCTTGTGACAACAGTAAACTGCACGGGGAGTGTGTGTGGGGAGGTGGCTGTGAGCAACTGTACCTTTCTCACATGCTTAAATGTGTAAGTAAGTGGTTCAACTTCTATATGGGGAAATGAGTTCTGCATTCAGTGCACCTGTGTAGTCTATTCGGTGTCTCTTTTCTGGATCCTGCAGCCCACTTGCAATGCTTGTGGAAATACCATGCTCTGCTGGCAGACTGGATGAAGAATTAAAGTAGGGTGAGTCTTGACTGAAGAAGGAAAGCCGTAGACACTTGACATATTAACAAAACTTAAGGGGGACATTAAGAGGTTAACTCTCCCTTTGTGTTAATGAAATTTGAAGCCGTGTGTTACTTGTGGTATTTTTTTTGTAAGGGTTATCCTCGTAACTTCAGATGAGAATGTGTTCTGTTTGTGCTTTCCTGTAAGTAGCCTAGGAAGAACTAGCACTTTGGCTTACTGCCTAGTGAAGATCCGATTCTGTTTAGTGCGATTTGTGGCACTTGGTCTGAATGTGACACTATATTTCTTTGCTAGGTGTTTGTCTTGCTTTCTCATGGAAAGATGAACTGTAGAACACATATATAAATCGGCTAATAATAATTCATTTTATATTAGTAATTGAGTTCAGTTGCTGTGTCCTTGAGATGATGCTTTTCTATTAATGAAAAAACTCTGATTGTTTCTAGGAGAGCTGGAAGGTAGCCTGTTTCTGTCTTGCACTAGGGGAACAAGCTATGCTCTGGACAAATGTCATTGCTTTAATCCTTTATTGCAAACACTTCTAACTGCAGATAATGTTGGATTCTAAAACTCTGTTTTCTTCTTATGGCAGTTAGTACTGCTGATGGATCAGAAGATAGCTGTAGAGGCTTTAAAGTACCATAATGAGAACAACATGATCGTAAATAGGGTTGTTGGAATTACTGTTGTTCTTCTAAAGGAAATAAATCAGTTAAGAAAAATCACTGCAATTGCTTTTCACTACAAAACAGAACCTTGTGATGGAATGGTAACTAGCTCTTCAGTTGAGGGGGTTTTTAACCTGACAAAGACAGGAGGAAGGTCAATACCCAAGATACTCAGATTAATGGCCATTTCTTAGTTTTCTTTAGTTATAGGCAAAGCTGGAACTGAATAATCTTTAATATGAGGTAAATGTGTTTGTTCCCCAGCTTGGGGCCACCTCTGAAAAGTATTAATAATCAGCAGTTCTGAGGTGGTGCCTCAGCGATGAGACTTATTTAGGATTCTTGATTACATTTTAATTGGTAAGCATTCTGGAATGTGGCAGAAATATGACTGCCAAGGGAACTGTGTTTCATAAGACATGATGCTTTTATCTGGATAAGAAACCATTTGAATCGTGTCTTTCAAACTGCTTCGAGTTGTACCAAATACCAGGCAACAGTAATAGAACCTGTCTCTGAAGTATGTGAATGTTCTAGCAACAGCAATCTCTTACGCTGATCACACAGACCTTTTTACCAGAAGATTGCAGTATAGTTGTGATGTCAGCAGTTCTTATTAGGACTAATCTGTGTGCACCTTTGCGTGGGTTTTTTTTTTTAAAATCCATAAAACACGTTGTATGAATGAGATGAGAAGGTCTTGGAAGTATGGTGACTAAAGCTGCATTTAAATGAGATCTTTAGAAGGCACCCTTGTATAATCTATGTAATCTGTAATGGTAGATAAGACATCAGTTATCCTGACAAAATATTGAAAGCCTATAGCCATGGCATCAAGCATTATGCCATCAAAGTATAGCTAGTACCCTTTCATTTAGTGAAAATTATGGCATTTGCTTCTCTTCTGAGCCCTGGGATTGGGATAAAATCAGTTACTGATTCTTTGTTAAGGCAGACAAGTATTTTGGAAAGATAGTCTTCAATACAGGGTGACTCAAGTTGATTCAGGGCTTTTGCAAAACTGGGCATTTTAATGCAGTTTGTAGAGTCTTTTTGATGTCCCATGCTTGTTTGTTACAAGCTTAAGCCTTGCCTAGGAAGAAATACGCACGTTTCCACATTGCTTGAAGGGCAGTTCTATTCTTATTTCTCTCTTCTATCACATGTTTTGACTGGTGGCTTAAAACCTTTGAAATGGTCTTGATTTATAACCAGTTTCAGCTTCACATAGTTGAGTTTACTACCTTATCAAGGTATGCATTATCTCCCAGTTCTTTAGTCCCCTGTTCTTGAGTACTGGTTTGTTGTAGTTTTTTTGCTGGCTCTGGTGTCGGTCAGCTGGGTCAACAGCTCAGTTCAGTTGCAGCCAACAGCACTCCCCACTAAAAAGTATGTATTTGACTGGGGGAGGGGAGATAATTTCCATGCCTTTGTTTCGTAATAAGCCCGTTATTGACATCTAATCTAACATTCAGATTTTTGAAAATTTTCAACATTTTTGAAAAGTTGGTTTAGTAGTAAATAGTTACACTTACAATGAAGAAGTTTAGCAGGGCAAAAACAGAAGCTGCAGAATTAAAGTAATGAGACAGAGAGCAGTGGAAAATAATTTTACTTGCGATAACGGAGGTCTTGGTGGGAACATATCTAATGTGGAAACAAGAAGAAGGTAAAGTTCCATCCAAGGCCATGGTTATGGGACTAATGATTTAAGGAATTTTTCATTCACTTCTTGCTGTTTTCTAGGTGATGGAGAATCATTTCCAGTTAGCAAACTGAAAATCTTACAACAGTGGATTAGACACCTTGCTACCTTGGCAATTGTTGCCAGTGTAACATACAGTAACACATTGTTACTGTAACATAACATATAAGGCAGCATAGATGAAAACTGACAGGTTTTGCCTCATCATCCACATCAGGAACACTGAAATATGGGAAAGAAGGTGGGAAGGTTAGATGAGGCTGCTGAACAGATCTACCCTAGTGAGAGGGAAAGAATCAGGTTTCTCCAGTTTCAAAAAGAGCACAGATATGTTGTAGCCTGGTGTTTGCCAAATGTTTCTTCCAAGTGTGTTCTTCTTTCCTCTTCACAGTAACTTTCACTTTATTTGGTAGGTTGTGTTAACTGAAATGAGTGTAAGTGGTCACCTTGACTCCTGTGGCACTAGGATCTTATCTCTTGAAGTGATACCATTTTGTTAGCAGTAAACTGTCTAGTGATTGTCTAGACTTAGCTGTAGTTTCTGTGAAGGTTAGTCAGTAATAGAAAGTTAAACTTAATGAGAGGCAGCTAGTTCTGAACTAGAATGGGTGAAATGTCACTAGCTGTGAAATATTAACTTTGCCAGAACTGCTAAGACCAAGCTTCTTGACTTGAGTTACAGGGAGGCTAGTGACTTTCAAGTTTCTCATGCCTTGGCTGCATATGGGCAAGTTGAGGGTAAACACGGACTCTCTCTCTCTGGTGCTCTACCCTAACACCTTACTTTCAGTGTCTGAAGGCACCCTCTGCTTGTGTCTCTGAAACCTCTCATTGTGTCTTTACCTGTTCTAATGAATGAAAAAAAAAAAAATGAACTGCATAGTCTATTTGGAAGCTGGTAGAAGTTTGCTAAATGTTTATTGCTGGAAGTTGGAAAGTCTTTACTAGCTTTGTCTTTCAACAGCAGTAACTCATCTATACTGTGTTCAGTGTCCTGGAAAATAACTAGTACTTGCTTGTTATGGTTATGTGTCAGTTAGGTCTAGAAAGAGATAATGAGGGTCTTACCAACTTGATAGACTAACATGCTAAACTTTATTTTGATTTGAATGAGTTTTTATGTAATTTCTGTCAAATTACATAATTGAATTTTGACACTGAAGGTTTTGAGAACTTCTGTGAGCTTCAATGAGCACAAAGTTATTGCAAGACTCGAAGGTGTGTCTGCTGCAAGAAGAATTAAATCCAAGGCAGTATATGTGAGACAGGAAAGATGGGCAATTAATTTAAAACTGAAGAGAATTTTTATTCCTCTTCCTCTTAGAAGTGCTCTTTGTGCGAAAACAACTGCAGGTCAAACAAATGCAGGTGAAATGGCAGGAAGGTGCCAGTGTAAACAGCAGGGGAAGCCAGCTTGGTGTACAGCCAACTTTAATTGAAACTGTACTCTTGCTCTTATGTGCAAAACGTTGGAAATTAATTTTAACATGAATAACTGTTGACAACAGCTATTTGCATATCAATTGAAGTGAAGTATATTGCGATCCTTTACTTGGTGAATGTGTAACTGAATCTGCTTGTTTCCATTTTTCAGTCATGGTGAAGAGAGGTGTCATTTACAACAGCTCAGGCTCAGCCTGTTGCACTCAGAACAAGGGAGACTCGATGTCAGTGTACTGAAGTGTGATTGGCTTGTGCCCAGTGTTTAGAAGTAGGTTCAGAAGAGCCTTCATCTTGTTGCTCTGGTGTGTAATCCATCCATCCATCCCACAATGGATGACATTGCTGAGTGTAGTTCCTTCAGTGGATGTTCATGCTCAGTCCTGCCCTGGTTTATACAGTGAGGTAGCTAGGCTGTTTAATAATTGTTGGGCTTGCATGCAGATGAAGGCAAAGTAGGAATTGCTTACTTCTTAAAACACGTTTATTAGTTGCACTTAATTATGGCAGGTGCTTTCATTACAAACATCTATTATCTGTAAAAATGGAGGGTGGATTTGTTAAGACTCAATTTTCATATGCCTTCTGGTAATTTTGGGGTGACCATCTGCATCGAAAGGTCACTGCTTTCCAGACTGTAATGGAGAAACTTATTTTCTTATGGGCACTGACATCTAATTTCTGTACTATATGACACTGCAGTTTGTTTGGATTTCTAACTGTTCAGCAACTCTTTAGTTAACCAAATTTCTAGTAAAATTGGGTTCTACTCTACCAACTCCTGTTTTCTTTTTGGTGTATGGTGGTTGTGTTTTTTTTCCTTATTGAAGCATGACCTCTGGCCAAGACACCCATGTTAGTAAAGGTCTTGAATGTGGCATACTGTTCTACATGCATGAGACTGAGTAAGTTTGAACTACTGAGCTTGATCTTTGACCCCTGGCAGCTGAGGTTCTTCATCTGCAGTGGAAAACATCTAGCAAAACACAGCTCCTTCGAAACAGCAACCAGTCAGTCTGCTCAGCTCTCTGGAAAAGCACTATTTTATGCAGATATTCTTGAGAACAATTTACAAAAAGCAGATGGGTTATGTTTGTAGTTCAATAAGCTTGAAATAATAAGTAAGCACAAAAATATGTGCATTTTTTTCCTTTAGAGAAATTAATGTTTTTTTAGTTTTCATGTAAAAAATGGTTGTACCAAGTAGAACAGAACTTGAGCATTTCAATTTAGTTCTTGTTGCCTCGAGGCTATTTCTGTCTCAGGGAAGAGGAAATAATTTTCCTCTTTTGTAACAGCTACATCATGTCCTTCCCCTTTGAACTGAGCGTTTTCCACGTGTTTCTGTTCCTAGGCTACAAGTCATTAATACCTGGATTCGGTGTCACAATGGCAAACAAAGCATGTGTAGGTGACAGAGTAGAAGGGTTGGGGCTGTCCCCTCCTCCCTCTACCCTCAAGTTATTTCTCTGCCAAGACTACATTGAAATGCCTTTTTCTCTCACATGTTTAGTTTCTTTTGACAATAAACAGTAAGATGTAGTTTAATTCCCAGGAAACAGCTAGTTTGTAATGTGGAGTACTCTTTTCTGTAAGAAATAACTACGTCAGGTCTAATAAAGTGGTATCTAAAAAGTTGAGATTTTTAAACTCTTTATAGTGCAAAGTACTCTCAGTTCTGAATAAGTGTTAGGAAGTGAAAAGTATCTATATTTTTCAAATTAAAAGAAATATGAATGTTATTTGGGTCACCAAAATATTCTTTACAACAATACTTTGACTTAATAAAAGATAACTGACATAATAGCTTCTGGGTCCTGCCGCAATGCCAGGAATTATTTTCTCTCTTAACATCTGGAAAAATATGCAGTCCTAGGTTATGTTACTAATGCCACTGCCTGTTTAAGCAACAGTTGAATTCTGTCCTTACGTGACACAATCATCCGATTGTTAGTGCGAAGGAAAGGTGTCCATAACAGATTATGCTTCATAAGTCAAATTCTCAGAATTACTTTTCTTTTTTTAGTTTGTGCAGATTCTATCTGAAGTTTGGGGATGTGTGTAGGCATGTTACCTTACTTCTTGTACTGCAGAAGAATGAGAAAAAACAATTTCCTTAACTGAATGTATTTATTTTTGACTGACAAGTATTTTGAGCTGAACTTTCACAATTTCAGTCAGCTTGCTCTGTTGTTCATCTCCGTCACTCTTTTTTGTGAAGTAGTAATTTAGGATATCAGATACTTCAGTATAGTGGGCTGGGGGGGAGATGGGTAGGTGTTGATTAAAGCAATGGAATAAAATCCCTGTAATGTGTGAAGATGATTGGTTAAAGGGAGAATGAGCATTCTTCTGCTTTGAAAGAGCACTATTGAGAAGCTGTTTAAAAAGGAACCTATACCTGCCTTATTGTTTTGATTCTATGAAAGGCACTCATGACAGTAAACTTAATAGGGTGAAGACATCGTTGGCTCCAATCACAGCCTATGAGTTGATTTTGAGCAAATTCTCCACAAAGTGATGTCAAAACTACAGATAATTGTTCCTTGTGTAACAAAAGTCATCAGTTTTATGAAACTTGGCTGGTATTGAACCTAGTAATTTATGTTTAGCTGAACTGTAATGTTGTATGCTTTTCAGACTCTTAATTTGGAGACACAAAAGACAGTGTCCATGGTTATTCTTGCTGGTGGGCTCCAGTAGTTAGCATTCTGCCTACAAAATGTGAATTTCACACAGTGGAAAAAAAAGGCATAGTGAAAACTAACATTTGCATGAAACTCAAGAGGTTTTGGCTGGTACTGATTTTGTTTCTCTGAGTTTGTTTATATGAGCCAGAGATAGTGACTACTTCTGCTGTCCTGCATTTGGTGAATCAAAAAGATTGAACTTTTAAGTAGCTTGTACAGTATGTCATGTGTTTCACCTCTTGAACTATTTTCTTGGGAACTTTCCTGTTATCTTAAATGTTTATCAGCATTCAAGAGGGCTGAATTCCAGGAAAGTATAAAGTTTTACAGTTTTCATCCTCTTGATGTTGGATGCTAAAACTTTGTTTTCTTCTGTTTGCAGTTTAATTTAAGGATCACATTAGCAACAGTAATTTGGTTTTAATTTCTTGTCAAAATGACCTTTCACTCTTTTTTAGGGTTGTTGCATTCCATAATACAACTTCAACCTGTGTCTATGATTTCTTTGTTTTTTACATGGGCATCTCCTCATTTGAGACTGACTTATGCTATGATCCCTGTCATTTAAAGGGAGTGTATTTTATGTTTTTCTGATTTGCATCCCACTAATGTTTTATGGCTGAACATTTTATTAGCATTGTGTTTGTTTTGAGTGTGTTGATTAAAAATTGTATTGAACAGGAAGAAGCCCTGGAGAAATTCTATTATAAACAATTTAAGATCTTCAATAGACAGCTGCTTTTCCTCTTGTTTTCTCAGCTAATTCTTAAAATAATGTCTGTTTTATTGGATACCTCTTAAAAACTACACCAACGTAGTAGGTATAATAAGAGGGGTCTTGTCAAGTCCAAAATGTTTGTGTATACAGTTGCTTCAATGACAAGAGGTTTTTAATATTCTCAAATAACCTTTTTTTCAAACTGTGTCAAGTCTGCTCTAGTTCTGGACAGTTTTAGCCAGATGGAATAGGGTGCAACTCCCCTGATTTTTAGAAAGCTGCTTCTGAGCTTGTCAGCTAAGTTTTGTTTAAACTCCCTGAAGTTCTGTGAGGTTAATCCCTGCACAGAAAGATAATTTTAATGTGAATGCAGTGCAAGGCGTGTTACCCTTCCTGTTTGGTTAAGATGTTTTAGAATTCTCAGTGAATAATCCTTCTCCTTTTGTAGAAATCCAGCTGCTGCCTTCCAAACTGGTGAAGGTGCTTCCCGCAGGCAAGTGCAGGCACAAATCATGCAGGGCAGCATGACTGTTGGTGGAGGCTGGGTTTGCTGTGCATCACTTTCACCTAGCATTGATTTTTTTTTTTTGAGGGCAAGGTTGGCTTGGGGCTGAATTACAGAAGACAAGAGGACAAAAAGCTGACTAATCTGATAGCCTTCTGTGATAATGTGACAGCATAAATAAATTCAGGGAGAAGAGTGGATGTTGTTTTCCTTGACTTTAGCAAGGCTTTTGACACTGTCTGCCATAACATCCTTGCAGATAAGCTCAGGAAGTGTGAGTTTGAAGAGCAGACAGTGATATGGATCAAGAACTGGCTAAACAGCAGAGCCCAGAGGGCTGAGATCAATGGTGCAGTGTTCAGTTGGAGACCTGTGACTAGTGGTGTTCCCCAGGGGTCAGTACTGGGCCCAGTCTTATTCACAGAATCACCACCACAGAATCACAGAATCACCACCACAGAATCACAGAATCACCACCACAGAATCACAGAATCACCACCACAGAATCACAGAATCACCACCACAGAATCACAGAATCACCACCACAGAATCACAGAATCACCACCACAGAATCACCACAGCTGGAAAAGACCTTTTAAGATCATCAAGTCCAGCCTATGAGCAACACCATCACACCATCTAGACTATGGCACTAAGTGCCACATCCAGCCTTTCCTTGAACACATCCAGGGATGGTGCCTCCACCACTTCGTTGGGAAGTCTATTCCAATGTCTAATCACCCTCTCAATTCAACATCTTCATCAATGACCTGGATGAAGGGCTGGAGTGTGTCCTCAGCAAATTTGCTGATGATACGAAGCTGGGAGGATTGGCTGATACACTTGAAGGCTGTGCAGCCATTCAGGAAGATCTAGACAGATTGGAGAGCTGGGCAAAGATGAACCTGATGAGGTTCAACAAGAATAAGTGTAGAGTCCTGCACCTGGGAAGAAAAAACACCATGCACTGATATCATTAGGGGTTGACCTGCTAGAAAGCAGCCCCATGGAGAAGGACCTTGGGGTCCTGGTGGACAACAGGTTATCCATGGGACTTGTGGCCAAGAGAGCCAGTAGTATCTTGGGATGTATTAAGAACAGTGTGTCCAGCAGGTCAAGGGAGGATCTCCTTTCCCCTCTACTCTGCCCTCGTAAGACCACACCTGGAGTATTGTGTCCTCTTCTGGGCTCCCCAGTTCAAGAGGGATGGGAATATACTGGAAAGAGTCCAACGGAGGGCTATGAGGATGATTAAGGGACTGGAACATTTGTCATACCAGGAAAGGCTAAGAGGCCTGGGGCTGTTTAGTCTTGAGAAGAGAAGACTAAGAGGGTCTGCAGATACCTGAAGGGTGGATGTCAAGAATGGGCCAATCTCTTTTCAGTGCTGCCCTGTGATAGGATGAGGGAAAATGGCACCAAGTTACAAAACAAGAAGTTCTGCCTCAACATGAGGAAGAACTTCTTTACTGTGAGGTGGACAGAGCACTGGAACAGGCTGCCCAGAGAGGTTGTGGAGTGTCGTTCTCTGGAGACTTTCAAGACCTGTTTGGACTGTGGAAGAAAGGAGAGTTCCCTTTTGATGCTAGTATTTGTGTAGTAATGAAGGCAAGTAGTTGTGTCCACTATATACCAGCATAGTGAAAAAAAAAAAGTATAATCACCGATAAAAGTAGTAGTAGTAGTCCTGTAGTCTCACTTGCATGTTGTTTTTCATGAGGCTTTGCAGGTGAATTGTGGTCTGCTGTGAGTGGTTTCTGTTCTCTTTGCTAAAGAGTACAGGAACTCTGGTCAGTTACTCTGTCTGCATTAATACACCTTGTATGGCTCTCGTCTGACTTCAGCTGTCTTGGAGTTGCAAAACATGAGTATCTTTAAGTTGTGGGAACTTAATTCTTTTTGAAGAATCAAATCACATCTTGAAAATCATGCATCAAAAAGATGTAAAGTGGCACAATCAACAAGAAAAAAAATGGAATTCAATAAAATAATTTTGAGATGGCTTTAGTTTGTCCAATCTTACGCCAATTTTTTCCTTCACATTTGTGGAAAGGTCTGAAGCCGTTTTTGTCATGCCATCTAGTGGCAGTTTTATTTACACTCATCTGTTTTAAATTCTTGGATTTACGTGTTCTCTGGAAAAGGTGCAATAAAAATCTGTGGATTGCAGCATTAGTCAGCATTATGTACTGTTTCTTCTGGTACCAGCCTAAATGTTACAGAATCACAGAATCGTTCTCACTGGAAACGAGCTTTGAGATCACAGAGTCCAACCACCAACGTACACAAAAAAACCCAACAAACAAAAAAGAAAATATAAAACCACCACTCACAAAAAAACCCCACAACTTGGCCACTAGAGCATGCCCTGAAATGCCACATCTACATGTATCTTGAATACGTTCAAGGATGGTGACTTGACCATCTACCTGGGCAGGCTCTTCCAGTGCCTGACTATTCTATCAGTAAATAAATTCTTCCTAATAGCGTATCTAAACCTCCCCTGCTGGAACTTCAGGCCATTTCCTTTTGTCCTATTGTTATTTACTTTGGAGATGAGGCCAATACTCACCTCCCTGGAACCTTGTTTCAGGTAGTTGTGAAGTCTCCCCTCAGCCTCCTTTTCTTCACACTAAACATCCCCAGTTCCCTGAGCTGCTCCTTGTATGATTTGTTCTCTAGACCCTTCACCAGCTTGGTAGCTCTCCTCTGGACATGGCTCCACCACCTCAGTGTCCTCCTTATAGTGAGGGGCCCAGAACTGAACTCAGTACTCAAGGTGTGGCCTCACCAGGGCCGAGTACAGGGGCATGACTACTTCCCTGCTTTTCTGGCCAGGATGCTGTTGGCCTTTTTGGCCACCTGGGCAGACTGTTGACTCATGTTCAGCTGGCTGACAGCCAGCACCCCCAGGTGCTTTTCGGCTGGGCAGTTTTCTAGCCACTCTTCCCCAAGCCTACAGCATTGCTTGGGGCCGTTGTGACTGAAATGGAGGACCTGGCACTTGGCCTTATGGAGTCTCATGCAATTGGCCTTGGCCCATTGATCAGGTCCCTCTGCAGAGCTTTCCTATCCTTGAGCAGATCGACGCTTCCACCCAATTTGATGTTGTCTGCAGACTTACTGAAGGTGCACTCAATGCCCTCATCCAGATCATTGATGAAGATCTTGAACAAGACTGGCTCCAAAACTGAGCCCTGAGGGACACCACTGGTGACTGGCCATCAGCTAGATTTGACCCCATTTACCACAACTCTCTGGACATGGCCATCCAGCCAGTTTTTTACCCAGTGAAGAGTACATTTGTCAATGCTGTGATTCATCAGCTTCTCCAGAGGAATGCTGTGGGAGATGGTGTCAGAGGCCTTAATGAAGTCTAGGTAGACAATGTCCGCAGCCTTCCCTTCATCCAAAAGGTGGGTCACATGGTCATAGAAAGAAATCAGGTTGGTCAAGCAAGACCTCCCTTTCATAAACCCATGCTGACTGGCCTCATCCCCAGGCTGTCCTGCGCTTGCCGTGTAAATGCACTTAAGATGAGCCTGTCCATGATCCTTCCCAGTACTGAGGTCACGCTGACAAGCCTGTAGTTTCCCGGATCCTCCTTCCAGCCCTTCTTGTAGATAGAACAGGCCAAAGTCCGCCCTCCAGAAGTCCAAGATTAAGGCTTTGCTAACCCCCCTCCTTACATCACTAAGAATTAAGAATTTAACCGTTTTGTGGTTGCTAAGCCTAAGATGGCCTCTGACCAGCACATCTCCCACTAGTCCTTCTCTGTGAACAGGAGGTCTCTGGTAGGCTTACTTACCAGTTGTGTCAGGAAGTTATCTTCCACACACTCGAGGAATCTCCTGGCCTGCCTGCGCTCTGCTTATGGCCACTGACATAAGGGACAACAAAAAAAAGTTTTTACAAATGCATCTACAATAAAAAAAGAGCCACGGACAATCTCCATCCCCCGTGCTACATGCGTTAGTGTAAATGCACTTGAGCTGGGCTACTGATTTCACCCCCCATCCTTGGCACTTCACCCCTAGGCTCCTCCCTGGTGGGCCTGGTTTTGTACCCTTTCCCCTTTGAGTCTAATTTAAAGCCCTGTCCATGAGCCCTGCTAACTCTTGCCCTAATAACTCTTTCCCACAGCGAGTTGGGGTTTTCCCATCCATTGCCAGCAGGCTCAGTGTCTTGTAAATCAAACCATGGTCAAAAAACCCTAAGTCCTGGTGGTAGTACCAGGTTTGGAGCCAGGCATTGATCTGATGGGATTTCTTCTTTACCCATTCCCTGGAACTAGAGGGATAGAGGAGAACCCAACATGTGCTCCTGATCCCTTGACCAGTCGTCCCAAGGCCCTGACATCTTTCTTCATTGCCCTCGGACTTCTTATCCTCTACCTTGTCACTGCCTACCTGAAAGATCAAAAGAGGGTATGTGCCTTCTAACTTGGCATTCTATGATTCTATGATCCTACTTAAAGACACAGCCCAGGTGTGAGAATGAGGGAGGGCAATTTTCTGTGGCAGTTTCCTCCTTTTTCAACAAATTAAGAGAGAATATTGACTGCACAGTTCTTCATATTTAGTAACAGCAACAGGTACTGCTGTGACACTTCAGAGATACCTGTGCTTTATCCTTTGCATCTTCCTGGCTAAAAAAGGAAATAGAGACTCCTTTTTTACAAGGAATCACATGGAAAAGACAAGTTGTAATGGGTACAACTTACTCTGGGGAGATTCAGGTTTGACACAAGGAAAATTTTCCACAATAAGAAAAATCAGCTATTGGAATAATCTCTCCAGGAAAGTGGAGAATGCCCCAACATTGGACACTTTTAAGACTCAGCTGGACAGGGTGCTGTGCCATCTTGCCTAGATTGTGCTTTTGCTGAGAAAGGTGGGACCAGAGGATCCTGGAGGTCCCTTCCAACACAGTATTCTATGATTCTGTGGTATCTCTAGCTTTCTTCTTGTACATAGCTGCTGCTCTAAGGTTTGAAAGAGCAGGCAAAAGGTTCACGTCACAGATATTTTTCCATCTTGGTGTAAACTTATTGCTGCTGTTCTTTATAAGTACTTGACGGTTAAAGGTACCTTGACTTTTGCTTGTTAAGTTTGTTCTCATAGGAGAAATGGAGATGTGTTCAAAAAGCTGTCAGCATGTTTTGTTGATTTATTTTGCTGAATTTCTTGTGTCTAGAAGTGTCTCAAGGAGGCAAACAGTCTTCAGAGAAGCATTTTATTAGGAGACTGATGTCTTCCTGTTAGTGTCTGGGGTGACTCATGGGTAACAGGGTTTCTGTTCAGGATGTTTGTTCCTGTTGATTTCTGTTCAGCTTTTTGAGACTCAACTCAATTCTCCTTAGATCAGGCTTACTTTGACTGGCTCCTTCTAAGTTAGTAACTGTATTTTTCACAGTAGGTGTTGTTCTGCCTACTATAGTGTTGTTGGCTGGTAAATTTAGCTTGAAAGAGAGCATTTGGACAGTCTGTTATTAACATTTGGACAGTCTGTTAGTAATATTTTTAAAAAATACATTGTGAGTCTAACAACTTTCCAAGATTATGCATTGTCTTAACTGAGTGGACAGCCTTGAAGTAAGCTGCAGTTGGTGTCTCAGCAAGGCGCTTAAGTTGTTTCTTTTATTAGTGTTGGTTTTGGCCTGAAAACTTTTTTTGGACAGTCTGATGCAAGCACTGTAGTGCTTGATGAGTGATGACAATAATTTCTACAAATTTTCTACAAATATGTTTCTACAAATACCTGTTTATCTGCCTGAGGGCAGGGAGGCTCTACAGAGGGATCTGGACAGGCTCAATTAATGGGCCATGGCCAATGGCAGGAGTTTCAATAAGGCCAAATGTTGGGTCTTGCACTTTGGCCACAACAACCCCCAGCAGCTCTAGAGGCTTTAGGAGGAGTGGCTGGAGAGCTGCCCAGCAGAGAGGGACCTGGGGGTGTTGATTGACAGCCAGCTGAACACGAGCCAGCAGTGTGCCCAGGTGGCCAAGAGGGCCGACAGCATCCTGGCCTGCATCAGGACTAGTGTGATCAGCAGGACCAGAGAGGTGATCCTGCCCCTGTACTCCCATGGGTGAGGCTGCACCTCGAGCACTCTGTGCAGTTTTGGGCCCCTCACTTGGAGAAATGACATTGAGCTATTGGAGTGTGTCCAAAGAAAAGCAATGAAGCTGATGACGGGTTTGTAGCATATGTCTTATGAGGAGTGGCTGAGGGAGCTGGGTTGTTTAGTCTGGAGAAAAGGAGGCTGAGGGGAGACCTTATCACTCTCTACAACTACCTGAAAGGAGGTTGTGAAGAGGTGAGGATTGGTCTGTACAATGAAGTTACAAGTGATGGGACAAGAGGTTATGACCTCAAGTTGCACCAGGGGAGTTTGGATTGGGTGTTAGGAAGAATATCCTCACTGAAGGGGTTATGAGGCATTGGAACAGGCTGCCCAGGGCACTGATGGAGTTGCCATCCCTGGAGGTGTTTAAGAGTCGTACAGATGTAGTACTTAGCGATATGGTTTAGTTAAGGACTTTTCAGTGTTAGGTTAACAGTTGGACTCCATGATCTTGAAGGTCTTTTCCAACCAAGGTAATTCTGTGATTCTCTGAAAATGCTGTCTGATATTGGTATTATCTTATGCCTTTATACACCAAGTCAGTGTTATTCCTGGAATCTGTTAAAAATTGGAACAATCTGTTCCATCATGCTTACAGTTCTTCTGATGGAAAGAGCAGAAAGGACATAATAAACAGGAAATGGTTTCTGTTTGAGGAGTGACTGTGTAAGGTAGCAGTCTTTGGCTCATAAAAGAAATTATTTGAATGATAAAAATCGTAAATACCTAGGAATGATCAAGTAGGAATTCATTTTTCACTGTCTTTTAATTAAAAAACTAGGGGCTCTAAACAAAGGTATTAAGAGCCAGGTTCACGTAAAAATAATTATTTTGCACAAAATAGGTGTCAGACTTGTGAAATTCCTTACAAAGGTTATGACCTCATGAATGAAAAGAAGTCTACGTGGGATGAAGGGGGGACTGAACTAGTACTTGGAGCAGAGATCTCTTGAAAATCACCAGATGAACAAACCACATTAAGCCTTGAATTCCCCGAGCTGCCAGAGGCTGGATAGTGTGGAGTGGAGGGAAGGATGTAGAATGGAGAGCTGTTTGCCCTGTTGTCTCCGCTACACACTTCTACAGACCCATTTTGGAAACTGGATAAAGAAACAGGTTACCCTTGAGCTGAACCAGTTGGACCATTTTTACTTTTGTGTGTCTCTTTCTCTATTTTAATTCAAAATGTGAACCTAAGTGGAAGGACATGTCCTCTGGATGCCTGGACCAAGCCGTTCACTTAATGGCTTATGGTGCATGAGCTGGCTGTACATGCACACCATCAATAGTACATCCTGGACCTAGTGTGTGTACTCTGGCCAACCTCTGCATATCAGCTATATGTGTAGAACACTTCATTTCCTTTTTTTTAATGTGTAGATATACCGGTCAGCTAGTGCATCCTGGATACATCAGATGTGCTGCTGCACAGACTCATGAGGCATAGCTCTGTATTGCTTTCTGTTGTTCACATGGTGGAAGTTCAGGAGTCTGAAAAGGAAGAGGTCTTTAGTTTAACTTACCTGTAGTCTGATGTAGTAGGCAAATAGGAAGTATGTCTGTTTGGGTAACGATTTGCACTGAAAGTGTAACAAAAAGCCAGTATACTGCGAATAATCTCATTATTACTGTACATTGTGAAATTAAGTGCTATCTGGTAGTGGTAATTTTCTGCTGTGTTACAGAAAGAGTTCCAAAATATATGCACATTTGATTGAAAGAGGTTTTTTCTTTTTCTTTTGCAGGAAAATTTTGAAGATGCCTTTGAAAACATCCCTGTGTAAGTAGATTTAAAAAAAAAAATCTGTATGTTTTTATTAAAACTGTTTATGCAGGATTATGCATGCATACCATTCTAGGGAAGTGTAATTTTATATGTACTGACTACAAGAATATTTTCCAGAACTGTTAAGGTCCGCAGGAGTTGGAAAATGGAAGTGTAGTTAGGTTGATATATATGATAAAGTATTTGTCAATAGATGTGAAAACTGTAAATAATTAAAAATAGCAAGTTTAGTATTTTACATACTGACAGCTCTAGACGTTTCTGCATGGTGAAAAAAGAAATAGTGGAAAACTCTGGATTACACATTATTCAGGGCCATCTAAGCAAGATTTTCAAGTGGAAATTGCTGTACCTTATATGGTATGCTGCACAGATGTTTTTCCCCAATGGCGTGTGATGCAGTCACTTCTCTGGCATTAGGTTTCATGCTGAAGTGACACCTTACTTAAACTGTGATGGAATCAGATGATGCTGTTCATAAGTGGTTTTAGTTTTTCTGTAGGATTTTATTGCATCTTTGTGCCATAAAGCAAATGAGGAGAGTGTTAGTGATATCCTTAGATTGCTAAAACACTTGTAGACCAAGGAGCAGTAGCTTTGGACTGAATTTAGTTGTCAGAATTTCCATGGCCTTGGCAAATTGTACTTTACAGGTTTTTCATATCACACCTAGGACAGTAAGGTCTTTTTTCTGTGTAAAACTGTAGTTGAAAAATCAAACATAGAGCTTTCTGAAACTCAGAATGAAGGAAATAACAATCCGATATATTGGTATTGAGAACTTTTAATGTCAATTATTACTTTTTCTTCCTTTGACTCCCTAGCAGCTGTGGTATGATCAGACAACTTTTCTCTGGCTCTTGCTTCCTTCAGGAGAGGGAAGAAAGTGACTGTATAATATTTATTTTATGAGAATATTTTTCCAACACCCATTCCTTCCGTGAGAAGACTGTTTTTGTTGTTTCTATTGATATCTGACCTGGGCATGACTGTTTATTATTGGCATGTAGAGCTTTGATTTATTCATTCTGAGTCTATCTTTTGTGCTCATAGCTCTCACGCAGAGACACTTTTTATAGTGTTGTAGATCTTAGACTGATGTTAGACTGATGGTATTGGTTCTGTCTCAGAATAACCATTATGTAAAAGAGTAAATGTGAGATGGTGGAGAGGATATTAGTGGGATAGTAATCTTGTTGTTATTTAATGTCTCTAGTTGAACAGTTGTCACTGTGTTTGCTGTCCTTGTCCACTGGCCAAAAATACTACACCTGCACTGTTCTGCTGTTGACTGATTCTGGTATATGTGTATCCTAAAACTAACTTCCCATTTGTTCAAGTTTCAAAGCTTTTAGTTCAGCCTGTTTCAGTGATATAGGACCACTCATGGTTCTTGTCTGGGGTGTCCTGCAAAAGCCTAAGAGAAAGCACAGTGTGAGTAACTGCATTACCTGAGCTCTTAATCCTTTTTCTAAAATATAATGTGGTTCTAATGAATCTGGTTATCTCTGTTTTTCACATAGAAAATAAATGCACAAATTCATTTTTGTGTCTCAAGTACTGTTTCAGTTTGTGGAACAGCTATATTAAAAAAACCCACCTGAAGAACCATAATAATGGGGTTTAAAAGGACTCTGAAAACAACCTGCAATATTTGAACTGACAATTGCATATATTAAAATAGGCTGCACTAAATGTTTACTACATTTAGTAGTAAGATTTGGACAGACTGGACAGATTGGAGAGCTGGGCAAAGAGGAACCTGATGAGATTCAACAAGAATAAGTGTACAGTCCTGCACCTGGGAAGGAGTAACACCATGCACCAGTACAGAACTGGAACTGATGTCCTAGAAAGCAGCTTCATGGAGAAGGACCTTGAAGTCCAGGTGGACAACAAATTATCCATGGGACAGCAATGTGCCCTTGTGGCCAAGAAGGCAAATGGTGTCCTGAGGTGCATTAAGAAGAGTGTGTTCAGCAGATTGAGGGAGGTTCTCCTCCCGCTCTACTCTGCCCTAGTGAGACCACACCTGGAGTATTGTGTCCATTTCTGGGCTCCTCAGTTCAAGAAGGGTAGGGATATGATGGAAAGAGTCCAACTGAGGGCTACAAGTATGATTAAGGGACTGGAACATCCATCATACTAGGAAAGGCTGTGTAGTCTGGAGAAGAGAAGACTTGAGAGGGGATCTTATTAATGTATATGAACATCTGAAGGGTGGGTGTCAAGAAAGCGAGGACAATCTCTTTTCAGTCGTGCCCTGTGATAGGACAAGGGGCAATGGATGCAAACTGGAACACAGAAGTTCCACCTCAACATGAGGAACAATTTCTTTACTGTGAGGGTGACGGAACACTGAAACAGGTTGCCCAGAGAGGTTGTGGAGTCTCTTTCTCTGGAGACTTAAGACCTATCTGGATGTGTTGTGTGATCTGCCCTAGGTGTTCCTGCTGCAGCGGGGGGGGTTGGACTTGGTGGTCTTCAGAGATCCCTTCCAACCCCTACGATTCTGGGATTCTGTGATGAGTCAGTGTGCAGACTAGCACATTGAGATGTGCGGTGTGCACTGAATGCTCTTCACAGAGCCTGTCTCTTATTTATGTGGTTGGTTGAGTAATGTGAATAAAAGAGAACAGCTTTAACCTTGAAATAATTCAGGGATTAACTTGAGTCTTCTTCAGTGGCACGCTACTGAACCAGTCAAGAATAGTATCTCACTTACTGTAATTGTCAGGAAGATGTTGTATCTACAAAAATTCTGCTGACTTTAATGTAACATTAAATGTTCAGACTCATGAATGACTCCACACAACCTTCTCAGGCATGCCTGGTGCTAATGCCCCCAAAACAGTCATCCATCTAAGTAGAACTTACTGAAGAAATGAGATGCTTTAATGTTAGTTGATCCAAAGGAAGAAAGTATTAAGCCTCCAAACCCAACTGGTGTATAAAGAATGTTTTGGTTTTTTTTCAGCATCAGTCTCTGAATGCTTTCATGTTTTGTGTATATATTTTGCTATACTTTTTGACTGACTTCTAGTATGAATAAAGGCACTAGTAATAGTCAAGAGAAAAATATTTCTAGTTTTCTGTGCTTTTTTCTGAAGTCTTGACCATTATTCCAACTTTTACAATATACGAGTATAGAAATTGCTATGAAATCCTGAGGCTTTTTGGTTGTAAACCTTTCCTCCTTTTTGGAAGAAAAACTTGGAGTTCCATTTCAGTGGTTTTGATTTACATTTTGTCAGATTTGAATTAGCTGTAGTCAACTGACAGAAGTATTAGTCTGAACAGCACCATTCCTCCAAATTATTGTGATTTTTTTCAGTTTAGCTTCTTTTTACACTGTACTCTGAATGGAAAGTGGGGTTTGGAGTGTATCTGTATCAGAAGGCTATAACAATTTGTGATATAGGCCTTTGTTACTCTCATTGTTACTTTCACTCAATGGTACTGGCCTTGAGTTGCTTTCATCAAATATTTTTCCAGTAGGGAGGTTATTGTACACTTTGGTTAGTCAACTTTATAAAAGA
Source organism: Hemiprocne comata (assembly GCA_020745705.1). NCBI lineage: Eukaryota > Metazoa > Chordata > Aves > Apodiformes > Apodidae > Hemiprocne > Hemiprocne comata. The sequence goes on along the minus strand of CM036616.1, from coordinate 72,019,006 downwards.
TCTGTAAATACTTAGGCATCCTGGATAGCAGAGGAAAAAGGAAATTTCTTACTGAGAAGGCTTCACAAGATTCTCGAATGCATTAATGACTTACACAGTCATCTTCATGTTATATTAATATACTTTGATTATTAATGTCTACAGTAAGTTTTGAGTATTTATGTCAGTATTTTTTTTTTAGGATTCCCTGTGTGCACTGTTGCTGTTAGAAGAATGTGCCATGAGCACTGAACTAACTGAACTTAATTTAATAGAGCTTCATTTCATAGACAATATTGTCTTACAAACCTACACATTACCCCACCAGATGACTCAAGCTTTCCCTGCGTATGTTCTCATCACCCGCTTAACCTCTCCTTTCCCCCAGCTGCACCTCTGTTCTCTTTACTCCTGGATGGTCAATAAGTTGTGCTGGGGAGGTTTAGACTGGATATTAGGAAAAATGTCTTTGCTGAAAGGGTTGTCAGGCACTGGAACAGGCTGCCCAGCGAAGAGGTGGAGTCACCATCTCTGGAGGTATTTAAAATATGTGTAGGTGTGGTGCTCAGGGACATGGTTTAATGGTGGCCTTGGCAATGCTAGGTTAACAGTTGGACTTGATGATCTTAAGGGTCTTTTCCAACCAAAATGATTCCATGATTCTAAGTAGCTTGATTTTTCAGCAGGCCAACAAAACAGAAAAATAAATATTATCCTGTAGCCTTTCTCTCAGTATGTACCCATTCAGATATTTCTTGCACTATCTAGATAACTGGTTTTATCTCTTGAGTCCACTCCTTTTCTGTTAGATTTGGCTGATTGAAACTGGCCAATAGGTTAAACTGTTAGCAGTAGGGGGACACATGAGTGGACAGTTGGCATGATTGTATGTGTTGCTTCCTTTGAAAGTGAGGTTCATAGAGGGGAAGTTCACTTTGTGAGTATCTGAGCAATAAGAGTAAGATAATCTCATCTGGAATAGTTGCTGTGACTTTATCTGTGTTTAGACAATTGACTACTCTGCAGTTATGGAAGTTTTGTAGAAATCTGCATGTTCTGTTGTATCTGCAATGGATTCTTCACTGGACTCCCTCTCAAATTTTTAAGGTACAGCTGTTTCAAGAAATGCCTAAGGAATTGAAAAAAAAATTTTGAGACTTCTAATGGAAGTCTTCCATCTTACCTTATGTCGAACTCTTTGATTGTAGTTCTCAAATTATGCTGGTAATTTGCCTCAGGGGAAGGCTTTCCCAAATAGAATGCCACACTGCTTTTCTTGACCTTTTCCTGTCTAGATATAATGGTAATTTTTTCTATTAATAATACAGTAGTAGAAACTTGGAAACATTACTATATTGAAACAGTGAATTACCAGAGGTTATACCTTTTGTGTATCTGTTATTTTGATGTTGCTGTTAGTAACGTTCATCTTAAAATTTTCCTATATATCCATGTTTCAGTCTGTTTTATTTCAGATAAGAATGTGGCATTGTTACAGCTCTGTGATTATTGGTTTGACTGCTTTACTGCAGTTTGGTTATACCCAATTTTTTTGTAGAGAGTTGTGTCTACAAAGACTACTGATATTTACTTAGGAGATCAGAGCTGGTTCAGATTCTGTCAGATCAGCTTGCTGGTTTAGAAAATTCAGAAAGAATGTGTGGGAATCATGTCTTCATAGTATTTCATACACAACTCTGTAATTCTTCATGTAAAATATATAGAGAGTGTCACGACCCACTAAGTGGGCATGGCACCGTCACGTTCCCACAGCGTGGGTACGGCGTTATCAAGTCCCACAAAGTGGGCATGGCACTTTCATGTCCCACAAGGTGGTCATGGCTCCCCAGAGTTGGGGGACCAGACTAAATATAAATATCAAACCCCACAAAGTGGTCACGGCTCCCCAGAGCTGGGGGTCCAAACTAAATATAAACATCTCTTTTAGCAACCCATTCAGCCAGATTAAGCTCGGGAATACTCTGTGCAGTACACTAGGAGTAAGACCATTACCCAGGAGGCTTCACAAAACACACCTTTACTTAAGATTGAGTAAGATTATAAAGGTTGTCAAAGGAAACATACAACAATATCACTCTCAAAGCAGCAGATTACAACTAGCAGAACTTAGCAAAATGGTCCTCTCAAAACAACAGGTTACAACAGGAAAAGCTTAGCAGAATTAGAAATGATGGTACCCCTATGGGCTGAGAATAAGGTTAGAAAGAGAGAGAGAGAGAGAGAGATGAAGAGAGAGGCAGAGAGACAGAGATAAAGAAAGAGTGGGTAGGAAAGATACCAACACCCTTGGATCCAGCAACGATCTCAGCATGACGTTGTGGTCCTTGGCTGGTGGGCACGCGCCCCGAGCATTTCAATCTGTCTCTTTGATGGCACCTGGCCCCGCCTCTCCTGGTGAGGCTCAACCTGCTTTGTGCAGACTCAGTGTTGGATTTGGGATTGTTCTGGAATGAGTCAATGGGGCACGGGGGTTCAGGTGATCACTTGGCGTCCCCCCCATCTGAGTTGACCGAGCAATGACCTTTATTGTCACGCATGCGCTCTGTCCTTAAACAGGACAGTGGTCTTTTGCAAGGTGGCACTGTGCCTCCACGGGGCTCCTCTTGCTGGCCACTGCTCCTTATCAAGCAAGGACAGTGTCCATTTTATCAGGGTGGTTACCAAACAAGGGGCTCTCCTTGCAAGAACAGGGTCCAGGTGGTTATCGAATGAGGCCCCCACCCGAGCACAATGTCCAGTTTGTCAGGGCGGCTGTTTTGAGACAATTACTCTTTTTGGGACTCTGCAGAGTGTAACCCTGTTCTGTATATTACTCCAGTAAATGGTAGCAAATAGTTTTGCTAATTTTGCGTTTAACTGGCTTTATTCTCTATATATTATTGCTAAACTGTAGATACCAGGTTGTGCAGGTTAGATGTTAAAAGAGCAATGAGTTATCTTAATAGGATAACATTCTTCCCTAAATCTCTAGTACTGGCAGTCATATCTGAGGACAGGTCCAGGGGGAAATCAGTCTTTGCTCCATTTGTCTAAATGGATTAAATTCTTTATCTAGACTCTTTTGCAACCTTCTACTTGTGGTGGCTACTGTAGGTGTACACAGCAGCACCAGAACAGTTTTTGTAGTGAGTCCAAGGTACTTGTTTTGTGGAAATGTGAAGGGTTCATTAAATGTTCTACCTGTAAATGTGTTCTTTACTCACTGCTGCTGAAGAAAAAGAAAGGCTATTCCAGTAGGTTAGTCTGCCATTTTGCTTAAAGCAAGCAGTAGCATTTCACCAAGTATCTTCTCTGCCAAAGAAGCTTACTAAGTTTTCAAAGTACTGCCTTGGCAATAACTTTTGATGTAGTGTCTCTTACCTTACAAAGAGGGTAGGTAGAGTATATGTGAAAGTAAATTTGCCATTACATGGTTGTGTTAACTCAGAATGGGTTTCAGATGGTAAAAGAAGCCGAGTAAATGGAGAGAAATGGTTCTTTCTTCTTTTGGAAATTCAGGCCTCTGGCAAGAAGTTTTCTTGTGGTAAGCTACTTTTTAACAAATACTTCCCCATGTTTCCGTGGGAGTGTGCACTTATTTAAAGTTTTGGGTAAATCTGTTTCACAAGGTAACCTAGTGCTGCTACCTGCCAAGCATCTACACTTTCAAAATCAGACATGGATGGAACAGATTTTTGTATGTTGTTCTTTTATTTACTTCTTGATAAAAATGCTCAATAAAAATTTCAGTACCCCAATCTTATAATGGTCCTATGACCTTTAATTTCAGTCTATAATAATATATAGTCAGGTAATTCTCAACTCCTATGACACTTTTTTTCCCCTATTTATTTCTGCTACCTTAATTTTTCCCCAAATTACTTAGAAATTATTTTTTGAAATGCAGAGATCCATGTTTTCTCTTGCCAGAGTATAATTTTTAAAATTCTCTCTTATTTGATTTTACAAGAAGATGAGAAGAGGTTTGAGTTCTCAACACTTTTTAAGTATTGCCATATTATGCCTAGCATGTACTGGCCCTATTGCTCCTGTTTTCATTTCTGTATGTTTTTTATCCTCCAAAATTCTCGATTTTTTTTAGGTATTCGCAGGACATTTTAATTGTATTTGGATTTCCTCCTACTATGTCATTCTACTTACTGTTCCTTAAAATGTTGTCTGTATGTAATGGGAATATGTTAACATAAAGTTATGGTTTTCCATGGCACTGGTTGGCATGCGGTCTTTTTCTTTGAGGTAAAGGCAAGATGGTGTTTTGAATTACCACCCCATTATCAGAGGTTTATGCAAAAAAATCAGAATGTTTAGAGTAACTGTTTTATGGTTGTCTTTGGGAAGAAAGGTAGTGGTCTGCATGACTGCTGCACGCAGTTTGTATGCAGAGGAAGTCGTTATGTTGCGCAAATCGTGTAGAAATTTATGACACCAGACCCTGAGTTATGGCATCAGTGGGAAGATAGTGAGATCTCATTTAAACACATTTTTTAAAAAATGAAGTAGTGAAAAGGTGGAAGCTAACATTCTGTGGAAAAGCAGTCAGATTATTTTTTGATTAATAATGGAATCAGTGGGATTTTCTATCTTTATCAATTTCAGCAGAAAGAGGCATATTTCATCGCTATATTATAATTTCCTTTTCCTACCCAAAGCTGGATACTATTAATCCTTGATCCTACCAAAGCAGCTCTGTGTGGTATTACTGGGGTGATAGATTAAGGGCCAGAAGTGTTTAAGGAAGTTAGAGCAGGTTATCCTTGTAATCTCAGAAGTGTGGTTACGATTTCAGTTACACCTGCACGTGTGTGTGCTTTGTCATTAAGTGAAGTTGGAACAGCTGAGGAAGTGGCCCTAAATTAAAATTTGAATTCAGGGAGCTGAAAACTACTTAAGAACAGTGCTTGTCTCACTCTATAAATTTGAATTCAAATTATGACATTGTCTTAAAGTGGCTAGAAACAACTGTGACAATTTAAATGACCAAAGTTTTATTTTCTTACATTTGGCCCTCAAGGTCAAGGGAGAAAAAAAAAAAGTCCAGTAAAAGTGGTGTTTGTATCCAGTAAATAATATTTTCATAGCTGCAGGAATATAACACAGTAGCTACCTTATATTGTCAGCCTCAAAATTTGCAACAGCAGTTGTGAGACATCAGCCTAATCTCACTAATCCTTCTCTACCCCAAACAGTTCTTGGATTACAATTTGTTTAAATTTGAGGGGTTTTTTAGTGGGCAATAATGATGTCATTCCTAACATTTACATACTTACTGCAACTACATCTTTTGCCTCTGGTGTAAGATTTCTGTGTGTTTGTATTTAGGTAGAAGCCTTCAGGCCATACTGTGCAATCTTTTATCTTACGTTTACTTTGAAATGTACAATCTCACCTTTGTGCATAGCTCCTTTAGAAAACAAGGAGGGGAAAAAAACAGGAATTGCGGGGATAAACCAATCAAACCCAAACAAACAGAACATCTCAGGGGCATTCTACACAGAAATGCCTGAAATTCTGCATCTCTTTCAACACCATGCAATTTTCTTGCAAGCCTTCACAGGAAGATACCACAGCCTATTAAACCCAGTAATCCAGGGTTTCACCAGAAGAAGTTTGTCTCAATTGAGCCTAAATATTTACCTTGCTGCTTGTGATTTGCTCTTCCATGAAAAATAAATACTTGCTGTTGCGGTAAATTCTTGTAATATTTTTGGGGTGTGGGTTCATGGAGACTTGGTAGAGTCCATTAGTTAGCATGCTGAAATCTCGATGCTGTGCTGGAATGAATGATCTGCTGATCACGTTTATATTTTATTTCTTTACATTTTGTTCAGGAAATCAATGTTTATCCTGTGCTTTAATGGAAACTGTATAATGCAATTTGCAGTTGTGCAAATAAAGAATTACCTTCCTCTGATTAACTTCAGAGACTTTGAAAGGGATGTAGACTGTATGTTGTGGACTGGTGGTACAATCTTTCAGTCATTAGTACTTCAGATAAGAAAATGAAAAGATGAGCCCTAACTCAAAAAAACCCAAACTTGTAGGCTATGACTTACTCAGATATTGAGAAGGAGGATTGTTTTTAGGGAAAAAGGTTTGAAAACTATCACACAAACAAAAACTTCTGTGGTCTTTAGTAATGTCATGTTTTGGTTGTTTTGTGTTTTGGGTCTTTTTTCCTTCCAGATGGTTGAAAACTGTCTAAATATTTTGGGAAAAAATCTGAGCAGAAGGTGGCTTGAGTGTATATTAGTGGGTTTTTCTTTAACACCATCCAGGGAAAATCTTCTGAATATGTGTTGATGTTTAAAGACAGAAAGCTTGCTTTTGTCCGTTTTGTGGAAATGTGCTCCTGACTTTCTCAGCTTTTACTGGGAAATACTTTGAGGCCTCAAGTGTGGACTGTCTGCAACTTGCACTGAGTTAAAGACAGAACACTTTTTGTTTTGTGTATGATCTGAGTGAATTTTTATGACTGTTCAACCTTGATTCCAAACTGGTTTACCTTTCATGTGCAATCAAGAGGAGAGAATTCCTGGCACTTTGACTGTCCCTGCACCAAGTAATGTTAATAGAGTAAGTGACAATACACATAAGCACTATTTCCAAGTCATGTGGTGGAGAACTCTGTTGTCTCAGAACTCCTTGGTCTTTAACAATATAAGTGGCACAATTTCAGGGGAAAAGTAGAAACATGCTGATTTTAAAGGTGCTGTTGTCTGTAAGTTACAGCTGTTAATCTCCTCTCTGTCCTGCAAAGCCTGTCTTACCTGATCATAGCCCTGGGTTTCTTCAGGTGTTTTAGGAAATACTGTGTGACTCTTTCCTAATATGTTACATTCTTACTTGTATTTTCAGGAGTAAATTGTTTAAATAGGTTTGAAGCATTACTGATTTTATTAGTTAGGACCCATCTGAAATGAGTAAATGCAAATCTCTAGTTTCCTGCATTGTGTTTTAAAGGCTTTCTTGGAGGCATTTTTGTGAGTAAAACTCAGTTAATGACAGTAAACATAGCTAGGAGTAGGTGCTATTAGCCCGGTTGGTACAGCTTTAAGGAATACTTATTGAAGGTAACAGTGGAGTTAAATTTTGCTGCTTATCTCCCATATGCTGAGCTTTCTCATATATAATTTGGAGATACTAGAGCAAAGGGATGAAACTACCTCTGTTGCAGCTGTTTTACTTCAGACTCTTTTTTTTTTTCTCCAATTGCTGTTGATACTCATGAAGATTACTGTTTGTTAGTTGCTTCTCTGTGCTATTAATTTTTTTTGGTTATGGGATTTTAGCTAAAAATTTGGATTTCTGGAGTAAGAACATCAAAGGGTTAATATTTATTTTTACTTGTTTGAGTACCATCAAATAATGAAAATCAAACATGAGGTAGTTAATTTTCTTCAGTGCTGCTTTGGTGCCAATTCTTGTGTGTTAGATAAATTTTTACTGCAGCTGCATTAGTATACTTTTCTGTCTTACTTTAATTGTAACATCTTTTTCATTATTATTCAGGAAAAACTGAGGTAACTCCCTTTTTGCCTTGAAGTGTAACTCACTTTGCGTTCCTTATGTCTCCATTTTCTCCTTGCAGTTAGGAGTGATGGATTAGAATTAGGCTGCAGCACAGATTGGGAAAATCTCCCAGCATCCTCTTCCCGCAGAGGCATCAGCTTCCAGCATTGACTGTAGCTGCTGCCACTCTAACTGACATTTCTTTTGAATTCGGCTATGGAGAGTGCTTGTGATGCCAGCTGCTGCCTTGTGAACTTTTATCCTTTTATTATTTTTGCTTGATATTTCAGTAATGAAACCTTATGTATATTGAGAAATAAAACAGAATCAGTTTTCTCTTTATGCTTTTCTTCTGGGTTGTTTTTTGTGTGTGTGTCCGGTGGAAAAAGAACAGAGTGAAAGAAGAAGCACTTATTTTTGCAGAAGGATTATATTTACACACCTGAAGTTAACTGAATTAATCCTGTAAGTATATTATATCTGCCTGATAGTTCCTGAAATCATGAATGTGGTAAGAATTTATGGGGTTTTATCTGTGAAAAATTACTTTGGCAGGTATGTCGAACACTTAAACCACAGAATTTTTTTAGCTGGATTTTCTTGAAGAGGGGGGAAAAATGATACATTCACAATAGGTCTATGAAATAGTTGTTTTTCCTCTGCAGTTTGCAGTAGTGAACAATGCTTTTAGAGAGCAGAAGCTTCCCTGCTGATGTCAGTGCTTAATCAGCTCCAATGCTGGAGGTTGTAGAACGCTGCAAGGTGTGTATTTTGGGATGGCATTCTTTAAAATTTGGTAATTTAAAGACAGTATCAGATTTCTAGTTCTTTTCTTCATTTAAAGAGTATGTCTTCTGTTCCTGGTAGCTGTGCTGATTTAACCATTTGATGTTATGTAATTTTTTACTTACATATAAATAATTTATTTCATGGGATGCAGTTCTGTGCTAAGTATTAAATGTTATGTATAATACCGTGTGATTTTAGATATTGTAGCAATTTAAGGTCCCCAACATGAGCTGTTAATTCACAGTGTAATAAATTCCAGTATATTGGTTTGAAGTTTAGGAAGTATCTTACTAGGATGACACTGTCCTAATTGTCTCTTTGGATCTGAGCCAATATTTGTGTGACGCAGTGTTAGTCCCATAAACATCTGGCCTGATCTGGTGTCCTACTTGATGCATGATTTCTTTCTTGTTTTTTTTCATAGCAAGAAAAGTGAAGTTTTTGTTTGTTTTATGTAAAACTGTCAGGAAGCTGTTGTTAGGCTGTTTTTTTCAGGAGGATTTTTTTCAACCTACTTTTTTGCCAGCATGTCTTATTTCAACCTCCTTTCTAAGGGAAATGTTAAACAGATTAATTTAGCTGGGGGAATCTATCTAACAATATCTACATATTGTGTATTAAGTTTTGGCAGTATCACTGTTTGGCATATGCAGGTGCTTATTTTTTTTACACAATATTGCCTATATTAACCTCAGCTGGATTATATGATAAAAACTGTTAGTCTGATAAGGGGTATTGAAACACAGTGAATTCTCAGTTCAAAGAGCTCGTGTTAAAACATACATCTAAAAATAGTGTCGAATCACTGACTTCTATTAATAAATCTGATAACAACCTATTATGGTGCTGTGCATTTCCATTAGTGTCCAGCAGGACAGACAGTATAAAGCACATTTTTCTCCTACCTGCAAACCAACACTGACACTGCTTTGTTTTTTCTTTCCCCTCTGTCAGACTTTGGTCACTTCTAAATACCCATGATCTGTTTGATACTTTTGCTGACTCTTTTCAGGATTACATATATTTTGCAATGCCATGTCAGATTGATGCTGTAGTAGCTTGATATGTTTGAATAGGATTATTTCACATAATTTTAGTGATCAGATAAACTGTATGTGCATATTCAGGTGAGCAGATAGAAACCCAGGTAGTTGTCATGTGTCTTGCTCCCAGAATATGGCTGATTCATGATGGACAATTCGCATCTTGATTACTGTGCATGTGCAGTGCAATTCACTGTTGAACTTAAAGAACTTGGTGTCAGAGAAAGCTGCTGATGTTTCTTTATCCCCTCAGGCTGATTTGCTATATATTGATTATTGGCTTACTGAATCTGATTAATAATCAGTCCAAAACTTATAGTTGCTTTTTTTTTTTTTGTCTTTTGGTTTTGTGCTTTTTGGTTTTTTTAGTTTGTTTGGCTGGGGTTTTTTCAAGAAAAGAAAGTGGCTAGAAATGTAGCCTGTCTGCTTGTGTTTTTCGGAGGGACAGACTGTGATGGTGACAATGGTGAGTGCTGCTCAGCCAGGATGATGAATTAAGTCTGGGTTCTGTTTCCTGTGGCACCTGAGACTCAAGCACATTATCAGGCTTGCCTTGTTTTTCTTTCTTTGTGCTTATTCAGTTGCTTTGTTGCATCTGTGGAATAGTAGTAATATGTGAAGATGCTACTATCAGTATTTTCTTGTGGTGTTCAGATGCTGCTTTGATAATACGCAAATACCATGTTTTCAATAAAGATCACCATCAGAAAAGTTTATTTATTGTCATCACCCCTCTCTGCCCCCTCAGTTATAGACATAAAGTAAATCTTTGGAAGCAAAACCTTTTGATCACTGTATTGTATTCCATTACCAGATTCTCATGAAGCAGCACTGGAGGCTCTGGGCTGCTTTCTAAAGAGAACCAAGTCTGGTGCATGCCCCAAGGTTCAAGATCACAAATAAGACTCACATATACCCTGTGAAGCAAAGAAATATTGGTGTCCTGACAGGTGGTGGTCTGACACTTACAGTTTAAGGTCAGAGGAGGCTTCTAAGAAACAACTTCTGTTTGTGGTTTGAGGGTTTTTTAATGCATTTCATTCATTCAGTATTACAAATATTTCTACTGTAGTGAGCAGTAATAATTCCTAAAATAAAACAGTTGTCTTCTGTAGCTAAATATGTATCTGTGAAGTTTACAAAAGCTAAAATTAGAACTTCTTTCTCTAAAAAAGACAGGGCAAATACCCTTCCTAAAATGCCATCAGCCTCCCCTCCTTCACCCCCAGCTTCAGATCAGTGAGGAACAGAGTTTTATCTGCCCTCCATCTGCCTCATGGTTAGATTGTGTGTGTCTGGTTAAGATATACTGATTGATCAATTAAAATGTGCTCTCAATGAAATTCCAATAGTCTATGAAAAACTCTCTGAATTTTTTTTACAATGCTAAGAAGCATAAAAACTGTAAAGTAATGCTCAGCTCATTTTCATGCATATAATTTTCATAATTGTTGTTTTTCAACAGGCAACTGTCTCTTTTTCTTTCTGTTACCTTTTCTCTTCTCTGTCTTACTGTTTCTGAGAGCTTCAGCTCCTTTTCTGTAGCTGTTCTTGAAAATACAGTTTTTAATGCTTTCTATTTTACTATGTATACAAATGTGTAATATCAGCTAACTACTGTTTCTCATTTTTTCTCTAAGTCAGCATATCTGCTACAGCTTTACAGCTGTAAAGAGAAGGACAAGGCAGAAGAAATAATTTAATTTAAAAAAACGCCAAACACCAAAACCAACAATAAACAATGCCCCCTCAAAAAACTCCCAATACTATTAAATAAAAGGAAAATGTCCTAGTGGTGAGATTGCTTGATCACAGAAAGAACAGTACAGGTCCCTTGATATTGCAACAGCAATCCAGGGATTCACTGATACATATTTACAAATAACTGGCTAAAGATTAGTATCTCATAATCAGCATTGAGGAAGAAGGTGCAACTTCAGTGAACTGAATTGCCTGATGGCATGGCATTTCCTTCCTTTGCTGTGGGTGAATAGGTGTCTCCAAAGTTCAAGTGAAAGCTGGTACCCAGGAAGGGCTTGGGTAAGAGCAATGCTGTTTGCCTCTATCTGCCATAGCAAATTATTTTAAATACAGCATGAAGAAAGTTCCAAGGGAGGAAAAAGTGAAAATAAGTGTGCTACTCTAATGGTTTTACCAAAATACAAGGCTGTGTAAACGAGTATGATTTAAACTAAATGACTGCTATTAGGGGATGTGTGTCTGTGTGTCTGTTGTGTGGTTTTGGGTGGAGTTTATTCCTTCTTTTCTTTTGAAACGAAACAGCTTGCCTGTTGAATAGATGGTAAGATAGTAAGCTTTTAGAGTAATTTCTGCCTGTTTGCAAGTTTGGCTAGCACAGCACTGGATACTTTTGCTGCCAGTTGGGTTTCCTTAAATGAATGTTTAGTACACAGACTACAGCATGCGTTGCTGAAGTTCTGAAACAGTGAAGACACTATGCCTTCAAAGGAATAAAGTCTGTCTTGCATCAGAATGGAATTTTTTTCAATGCTTCCCATAAGCTGATAGCATTTCCATTGACTATGTAAACTACACAATTTATCTAAAATTCATGCTTCTCATAAAAAGGGATGTGTGCATAATGAATGCAGAATATGTTGTGGAGATAAACTATGACTAGTAAATTTACTGTATGGGTAAAAAGTGTTAGCATTTGCTGTACTGATCTGATAGCTGTGGTTTGTAGACTTTCTATGTTACTGATCATAGCCCAGGATAGGAAACGATTTATGTAAGTTGGAAATAATTTCAAACTTCCAGCCTTATGGCTTAAGATTTTTCTGTGGTGATTATAACTGGTGTTGAAATCTGGCATTTTAGATGAAAAGGTAGAACGGTTTGCAAAAGTTTTTCTATTTATGATAGAGCTATTGATCACATGGTCTTACCATTCCCTGATTATATTTCAGCTAACACATTGGGTTAAGAATTCTTTTTGTTCATAGACTAGAAGTGATTGGCAATTTAAAAATACTGTGATCCCCTTAATGTAAAGAATTTAACATGCTTTAATTTGTTAGCTACAAGAAACATCTAAATGTGAGAAAGGTAACTCAGTTTGATTCCACCTTTCAGAATTGTTCTTCAGATGTGAGGAATGCATAGCATGCATAATGATTGAAGAAGAAAATCCAGCCTCATGGAGGCTTGGCTGATGCACCTTTTTCAGAACCTGAGTTCTGTACCTAGCCAGCAAGATACTGAAAGACTTGTGCCAACCCTAGCATAATGTGGGGGTGGGGGATATGTGCTGTTTCTTACTCAGGTGACTAGTCCTCGGAAAGAGGACTTAGTGGAAGATTTTGACAGCATATGATGACAAAGTGTTGAATCACAAGAGGAATTGTCATATATTGGTTAAGGATAAAATAATCGAGGAAACTAAGACTTCTGAGTTTTGTATTGTTATTTTATAGGTAGGAAACAGGTCTCGCTATCATAGTAAAGGATGACTTTTTTGCTTTGCTGAGGCCGAAGAGACAGGAGTAGTAGTAGACTACTACAGGGCTTCCTATGATTCAGTAGAAGATTACTGGCAAGGGCCAGTTCATTACCAGTTTCTTCATTCTTAAAGCACAGCAGTTGAATATTGCAGAATTGGTCTAGTGAGACACTGCTAATCTAAAGCATAGTTCAAGATTAACACAGGAAGAAGAAGGACGTGAGGGGCAGAAAGCCTTTGCTGCAGTAACACAAAATGTCTGGGTCATCTGAATTTAAGAAGTGATGGGTGATGTGGTGGTGGCAGTTTTTAAATGTTTTGGATCTTTGCTAAATAGTAAGACCAGCCAAAAAGAGATCAAGTATGTTTTGGCATGTAAGGCCATGCAAGACTTGAAAATGAAGTAATTATTTAATTATACATTTGTGAGCTCTAAACCGTGACCTTTGAGACTGTAGTTTGAGTACAGCTTTTGATCTTGTCTGGGAGAAAGTCTTCCAGAGAGACAGTGGGTTCCAGCCTCCCAGGACTCTACTGAAGACTTTTAATTTTATGTTAAGCATCCATGGCGGTACGCATCAGCACCAAGCTCAGTGCCATGTATAAGGGAGAAGTAGGGTGTGCCTGCACAGTAGTCCTCTCGGTAAGGGACTGTTCTGATTTAACTATTAATGGTGAAGCCCAAACAAACCAGAGGACAGAACTGCTCTCTATTACCCGCCCCCCCCCCCCCCCCCCCCCCCTCCCAAGGGAAGATAGAAAGGGGAATAAGAAAGAGAGACTTCAACTTTGGAAATTGAAACTAGAAACAAGTTTACTATAACACAAGGAAAAAAAAGGGTAAAACGGTGGGGGGGGAAGAGTGGGTAAATATTTATATACAAATATACAAAACCGATCTCAGGAATGGCAAGGATATGGGGAATGCTGGGCAGCTCCAGGAGAGGTCCAGAGCTCCTCACAGCACCCGATGGAGTTGGATTCTGGAGCGAGCACGTGGGAAGCCGAAGGAAACCAGCAGCACACCCGGCAGGTGGGAAGGAATACGAGGCAGGAGAGAGTGGCTTCTGGCTCTCCTGGCTTTTATAGATTGTGACAGGAAGTGGGTGGGAATACTGACCCCTGCCAGTCTTTCAGGGTGCTAAGGACCCTCTCTCTCTGATAGGTGTCCAACACCATGCCGGGGTCTCCCAAACCATAACAGGGGTGGAGGACAAATGGAATCTCATCAGCTAAAAGACATTAGAATCGCCACTGTTCTTGGACATTACAAAGGATCAATATACTTAATGTAGAGCAGTGTTCACAAATACCCTGAGTCTCATAGCCAAGGAAATGGAGCTGTTGAGTAGATTCTGGTGAGGATCAGCTGCTATTTACTGTGAAGAAGTCATGTCCTGGCTATTTAAAATGCATGACAAGATAGTTGCTCTGTTCAACAGGGTAGAACATAAAAGAGTTAAACAGTGAGTTTTCTAATTTAAGATACTAATTACTACAAAGGGAAAGACCTACTTCAGAAAATATAGAAACATTCTGAATAGCAACAGTATCAGATTTTGACGTATATTTGACAGGAGTATTTTACTTTCTTCCTGGAGAGGACAAGAACTGCTTGAGAATAATACATTTTAGTGTTGTTTTGTCATCATTAACTTGACAGTAAATACTCTAGCAGATGCCTGTATATATGTTACTCCAGAAGAGTGCTACACGTAGTGGTTTCTTGCTGCCTTAGCTGTTGATACACCCAGAATGGTTTTGAGTTTAAGCAAACAGATGTCTCTAAAAGCTGCTTCTTCTGATGAACCTTCATTAAGTGTTAAGGATTACTTGTTTGCTATAGTATTTATTTCATGGGAAGGTGTTTTCTTAGATGTAATGCATCTTTTTTTCTCCATCCTTGTAACCAAAATAGTATCCTCTCTATATACCCTCACACTTTTTAAAAAAACATATTTTCACTCCTTTTGTTTATGTCAGATGTCAGTTGTTGTTGCTAGTTTTGTATTTTTTTTCCCTCAAGAAGTTTTGCTTTGCTTCCATGAACAACTTCAAATATTTACAGTAACTGTAACCTGGTGAGACTTTTGCTAGGGAGAACATTAGCTGTACAAAACCAAGTTGCTGGCAATTAAATGTTGTTTATGAACTTTATTTTCAATACTAGAACAGTGACATTTTTCATTTGTTTAAGGCTAGTGGTACTCCCTTTCTAATTAATCTGTATGGAAAAAAAAGAAAGCAGCTTAATAAGCTGCAAACTGCTAGTGGTTTTGCTTTGTGTACATCCTGAGGATTGTAATCCTAATAGTGAGTATTCCAGTACATCTCGAGGTTTTCAAGTCAGTATTCTTATGCTTTGTTTCTATCACAGCTCCAAGTAGTTGGTTAGCGAATCCACTTAAAGCAGCTGATAACTTTCTTATGTATAGTATATATCCTCACTATATTGAAACAGTTTAATGAGTAGCACCAAGCACAAGATACATAAGCTGTTTCTTGAATTTGAAATGTTAGTTTTTTTCATTAAAAAAACTTTGAAATCATAGTAAGAATATAACTTAAAGTCATGTGTGATGGGAAAAAGTATCCTTAAAAGTACCTTTAAAAATTGTACCTTACCTAGTCAGTAATACAGTGGTGTTTTGTTCTTCTAATGTGACACTGTTATCTTTGTGTAACACCCAATATAGCACATTTTTCTTTTCGTTTTTTCATTTAGAAATGAACTGTGTTCACTGGGTGTAAAATCCGTGAGAATTTCACTGAAGTAGTGTTAATTTAGTCTACTCTAGGATAAATGAAAGCATATGCTCATTGGAGGTGATAAAATGTGTTAAGTTTCTATCAATTCCAGGAAACTGTATGTGGAGGTAGGGGAAAAAACGAGTTTGCCAAAATAAGACTGGGTCAGAAGGAGAGGAACGTAAGTCAGAAAGAGGGCGTGAGTCAGCACTGCTCACTGAACTGTTCATCAGTCTCCTAACTTGCTGTAGAATTGGTTTGTGATGTTTTGGGAGGAGAGGAGGAAATGTGCTTTTTCTGAGCCTCTGCATAGAAATATTCCTTGTTTGCCAGTGAAGACAGCCAAGTTGCTTCTGAGTCAGTGTGCTTCTTTCTTCTGACTTTTCTGGTATGAATCTGAGTTGGAATGATTCCTTTTGGTTATGTTCCTCTGCTGCAGTATGTAGGAAAACAGCATAAAATATATTTGAAGAGTAACTAAACAGGAGTATGTGATTTACTTATCAGAAAGAAGAGTCTGAGAAAACTGGCTTCCCAAGCCTTACTTCTAAAGTGGAAGGATAATTTAATAAGCTTGTTTGATGTGAGGAACAGTAAAATGTATTGATGTACCTCTTTGCATGGTCCGCAGACTTTGGTCACACGTAAAGGCAGCAAAGTCGGGATTAGTCTGTAACACAGCAAAATAATGTGATAGCAGTGCCCTGGGGAGATTTGTTTCTTACCCATTTAATAGGAAAAGACAGCTTTGGCAGGTTGCCAGGGATCTGCTGTTTTAAGGAACCTTGTTTATGGAATTACAAATACTGATATGTAGCCTGGTGATTCTAGAGTTTGTGGGATGATACCATTTGGGAGCCTGATGGCTAGTGGTCCTCTCTGATAACAGCTAAAAAGCCAGCATTTACATGGCTGCTATGCAAGATAAAGATTGGATTTTCCTTCCAAAGGAAGTTCCAGCAGTTGCTGACTGCAGGGTAGCAAGTGTGCAGATTTGCAGCATACAAATACAGAAAATACGTTTCTTTTCACTGAGATGAGTCCTATTGAAGCTGTGGAAGTAGAACATTGATTTTACATCTTGATCCTCACGTTCAGAAAAAATGGTACAGCCATAGGTACTGTAATTATTTATTTACTGTTACTTTTCATATGAAGTGGTAGGGAACTTTCTTACTCTTTCTAGGCTGAAACAAAATATTTTACAACCAAGTGAGTGAAGTAGAGATCAATTGTTAAATCACCTGTTGCTATAAACGATCCAACTTCCCTCAAATTCTTCTATGAATTATGAGATTATACATGTCTCGTGGTTCTCTTCCCTCTCTAAATTCAGATGACCATTCATGGTTCCTCCGTACTCCGCGTAGCAGGTCATCCCCTCATGTTGAGTTTTTCTGTTCCAGTAGTTCACAGAGTTCTGGGTCCACCACAGAGCTAGCAAACACGCCCTGAGAGGTGGGGACCAGAAGGACCTCTGCAGTCTTGTTGGTTTTGTTGTGGGTTTTTTCCCCCCACCTAAAATGGCCACTGAAATTTGTCTTGGAAGACACCTAGAGCAGGGCACCTCATCAGTGGTAGTCACAAAATAGTTGTGATGCGAAAGTATGTGATAAGAGTAAAAACTCATTCCTGCCAGCTAGTAGATCTCAACTTTGATTACTGGATTTTGTTAAGATAATCACTGCAAATTTGGAATTTAAAAAAGAAGAGCTCCCCCTCCCCCTTACTCTTTTTTTCCTTATTTGAGAAATTATTTGAAAGCAACTAGCCATTTTTCCTAGCAGGAAAGGCAGAGCAAATTGAATTTGTAATCTAACTGGGCATGTACTGAGTCAAACATAGTTTCCTAAAAAGCAAGTGTGAAGTGGGGATATATAATCATGGGAACACTCAGTGGTAGTGATGGCACGTTATTGAGGGACTAACTCAAGTCCTTGCTTGTGTACCAGAAAAAAACCCAACATCTCTAAATCTAGCTAAAAAATATAATTATTTTTTTTTTTTTAAATAATTTAACAGATGGTATTCATGGAAGTAGCTAATAAAATTGAGTGTCTTACAAAACATCCAGTCATTTTAAATGAGGGTTTTTTTTATTTCTTACCACTGTTCTTTGGAGGGCATACTGTATAAGATATTTGAAGAGGACATGTAAACATGTACATTTCTCTGCTGGTTCTATAAATATTTTAATTTGGACATATTTGTGTACGTATTCAGAATTTGCACTAAAATACAATGGCTTTATTAATATTTGTTTTGATAAACATCTTATTTCTGCTTTACTGAGTAGAAAGTATAGGATCTTAAGAATACTTATTTCTTACGGTTGCTGTTAATGGGAAACCTTTAACCAGTTGAACAGATTAAGTATGCAGTGCCAAGTCCATTCTGTTTTTTTCTCAGAAGTGCAAAGTCCTCTGTTAATTTCAGGGCAAGCAGCATCATAAACAGCTGTGTCCACTGAAACATGTAGAAGAAAGTTCCTAAACTGTATGTGACCTATAGCAAATAGCTGCATTCTTGTAAAAATTCATATTTTTGATATACCAGTTTCCTTTTCCCCTCATCAAGGAGGAACCAAGTAGAAAGAATTAACTGGGGTATTTGAGAGAGAGAGAAGTAAGTAAAAAAATCAAAGAAATTAAGCAAACTGTATTAAAAAGGGAAACCAAAAGTTGTGCATGATCCTGATGAATTCATAGGGAAAATGGTGCCTCCTTTTGTAACCATCTTGGAACAGTGCTATACTTTTTTTTTGCTTTCTTGATTTTTTCATTGAGAAATGTTGTAGAAATATTTGATGCAGTTGTGGGGAAAAAATTAAATAATAAACCTATAGATTTACTCAGATAATACTTCTGTCATTAGCTAGCCTTGATTATCAACTGTCTTGCAAAGACAAATCACACAGGTTTATATGCCAAAAGATTTAGGACTTTGAAAAAGAAAAAAACAAACCCCAACTGTACTCTTTTTACAGATCAGTTGTAACACTTCAGTTAAAGTGGTCTCAAAGCTAAGGTTTCTAATAAAACCAGTGCATTTATGTTTAAATACACAATGTAAAGCTTTCTGAATAAAAGGAAAAGTTTGTAATATATATTCTTATAATTAATGGCATTGCCTTGTAAAAAACCAGATGTCTAGATGACAGGTTAAGTAAGATTAGCCAGAGTAGTCTCAATTTAAGTTGTACTTTTATGTTCTATATTTTCAGTACAGTCTAGGGTATGAAGCGTGGTATATAAACAACAAAATACTGACTTTTTTTGTCACCTTGCGGCAGTAGAAAAGATACTACTATTGCTTTATGTGAAGGATTTTTATTTGTTATTGGGGTTTGTGTATAGACCTAGGTAAACTTACTGCACTTAGTTAGCTACCCTGAAATACTTTTAATAAAATTGGAAGGCAATATCTAGCTTAAGGGTATTTAAGTGAGAGAACAGAAACTGACAGTGACAACGGGATGCTATGTTGTTGGTGACATAGGCCAGCAATGAAGAGAATGCAGATGTGGTAGATCTGCTCTCCAGGAGCTGTACAGTACTAATCAGTACAGGCTAATAAAAACTTTGATACCTGTACCCTATATAGCAGGGGAAACATGGGCTGTGTTGAAGTTCTTGTTCCCCAGGCCCTCACCTAGGACTTAGATGTTAGAATGAAACCTGGTGCTTGATGGGCTGCCTGGAATACCCATGCACATGGAAAAGAGGCAAATGCTTTGCTGGTAAGACTTGCTCTGGTTGACTGGGTGGCCATGGTGCCTCTTCTCTGCTGGTGTGACAGTGGTAATTCTGTTGGACAGCTGAAGATCAGGGCTGTGGGTTGCACTGAGAATATATCCTTCCCTGCAGTGTGTGTGCAGCTGAAGGTCGTGAATGCTTAGTGAGTAGCTAATGGTAACAGTTGAAGCAGAGCTACAAATGCTTCAATTTTAAGAACCATAGATTTTTGCTACATAAAATTACATAAATCTTTGAAATTGTATACATATGAATTAAGTTGAGTCCCAGTATGGAAGAAAATAAAGGTATTTTAAATTTATTTAAAATTGTTGATGAGAGTCTGATGGTAAAACTGCTGGATTTCATCTGTTGGCAGTTCACTAGTTCATTATGAATGGCAGGATTTGCCTCTTGGTGTGTTCAATAGTAAATATCTAGTAGTTGCCCATTATTGAGTTACAGATTTTATTCTTCTACAGAAGGTGAATTTTTCAAGTACTGCCACAAAAAAAATGACAGAAAATAAAACTGAAAAAGAGTTTTGGGATGTCATCTAGGCCTATCCCAATTTGCTGCCTCAGAAGGTGTATAAAAACCAGAGGCAATGTTTCTGAAGCTTTTGGGTGATGGAGAGAGGAGGAGAGTTGGGGAAGTTGATGATTCTGTGTAAATACCTGTCATGTCATATTTTCATGTCCTTTTTCTTTTTTTTCCTTTTTTTTCTTTTTTTCTTTTTTTTCTCCTTTTCCTTTTTTTCCTTTTCCTTTTTTTTTTTTTTTTGTTGGGTGTGTGTGTATGTTACTGTCACATTTAAAGCAACTGCACTCCTGTCACTTATTTCTTAAAGACCTTCTTCAGAGCTCTTCTTGTATGATCAGCACTTAAATATTTATCTCATTGACATGATCCGTTGCTTATAACTGCTTAAACTTACTTGGATAAAGCCCATTATAGAGACTGGACCTGTTGTTTTAAAGCTGTAAAGAGATTATCCAGCTCTGCACATAGAAGGCTATCTAGCTTCTAGTTACTTGTCACTAACATGAATTTTGTTTGTTACCATTTCTTCCCGTGGAGCAATTTGTGAGTGCTCCCGTGTCTTTCAGACAAAACTGGCCAAGGCAGTGGTTTTGTTAGATGGTTTCTTCTTAAGCAAGTGCAAGTGATTTTAGTTGAAGTGAAATAGGAAGAACAAAAGCTTTTGGCTTAGCTGCAGGCTTCTGACAGGACTATTTTTGGCACAGCTGTTTGCAGAGTGAGTGTGTATTTACTGCTTTCTTGGATGAAAATATTATTTTGTCATCTTTCCAGAGATTTAAATCTGAATAGAGACTCTGAAACTGAATTTGTACTTATTATGAAGCCTTTACAGCCTGGGCACTGTCACAGATGCTTACCAAATAGACAGGGCAGGCACTCAAAATCTATTTATTCCACCTGAATTTTTTACCACTCCAACAAACAATAGTAAACCACAAGTCCAGATGTCACGTGGGGATAATACTGCACAGCCAACTTAAGAATTCTTAAGTTTTCACAATCAGTCCCTTAGAATGATGAGCCAAGATGTGCAATTACTTGCCCATAAGATGAGGACCACTCAACCCCTGGCACTTAGCTTGAGTGACGTCCCAATCCAAGAGAAGAGTCCCCAGCTGCAGACCCCCTGCTCCAAGGAAATGCCCTGTGGCAGGATTCCATTTATGGGCCTAGGACAACTGTCTGCTGCCAACTCTCTGCTGGACATTTCTAGACTGCCGACGCTCCATCAAGACAACTGTACATCATTTAGCATTGTGAAGAGAACCTTGTTCAGTACCTTTGAAGAGAACCTTGGGGAGTCAGTGGCTCTGCTCATGGTGCTCTGATTTTTGCAAGGAAACTGTGTATGTACAGGGGAGTGCAAGTGTTGGAGTCACACCACTGGCGACACATGCTGGCGAATTAATCTCACAGTTTCGTTGTTCTTGGCCATTGGAGGTGTCCACCTCGGTGGATACAATGAAACACATTATGAACAGCTCATTTCAGGTCATAGTTCTGAACATCACTTTCAAAAACTGTTTTGATGTTTTTTTAATTTCAGTGTTTACTATTACTCATATAAAATGCCTCACATTTGATTGAATTGCCTTTATCTCATTGTTAATTTTTCCTTTCTCACAGTTGATTGAGTTGCCTTTCTCTAGTAGTGAGGTAACCAAAAACAGTTTCAAAGCAAGGTGGACACCTGTTATGGCCAAGCACAGTGAAGGAATGAGATTAATCAGCCAGCACCTGTCACCAGTGGTGTGACTCAAACATATTTAAATGGAATTTCCCGTGTTCCAGCTTGTGCCTGTTGCCTCTCATCTTGTCACTGGGAACTACTGAAAAGAGTCTGGCTCCATCCTCCTTGCACCCACCCTTGAGATACTTACAGGCATTAATAAGGTCTGCCCTTAGCCTTCTTCCCTCCAGGCTGAAGAGTTGCAGCTCTCTCAGCCTTTCCTCATTAGAGAGATGCTCCAATCCCCCAGTCAACTTGGTGCCCTCCGCTGGACTCTCTCCAGTAGTTCCCTGTCTCTCTTGAACTGGAGAGCCCTGAACTGGATGCAGTATTCCAGATGTGGACTCACCAGGGCAGAGTAGGGGGGGAGGATGATCTCTCTCAACTTACTGACCACACTTTTCCTTACACACCCCAGGATTCCACTGGCCCTCTTGGCAGCAAGGGCACATTCCTGGCTCATGGATAATTTACTGTCTACCAGAACTCCCAAATCCTTCTCCTTGGAACTGCTTTCCAGCAGGTCCACCCCTAACCTATATTAGTGCATGGGGTTCTTCCTCCCTATGTGCAGGACCCTACACTGGCCCTTGTTGAACCTCATTAGGTTCCTCTCTGCCCAGCTCTCCAGCCTGTCCAGGTCATGCTTGGTGGCAGCACAGCCCTCTGGCGTGTCACCACTCCTCTCAGTTTGGTATCATCAGTGAAATTGCTGAGAATACACTCTTTTCCCTTGTCTAGGTCTTTGATGAATATTTTGAACAAGATCGGGCCGAGTATTGATCCCTGGGGGACACCACTGGTTACAGGCCTCCAACTTGACCCTGCTCCAGTGATCACAACCCTCTTGAGTTCTGTCATGCAGCCAGTTGTCAATCTGCCTCACTCTCCACTCATGTAGCCCACATTTCTGAGCTCCCTAATGAGGAGGTTATGGGAGACAGTGTCAAAAGCCTTGCTGAAGTCAAGGTTGATAACATTCACTGCTCTCCCGTCATCTTAATCAGCTGGTTCTGGTGTCATAGAAGGCAAGCAGATCGATCATGTATGATTTCTCCTTGGTGAATCCATGCTGACTTCTCTCAATAACTTTATTTGTTTTCACATGTTTTAAGATGATCACCCTGAAATCTGCTGGGGAGACCACACAGCTAGGCAGGTGCAGTCCAGGAGGTTCCTCCAATGAATTGATGATAACTTATTGACTCAGGTGGTGGAGGAACCGACAAGGAGAGGTGTATTACTAGACCTAGTATTGAAAAACAAAGAGGGACTGGTAGAAGACATTAAGGTTGGGAGTAGTCTTGGTTGTAGTGACCATGAGATGGTAGAGTTCAGAATCATGTGCAGCAGGTACCAAGCATCTAGTAGGGTCAAAACCCTGGGTTTCAGAAGAGCTAGTTTTGGCCTTTTCAAGGAACTGCTTGGAGAAATCCAAAGGGATAGGGTACGGCAAGGAAAGGGGGCCCAAGAGGTTGGCCAGTATTCAAGCACTGCCTCATCCAAGCTCAAGATCCAAGTGTCCCAAAGAGTAAGAAATCAAGTAAGAGAGCCAGGAGACCTGCATGGTTGATCAGGGAACTTCTGAATAAACTTAAGTGGAAGAAAGAAGTTTATAGATCATGGAAGAAGGGGTTGACCACTTGGGAAGAATACAAGAATGTGGTCAGAGAATGTAGGGATGCAACAAGGAAAGCTAATGCCTCCTTAGAATTAAAACTGGCGAGGGAAGTCAAGGACAACGAGAAAGGTGTCTTCAAGGACATTGGAGGTAAAAAGAAGACCAGAGGAAATATGGGCCCACTGCTGAATGAAGCAGGTGCCCTGATGACAGAGGCCTGGTGACTTAATGCCTTCTTTGTGTCGGTCTTCACTGCTAAGGCTGACCCTCAGGATTCCCAAACCTTGCAGACCACACACAGAAGTAGTCAGGAGTGATGAAGACTTCACCTTGATTGAAGAAGATTGGGTTAAAGATCAATTAAGGAAACTAGACATCTTCAAATCCATGGGCCCTGATGCGATGCACCCATGTGTGCTTAGGGAGCTGGCACAAGTCATCGCTAGACTGCTCTCTATCATCTTTGAAAAGTCCTGGAAAATGGGAGAGGTGCCTGAGGACTGGAGGAGAGCTGATACACCTGAAGTCTGTGCAGCCATTCAGGAAGATCTGGACAGATTGGAGAGCTGGGCAAAGATGAACCTGATGAGGTTCGACAAGAATAGGTGTAAAGTCCTGCACCTGGGAAGAAAAAACACCATGCACTGATATCATTAGGGGTTGACCTGCTAGAAAGCAGCCCCATGGAGAAGGACCTTCCTAACAAGAAGTTACCCATGGGGCAGCAATGTGCCCTTGTGGCCAAGAGAGCCAATAATATCTTGGGATATATTAAGAACAGTGTGTCCAGCAGGTCAAAGGAGGTTTTCCTCCGCCTCTACTCTGCCTCTTAAGACCACACCTGGAGTATTGTGTCCTCTTCTGGGCTCCCCAGTTCAAGAGGGATGGGAATATACTGGAAAGAGTCCAACGGAGGGCTATGAGGATGATTAAGGGACTGGAACACCTGCCTTACAAAGAAAGGCTAAGAGACCTAGGGCTGTTTAGTCTTGAGAAGACTAAGAGGGGACCTTATTAATGTCTACAAATATCTGAAGGGCGGATATCAAGAATGGGCCAATCTCTTTTCAGTGGCGCCCTGTGATAGGATGAGGAGAAATGGCAGGAAGTTCCACCTCAACATGAGGAACAACTTATTTACTGTGAGGGTGATGGAACCCTGGAACAGGCTGCCCAGAGAGGTTGTGGAGTGTCCTTCTCTGGAGACTTTCAAGACCTGTCTGGACTTGTTCTTGTGTGATCTGCCCTAGGTGTTCTTACTACAAAAGGAGGGTTGGACTTGATGATCTTCAGAGGTCCCTTCCAACCTGTATGATTCTATGATGTCTAGACCTATTTGTTCCAACACCTTACTGGGGACAGAGGTGAGACTAACCGGCCTATAGTTCCCTGGGTCCTCTTTCTTGCCCTTTTTGAAGACTGGAGTGACATTAGCCCTCCTCCAGTCCTCAGGCACCTCTCCTGTTCTCCACGACCACCCAAAGATGACAGAGAGTGGCCTAGCAATAACATCTGCCAGCTCTCTCAGAACTCGTGGGTGCATTCCATCAGGGTCCATTCATTTATGGATGTCCAGTTTGGCTAAGTGGCCTCTAACCTGGTCCTTCTCTACTGAGGGAAATTCTAATATGTGTCTAATATAGCTTATTACAAGGCAAATTACAATAATAGTAACTACAATCATCATTAAAGAAAATTCCATAACAAATTTTCCTCAACCAGTTAGTATCCAGTACAGCAACAATTGCCTCTGAGTCTTTTGCCACTTTCTTCATTTTGTTGATCTGATTCTAAGGTATCATTGACACATTTTGGATATGGATGCAGCACTTGTCTATCAACAGGTTTAAGACCTTTCTCTCTTAATAACGTCAAATCCAATACAGCATCAGTGTTTCACTGAGGGCCATATTCAGCAGTTCTGAATCCAGTCCCTGTCCCTTTATGTTATCAATGCATACATAAAATATAACTTCATCACTTGGGCAAATCCTACTGTCAGTTTCTCCACCACATTTTGTCCCGGTCCTGGCTGTCACCATTTCCAGTAGGGGCACCAATACAGTCTCCTTTTGCAGTGTCCTGTAAGAAAGCACAGGGCTGGCCTTGGCTTTGAAACTGGGCTTCAGGGTTAGAAGTCGTCAGGAGGGATATTCCAATGACCACTAATATAGTGGGTTTTCAACTCTCATCTATGGCTTCCCAGGCGTATAAACCTCTGGGTATTGCTAGGATCATAGGCACAACGCCAGTGGAGGGTACCTTCACCATGACAGGTTGGCACATGTATGCCTTTAGTGGGAACTGGTTCCTTTTATTGCCCATTAATGGTCCTGACAGACAACACGCACAAATTTATTTTACCCAGATAGTAACTGGCTTCCCTGCTCTTTGGAGTCTGCATCCCCAGCTCAATACGCCACTCATGCGTGATTGACTGGTTGGTTGCTGGCGTCGCCAACACTCCGGAGCCTCAAAACCCCCTTGTTGTGTCATCATCACTTAACAGTATCCCATCCCTGCCCTGTTAAAGAGACTACAGAAATTCAGTTCTGATTTCACCTGGCTTGTGCAAGAACCTGGCTTGGAGTTGACTGAGCTTGGGTCCTGCCCAGGGGGTAGCATGAATAGGGGTTTTGGGGTTTCCTGCCAAATGGTCCCATATCCCCCTCTATTTTAATAACGGATCATATTTCCCTCTCCTTTAATTCCTCCACTTCCTCAGAACTATTTTCATCAGACCTCATCCCAATCCCTGGGATCTGTGCCCGGCATTAACTTCCAGGTTGGACAGTGCTTGGGGGCTTCTGTGCATGTGCTGGCGTATAAACAAAAGATCAAAATAAATGACATGTCCGCTTTCTCTTTTCAATTCTCCTTTTAAACAATTGATTTCTAATTCTAACATTCCATAATGATCCGGTGCCTGAATTTACACAGGCACCTAGGATGGCAGACATACGTCCTTTACCACTGGCATCCAAAAATGTTATGGCTTTGTTCCAGCCTTTTAACACCGGCCATTTCTCCTTCATCCATTGTGTGTCTGAGGGAGAAGGAGCACAGCTCTGTCTCCTTGATAATTCCTTTATTAACATCCTGCTGATGACAACAATAATGTCATAGATGCTCACCAAATAGACAGTGCAGGCATTCAAAATGAGATTTATTCTAACCAAAACTATTTAGCACTGCAGCAAACAGTTGTAAACCACAAGTTCAGATGTCAGGCAGGCATACTACTACACAGCCAACTTAAGAATTCCTAAGTTTTCACGATCAGTCCTTGAGAATTATGAGCCAAGTTGTGCAATCGCTCACCTATAAGATGAGGGTTCTTAGCCCCAGGGACTTACCTTGGGTGTGCCCCAGTCCAAGGGGAGATCCCTCAACAGCAGACCCACTGCCCTGCTCTGAGCAGGACTGACTCCACTGCCCCTCTGGCATTGCTTCTTTTATACCCCAGTCATGTCTGACCTGTCGTCAGCTCTGCCTGGCTGAGGGCTTAATCTTCCAAAGATGGTGAGCTGGGCAACAGGCACCATAAGCATGCAAAAAAGCAAGGAAAGGGCAGGAAAAGCAAGGGTGTGGAGGAATCAGGTTTCAACAGTGAGGAAGCCCCAGTCTTTGCTGGGGCAGCTGCATCTGCCACAGACACAGTGATAAGCTTTGAGTATCCATGACCTATAAGTAGCAGTAAAAGTGGCTCCATTGCATATTGACTGGTAAAAAAAGGAGGACAAAACCATAAACATCACTTAAATAAGCAAAGAGGGCACACCCACGTGGATAGTGTTAAGTGTCTGACTTGTTTTTGTAAAGCTAGATTTTAAAAATAAGGAATAAAGTTGCTATAAAAGACCTATGTTATAGAAAAAATAATTGTATTTACGGTTTTACTATACTAAAAATCTTTTTTAGGGCATCCAAGATGGACCTTAGGTGTGCTCTGGAAGAATGTTCAATGGCACTGAACTTATTTCTAAACAACAAGTTCTCGCAAGCCCTGGAACTACTTCGTCCATGGTGAGTTCTTGTTATTTGCTGAAGGCACTGTAAACCAGTACCATAAAGTATTCCATCTGGTAGCTGAATATTAATTCAAGGTCTCTGAAGATAGTTTTATTTTATTTCCTCTTGTCCAAATGCATTTATCGGTATCTTGGTGTTTTAGCAGTGCACTTGTAGCTCCTTAAGACCATCACAAAACCTGTTGAAGCAGCACTGAATTGTTCTGGTAGAGCTTATTCTTCAAGCTGTCTTTCCTCATGCAGAGGGAAGAAGCAGGGAAGCAAGACCTTAGCCAATGTATCTTTGATCAGAGAATTTGTACAATGGAACTCCTTTTAACAAGAGAGCAAAGCTGGAACAAAACTCTAGAATACTATTTTTGTTGCTTTTTATATTAAATTTGAGACATAGTAATGTGTACCCTTAAAGCTCACCCTTTGATCTTCTGACTAACTATGCCTGTTCCCCTGTTGCCTTTGCTCCACTGGGAATACAACCATGGCAGTGCAGGTGTAGGGAACTAAAGAATACCAAATGGTTCGTAGGACAAAGCTAGCTTCTAGCATACCTGTAACTGCGTGGGGAGGCACTGTAGGTGGCTGTTCTTTAGGACTGGGATCTGAGTCCTGTTCACTATTCTTCTCCTCTCTGTTTCTCAAAGATATGTATGATGTTGAGGGATTTGTCAGTGAAAGGGATCTGTAGCTTCTGCTGGTAGAGTGAGGTAGAGTTCTTGCTGTGCAGTTTGGTGATAGTAAGACTGGATTAAGAATGATGAGTTTGTGTTGTTAGGTTGGTAGCATGTACAGATGGAAGTACACCCTTAAATAAAACCTTGGGAGGATGACACAGCTATGAAGTGTTTACTTTTAGCAGTGCGGAGAGCTCAAGTATAGAGGAGGTAGGCAGGAGTAACACTTTTTCAAATTAGCTGTACTTACACCCAAGCTCTCTTCTTTGAGCATTGTTCAGTGTTAATTGTAATAGACCAATGCTTTGAAATGACCCACCTGCATTGGGGTATGCTAAAACTATTCTGGATAGCGTTGCAAAATACTGTTCTACATGCAAGGATTGTGCTTGTGTGTGTTACTAAATACACATACGCATTACACTCATACGTTTTTAGTTTCATTTATGCATTTCATTTTGCATTGTTAAAAAAAAAGTCTTGTTTCATACAACAGTGGTTTTATGTACAGTTAAGTATTTGTTTTAGTTGATGTTTGCTATGAAGAAAAGAAATGTTCTGAACTCCATGGTTTTGGTGCTTTGAGCCCCTAACAGCTCGTAGACTCTGATCTTACTATAGCATATTCACCTAATCTGCAGAGGAGGACCTAGCCTTGCAAGGAACAAGCCATCTTTAAAAAAAGAAGAAGCCCAATCGCTTTACTGAAAAGTAGCCTTTTAATGAAAGTTAAACGTAAGTCCTCAAATAACGTAAAAGTTTTAGGGAAAGAGTTCCTGTATTTGCCAGAGGGAATAATATATTAATATTATTCATACATTCCCCAGAGGGACCTTGACAGGCTTGGGAGGTGGGCCCATGCCAACCTGATGAAGTTCAACAAGGCCAAGTGCAAGATCCTGCACCTGGGTCGGGACAATCCCAAGCACAAATACAGGCTGGGTGGAGAATGGATTGAGAGCAGCTCTGAGGAAAAGGACTTGGGTATGTTGGTTGATGAGAAGCCTAACATAAACTGGCAATGTGCTTGCCAGAAAGCCAACCATATTCTGGGCTGCATCAAAAGAGCCATGGCCAGCAGGTCGAGGGAGGTGATTCTGACCCTCGTGAGACTCCACCTGAAGTACTGTGTCTGCTTTTGAGGCCCCCAACACAAGAAAGACATGGAGCTCTTGGGGCAGGTCCAGAGGAGGGCCTTGAAGATGATCAGGGGGCTGGAGCACCTCTCCTGTGAAGATGGGTTGAGAGAGTTGGGGTTGTTCAGCCTGGAGAATAGAAGGCTCCGGGTGAGACCTCATAGTGGCCTTCCACTATCTGAAGGGGGCCTAGAGGAAAGCTGGGGAGGGACTTTTTACTAGGGCTTGTAGTGATAGGCAGAGGGGTAATGGCTTTAAACTGAACGAGGCAGATGTATGTTAGACACTAGGAAGAAATTCTTTATGGTGACTGTGGTGAGACACTGGCACAGGTTGCCCAGGGAATTTGTGGATGCCCCATCTCTGGAAGCGTTCAAGGCCAGTTGATGAGGCTTTGAGCAATGTGGTCTAGTGGGAGGTGTCTGTGTCTGTGCCCATGACAGGAGGGTTGGAACTAGATGATCTTGAAGGTTCCTTCCAACCCAAACCATTCTGATTCTGTGATATTTAAGATATAAACACTTAGCTCAAGGATCTATCTTCCTTGATTCTGCTAAGGCTTCCTGTCTTTAAAACTACATTTGTTGGGTGGCTGCTTGATTTAGGGGGAAGAAAAAAGGTTGAGAAAACTGGAGAGGATTCAGCAGAGGGCTAGCATCATGGTGTGTTGGGTCAGTGTGGCGGGGATCTGGTAGCAGGGCTACCTGTGAGAAGCTGCTGGAAGCTCCCCACCCCTAGCTCCAAATCCAACCCTGCCTCTGGCCAAGGCTGAGCCCATCAGTGATGGTGCATGCACCTCTATGATTAACATATTCATGAAGAGGAAAAGGAAACTGCAAAAAGACCTGCAGGGCAGAGGAGAGGAGGATGTAAGAGCAATACTGAAGTAGAGAAGGACCACAGTGGAGCAGATGTGGACCTGCAGCCCTTGAAGGATCAAGGTGGGGCAGATATGGATCTGCATCTATGGAGGACACCGAGCCATAGGATGCAGCTGTTTCCAAAGCAGGCCATGACCCTGTGGGCAGCCCACACTGGAGCAGTCTGTTCCTGAGGGACTGTACCTCCTGGAAGGGACTCATGTCAGGGAGGTTCATGAAGGACTCTCTCTCATTGGAGGGTCCCACACTGGAGCAGGGGAGGGCTGTGAGGGGTCCTCCCATGCTGTGAGGGGTCCTCCCATGAGGAGGAAGGATCAGCAGAAAACAAGGTGTGGCGAACTGATCGCAACCCCCATTTCTTGTGCCTCTGCACTGCTGGGAGGGAGGAGGTAGAGAAATAGGAAATTATTTGGGCCCAGGAAGAAGGGAGTGGAGGGGGTAAGGTATTAAGATCTGGTTTTCTTTTCTTTTTGTCCTGCTCTGATTTGTTTGGTGATAAATTACTGATTTTTTTCCCTAAGTAAAGTCTGTTTTGCCCGTGACCATAATTGATGAGTTAACCCTACTTGTCCTTGTCTTGACTCCGAAGCTTTTAGTTGGATTTTCTCCTCCATATCCCACAGTGGAGGGAGGAGTGAGTAAGGGGATGTGTGGTTCTTTGTTGCCAGCTGGGTCTAAACCACAACACATGGCTAGAAGACAAGAACATATGACTCATGAAGATTGTGAGAGCTGGGTTTGTTTCAGTTTGGCAAAAGGGAAACTTGAGGATTAATCTAATAGTGATGTGGAGCTCTTGAGGGGTGGCTTCAAAACAGAGATATCCATTTCCATAGTGGCAGATGGTAAAATCAGAGGCAGTCACCACAAGTTGAGGCTTAGAAGGGTCAAACTGGACATTAGGAAAAAGTACCTTGGTAGTACACTACCAGAGAGGCTTCCAGAGGAGTATGAAGTCGCCATTTTCTTGAACCTCTTGAAACTCGGTTAGACAAAACCTGACTTCACCTGATACAGCATTTCACAGAATTGGTAGAATTGTCAGAGTTAGAAGGGACCTCTAGAGATCATTTAGTTCAATACCTCCGCTAAAGCAGGATTTCCCAGAGCACATTACACAGGACTGCATCCAGGTGGGTTTTGAATGTCTCCAGAGAAGGGGACTCCACAACCTACAGGGCAGCCTGTTCCAGTAGTTTGTCACCCTCATAGTAAATACATTTTTTCTTGGCAGTAGTGCTGCTGCAGCTGGTAGGTTTGACTATATAACCTCCTGTAGCCACTTTCCAACTTTTTTTTTTTTTTTTTTAATTGTGTAGTTATATTGTGAAAGTCATGCTGGTTCAATGTAGGGTTTTTTGCAGGACTGAGCATATATGTACTGACTTTTCTGTGACACAAATGCAGAGTTTTGTATCTTTGAATTGAATAGTAATGTTAGAAGGGTGTCCTTATGTTAAGGGAAAGCAGAGGAACAAATATTTATGTCAAGGCTTAATTAGCTACATTAACTAGATATACCAGCAGACTATAAATGGGATACAGTTAAGTACAAATATTAGTGTAACCCAGTTGGCATACTTTCTGGAGCTTACTGTGACGGTATCCTGTGGAGGCAAACAGGTAGCACCCAGTGGAAGATGGTACTTGCTAGGTTATTTTCTCTTGTCCATTTCTTTCCTGCTTTAGTCTTCTGTCTTTTCACAAATTAATGCAAGTGTCTCAGTATCTAATTTTATATTATAATTTAAAGTTTGTTTTAACGCACAAGTTTTATATGTTTGCCTTAGGTCTAAAGATAGTATGTACCATGCCCTTGGGTACAGTACTATTTTAGTTATGCAAGCTGCTATGACCTTTGAACAGCAGGATATACAAATGGGAATCTCTACGATGAAGGAAGCTTTGCAAACCTGCCAAAGGTGAGCCCAAAATCCACTAAATGTTTCTTAAGATATCCTAGCTGTCTGTACGCTTGCAAAGCAGGCTGTTATCAGTAAGATAGTGATCTAAATTTGGAAAGGTGGAGTGAGTCTCACTATCCAGTTATTTCTAGTAAGGCTATGTTCCCTAGTATTGCAGAAGGAAAGCTCTGTTTTGTCTGCATTATATGGCTCATTGGCTATGTAGACCTACATGTAAGCTGACATTACGTGATTGAACTGCCTGAGCTATTCCAACCTGTGACTTTGTTTTCCCTGAGGATCAACAATTTAAAAGCTCCGTATTTTGCATTTTCCCCTTCATCATGAAGCTACTCTTATTAAAAAGTTGTTTTCAAAGGTGGACCAAATAGTGTAACAGGATTAAGCGTGTAGTGAGGTTTCTTCTAAAACGAAACAATTTCATCATTATTTTTACAAATGTTAGTGTTTAGTTACCTTAAAATTAAAGGACTATTGTTCTCATCAAGAATGATGTGAAACTTCTGGTCTCAGAAGGGACACGCTGTAGCACTGCACCTGCCTCCCTGTCCTCTCCACTGCCTGGTTTATCAGATACTGCTTGAAGAAAATAAAGGGTCAGGAGTTTGTGCCTCTTTTTCAGGCATGCTCTTGATTCACAGTTCTGAATATGTTGTTGAGTGTGTCTGAAAATCAGGTACTTCTTTGTGCTTCATATGGTTTCAGGAATGGCCCCCCTTACTGAAGGGCTTCACATCTCTGCAGGACACAAACTTTTATGCATAAGTGCTCTGATCTGATCTGTCACAAAACTCATAAATCTGCAAGATAAAGGCAATCAAACACTCAAAAGTGAAGAATTGCCAGAACTGTATGTGCCTTAATTTACCATTTTTTTATTCATTATGTTAACCTGTTGTGTCATAATCTCATCATCAGGATCCTTAACTTTTCGATGTGTATACAAACAATAAGCTAATGCTCAGTCTTTATAATTATTGACTTCCTGGCTTATAAAACACATTCATTATCTGAATATAGCATTGTTTCTTTAGCTTCTTTATAAAGCTGAGTTTCTTGTAACAATTTAATTATTTGAAATGTTGTAATAAAATAAACTAGCAATTTATAGCATGCATCGTTGAGATGTGTTGGAAGTAAAATATATGTCTGTTCTGGCATCATACCTGGCATAAAACACCATAGAATACTGAAGTATCAGAGCTCCTTTTGATTTTTCATTTTAATTTTGAGTGCAAGTTTAAGAAATGGAAAAAACCAATCGTAACATTTTGAAGTCCAGTTCAGGTGGCTTGCCCAGCATCAGAGAGACCTCTGTAGCTGATGGGTGGAAGTGGAGTGGAAGATATTTTATGCTTAAAGCAGATTAATCGCATACTTGGAACATCAGTAAAGACTGAACAGGCTTCTGAGCATAGATGCATGCCAGGTGCCACGATTAGACTGCTCAAAGAATTGCAACTACTGGTAAATCATCACTTGACTAAGAATACGTGTTAATTATGGTTGGATATTGTTAAGAATTATAAATAATTAAGTTGAAGTTTGTGTTGAAATGTCGCTCATACTGTGTGGGTTTATTCTCTTCCATGTACAACTGATACAGATTCAGAAAAAGAAGCACAGTGGTAGAATCCTTGTCCAATCTAGTTTCTAAACAGTCAGTGGATCAGTTGAGTGAAGGTAAGTGGTTTATAATACAATTAAAATAGCAAAGTGAAAAAAAGCTCAAAAACATCCTACCAGCCTGTACTAATATGGCTAACCACCTGTGTGGTGTTTTTTAAAAATTTCTATGAAAAGCGTCACAAAATGGGGGATTCAGCCTTTTTTTTTTTTTTTTTTTTTTTTTTTGCTTGGAACATGCATGAACTAAGAAGGGAATACCTTCCACAATATGCAATATGCTATAGGAGTGAAGAGAGTTTTCTTTTTTTTTTTCCTTTTTTTTTTTTTAAATTTAAGACAGCTTCCAAAAGTTTAAGAATCATTGATGCCACGAAATAAGTCCTTATTGTTAGTTGCATTGGAATCTGAATGTATTAACAAGTTTTGTGCTTGTCTGTTTTGCCTCAAGGTGTTTTGGGAAATGGTATCAGTGCATTGTTCATGGCTCTGAAAATGCTGATCTCCTATTTCTGATTTGGGCAGAATCAAGTATGCATTTTTTTCTAACCTGACACAAAACAGTCTTCTTTAATACTCAACACATCAAACTCACCATGTGTGCACTCTGCATACAGCAGCCTTGTGCATGTGGCTGGTCTTGCAGCATGGGTGCAGAGTAACTTGTGTCATGTATGTTGAGTCAAATGTACTTTTGTGCTGCATGAGCACAGCAAGTCTGCCCAGCATTTTCAGTGTGGTGAGCATGATTTGGTTAAAACCTGTTCGTAATGTCTTACTGGACTGAGGAAAAGCCTGAGACTACAGTGAGTGTTACCATTCATCTGTAAAAGTTTTTTCTAAGACATGGAAGGTGGTTTGGAAGAACTAGTTGCTGTATTAGGATCAATGGAAAGTATAAGAGATCATCCACCAGAGTGGCAAGTAGCTTTTGCCCTAGGCTGAAGTCAGCTCTGACAAGATCCATGTTTTGTCAGAGGCTAAGTGTAATAGAAGACAATTTTTAGCTAGCTTCCCAATTACTACTTCTATTGGGATTTGTGTTTTACAGCTATTATTCAGCAGTTGTCAAAACAGCAACGGGAGAATCTTCCTTTTTTTCTTTTCTTGGCAGCATTTTAATTGTTCCATTTATTCCAAGAAGAGAATATGGACCATAGCTTTGCTGACAGTAAATAACTTTTCTTTCTTATATAGAGGAAATGCATGCCGAAATCTGCTATGCTGAATGTTTGCTACAGAAAGCTGCCCTCACCTTTGTACAGGTAAAGTCAACTGTTTATTTTGTACCTTTGTGTAGCAGTTTAATGGAAAGATGTTAGTAATTGTAAAACATTGTTCCCACAGTAGATACAGTATTGAAAACCCATGCCTTTTCTAGAGAATGACCATTATTTCATGACAGTAATTGAAACTGTGGTGAATGCTGTGCTACCCAGCAAAATCCTCTTTGCTTATATGAGTAACTAAAGACGTTATTGATACCCAGGAACCAAAAATCTAAGGTATATTGAAGTGTTACACAGATGTTATGTTTAAATGGTTTGCATTATACCTGACAGTGTCCAGCACTTGCTTATAAAGGTGTTCAAGTATGAGGAAATGTCTTGTTTGAAAGTACAGATCTTTTTTTTTTTTTTTGCATGAAACGATAGGATGTTTCCCAAATTACAAAACTTAAACTGATGCACACTCATTTCCAGTTCAGTATCACTCCGCATGCACTTTTGACACTGTGTCAGGAACAAGGTGAATGGATGATTACAAAATGAGCATGCCTTAGCATTGCTGAGGTAATAATTCAGTTCACAGAAAGATATAATGTTTAATACTGTCTAGTGCTTCCTATTTAGCTTGTGGCTCAGGACCTTATGCCACAGTGTATACAAATTTGATTTGAAATTCGATTCCTGAAAACAAGTGTTGTTAGTCATACTTTTTTTTAGAGGTTGTGAATGTTTTACAACCGTTTAATTAATGTATTTTAGATAATCCCTTCAGATATAAATTAAGCGGAAGAAACAAGGCACAAAGATGGTAATGTGAGATGGACCTAAAAAGTTACTGTTTAGTTTGTCTTCTGCCAGATCCTGGGCTCACTTGTATGTGTCAGAATCAGAATTTCAGAACTTTCTAAATAGTTCCTACAGCACCATCTGGTGGAGAGCTTTCTTGTTTCATTTATATGCATTGGAAATTCTGTTAAAAACTGACTTTTTTTTAACTTCCCTTTTAAGTTTTAAAATTTGTAACATGTAGCAGACAAAGGTGTCCCTAACAACTTAAAGCCAGTGTCTTAGAGATGAGTCTAATAACAAAAAAAAAAAATTAGTTTTTCCAATGACCATTAAGTTATAAATAAATATAAATGTAGCTGGAAGACTTTTATGTATGTGTTATATATAATAGCTTGAATGCACATTTTTGTACAATTTTTGTCTTTCAGGATGAAAATATGATCAACTTCATCAAAGGTGGCCTCAAAATTAGAACAAGTTACCAAATATACAAGTAAGCCATTAGAAAGCACTTAGACTTAATTTTGATATAAATAGGTGCAGTTGCTTTAATTCCTCCAAAAAAAAAAAAAAGTTTTCTAGCAATCAACATTTATACTTCATATAATTTCTAAGTCATATTTCCTCTTCCCTTCTTTTTTGTTTTGCATGAAAAGGGAATGTCATCAGGTGCTACAGATGACTCAGGGGAACAGAAGCAAAAATGAAACTTATTACCAGTTTGAAGGAGGAGTAAAACTTGGAATCGGAGCATTCAACTTGGTATGACTTTTTCAGACTGTAGAAGGGACATTGCTGTGATTCTATAGGATTCTTTCTTTGCAGATACAGTACTGTAATCCTGTTTCAAAAATTGCACATTTGTAAAATGATTATACAATCTTTGAAGGTTTTATGTGATATGAAAACAGCAGTGGCTTTCTGCATGCATGCCTTCTAGGATCTGAATTGTATTTCATTCTCTTGGGCTAATGTATGGATGTGTATATTAAGAGGAAAAGCAGCTACATCCACTTGTGTGTAGCAGGACTTTTTAAGATGCTTATGCTGTTGGTTACAGGATACCTGGAGTGAATGCTTTTTTTCTGACACCCCTATGTATACGATTCTCTTGCTTCAGTGGCGTGCTGTAGATGGGCATAATTACAAATTCAGAAGAATAAGCAGTAGTTTACTGAGTTTGTGCAGGACAAAACTGGGTACATCTGCTAGCATTTTTCTTTAAAATGTACTACAGTTACCTTTTCAAGTCTGTTAGAGCAACAGTGAAAGCTTATTTCTCCTAGTCTGTTAATTTCTGTGTCATTCTAAACCGGAGCTGACCAGTTCTGAGTATGGTAAGAAGACCTCAGGTCTATCTGCACCTGTCAGCCTTCAGAACCCAAACAACCAGTAGATAAATGTGTTCATAAGTGCTCTCACCTTTCCTGTTTTTCCTGAAGTTGGCCTAACAGGAAACTTAACAGAAAAAAAACCTCTGCTGGGCAGAATGTATTAGGGTGAATGGAGCTCTCAAACAGTGAAACTTCAAATAGACCTTCTTGTAATGTTCGTTGAAAAGATGGTTGTGATCTTTATGAGTTTTCTGTTGTGTAGGAAGTGGAGAATGCAGTTAGAAGGGGAACAAAAAGTACATGTAATAGAGAGCTAAAAGGTGATAACAATAGCTAGCATTTCTAAAACAAATACGTTTGCTGGTCTGCTAATTCACTGCTCCCACAGTAAAAACACGTAAACTTTTGTGATAACATTGTGTCATTTCATAGGGTGTAAAGGAAGATGACAATTGTAGATTGGAAAATACATGCCAAAATACATAATACTTTCATTCTAAATTACCCAAAATTTTCAAACTATTCTGATTAGCTGAAGGCAGAAAAATCTGTCATTATCTGAAGAAGCACAGCTGGACTCTGTCTTGCTGTTTCCATGCTGGATGATCATCAAAAGTCCTGAGTTTCCTTGAAGCTTCAAACTGATTGTGCCTGTCTGTTTTTGAGTTCTTTAGTGTTTTACTTTTCCACTCGTGTAATGGCATTTAACATACTAGCTGGTATTTTTGGCTCAAGTTTGTAGTGGTTGTATTGTTTTTTTAAAAAAAATTATATATATAAGGTTTTATATGTCTTGTTTTTTGAAATCTATTTCAGATGCTGTCACTTCTACCAGGAAGGATCCTCCGACTTTTAGAATTTATTGGATTTTCTGGCAATAGGGTATGGGATCTGATATTTGTTTTTTCAAATTAGTCTTTTCTCAGATAAAGACTGAGTGGATTTAACATATTTATACTATTTTTATACTATTTAATACTGAAAGTATAATGAACTGTATTTGTCAATATTTTAATGTTATTAAAAAGATGATAAGGGGAATAGATGATGCAGGCATAAAAGCACCTATGGTAATATTTCAGTCTTGAGCAACCATGGAAAATAACTAGTCAGCTTCAGAAAGGGTTTTCAAATGACAATTTCCTTTCCTTTTGCTGATCCTTAAGGAGGGGATATCAGCTTTCCTTTCTAGCCTATACTGACAGAAATTAATGTTTCTCCTAGCAGTAACTGAGTGGAAAGTCACAGTTCTACGTTTTTCCACCCATAATCCCAGCCCATTTCTTTGTGAGAAGGAATTTCTGAATATCACATGTCACTGTAGAGTCTCAGTACCTATTTTTCTCACGGATGAGGAAAGTATTTGTAATCATAGCCTTGTTTTTGTAAACCTAGCCTTGTTTTGTAAGTACCTTACAGTCCTTTAAAACTCTTTTTGCCACCCCTAAGAAATAAACCCAAACAAATGAAACAAAGCAACCCACAGTATCATACATAACTAAACTTCAAGTTATTAATGAGATAGAGTCACCATATGATCTTACTGCTGTTAGTTTGTCTACAAATATGGTTCTCCTTATGTAAAATCAGGCTTCAGCAGAGACCTGTTGATTTTGTTTCTTCTTTTGAAAGACCTAGTTCATGCTGAATGAAACTCTTCCATAACACAGGTTTATTTCCTGGCTGAAAAGACAGTAAAAGCTGAAAGGAAAAGAAGAAACAATTTTGGAGTATCACCACATTTTTTTGCATGGTGCTTGAATTCTCCTATAACTCATTGAGTTGCAATGCAATAAAACTCCCGTTAAGTTAGTATTTGTTTTGAGGGAAAACTGTTAAAACCTGGTATGTTTCTGAAAGGCCAGTGCTCTTGAGCAGAGAAGCTCTGAGCTTGTCTCAATAAACCCCCAAGCAGTCAAGCTGTCATGTAAAAGGCATAAACTGCCTTGGGAAACTGAATGGGAAGAGGTTTCGTGTGTTAAGAAATGAACAAGTCTTCATGAATCTGAATTCCTTTTATGAGTGCACACAAATTTCACTGTAGCTTCTGGAAACAGTGTCTGTAAGTTGGTGTGTCAGCAGAGCTAATATTTTGATCAGAACTTCAAAATAGAGGTTCTCATCAAACACAGATTTGAAGACTTTATTTTGACAGGCTCATAGCCACAAAATAGTGGGGAAAGGATGTAGAATTCTGTGGCTGCACAGTCTGTACAGTGTTCCCTTTTCACAAGAGCATGGAAAGGCATGGGTAATATTATTCACTGTTATCTTAATCTTCTATTTGCCTGAGTGCTATCAGCTGTGGCAGAACTCATTTGGTAGAGGTTGTGTTGGATCTGAGTTAACAAAGGGCTGAATTGTTATATACTTATATCTGAAAGGAAATCTGGATTTGGGGAAGCCAGAAACTGTTAGTAGTAACTCTGTATACTGTTAGTTAACTCTGCATGTGTTTGTGATGTTTCTTAGGAGTTGGGCCTCTGTCAACTGCGGGAAGGCGCATCTGGCAGCAGCTTGAGGGCCATTCTGTGTACTTTCACCCTGTTGGTTTATCATACCTACGTCTCCTTAATCCTTGGTGAGACCCACTGCCTAGCTGTTCAGTCATGCTACATGTTACAATACTGTGATTTTTTAAACTGACTTTCGAAACTGTGGCCAGTTAGCTTTGTAACAGATTGCTATATACTTAATTATGATCTGAAACTAGTGTCTCTGACTGACAGTTATGTCTGCAGAAGCAGTGAGGGTAGATACTGTATACCAAGGTCTTTTCCCATTTACAGTGTTGTCTCAACGTTGCAACAACAAAGTACCACAAAATGCTTCTAAGTTCAGAAAAGTCCTTATCCATAAAGGAATATAAGATACTGTGAAAACTAGCTCCAGATAGAAGTCTGTACTCCCAAACAACTCCAAATATGTGGAGAAAAGTGCTTTTGCCACACGGGGCTCAAAGTCCATTAATTCTGAAGGCATCTTATACATAAATGTTCATGTTCTTTATTTTGCAAGTATTTTAGTCAGTTTTCCTCAGGCTTCTCCGGAAATTAAGGAGAACTTAATTTCTTTCAGAATCACCTCTACTTCATTGCTGAGCTCAAATTAGGGAAGGAGGCAGCTGAGGAATATTTTCCTAACTTGCTAAAGCAATTAAAGGGATTTAAAAATGTAACTAGGATCTATAACGGAACAGTTTCAGCAATATTCTATCATATTTCTACTTACAGACATTTACTACCTTAAAAGCACTTAGTACCTTCAGGACAAGAATTCATTTTAATAGAAACACAATAGGATTAAATAATTCTGCTTTTCATAAAAACAGTCATCCGTTAATCTATTCAAACCATAATATACAGAAACCAAAATCTTAATCTGTGAAACTCATTGGTTTTGTAAGTACATTCAGGTTGGTTTGTTATGTTTTCTAGGTACAGGGGAAGCCAACCTTCAGGAAGCAGACAGTCTCCTTGAACCCTACCTCCAGAAGTTTCCAAATGTTTGTATTCTTAATAAATTTACAACAGCAATGTACTTCCCTAGCTTAAAATAGTAACTGGGTTTCTTTCTCATCTCCTTTCAAGGGTTCCATTATTCTGTTCTATGCTGCTAGAATAGATATACTGAAAGGAAATTTTGAAAAGGTAAATATTTATTTTCTTTTTAAGCTTTTTATTTGTTTAGTGTTCCACGTGGGGGAAAAAAACATGTAGTTCATCTAAATAACTTATTTCAGTTGGACTGATAATTATGCTTTTATCCCTGTTCCTGTTCAGTGTCAATATTGATTCCAGCTCTCTCTCTCTAAAAAAGACATTAAAAAAGACATTTATCTCATTTTACTAGCCAGGTGTTCTCTGTTTGGTTGCTGGGAAAGAATTCGCTCTGTCATTAGTCACGGCTCTCATGTGGAGCTGTAATTGAGCCAGTTTTCATCATTCTTACTTAACTGCATCACAGGCGCAGCTGAGGTTCCAAGAATGCATTGCAGCCCAGCAAGAATGGAAGCAGATTCATCATCTCTGTTACTGGGAGCTGATGTGGTGCTACACCTTCCAGCAGAACTGGCTTCAGGCATATCGGTATGCAGACCTGCTCAGCAAAGAGAGCAGGTGGTCTAAGGTAAATGGGCAGGTGGACATTGTTATGATACAACCGTAGCCCCTCCACAGTTGAAGTTGCATTTCGATTCACACAATAAGTGTACCTTTTGCTTTCTTCTGAAACCTGGAAGCAAAGGGACGATGGCACCAAGATGTTAGGTTTAACTGGGTGGCTAAGGAGGAATTTTTATTTCACATTCTGAAGCACCACAGCCATAATTAACAACACTTCATCCCCTCTGGAAACAGAGACATTTACCAGAGTTGTGAGAAAGAAGAGAGGAAAACCATTAACTTGTGTCTCAAGTGAAGTTCTAACACTCACTAATAAAACTTGGCTGAAGAAACTGTGTTTGTTAGTTAATTATAAACAGGTGAGAGCCAGGCCTACTCAGCAGATGCTTTGTGACATGAAACGAGAAGGATGCTGGAGGTAGGGTATAATTAAAAAAGCTGGGGTACCTACATTTTCCTTGTAAAAATGTCTCTCAAAGTATGAACCAGCACAATATACAAACCATTTTTTTATACATCATTTACTGTTGTTTTTTTATGCTTAGTGGAAAAGGGGATACATCCAGTTCTTGACGAAAGAGCAAGAGAATAGTATGTTCAAGATGAAGGGCAAATGTCTGGAATAGAATTAGGGGTGTTTCTTTTTTTCTCTGCACAGTTCAGTTATTGAAGTTTCCTTGAATCAGTACTCAGATATTTTCTTCTGGTTTTTTTCAGGCATGTCTCTACACATAAAAAGATCATATAATAACATTAATGGACTCTAAAATAGTTGTCATCTAACCTCATCTCTTTATCATTGATTTGCATAATAAATTGTCTTATTCTTTGCAGGAGATACCTTTAGCATTCTAACTTACTTAGAATATGAATAAATATGTTGAAAATCAAATTATAGCATAAATTCTGTGACAAGGGAAGTGCTAAACTTCTATAGTTCCACCTGCCTGAGAATTACAGGAGCCATGTCACTGCTCCAAGTTGGTTGAGAGATTTAAGTCCTTGGTGTATTAACTGAACACAGCTAATTAAATGTGGTAATATGTTGCTGTTTCTTTTTGAAATAGGCAATATATGTATTTCAGAAGGCAGCAATTCTATGCATGCTTTCAGAGGATGATTTGAAAAGGACTGGCGAGGACATTGTATCTTTATTCAGGTAAACAGTTAAAACAACTAGGTGTGCAGTCTTTTTTCGCCCATTTAAGAGTTTTTGACTTAAATACCTTTGTTTTGTGTGACTTAATTCCTATTTATAACCATCAGTTTTTCAGTTATTCACTTTTAGCATCAGAATATTTAAAATGCTGCTGTTATCAGCAAACATACATCCTGCAACTGTGGTCTAGGTGGCATGAAACAATTCAAGATATTATACTTCAGAGAAGAACAGCAAATCTTACTAATAAGATGAAATAAAAATTACATGAAGCCACCTCAGTTTCCTGTTTTCCCTCCTTGTAGGCAAGTGGATGGTCTGAAACAGAGAATTGCAGGAAAATCTATCCCAACTGAGAAGTTTGCAGTAAGGAAAGCCCGACGCTATGCAAGTTCTCAACCAGTGAAGCTGATATTACCTGCCTTGGTATTTATGTTTGCTTTCTTTTCATCCGTTTCAGTCCTTTTCCTCCAGACTCATTAGGATGTTAAGGAGTACTTCAGCACTTTCTGTTTGGTGAAAATGAAGAGTAGTGGGTTGCGAGGTTTTGGTGTTTTTTTTTTTCTTATTTTGAGTCTGAGTAAAATATGCAGAAATTAATGATACTTCACTAACGCTATTTTAATTTCCCATGCTTTTAACTTCAGAGGCATTGGTAATGCACAGTCTGTTTATGTGTGCACAGCAAAGATACTTTGTTTATGTGTATACTAGAATTTTAGTACATGGATAATTTAGCAACAACTGAAGGTGAAAAGCATAATTTGAGAAGGAATTTCTTGCGTTAAAGCTCATTGATAGAGAATGAGGAGTCCTAATAAAATTAATCCATCGGTTTTAAAATGTATTGCATACTCAATTACACATAAAGACCTAAGTAATAAAGTTGTTCTGTGCTTGTACAGCACAGAGCTATTCAGTTGTGAGTGTATATCTTTAGTCTTGCTGTCAAATACGGTATCTTTTAATTTAGGAATTTTTCCATCATGGGTTATGCAAAACCAAACATACAGTAGGGTGTTACTGCAGTCAGTGTAAATTAGACAACACCACAGAATTGAACAAATCTAGCATAATGTAGTTGACAGTGTCTATAACACTTTTTTAGACTTTGATAGAATAAATTTTTTTCTTGCTCTGAAAACCTGTGTAGTTATAGCACAAATGTAAGTGGAAATATTTTAACAATGCATTGCATCAGCTTCAGAAGGACATCAGGGTTCATATTTCAGAGGTGTAATTAAAATTCCAATACAGTAGAACAAATGTAACTCTTGTGTTTGAGATGATTGAATAAAGATCTCAGCAAAGTTTTGTATTGGTTAGCATTAAGTCTGTGTATGTTTTCTCTCATTCTCTTAGTGTGCTACAATGTGATGATATTTAATGCACGAAACAAGCATGTTGCTTAGTATTGTCCTGAAGTATATGGGAAGCTTTGTGTCAGGATTTGTTTTGATTTTTGTAAAAAATAAGATTTTGTAGGATTTATATTGGAAGCATGTCTTGGATGTATGTACTGGAACCACATTTTTATCCAGCAAGTTTAGTCTATTTCCAGTGTTGCTCCATATGGAACGTACTGGCCTATAGATTATAGCACCTGTATATAAACACGTGTTTCGGTGCGTGCATGTATATGTATGCTGTATACACATGCACACACCAAGTACACACACAGGTCTGTCTAATCCTGTAGGAAGTACCTACTTTCAGCTGCTTCTTTAGTTCATATGGCAGAGGTCAAAGGTTGAAGCTAAAATAATGTTTGCTGATGTGTTACATGGGTGGTGGTAAACTATCACGTGATAAAATCTGTTCAGTTATGTTTTTAAAGATCTATGAAAACACATTATAGAATCTATTGAAAAGGTGTAAAAACATTCAAAGCTGAGAAACCCAGGTTAACTTTGCCTACACACATTCAATGTCATTTTGCCTTCCTTATGCATAGGTGTTCTTATGCAACTTTAAATTATTATTAAGGCAAACAACATTGACTTTGTAAACTTGCATGTAACTGACAGAATGTCCCATACCCATGGTGGGTGGTTATTTGAAGTCGTACAGATACTT
The DNA here is from genome assembly GCA_020745705.1 of Hemiprocne comata. NCBI lineage: Eukaryota > Metazoa > Chordata > Aves > Apodiformes > Apodidae > Hemiprocne > Hemiprocne comata. The sequence continues at coordinate 71,974,846 of CM036616.1, read as the reverse complement.
TTATCCGTGGGCTTCTCAACAGTAAGTGTTTTGGCTTTGAAACCTTTCCTATTGTTTAAAACAAGTTTTTGTAGGCAGTATTTTTATGTACTCAAAATGTTCCGTAACAGCTGTCCACGGGATATTCTTTAGTTAAATATTTATGCAATTCCGTGAGTTTATCTTGTGTTTTTGTTTGTCTTTTTTTTTGTCAGGAAATGATGTATGTCTGGAATGGCTTTGCAATTGTGGGCAAAAGAGCAGACCTCACCGAAAACTTACTGGTAACAATTGAAAAAGAAGAAGCTGCTCTACAAAATGAAACCGGTAAGTGATTGGTTATTATGGAATTAATAAGCTGGTAAGAAATGCTGACATTTTTCTTGGCTTCTGTTTACTAATGTTCTGTGAGGTAAGTGTTGACTCGAGTAGTGCTCTGTTAAATCTGGGTATAGAAATTTTGGAGCCACATGAAAGTTGTTGGTGATTCTTCAGTACGAAGAATTTGTCCAACTTTGTCCAACTTGATTGATGCTGCAGAAGAATACAGAAAACTCAAAAGGTGTGAGGTTATTAGTTACAGAACTTAACTGAATCTTAGGAAGACTATGAGTCCAGTCTGTGAGAACTTTCTTAGAGCATAATCAGCTAATTTCTTAAATGTCTGAAAAATACTTTTTCAAAACCAATTTACACCACACTTCAACTTTACTACAGAGGACACATATTGAGCAGAATATGACTATGTATAGAGAAAATGAAGAGCTATGCAAGTGTCTGATCTTCTACTTTCAGGCAAAACAAAATGCATTTGCTAGTACTAAAAGAAAACACTTTTAACGAGTCAACTTTGACCATGGGTTTAGATCTTGCTGTATTGAAGCTTAGATGTCCAGAGTAATGTTTGGAGAATCAATCTGTATCTTAAAGCAACGTAAGTTCCACTATTACCACAGGTTTACTGCAGAAATACATGGCTTTATCAGGTGGCTGCTGTCATCTATCATGTGAACTTCTTCGTAGACTTCTCTTTTGTGTTCTTCTAGAATGAGTAAATACTATCTTTTTGCACATTAAACTTTTTTAGATGGTAATTCACTGAGAATTTCTATTGAACCCAGATTTTATTCATACTTACCAACAACTAAGCAAAAGTTAGGTTTTTTACATTATTAAAGCATTAATTATGAAGCGTAGAAATACATCTAGTTATGATTTACATATCAACTGAGGTGATGCATCAGAAGTTATACAAGTACATACAAGAAATGAATAGTGGTAAAATCTGGATGGTAATAATAAGCTAAAACAGAGTAACCTGCAAGGCCAAGACTGCATTGTGTCCCTTAAGTTTTTTATTCTTTTAACATTTTTGTGGAATCAGTAGTGTGCCTCTTAAATCTCAAGTGTTTTTCCTTTTTTTGTTGTTGTCGTATTAAAACCAAAAATGTAGCAACATGCAAGACACCTGCAAGGAAAGAAGAGAGATTTCAGGGCCCTGGGACGGCTGGTTAGGGGATCAGGAGCACAGGTGGTGTTATCCTCTATCCCACCAATAGCAGGGATTGATGAGGGGATAAACGGGAAGAGCCAGAAGATTAACTCCTGGCTTCGGGACTGGTGCAACTGACAGGACTTTGGCTTTTTCCATCATGGATGGACCTACAGGACACCAGGCATGACAACAGGTGGGGGAAGCTTAACCTGGAGGAGGAGAAGGGTCCTGGCACACAAGTTAGCAGGGCTCATAGACAGGGCTTTAAACTGGGTTTGAAGGGGGATGGGGACAAAACCAGAGAAGAGCCTAAGGACGGCTGCCAGTCTGCTGTCCCACTCAAGGCAGGAAACGGGGATAAATGTGGCAACAAGAACATAGGGTTCAGTAATAGGTTGGTAACCACGTAAGTGTTCAGGATATCTGTGCCACGGCTCAAGTGTATATGTGCCAATGCCCAAAGCATGGGAAATAAACAAGAGGAGTTAGAAGCTATTGTGCACCAGGGAGACCATGATATAATTGCCATCACGGAAACGTGGTGGGATGATTCGCATGGTTGGAGTGCTGCAATGGTTGGCTATAGGCTCTTTAGAAGGGACAGGCAAGGCAAGAGAGGTGGTGGGGTGGCGTTATATGTTAAGGCGCAGGAGCAGGCTGTCCCTGTGTGCTGAAAAAGGAGCCGGCGGGGAAGAAGACCAGCCTGGTTGAGCAGGGAACTATTGCAAAAACTCAGAAATAAAAAAATAGTGTATCAACTTTGGAAAAAAAGGGCAGGTGAATCAGGAAGCATTTAGTGATATTGTAAGGTCATGTAGGAAGAGAATCAGAGATGCAAAAGCTCAACTAGAACTTAAACTGGCCATCTCTGTAAAGGATAATAAAAAATGCTTTTATCAATACATTAATAACAAAAGGAGGGTCAGGGAAAATCTTCATTCCTTATTGGATGAGAGGGGGAAATTAGTAATGGAGGACAAGGAAAAGGCTGAGGTGCTCAACACCTTCTTTGCCTCAGTCTTTAACAAAAAGACTAGCTACCCTCAGGACAACTGGGCTCCTGAGTTGGTAGACAGGGATGGGGAGCAGAATCCCCCTCCTGTAATCCAGGAGGAAGTAGTTAGGGACCTGCTGTGCCACTTAGATCCCAACAAGTCCATGGGTCCGGATGGGATTCATCCTAGGGTGCTGAGGGAGCTGGCGGAAGAACTGGCTAAGCCACTCTCCATCATTTATCACCAGTCCTGGCTGACTGGGGAGGTCCCAGATGACTGGAGGTTGGCCAATGTGACACCCATCCACAAGAAGGGCTGGAAGGAGGATCTGGGAACTATAGGCCTGTCAGCCTGACCTCGGTGCCTGGCAAGGTTATGGAACAGATCATCCTGAGTGTCATCAAGCGGCATGTGGAAGACAACCAGGGAATCGGGTCCAGCCAACATGGGTTTAGGAAAGGGAGGTCCTGCCTGACCAATCTCATCTCCTTCTATGACTGGGTGACCCACCTAGTGGATGAGGGGAAGGCTGTAGATGTGGTCTACCTCGAGTTCAGCAAGGCCTTTGACACAGTCTCCCACAGCATCCTCCTGGAGAAACTAGCAATCCATGGCTTGGACAGATGCACCCTTTGCTGGGTCAAAAACTGGTTGGATGACTGGGCCCAGAGAGTGATGGTGAATGGAGCTGCATCCAGCTGGCGTCTGGTGACCAGCGGTGTCCCCCAGGGATCAGTACTGGGCCCAGTCCTATTAAATATCTTTATTGACAACCTGGATATGGGGATTGAGTCCACCCTCAGTAAATTCGCAGATGACACCAAGCTATGGGGGGACTGTTGATGTGCCAGAGGGTCGGAAGACCTGGACAGACTGGATCAACGGGCCGAGGCCAACGGCATGAAATTCAACAAGACCAAGTGCAGGGTCCTGCACTTTGGCCACAATAACCCCAGGCAGCGCTACAGGCTGGGGGAAGAGTGGCTGGAGAGCAGCCTGGCAGAGAGGGACCTGGGAGTGCTGGTGGACAGCTGGCTGAACATGAGCCAGCAGTGTGCCCAGGTGGCCCAGAAGGCCAATGGCATCCTGGCTTGTATCAGGAATAGTGTGGCCAGCAGGAGCAGGGATGTAATTCTCCCCCTGTACTCGACACTGGTGAGGCCTCACCTCGAGTACTGTGTGCAGTTCTGGGCCCCTCACTTCAAGAAGGATGTTGAGGTGCTGGAGTGGGTCCAGAGGAGAGCAACGAGGCTGGTGAAGGGACTAGATGGAAAGTCTTATATGGAGAGGCTGAGGGTGCTGGGGTTTTTTAGCCTAGAGAAGAGGAGACTCAGGGGGGACCTCATCACTCTCTTCAACTACCTGAAGGGAGGTTGTAGTCAGGTGGGGGCTGGGCTCTTTTTCCAGGCAACCAGTGACAGGACAAGAGGGCACAGCCTGAAGCTGCAGCAGGGGAAGTTTAAGTTGGATATTAGGAAGCACTTCCTCACAGAGAGAGTGATTAGACATTGCAATAGACTTCCCAGGGAAGTGGTGGAGGCACCGTCCCTGGATATGTTCAAGGAAAGGCTGGATGTGGCACTTAGTGCCATAGTCTAGATGGTGTGGTGGTGTTGGTCATAGGCTGGGCTTGATGATCTTAAAGGTCTTTTCCAGCCTTGGTAGTTCTGTGATTCTGTGAAAGTCATGTTCCCATGAGTTCTGTGCAGAGGCTTCTGGGAGAAGCTGTTGGGAATCTTGTGGTATATCATGCAGAGGCTTGTACTACAAGTGCTAGTCGGTAGTAACGGTCAAGTAAATTTCCTGTCAAATTTCTAAGCATTGATACACAAGGTATTGAAGTAAAAGGAGCAGGAATAAAGCCAGTATGTTTTTCTTACACAAGTGCGCAGTTTACATTTAGAATGTAATCTGGAAGCATATTTGATTTTTATGCTTCCTAGATCTTTTTTAGTAACAACTGCAGTCAAATTTAGTGTTGTTCTGCAGTTTGCATCTGTGAATCTTATTTGCTTTTAAAGATATGGACTCAGACAAGATAAAGACTCTAATTACCATAACTGCTGCTGAATTGAGACCCAAAGAAAGTGATTAAGGCTATTAGCAGTGTGTGGCAAGGATACAATAGTACTTTAAGAGACAGCTGTCAGTACTAGATAGCTTTAAAGGGCTGCTAAGATGCTGTAAAAAGTGTGTTAAATATACACAAAGGTCATTTAGGGATTGAGACTTCCTAGAGAGAGCTGTTGATACCTCATTTCTTCAAGTGAACAGGCACAGCAAGGATTCGTCAAGAATAGAAAGTGTTTTATAAAGCTGAAAATAGAGATCGTAGGGGAACAAATGAAAGACAGAAGAAATTATACTTTTTTTCCCCCCCCCAGGATCGCTGGAAACTTTCTTTTTTTTTACACTTGTGTTATCTCTAAGATATAAACAAGGAATTTGTAACTCACAGAAAGTTAATTTCTTGTGTGCTTTATAGTCCTGATAATTGTATTTCCTCTAGTATAGAGGACTCAGGAAGAAGTTCGCCCACATTTGTTGCAAGGTCGTCTATATTAAATCAGCATTTAGTGTCAGTGTTTTGGCATAATAGTTTTTCTTCCTGTGGGAAGTGCCAGTGAGATAACTAGTTGAAATTGTTGAAGACTGCCTGGCTTTTACTGACATCAGTGCTTCCCCCGGTAATTTCAGTGAATCAGTCTTTTAGGAGACAGTCACATGAATCCAATCCCTTAGCATAGCAAAACAGGCTAGAGGGACTGCAAAATACTCACCCGCTGCACTTCTACCTGTAACTAAAAGCGCAGTCTGTCAGTTGCTATCTGTCAAGATTTTCTGGGTTTAAACAGACAGAAATATGCCTAACTGTGGTGGCAAAGCACTTCATTGAATTCTAAGATGCTTTAGTCTTGCAAGTTTCAGAACTGTTTACGTAGGATTTTTTTGGCAGACTAATAAGAAAAAAAATTAACATGACCTTCGAGAGCTGGTAATTAGTTGTAAACAAGATCTGAGCAGAGGGTGTTTTGCTTCCTGGATTGTTAATGTATGTGCCTCCATCTGTCTATCCATATGTGTTTTCTTTCCTTTCCTTTCCTTCTCTGCACCCAGCAAATGCTACAAAGTGAGGCAACAAAAAAGGATCACACTCTTTAAGGTCATATTTCTGAACTGCTTCACAAAAGCTCTTTCATCTGATATTTTTAGTTGTATTGAGTGTAAAACTTCCTTGAATTTTCCAAATGTTATACACTACTAGTGAAGCTTCTCAACTGTCAGAGAAGATTGGAATACTAATAAATGTGATTTCTTGAATTTGTACTGCCAAATAAAGCTTCCTAAAAGTTCTGCAGGGTGAAGTCCAAACGCATTATTCTACTTTTCACACTACTGGAGCTACTGGAGGTCTGCCAGTGCTCTACAACAGGCAAAGCTATTAAGATTGTGTGCAAAGTGTAAAGGAGGTTTCAGTCTCACTGTAGGTTTTGCTTCCTGTTTCAAATGTTACAAGTACAAAAATCTTCAACTGATGCCAGTTTATTCTGCTTAGTACTGGCTTCCAGATACAGAAGACTGGGGAATATCTGATGATTCAATTTCCTATTTCTTAGTGGGTATCTTTAAAGAGGAAGATGTATATCATGAACACATCTTCCTTAGTGGACAGTATTGTGCCTGGAGGTTATGCATGTTTTGAGGTATAAGATCTGAGAAGCAAGCTCCTGAATCTGAATATATATTCTCTACTGAAAATCTAATTTTCCTTTTAATGATTCTTCAAATTGTTTGATGTATCTGAACTTTTACTTTTAGATCACAATGAATACTATATGGATGATGTGTGCATGTTGCAGTTACTGAAGGGTCTCTGCTTGAAACACTTGGGAAGACTCATGCAAGCTGAACTGTGTTTCAATAAAGTACTTCAAAGGTAAAAATAATAGACTTCTTACCTTTGTATTTTGTAGCTTTGGGTGAAATTTCTAATGCTTCTGTAGAAGCCATCGTTAGAATTTTTAACAATCAAACTTCAACATCTTATTAAGGAGCTGGAATTAAAATGTAACTGAAGGTAGCTGGAGAAGCACAAAACTTCACTAGTATTTTTCTGTAGCAGTTTAACATTATATATCTTTATATAATGTGATATTTTAGACCAAATCACAGATTCACAGAGTTGGCATGGTTGGAAAAGACCTCTAAGATCACCTGGTTGAACTGTCCACCCAGGGATAAAAAAAACCACAAAAAAGCCCAACAAATTAAAAAAAACTTACAGCACAAAACCACAGCCACATACGTCACAAAACCAACAGCACACAACCCACAAAAACCTCACTATGCCCATTATAGCATGCCATCAAGTGCCACATCTGCACATTTCTTGAATACCACCAGGGATGGTGACTCAGCCACACTTCCCTGGGCAGCCTGTTCCAGGGTCTGAGCACTCTTTTGGTAAAGAAGTTCTTCCTAACATCCAATCTAAACCTCCCCTGATGCAACTTCAGGCCATTTCCTCTAGTCCTGTCATTATACACCTGGGAGAAGAGACCAACCTCCACCTCACTGCAACCTCCTTTCATGTAGCTGTAGAGAACAGTAAGGTCTCCCCTCAGCTTTCTTTTCTCCAAACTAAACAATACCAGTTCCTTGGCCTCTCCTCACAGGACTTGTTCTCTAGACCCTTCAGCAGGTTGCATAATAATAAATCAAACCAATGGGTAATGCATTTATTTAAATACATTTGGAACTCGTATTTTTTTATTTGCAGAACTATCAATATAAGTAAAGGTTATTAATGTGGATTTACTGTTGTGGTTTTTTTTCAGGATTTAGTACTTCAGGAGTTAATACTTATCTATGTGGATGAGAAATTGTTGTTACTTTTTCCAGTTGAAAACTTGTGTTTTCTGTGTTATGTATTTATAAATACTTTAGGTGTCAGATCTATATCTACTGTAATAACATTCCTTCATATAACACTGAGTCATGTACTGATTATAGTTGTAAACTTTATAGAATTTTTAGAGTAATTAGGCTGAAAAAGCAGTTTTTACACATGCAAGTTTTCTAATAAATAATTTAGAAAACTTACTATTTAAGGAGAATTTGTTATGTATAGTTCTGTTGCTTGTTATAATTTTCTTGCCATCTTGCAGTCCTTGTGAACTTTTTCATTCTGCAAAATTGGTTGATGTTACTCCATCCAGAAAAGAATCAGAGTTGATTGTAAAAGACACAGGTAAAGCCAAGATGTGAGATACCTGCTTCACCTCATTCTGTAGTGGCAATACCAGCCTTCAAGAATTACAGATCCATCAAATCTGTGGGAAAGTCTGGAACATGCAAGAACTACCCATGATAGAGCAGAGTCAGGTTAGGAAAAGTATGAACATACTAGACATACATACGACCATCGCAACTGAATATACCCAAGTATGTGAGCCATGGGCATATAACCATGAGAGCTGAGGGAGCTGGCCAATGTCATTGTGACACTTCACTGTCTTCGAATTGTCATAGCAATTAGGGAAGTTCCTGAGGACTGGAAGAAAGCAAACATCACCTCTGTCTTCAAGGAAGGCAAGAAGGAGGATCAAGGCAACTGCAAGCCAGTCAGCTTCTCATCAGTCCCTGGAAAGGTGGAGTGAATAATTCTGGAAGCCATTTCCCAACACATGGAGGTATTCAGGAGAAGTCAGCCTGGATTCATGAAGAGCAAGTAATGCTTAACCATCCTTGTAGTCTTCTACAATGAGATGTCTGGCTGAGTAGATGAGGGGACAGCAGTGCATGTTCTTTATGTTGAGTTTGGAAAGGTTTTTTGGTGCTGTGTCCCACAATATCATCATCACAGACAAACTGATGAAGATTCAACAAGATAAGTGGGCAGTGAGGTGAACTGAAAACTGGTTGAACTGCTGGGTTCAGAAGACTGTGATCAGCAGCATGATGTCAGCTGGAGACCATTCACCAGTAGAATAATACAAAGTTCAATGCTGAGGCCAGTAGTTTTTAATATGTTCATTAGGGGCCTGGAGGATGGACAGAATGCAACCTCAGAAAATGTGCAGATGATACAAAGTGGAGGAGTGGTTGGTATCCCAGATGGGTGTACTGCCACTCAGAGTGAACTCAGAGTGACCTGGACAGGCTCAAGAAATGGGCTGACAGGAACCTCACAAAATTCAACAAAGGGAAGTGCCAATCCCTACCCCTGGAGGGGAATAACCCCATGCACCAGCTCAGGCTGGGGGCTGACTGGCTGGAGAGCAGCTTATCAGAAAATGCCCTGGGGATCCTGACCATCACAGTCAACCCCAAGTTGACTGTGAGTCAACAATGTGTCTTTGCAACAAAAGTGACCAACAGCATCCTGAGGTGCATTAGGAAGAGTGTCATCAGCAAGTCAAGGGTGGTGATCCTTGCTCCCCTCTCAGCACTGAGTACCATGTCTAGTCCTGAACTCACTGCCATGAGGGAGATGTGGACATACTGGGGCAAATCTAACAAACATTCAGAAAGATGATTAAAGGATTGAAGCATCTGTCACATAAGAAGAAGCCAAGAAAGCTGGAAGTGTTCAACCTGGAGAATAGAAGACTTGAAAGAGTTACCTGAAGGGAGTGTGTTGTGTTTTTTTAAGGAGAAAAAAAAAAAAAGAAGAGCTTAACTTATCCCAGTTGTGTGTGGTGACAGAACAAGAAGTACTGAGCACAAACTGAAGTACAGGAAATACTGTTTAAAGAGAATATTTTTTTGTTTGTTGGATTGGTCATAGACTGGCACCAGTTTCCCAGAGAAATTGTGGAGTCTCCATCTTTGGAGATACTAGAAATCTAGGTGGACACAGTCCTGGACAGACTGTTGCTATTGACCTAGCTTTGAGCAGGGGATTAGACTAGATTATCTCCAGAAAAGGACCCATTCAATCACCTACTTGAAAAGGACCCTGTCCATTGTCTGCTTGAGAAGGACTGTGTACATTATCTGCTCAAGAAGGCCTGTGTTTCTCATCCTCATCAGAAGGATTCACTTCCTGACCTTAGTCCTCCCCTATTAAATCTCTTGGAGATTTTACACAGGGATTAGGGCCAGGACCTGACTACTACTTTTTCTTTGCTTACCTCCTAGTCACTGGGTCAACTTGTATGGTGTGGTTTGAGTGGGAGTGGCCATAGTAGCTGCAGCAGTGCTCACTTCCTGAGTTGAAGGAGCAGCAGTGCTTCCTCCACCAGCAGCAGTGCTCAGACTAGGAATTGAAGTGGTTATCATACACCTTTACCATAAATGAAAAACATTAATAAGGTTCAGCAATGAATTCAGAAAACCCTCTAATAAAATAGTGCTATTTTGATCAAAATCTGGAGAATCAGCTTGACAGAAGAGGAAGAGGTAGAATTTCCCATGGTAAGCCCGGAAGTGTAATTATCAACAAAATTTGCTGTGTCCACACAAAAAAATCACTGCAAAAGAACTGCAATACAGATCAGTATTAAACAACATATCACAGTAACAACTCTTGCCCAGCACTTACTGTCTTTAAACCACAAAACAACACCAAGCCCAACTAAACAGTAACATATTGCATACTCTGCATACCACATGTAGGGCAGTATTGTGGTAAATAACTCTTAACAATGACATGATGTGAGTTGTCTCTTTCCAACCCTTTAAGACTCTAAAAGGAAAAAAATCTGATAATATTCTCAGTGGAGCTATCCCAGTCTCCTCCCATCAGAGTTGGAATTCAGACTAGTTGGGCAATTAGTCAGAGCCTGGGCTTGAGCTCAGGCACCACAGTGGGTGCTGATAGATATGTCAAGGTTTAATGCTGGGCTGGCAATTAAATGAGTGACAGATGCACTCTATTAACCTCTCTCCCTTCCTAGAAAGGGAAAAGAAAGAATAAGGGAGATACACATAGGGGTTGGAAACTAAACTAAACCAATGAAAACAATTATTAAAAAGAAAACAAATGTACAAATATGTACAAAACCAGTATCACACTCACCCCCATAATAACATGTCACCACCAAGGCTGCAGGGCAGCCCTGGGAAAATCCTGGACTGGGGTTCTGGCTTCAGCAGCACATGGGAGCTGGATTCAGAAGCAGCTGGATTCAGCATGGATTGGGATCGAAGACAGATGAACAGATGGAATCCTCCAAGGATGCCAGCTGTGGTCGAGGAGAGCTTGAGCCTTGTGTTCCCTATGACGCATATGGGATGGACTATTTCATTTGGTCAGTTTTGGTCACCTGTCTGGTCTGCTCCTCCCCACAGGAGGTTCACAGGTGTGACCCTTTTACTCACTTTCATTTCCTGAGCACAACAAGTTTAGCAGAATCAAGGCCACTGCTTGGTCTGCATATTATTTTCCAGTAGTAACTACAAACATGGGGTGCTATCAGTCCTAGAAGCAGATGCTGACTGAAAATCATGCCTTTAATTTCAGCAAGTGAAGTTACTTAGGAGAGACTTAACTGTAAAGTAAAATTGCTAAAAAAAAAATTGGTTATGTCCTGGCTAAAACCAGGACAGGTACCTGCCAGCCACAATGATTCTGAGAATTTCTTTTACTGAGGAAAAGTTGAATTTTCTTAACTTCTCTGATGGTGCCTTTAGGCAAGCTAGGGTAAGGTGATCTTGATCCTATGTTTGGAAAAAAAATACTTGTGTTACACTGCCTAACCTAATTAATGTTGTTTTTATCTCAAGTCATCTTTTTGGATGGTTGGGGTTTTTTTAACTGTAAGTCAAACAATAGAGTCCCAGTCTTGGAATTGTGTTCATGGTAGATTGGGTAACATACCTCAATACAAACAGGAAGTAGGAAAGAATAAATTTTTGCTTCTAGAACATCACATTGACAGTATTTTATGTCCACTCTTTGCAGGTATAATTAATGTGCACAGAGTTAAGCAGTAAAGAAGTTCCAGAGTGTTTTCTCTGGCCATATGCTTTTACAGGCAGTAACTGCATTTAAAAGTTAACTGGTCACTCTAGGAAAGGTGGTAATCAACATGTATTTCTTGTTTTCTAGTGAGAAGCAAATAAAATATGATAGTTATTTGGTGCCATTCACCCTGTATGAGATGGGTCTTCTGTACAAACAACAGGATGAAAGAGAAAAAGCAATAAGATACATAGAAACTGCAAAGTAAGTGGATTTTTTAAGTTTGTATCAGCCTGTAGATTAAGAATAACTGAATAACTTCTGGAATGAAGGCATGTGTTTTTTACTTCCTGCCATCCCCTTTGACAAAACAGAAGTAATTATAATCTTTGTTCTTGACTTGGAAAAGTTGTCTCATACAGTTGAATTTTACAGTTTCAAGAAACTACAAGTAGTGTAGTAGTCCGATGCAGTGGAGTACTGTCACAGTTTGACTCAGGATCGGCAATTAAACCAGAGACAACAATGCTCTCAATCCCCTCCCCCTCCCACCCAGGTAGGGAAGGAGAGAGAGAATTAAGGAGAGAGATTTTGCTGGATTGAAAACTAAACTAGACAGCTTTAATTATATGTACAATTATATACAAGTATGTTCAGGAATGTGCAAAAGCATCTCGCCTCCCACCACCCGCAGCAGTTCCCCTGGCATCTCCTGAGCTGTGAGCAGTCCCGAAATGCCTCAGCCTGCAGGCAGGAGATAAGGCAGAGCAGACAGGGGCTGGGTTATGAGGGTTATGAGGTCAGAGCCTAGGGGTCAACGGTGATGGATGGATGGATGGAGTCCTCCCCAGATGCTGGCCATGGATGGAAGAGAAGGGAAGAAGAAGCAGGAAGGAAGTTGTTTTCTGTGATCTCTGACCTTCCTCGGAGCTTACGTAGATACATGGAATGGAATACCTTTGGTCAGTTCTGCTGTCTGTCTAGTCCTGCTCCCCTACGATGGGGTCACAGACACAGTTCTCCTGCCCTGGTAGCCTCTCTAGCAGCAGAGCTAAGAAGAGACCTTGGAGTCTCAGCAGAAACATAAACATTCCAGTGTTATCAGTCCACCAGCTGGAACACTTGCTGCTAGTTAAAAGAAAGCTTACTGAAGAAAAAAAAATCAGTAAAAGGAAAATGAGCTTCATCCTGGCTCAAACCAGAACAAGTACACCATACCAAACATGACACAGTATGAAGGGAAAATATCTCCTTTTCATTTAGGTTTCATAGATACTGAAGGTTCACAGCATCAGGGCATGGAGCTGCAGAGTCCAGAGGAAGGATCTGTACCACCTCTGTCCCAGAGAGTGGCTGGGGGGCGTACATCTGCTCCAGTAAAGGTGTTAGTGGGTGTAGGTTAAAAGCCAGTACACTTCTGACCACCTCTCTTTTTCCTTTCACATTTTGTCACACAAGAGTTGTAGAGAGCTAAACTGACTATAGTGCAGCATTTTTACTTCATCTCCAGATTGTCATATGGGGTAGGATTTGCCCCTTGTGTGTACAGAGGAGTATACTGTAGTGTTGTAAATGTGAGTTAGAAACGATCTCCTCAACCCTTTTTTTAGTAACATAGTAGTTTTTTGCCTTTTTTTGTTTGTTTGTTTGGATTACATGATGTGATTTCCCTGTGTTTTATATACTTTGGGTGAGTTGCATTATAAAGCTGAACATACACTTTCAGCCAGCAGCTTTTCTTTCCTGTAGTCTTCTAGCTTGTCTATTCACAGCAAACTTCAGTAATTGGAAGGGCTATTGAAAGGATTAAAATAAATGAAAGAGATGCTGAGACATGGATTGAGTTTATCAGGAGATTTAGTTGTTAGTACTGGTGTAAGTCTCTGCTCTGTTTTTGGATGTAGCTTTAAATGTCTCATAACTCATCTGTATAGCAACGTCTGCTTCCAGTTGAAGGAATGAAGGCTGTTGTTCTTTGGTACTTCAGTGCATGTATGAAGTAGAAAAAATCCGGGCCAAAATTGTTTTTCTTAAAATAACCTTCTTGTTTGCAGAAACAACTACAAAGAATACTCTATGGAGTCCAGGTTGCACTTCAGAATTCATGCAGCGCTTGACAGCTTGAAGGTGTCACCTGCTTCAACACCTTGAATCAAAAGGGATGCTTTTCATCCATACAATACACACAATAGCCTACACAATCTTTTTTGCAATATTTTTTTAATCATGGAAAAGAAAGAACATAATGATTGTTTTCTGTCATCTCTGATTTGATGTATGTCATTCCTTTAGAATGTTCTTTTTCTGTATAGCTCCTAAACTGTAGCTACTTGATACTTTAAAGAAGACCTTATATTTTGTTTGATAAAAATAATTTAATATTTGACTTGAATGGGGGATATTTTAAAAAAAAAAGTTGATGGTGCAATAAAGTTTAATGCAAACACTTTATTTTTTATATGAAAACAGATGCTGGTTATGCAGTGGAACTGGTGATAATTTCTGCATTTTTTGGAGGTTTGGTTTTCTGCAGTATGCTTGAGACCTTTCTGCCTCTGGGACAAAAATACAATGTCTGCAGATAACCTTACTTACGTTTGGCATACCATATTCTGAAATGTGTGTTCCAGAAGAAAACAATTCATAATCTTTGACTTCATTTTGGGAGCAAAGTTAACCTGTCTGAAGTGCAATACCTTTACCCTAAAAGGTATAGTTAAGCAGGGCTACAGGTATAATGTCTTTGCAGGTCTGTTTCACTCAAAATAAGTGCTTATAAGGGGACATTTTTAAATCATAGAAATAAGGGATTACTAGGGACATTAAGAGATCATCTATTCTGTATTTTTGCTCTCAAGCAGAATCAACAGTCTTCTGTTGTTCCTGACAGAGTTGTTTAACCTTTTTTTTAAAAAAAAAGAACTTGCACTGTGAGAGGTTTTGCACCTTACACAGGATGTCTTTCCCAGTGAGAAAAGACTGCAATTTTTTTTTTTTGTCTATCCAAAATAATTTTTGGCACAACTGAAAATGGTTGCTTCCCATCTTCCTTGTTATGAATCTGGAGAAAGGATTTTTCTTTTTTTAAGCACTCTTTTAATATTTTAAGAGTAACTCTCTTGTTGTTATTCTCTCTTCTTGAATTCCAATCAAAATAAATAAAAATTTGCAAAATTCATTTATTTTCCTAATAATGGGAATAATTCATACTAATGCAAGTTGATTGTGCATCAAAAAGAGAATTCACTTTTAAACTTGGAGTTAAGAAAATGCGCATATTCTAATCACAACTTTCTACCAAAAACGTGTAGTAAAATTGAGGTACATTTGTAAGTGCATGCATTTTTCTTTTCAAGCTAATATGTGAACAGCAGTGTCAAACTGAGTTTCCTGATTCATTATATATGCAGATTCTGCTAGCTGTCTATTCTTAAAATTAAGAACATACTTAATTTAAATATACACTGAATAACTGTTCTTTCACTAATTCTTGCAAAACTTGCCAATTTCCATATTTTATTAGTGCCAGTGTATTTACTTCTGCACAGTAGTAAAGTACTGTATATGCACAGGAGCATAGTAACTATGCTTCTGTATCTGATTCTCTGCCCTTAATTCCCTCCCATGAAAAAAACAGAACAAAAATAGGTGAAAAATGTGTCTTGAGTAAATGAGTAACTGAAAGCCGTTTAATTAAAGAGTCAATATAATGTAAATGCTATAGTTATTCTTCTCAGGTGACTGAGAGCACAGCTTTCTTCTATGGCTTTATAAATAACTGAGTCATTTAATTGCATATAAACCTGTAATACAGTGGCATACTTACAGGTGAAGTAAAAGTTAAAAATCCTAGCTAAATAAATACACTGGGTCATTCCAAGTGGAAACCTGATCCGAAGTCTGTTGTCTTCACTGGTTTGGATTTGTGCCTGTTGTAAATGCATAACTAAATTATTGTGTAAAATTATACACATGTAGTTTTGAAGCTTAGATAACTGAGACAGTGAATCACTGATAAAATGCAGCATGCTTATTCTAAAATACATTCTACTGGCTGTAGCCAAAGTACAAAAGATACTTGTTTCGGTCAATAGAGATTAGCATATGCTACTAACTGACTTCCCTAATTACTTGCCCATCTATACATATCTGATTATAATCCATAGGCAGCAAAAATAAAATTCTGTATATTATATTTTGAGACAATACTTCAAATGCCTCACTGAGTATTTACATGTTTGGTTGAGGATTATTTTGGTTTAATATTATTATTGGGTTGTAGCAA
This sequence comes from Hemiprocne comata, assembly GCA_020745705.1. Taxonomy (NCBI): domain Eukaryota; kingdom Metazoa; phylum Chordata; class Aves; order Apodiformes; family Apodidae; genus Hemiprocne; species Hemiprocne comata. The sequence goes on along the minus strand of CM036616.1, from coordinate 71,959,184 downwards.
GCAAAGGGACCACTTCATTTTCTCATGAAAGGTGGTGAAAACAATTGCTGGTATAACTTCTGTACTTTGTATTGTCAAGTAGTAATTTACTGTACAGAAGAGTTAGAACTGGGATTACAGACTCTGAAGATGAAGCATGAAGTAGTCTCTGATCTCTTATTTTTATGGGGAGTGTCTTACAGTTTGTATTTTAAGGGTGGCTTGGGATAGAAATCCAGATTAACAAAAAGTAAACAATGAGCTTCCTTAGAAGCTGATTTTTTGAATGTTTAGTACAAAATTGTTGTGTAGCAGTGTACTTTTTTCACAGATAATAATAGAGACTGCAGAGAGAATAAAAGAGAACTGTGATCAGTTCAGCCTTCCAAAGTCAATATTAACGCCCTGTGTATGTTACACTTTGACTCTTTTGAGATAAGCCTTTTTGCACTCACGCAGTGAACAAGCATATCAACGCAAATTTGCAATACCCTCTGAAGTGTTTTGATGTCCTGATATCCCCAGCAGCCTAAGTACTATTTACAGCTTGTCTCCTTTTCTGTCCTGCTGTTCCAAACTTGTTAGAAAGCATGATTTTTTTTCCAACTTATTCACAGTGGAAAAATAAATGTGCAAGAATGATTTGTAACCCTTCACTTAAGGTAGAGATACTTTGTCTTCCAAACACTGCAGAAGAAGCATGTGTCTCCCTGACAAGCTGTGTCAGTGATGCAGTATTATTTAGTACATTGGGTCTAAGTTAAGAGAAATTATTGTGGCAAAGAGTTTGGACAAAAAGGCGCTTTTTTGTTGTTGTTGTTGCTGGTTTTTTTAACCTACTGTATACTGTACTGGGCCTTAAATATAACTCTGATTTAGTTTTACTGCTCTTTATAATCTTCACCTCACTTGCTCGTGTCCCGTGGGAATTTTTAGTGGTGTGCTGAAGCTTTGAGCTGAAGCTAAACATTCACCTGTGATGCTGTAACCTATTCGTAATAGCAGGAATTATAATATATACAAGAGCAAAACTAAGTTCTTAGTTTAAGCAAGCAAGGCTCAACTTAAATAGTTATGACAAAAGGTCATTCTGATCTTTCTGGTAATAGATGTATATTTTTTTAAGGTGAGGAATAATAAAGTAGCCTGGTTATAAGACAAAGCTTCTGTTTGATTAAGAATTGTCTACTTAGAAAATATTATGAAAAAATTCTTATCTGTGTGTATGATTCAGATGTTTAGTCTGTTGGTGGAAGACCATTGTATTATTGTTTTTAAGTCCTAGCTCACCACTTTTTAACAAAAATTGAAAGAAAATACATGTTAAAAAAAGCTGATTAAAGGTTGCTTTATATCTGTTCCATTATATGTGGGTAGCAGCTGTATTTAGCACCTTAGGGCCAGAAAAATGTACGATAATCAGATCCTGTATTGTTTCTAAAACACCTTGCCATCTAATACATAAAAGAAGTAATGTCTTGTTACAAATCCAATGTATAGTTTGCAATTATTTGTTACTAATCTTAATGTTTAATGTTCCTTTGTTTGTGTATATACTTATACTGCATAGTTCAACAAAGAATGTTTATATTTGCACTAGTGGTGCAGTTTATTTGCTTCTAAACTATTGAGGTTGCACATGTTCATGTCTGGTACTGTAAAACCAAGGTCAGAATAATGGAGGATGAGAGATGATTAAGTAGGTTTTGGTTTTAAGAGCATGTAGGAGTGTTCATTTTGATGCATTGGGATGGATTCTCACTTCAAAGGAATAAATCACTTTTTATGCTTCTGATATCAAGTGCTGAATTTGGCACCATATTCTAGTTGTGCATAAAGAACCTTCAGCTGAGGTTTATCAAAACAATATCAACAGAAGGGACGTGATCTCAAGTTTAGACACACTACCTTGGGCATGTAGCTCTTTTATACAACCTATCTAGGCTGAGATGTTGTGCAAAGCTGTGAAGCTCTAGGATAGAATAGCTGGTCTTTTGAAATGCATAGAGCAAATAGAAAGTAAACTACTTTACTCTTATTTCTCACCAGAGGTCAAATAATATTTTTAAATTGTATAAAATACAGGAGTGATAAATAATTAACTCATTCTCTTATCACTTATGTAATTAAATTCAGTGAGAGCTAGACATGACATACTCCTAGGATTTTTTAAAAATTTCAACAGTAAACACAAGGAGAAAATTATCTCTCTATATGTGTGCAGAGCTTGCTTTTAGTAATATTTATGAAAGTAAATGTTCAGAGTTATTCTTTTAATGTGGCATGGTCACGTGTTTCCATAGTTGCATGTAATTTTACCAAATAGGTCAACTTAATTACCATGGTTTGAAGGGTAAGAATGGCGGTTATGGTTATCATAAGAACAGAGAGAGCAGATAACCTCACTCACAAAAAGGCAAAAGAATGGAGATGGTTCTCTATACTTGTTGCTGTCTGTAAGACACTAATTTTCTCTCAATTATTAGACATGCCATAGTCCAGAATAAAACCTTCGTAGCTACATTGGAGTGCTTGCAGAGAATTTATTAAAGGAGATACCTTGAATTGAAGAAGGAAATAGATGATAGATAGATGGATAGGTTGATAGATAGATACATACATACATACATAAATACATACATACTGAAGAGAGGTATAAGCACAAATATAGGAACTACTTCTGTTTTCACGCAAGCATTTGGCAGAAGTTATGTTGCATTTGTATGTCTGAGCTGTAGTCATCTGATCAGCTCAACACCTGGACTTCCGGTATTTCATCCAGGGGAAGGATATCAGTGGTGCTGAACCTTAGTTCCGTTAGGTTGTTTGTGGGTTATTTTGTTGTTTCGTTTTCATTGGGTTTTTTTTCTTTTTGTTTTGTTGTTTGTTTGTTTTTTTAGATCTGGTCTTGTCATTTACTCATTTTTTAATAAAACCTGTAGGACAGATTAATACAGAAATCTAAGCATTGTGGCTCTCAGCTTTGCAGTTTGTAAAAGAGTAGCCTCTGGAAAAAAATCAGAGCCTATGGTTAGCACAGCAAATTCAATGTTTAATGTATGCAAAATTTAATATTCTTCTTTTTGTAGAAGAGTAAACATGTTGTTCCAGCCCCTGGGGAAGTACAAGTCAGCTCATGATCACCTTTCTAGATTTATTCACTCATTTAGGGAAATAACTTCTTCAAATACATTAGCAGTCTGTTGTCTGCCATGCTTTTATACCACAAAAATTGTAGTTAGACAATCCAAGCTGAGTGGGTCAGATTCAATACCTACCTCATCTGAAGCCATAGGATGAAGAATACTCAGTATTGATGACAAGCCACTGAGTGGGAAAACTTAAGATTTTACTGAAAACCCACGAGAGGTTAATATCCTTATAGACTTGAGCATGTAAATGTGGATCTCAAAGCTTAATTTTTTTTATTCTAAAATTGGTGCAAAACTATATTAAGATAACTTTTATTTTTTTAGATGCTTAAATGATCTGCTCTTACTTCAGTATCTAAAATCAGGGTGGAAGGATATGTAAAATTAGGTTAATGCTACTTGTATAGCTTATGTTAGGCTTAACTTGTTTCAGAGCATTAGGAGATCTTCAGAATTAAACTTGATATAGAAGAGAGGGCAGTATGGATTTAAGTATGTGTTTATTTGTTTGGTTTTTTAATGCAGTTTTACTCAAGGGAGTAGACCTTATGTCCACTCAAAACACAATGTCTAAATGTGCTGAGGTACAGGTATAAAACTTCCATCCAGAACACCCAACCCATCTTGATCAGATTATTTATCTCTCTGTGTTGCATACATTGCTGAACCTACTTAAACAATATTCTGCAAAGGAATCCAGCTGTAGTTTAAAATAATACATGGTTTAGAATTTGCCTGCTCAAGCTTTACTTTGACAAGATGCTTGCCTTAAATCTCTTTCCAAACTCTACAGTCACATTAATATAATTGCTTCAAATCAGTTTGCATTTGTTTTTGTGTATGAACATTGAAAATCTCCCGTCATTGTATACAATGAGAAAATAATACATGTTTTTCACCCACTATTAATTGTTTTACAAACTTAGATAGAAGACAAATTGAAAGAAAAGTTAACACCTGTTTTGTGTACAATATAAATAAAGTTCAAGATCAGTTTTGTTTTCACAACTCAAATGGAAAGTGCTCCTCCTGTATTTTACATGAATTTTACTACACTGTCATTATTCTGTGAAAACAATTTTTAAAAATTTATTCCAGTCAAGAACACAAATAATATGGTAATCATTGTGTGTGTTGCATTATGAATCTTTTAAGTGGTAGCTGCTTTAAATCAGATTCTTGTGAGCTGAACAGGAAGAGGGCTAAAAGTGTAATGTGTTGTGGGGACTTCAAGGTCTCTATTAGAACTGCTACTTAAAATGCAGTGTACTCAGAAGTCCAATGACAATCCATATATTCTAGTGAATATGAAACAACTTACAGAATATGCTGTGGCTTTTTTTCTTCCAACTAAGATTTTAATAGTTTAAGCAGAACAAAATAAATCGTGCCAGAAAACTACAATCTGCAACCAGAAAACTGTGTGCTGTTGAGCAATAACAGTTCTGCTTATTGAACAAGTCACCATGTTTTAAGGAAATCTAAAGAGGAATGACACAAGCTTGCTTCACATTCTGGTTACATGCTGTAAGTGAAAACTTACTGCAGTGATATCTTTGGGATTTCTGGAGTCATGCAATCTAATATAATGAATTTGTGTCTTCTTTTGTCTAAATAGTTCCAGCAGATAGTCATCAGTGCCACTCGGTAAATTGGACCTTATATTATATTAGGAGTGTTTCATTTTCTGTCTCTTTCAGTTAGCTTATACTGAAACTGCTGTGGCTTTTATTTGATATGTTTCTCAAATAGTGTGTAGCAATAGAGATACCAATTGGTTTTGGGATCACTGCAGAACTGAATTTAAATTTTACTGACTGGTATTGGGTAGGACAAACATGGAAAGTTAACTCCTGCTTTCTGATACGAGCAAGTTTTCTAAACTTTAGGAATCTTACCTATGTGCCTAAATGAGGTCAAGTCTACCAGTCTGACTGCCCTCCAGTGTGTCATCTGGAAATTTTGACTAGGTAGACTTTAAATGTTAGACGTTCAGTGTTTCCGTTATGTGAAACCCAGCTGGAACAGGAAGAAGTTTGTTGGCTGCTGTTTTCCTTCTGGACACTTCTAAAGCTAAAGAACAAAATAATCACCTTACTTTTATTTTGGTTCCTTGAATGTTTTATTCCTTGCAGAATTCCTGGGGCAGATGGGTTGGAATCCTATTCTTACCTGTCTAGCTGTCTGAAATTGGTAGGAGAGCCTTCAAAGAAAAGTCTTTTGTCTGTAATTAGTATCTGTGCTTTATCCTTCCCTAGATTAATGCTGAACTGAGATACCTGCTTGTCTTTGCTAACTGTAGCAGTTGCCCTCATTCAGATGGGAAAGAGGATAGCCATTAGGAAAGGATCAAGAGAGAAAATGCAGGAGAAATTCCGGTGTGAAGGATAAGGGTGGGATAGAAGTAGGGATATATTGGGTAGGGATTTCCATAGCAGCTGAACCATTAATGTCACATTAGACTGTGTGACCAAAGATGATAGTGTGAAAGGAGAAAGCAAATGTGATTGTGATAGAAATGTGTGACATAAGAAAGATTGTAGGGCAGAGTAATCACTTGCTGTCTAAAATGAGACAGTATGATCCAGAGGTAATGCTGAACACAACAGTTTTTTGGGCTTAAGAAAGGAGCTGATGAGGAGAGGATAGGCCTCCCATTAGGGTAAATTAGGGAGAAGGCGTTGTGCTCCTGAGGAGGCTACGGAGAGTGAATTCCGCTCATGCAGGGACTGTATTCCAAGAAGCAATGTACAGATTGCAAACAAAAGTTGATAAAGGTACATATTTTGAAGTCAGTAAATCCTTCAAATCCCTGAAATCTAGAGAGTTCCTGATGTCATGTAGTTGGAGTACCCTGTTAACAGTTGCAGAGAAAGGGTATTTTGAGTTCTCGTATGAAGGCTTGATCTCTTGTCATCAGTACAGCCTGAACAGGATTCTGTGCCTGTGTGAAAACCTTGATGAACCATGATTAGTGGCCATTTTTTAGGGTGACAAATGTCTAAAAAAAACATACTAAGTTGTGAAAAAAAACATGGAGATTTGTTAATGCCAGATCTTAAACGTTTAATGGGTTTAGGTTTTTTCCTAGTTAAATTGAGAAAGTTTGCTTTTAACTTTATGAATTGCTGACTGACTCAGCAATACTTTATTTAAAATTCATTGTGTTCATTCTAGAATTAGAACTAGACAGTTTTCTACATACAGGTGTGAAGTAGGATTCGTATATCCATCTGAGCTTTGGGCATCTATTGTGTGTTTCCTCAGAGGACTTCTAGAGAGAAATTTAGGGCAGGTGTCTCAAATAAGGATCGATAGTGATCAGACTTAATGCTAAATTAGATTAAACTAAATTGACTAATATGGAAATAGTTGGTCTTAAACTGTTAATTGTGGTGTCTTCAGTTAGAGGCTGATTAAGATACTTCAGCTTCACTGACATTAACTGCATTAAGTATCTTAGTGTAGATGTGTTGCTAGCTGCAACAGATACACAGGTATTCATAACAGTCTGAAACACTGCTCAGCCAAGTTTAATTGTGTTACAGCCACTAGCTGTAGCCAGGGCCAGTGCACAGTTTTCCTAGAATAAGCAGCTTTCCCAAGAGCACTGTTCTTAAAACAGGGTTTATGTAGACTCAGTAGTAATTGTCTCTTCTCTGCTATAGCACAGTTTAATACCTGCACTCATTTTGACATGCACAGTCTTAACTCTCAGACTTCTCAACTTTCAGTCACAAGATCTGAAGAAGTACATTATGTTCACAGAGGATTATTTCTGGGGAGAGACAGTAGGACTTTCAAGCAAAATCTGAAGTCTGAAGTTGGATTTCATGTGGAATGGAAAACGTTTTCACCAATTTAAAACACACAGTTAAATGTAACACTGAAGTAGCAGATCGGGGCAGATTTTTAGCTGGCATGTATTGCTGTGACATTATCAAAGGAGCTGATTATTTCTATTAATAGACTGAATGGGGTTGGACTATTCAATTTCTAGTCCAGTACTGTTTCTGCCAGAGAGTCCACCATATTGTATCTGTGCTGAAACAGAAGCAATGCTGAGACGTGGGTGTAAGACCTCATCTACCATCTGAAGAACGACATTTGTTCATCCATAAACTGAGCACGTTTGCAACATCCTATTCTGTCGTCTTGTTCCCCCAGCACACACACGTTCTGCATTTGATAACTTGCATACTGGCCTGAGGCCTTGAAGATGCAGTTAAGGCTTCTTGGATGAATAGAGTAGTTGGATAGTCTTTTAGCTCAGGACAGGCCAAGTAGTATATATGTTTATGATTATATGTAGAAGTATGTTAGATGATTTTTTACAAATACAAAAAAGAAGAAGAAGATATGATATTCTAATACACCTTTAAGTGAGACGTTAATAGGATTAGCCTTTGTTAGTCTGTTTTACTGCTGCAATAGAGCTAGGCTGGGTATGTTTTAACTGGCTGACTGCGAAAGTGCAAGGACTCAGCTGGTATATCTTCGAAGTTTACAGTAGGCATGTGCAGGAGTTTCCTGGACATGATTCATAGAATCACAGAATGGTTTGGGTTGGAAGGGTCCTTAAAGATCATCTAGTTCCAACCTCCCTGCATGGGCAGGGACACCTCCCACTAGATCAGGTTGGTCAGAGCCCCATCCAACTTGCCCTTGAATACTTCCAGGTATGGGCTTCCACAACTGCCCTGGCCAACCTGTTCCAGTGTCTCACCACCTCATAGTGAAGAATTTGCTCCTAATATCTAATCTAAATTCCCAAGTTTTAATCCATTACCCCTTGTCCTATCACTACATGCCCTAGTAAAAAGTCTCTCTCTCAGAAGGTGTTGCTTAGATAAATGTAGCTGTCTGCTCTGTCTCCCAGCTATTTCTGGGTTAGCGCTCTGGATTAGTTTATTTCTGGGTAAGCTGTCCTGTTCTACCTAAATATTGGCAGCTGCTACCCAGATTGCATGGCAGCAGCCTGGTACAGTTGCCTCTCTGGATCTCGCAGAAAAGACTGCATTGTAATGCCTACTTTAAATGTTAAGTAATACATCATTATGCAGCCAGTGTGTGCATATAGATTCCAGTATGCCTGGTGAGACCTGGCTGTGTGGCTGTACTAGCCAGCTGCTACTGTAGCACTGTGAAACACTTGTGTGGTTCACATTACTGAAGAGGCTTTAGAAGTATTTTGCAACATCTTGTGAAGAAACCATGACTTTCCAGTGCTGCAGTGGCACCATTTGGAGTTTCACAGTGTGCTGCTGTGTCATTTGGCGGGTTCTTTGGAGTAGTTTTTTCTTCCTAGCACTAGCACCACATTTTTGAGGGACCTTGTGTTGGCAACCGCCATGTACCCCAGGCACTAGAAAACAATGTATCAATAGCAAAAGCTTGTTTAGATCAGTTTAGCTCAAATAGTATTTGTTGAAAAACAAAACAACAACCCCCCACAACAACAACAAAAAACAACAACAAACCAAAAACAACAACAAACCAAAAAAACAAGACACCTCCAATGTCTCTCAAATCTTTCTGGAGAACTGGGCTTCCAGGGGAACTGGCAACTGGTGACATCGGAGACTATTTCACCCAGAAGAGGTTGAAATTTTTCAGGCTGGTGGTGGTTCAAGAAGTGTGTTTTCTCATCAAAGTCTGCACTTTATGTATGTTTCTGTGAGCCATGAAGGGGAACATTTCTGTTACACAGCCTGTTTGAGGTGGTCCTCTCAGAAGTTCAGAAGACCTTGTGGGACAATCCAGTTATGAAATACGAAGCCACAGCCACCCTGAAATACCAGTTTCTAGATTTTGGAGAATAATCAGGAAAACATTGTATGGTACAAAACCAGCTGACAAGTCAAGCAGAAACTGATTATCTGAGCTCAAGTTTGTTTATACTTAAGCCTTTTTGAAAGGTCTGTGCAATCTCTTAACTCGGTAAGTGGCTGGTTTGTCAAAGGATGAGCTTTTGAAGAAAGCCAGATGGAAGAGCATTGAACTTTGTTTGAAAGAAAATTGATTGTTTTGATGCAGCATGAGATTTTTTTTATTGCTGATGTCCTGGAAATTCAGCTGGTTTAAGCTATATTGCTTCCTTTCAGCTCGTGTTAGTAGCTTACACAAGCTACATTTTAGTAAATTTCAGTGTGGTTAGAGAGTGTTAGATGAGGAAATCATTATTACAAAACCTAGAGTTTGGACACCTGAGAACAGGCTGTGCCCCTTTCTCATGACAAAAGCTGACATATGCTTGACTTAGAGGGGGAGGTTCCTTACTGCTTCGTTCATCACAGTAGTTCAAAGCAGTAGGGTGAGCTACTACATGCAGCATATCACTGCGTCTGCAAAACTAAAAGAAAGGTAACACAAAACGCAGCTTTAACTAGTAAGTGCTTTTTTGAATTAGTGAAAAAAACCTCACCCTATTCCTCCCTTTCCTCCCTCCCCCGAGGGCCTTTTAAGGGTGGATAGATGCATTTTAGTTCCTTTAAAACCAGTGAAATTTGCTTTCATAGGCCCAGGAAAGAGCTTAGTTCTAAACAATGTAGGATAAAACACCCAGCAGTGGGGAAGAGTGTTCTTTAGTTACAAGGTGAAGATAACTTGGTGACAGCTGATGCTGGACATTTGCCACTTAAATATTTCTTTAGAGGCTTGGAGGTAGGGGTTTGAGCACTATACAACTCAATCCAAGCAGAGAGCAGAAGATCACAGAATTATCTAGCATGAGAGTAATATTTATGGAACAAAGTTTTGTTTCCTCGATTTGTTTCCTCCTTTCTGTAGGCACCTTGTCCAACCTCTGTAGTGGACGAGAGGCCCTTCATCACTAGTAGACTTTGCTGTCTTTTTTTGACTGATGTCTTCTGTGGGTCTGGACCATCCCAGCATTCACATCTGGAAGAGAGAAGCTGGGAGGGTGTCACAGTGGTCTTGTTCAGTGATAATTTCCTTCCCCAACTCCTCTACATCTTTGGCCCATGCTCAGCATGACCCAGTTATCTTCTCTCTTCTTGCAACTCCAGGAAGACTCAAGCCTGAATCAGCTGGTTTCTGCACAGCTCTCCTCTGCTGGGTAAGTAGAGGGGGAGGGTGGTGTGTGTACAGTCCAGCATCTCATAATGCCAAGGAAGAGTGCTCTGTTGAACACAGAAGCACCAGGGGTATTTTCTATAGCAAGAGGAGCAGCCCAAGTCCCAGGCACCTGGCTTTGCCTGATGTGGGTTCACATTCCCTCCAGGGTGGCTGTGGGTTGAAGTAGCCCTGGTTGATGGCAGGGGTACCTTGTGAGCATGAGCAGGGACAGGTGAGAAAACAAAGCCTATGTCAAACAATGCAGGATGTCTCTGTTGAAGAAAAAAACCCAAGAACTCTATGTTCTCTGTCACAGACCTGCTTTTGGCAGCAACACATTTGCAGTAGGCCCCGGGCTGACCAGATCTCAGGCTCAGTCTACAGATAGGTTGCTGCACACACGTAGCATGGAGTGAGCCTTCTTGCCTCTGGGCAATTACCATTATGTCTGCTGGCTGGGAAGCTTACACTGGGAACTGGAGAAGTGGAGGAACTACCCAAGAGGTTTCTCTGGTGAGGCTTTTCTCTAAGCAGAGTACCCCAGGCTTGCAGTCTTTCCAGGCTTGAACTGCAGCATTGGCACCTAGCTGGAGACAAGGTGTTCTGCCAGCGGGCATTGCATCAGCCATCTCTCTTGCGCTCAGAACATTTAAGCTGACACAGCAATAGCAAAAATGACATTGTGAGCCTGCTCAGCTGCAAAGCAAGAGATAAAGAATGGCCAGAATCAGTCAGGAGACCACCAGAGGAAGCCAGCTTTTCTGTTGAATGTAGGGCAAGCCACCACCAGTGATAATAACCTAGCCATGATCCCCCTCTCAGTGTCCAGGGCAGAGAAACCTGGCACCAGAGCCTGAGGGTGTCCCAGTCCCAAAGAGTGGTCTGGATGAGCAAGAACATAATGTTCCTTCCTTTTGTTCTCTGCTTTTGCTTTGCAGGTGGAGCTGATCATGATCAGGATGTTTACTGCCATTCATGTGAAACTGAGAAGCACACTTACTATGTGTTCAAAAACAGGGCCTTGATCCTCTTCCATCTATTTCTAGGCTTCTTAACATGCTGCAGGCATTCTTCACACAGATGGTATGGGTGCCACTGAACAGGAGAATTACAGGGTAGATGATATAAAGAAAATTACAGCTTTAAACTTCTCCTTTTTGAAAAAAAAACTGCACAGTGAGTATTATTTTTAACATGTGAGAGGGCATTCCCAGTAGGGCTTGTGAATGATGTGGCACTTGTTCAGTGACAGCTGCAGGTGTTGAAATTGGGCTGGTTAGCAATTAGAACTTATCTTAGTCTTGAAACTGCCCTGTGTTCCAATCACCAGAAATATATCAAGGGTGAGGGAGATTGGTTTGTCTCCTTCCGTGGGCTTGTGGGTGGTTTCATCTTTACCAAAGGCTAGGCCTTGCATGGGAAGGCAATGCCAAAAAGCAGTTAAATAATTAATGGTAAGTTTTATAGAAGTGGTGCATCATTATTGGTCAAAGAGAAGAAAACACATGAACAATATGTCTAAAAGGAAGGAAGCATTTTGATCCATAGGAGCTTTGGGGCAGCTTGCTGACCAGTCAGCCAAAAGCTGAGTAAGTTCCAGGAATAGCCACCAGCAGTGGTCCTGCTGCAGGATGCTGGGGGAGAGGTGGTGCCAGGTGGTACCCAACAGCTGGTTCCCTGCCAGGAATGGGATGATGCTGCATGGGCACCCTCACCAATGCTAGGGAAAATGCCCCAGTCTCCCTGACCATGGAAGAGGCAAGGTCAACATGATCACAGCAGAAATTGCTGGCTAATTGCACTACACCAAACTGCAGTGGCCTGGCAGCTACTCCTAGGCAGGAACCCTGGAATAAAACCAATCATGATTTGCAGCCTCTCACATTTGCTTTTTCTTTCCCTCTTCTTAGTTCATCCCCTCTACTCTCCTTGTCTCACCCCAAGTAAATAACCTAAAGGACCAGATCAGCACTGCCCATAAGGGAAAGACTCTGCTCCCCAGGGAGACGGATGGCTGCCAGGAGCTATCCCCACCCTTATCAACACAAAGAACGAAGGAGGATTCTGAAACAACAAAGAAGGACTCTGAAACAACAAAGAAGGACTCTGAAATTGCAGAGAAGAAAGGGGTTGCTTTTTACAGGAGCTAATTGAAATTGGGAATACAAGATGTTGTGGGACTTATTTCTCAGGATATGGAAGAAATTGCTGTAACAATTGTGCTCTTAACAAGATTAGGAGAAGCTGAGAAATGTGTGCAGTGTTGTTGAGGACAGTGTTCTGGTCACTGCAGAAGCAGAGGACTGAAAGCAGATGACTGCAGGTTATAGAGAAATGGTACTCACAAAGGAAGCAGCAATCGTAAAAGCAGAAAGGAAGATCTGGAGACTACAGGAATAACCAAAAACCTCTCAGTATCACCAAGCTAAAATATCTTTAAAAACTGGTGTCATGTGTTCATGGTTCCACAGCTGTAAACTGGTCATTGCGTGTTGGCTGCATTGGCTGCAAACACACGCAGACATGACTGAGGGGACAGCCAAAATACTGAGTGGACACTTTGACATGAAGGTCTGTAGGCCTGTAGACACAGTATCTCATGTATCCAAAGCACAGAGCTGCCATGTGGGGCTGGACAACTTCCTCAGACATTCAGGGTGTGAAGGGTAGCGATGTATCGGAAATTTCATCAGAGGGAGTGGTTGAGACAGATGAAGATTAATTGTTTTCAAACTTCTCAGACCAACATGTGCATTGCTCATTTGGCTCTCAGGCAGTTCACACTTGGGGTCTGTGCCCATTTTGGAGCAGAGCCAGAGCAGAACTGAGGCGGGCACATAGATGCTGAGCCTGATGCTGGGACTTGGCTTAGGGTCCTGATGCATTGATGTCCTGCTCCACCCACAGGACAGCAAGCAACTACTGCAAAACTTTGAAAAGATGTTATTTTCCTGACAGGAGATGGCAGGTAGGCTCCTCAAATGAGTAGGGATGTAAACGAGGGCTACTGTGAAAGTATCTGTGCATGCCATGACCCGGAGGGGAGCATAGCAGAACCCAGAAAGGCTATATCTCCTGACTGCCAGCACCTTGCTGTTCTTCCTACCTTGCATGAAAGCAATGAGAGTTAACAGAGCTGTTAGATATGGAAGAAATAAAAAAGACCTGCAAGAAATGTTAGGTAATAAAGCACCAGGACCAGATGGGTACATAGCTGATTTTATGGGACATTCTGAGACAAATTACTGCCAATTTTAAATGAAGTGTGTTAATGCATTTTAGAAACAAAATGTTTTCCCCCAACTTAATTTAGTCCACCAGGAAGAAAGCCAAAGAACAGTAGACTGTACAAATCTATTTCACTATCTTGCATTGACTATGATAATTTTAAAAGTCATCGCTATTAGATTAGGGGCCATGATGATAGGATTTTCTCAGGACAAGTTTACTAGAAGCCACTGCTCTCTTAATCACAACACAAAGTGAGTGTATCAGCTTTGCTGTACCATTGCCATTACAATTTGATTGACCAGGAATATCTTAGCAGAGGATTCAGTTGACCTCCTGAAAAAGGAAGCCACTCACTCAACAAGTCCGTCTCTCCACCTGTAAGCTGGAAAAGCAGAGGGTGCCCCTTTCCACTGCTGCTCTGACAAGTGGAGCACACATGCCTTGTGTGTGTTGGAGCTGCCTGGTGCCTGGCACTGCTGCTCCCACAGGCTTGGCACAGCCTCCAAAGCGAAGGCACCAGTGTGGGGCTCTGACAGCACTGACACAGCTGTTCACAGCACTTGACACCAGCTCAGAGTGTACTGAGCTACACCTCTGTGAAGAGCTAAAAGCACCCTGTGCATGTAGTGATTGGGGTAGAGTAGCTCATGCCATCCTCAGTGTCTTGGAATAATGATGATATATTACCAAGAAATATTTCTGGTTTTTAGGTTGTGCCAGTCAAATCAGGATTTTCTGTTTGTGTAAGCTGCAATATATCTGCCTATATATATCTGTGTGGGTGGTAGTCTGCAGAACCATTTCTGTCAGAAGTTATGTTTTTGAATGGCATAACCTAGCTACCAGAATTTGGGTCATTGTTCAACATCTTTGTTTCACATGTATTTCATGTACGTCTCTGTATTAACATGTACTTATCTGGTGTGGTGTATATGTATACATACATGAAGATACATACATAAAAATATGTATGCATATATACATGTATATGTTATTTTAACATCTATTTAAAATGTATTAATAATTATTGCACTTAGGCATAACTTCAGAGAACAATGTTAACCTTAGAATTATTACATTCTGGTTGCTTGGAGAAGTGTTATTTCCCCCCCTTCGTGCTTGCTCTGTAGTTACAGCGCAGCAGACACTAGCACAGAGAGGTTTTCTGCAGGAGGGGAGTACAGCTGACTCTGGAGTCTGAGCAGCCCTCCCCTCAGATGGCTACAGGATCACTGCCCTGTGCTCAGCAGAGGTGCTCATCTGAGGCAGGTACTCATCTGCTACAGATGTAATGTGATTGCTTTTGGTGGCTCCTTTAGCTTTCCAGATTTCAAATGGGAACCCACCTGGGAGCAGCCAGGGCTGGTGATTTCTGTGCTGAAGGGAGGGAGATGAGCTCCGCTGTGGAGCTTTTGTTCTGTGCTATGCCAGGCAGCAATCTCATCTGCAGATGGGGAGCATTATTTTGATGAGGCTTTTTTTATACGCTGATTACCAGATGCGATGGAACACCAGGCTGGGCTTTAAGTCTTCTGAAGCTTTTACATTCTGATATTATTTTTTGGTGGTTCCGTTAAATGTTTTGATAGCATTTTCAGTTTTACACATATTTTACTGTCCTGGTTTGAGCCAGGGTGAAGCAAACTTTCTCTTTGCTGATTTTTTTTTTTCTTTCAGTGAACTTTTTTTAGAGTGCCAGTGGACTGATAATAACCAAGGTCACTTCTGACTGTCTGCAGCCTCCCTCCCCCATGGGAGAGCAGATTAGACCAAAGGCAGGATCAGCAAATCAGAATATTCTCTTCTCATAATATTTTCTCTATTTGGCTTTCAGTATAGGTTAAGATATCACGGAAGTCAAGCCTTTCATTTTCCTTTTTTCTCTCACTTTTCTGCTTACTGTCACTTCTATCGCCCTTTCTTTGGCTGTCTCTCTTTTTTCTCATTTTTCTTCCCAGCCGACACCCAAGGCCCCGTCCGTGCGCCCGGACACTCCCCCCTTCAGCTGGAGTCACCAGGGAGAAGAGTTGCTGTGAGAGTCGCTGGGGGAGGAGGGAGGGGATCGGGTGTTGCACATCCCTTTGCAAATATATATATATATTCCCTTATCACTAATAATTAAAATCAATCTGTTTCACTTTTCAACCCAGAAAGCCTCTCTTTCTCATTTTTCTCCCTCTTTCCCTACCTTGGGGGAGGGGGGGTGAATCGAGAGCATTGTTGTTACTGGTTTGAATGCCAATCTGGAGCCAAACCATACATTTACCTATGTTAATTTTAAATGAGAGCAACCTTCTTGTGGTGACTCGTGTTTCCATGACTTGTGTCATTCTCATTGTCCACCTTGCTCTGAGGCTGTGTATATGCCATGTATTTCACAGAAAAAACACATGCTGAGAATTTTGCTGAACTTAACATATTAACATTATTGACATAACTTTAACAGATAGTATTTCTTACATGCTTCCTGGTCTAAATATAGACTCTCATTTTCTTAACAGTACATCTTATAGGCCTGGGAGGTGAATAAAAAATTACCAATGTAATTTAAGAAATTACTACAATGTGAGTTTTTATTACCTAGCCATTTGTGACTTCAGACATCTCAACACCTTGGATCTCTAGGAAATTGAATGTTCCCTGCAGAAACTGAGAGTCTTTTTTTGTCAGTAATTTCTAGGTTTGTAAGACAAGATCTAGGACTGCTTTGGGATAAAGCCCTGTCTCTAAGATTTTGCTTATAAAGGAGGGAGGGGAGAAGTATTCCTGTTGTTTTATTGATCCATCGTCAGCTATCTGGAGGTGTCCGGAAGTCTTTATGGCTGTAGTCTCCAAGAGCAAATATGCCTATATGATATAACAGCTCCAGCACAATTTTCCAAATTTTTTTTCCCTTTTTTCTGGCTTTGCTGTTCTGTGCTTTCCTCAGTAGATGGCAAACTTCACAAGCTGTAGCTGGCTGGACTTTTTTGAAGGCCTTTCTACCTCAAATAAAATAGCATGTGTTGGAAAAGCTTTACTTGGACCTCATCCAAATAATATTTGCTTTCTTTCACTTGCAAAAAAGGAGCCATTATTGCTCCTAATTCAATCATTTTCTTTTCTGGGTGGATCTGTGAAAAGGCTATAGCTGCTGCAATGGAGTATTTATTTTCCGTGCATAGTTCTTTTGGAGATTGTTGAGTAAACAATAGGGAATATGCCCCCTTTTTTTTTCTGTTTAAAAAAGAAACACCTCACATCAACTCCATCCATGAAACAGAGGCCTGGTTTGTTTGTATCATAGAGCAGTCATTAATTAAAAGAAGAAAAAGCATTGCATTTCTTTCTGTATAATGAATATCCTCTGGTGCTACCATTTGTTTAGTGTCAGTAAGTGCAGGGAGATAACTTGGCATTCTTCACGACAGAAGCAAGGGTAATATTCAAGAAACTTAAGAGGCCCCTCCAGCATATAACTAAAATTACTCCCATGTTTCAGCAATTGTATAATCTAGTTTCAAGTAGCTATAAAGAGTAAGTAGCTGAGTGGTACAGAGAGCAGGATCTGCCTTTGGATCCCAGCAGTGTTTCTTTTCACTCATCAATCAGTGGCATTTATACTAAGCATTGGTGGGCTTTGCAGAGCAACTGGTGTCTCAGGAGGCTTTAGACCGATACAAAATGGATGTCTGATGCACAAGGGCATTAAGAGAAGACTTCAAAGCATAAGAGGCTGTGGTAGGTTGGCCTGACTATTACCAGAATCTCTAGAAGTGTATGTTATAACATTTACAGTATAAGACATTGTGCACTTAATTTGCATATCATTTTGTATAGATGCTTGTCCCATAGTGTTTCTCACAGTAGGGAGAGAGAGTGGAGAAAAATGGAGAAACAAACATAAGGAGAAACAGAGAGATTTTAATATAAGATTTGAAAAGGACTCAAGAGCTTCAGTAGTTGGAGAGGACAGTTTAGTTAAAATTGTTGTTGCAGCTGTTAGGCTTACTTTTAATAACACTGAATTTAGACAAAGAACAAAGTCCCTCTGTTCCACAGCAAGTAAATCCTCTGTGGGAATGTTTCTGGGTCTGTGAAGGAGAGATTGCTTGCTCATTGGCAAGAATGAAGTGTGTTGGAGGAGAAGATGAAAACCAGTTGGACTGTGGTTTGAACCGGAATTTTGCTCCTCTGAGCAGCCGTGATGATAATCTGTGCATCCAGGAGCACATAATTTCATTACTGTGTGACCCTGTTTAGTTGCACTGCCAACCATGAGATCCTGAAACAATAAGGTTTGCTTTAAAATCTGACATCTGCTTTTTGAGCTGGAGGGCCCAATCCTGCGGGGTTCATATGGGCTGAGGAAAGTGTATTGGCTTTCTGTGAGAGAATCCTGTAAATACTCTCCTCATCCTTGGATTGTGGCTTTACTGTCCTTTGCACCTCCTCCCCCACCTGGTATTTCTTCATCTTCCCACCTGCATCTGCAGTAAACCTAACATAAACATAAACACTAGGTGTGATTATTTTCACAATACAATAACCTGTTTCATATATCTTAATTTCTGCTGTCCCCAGATTCTTGCTCTGCATGTTCCCCACAGAACTTCACAGAACCATAGAATGGTTTGGGTTGGAAGGTACCTTAAAGATCATCTAGTTCCAACACCTCTGCATGGGCAGGGACACCTCCCACTAGATCAGAACCTGGCCTTGAACACCTCCAGGGAGGAGCATCCACAACCTCCCTGGGCAACCTGTTCCAGCATCTCACCACCCTCACAGGAAAGAACTTCTTCCTAATGTCCAACCTGAATCTCCCCTCTTTAAGCTTCAAACCATTGCCCCTTGTCCTCTGGCTACACACCCATGGAAAAAGCCCTATCCCAGCTTTCTTGTAGGCCCCCTTCAGATATTGGAAAGTTGCTACAAGGTCACCCCAAAGCCTCCTCTTCTCCAGGCTGAACCCCAACTTCTCAGCCTGTCTTCACAGGAGAGGTGCTCCAGCCCTCTGATCATCTTCATGGCTCTCCTCTGGACTTGCTATGTCCTTCTTGTGTTGGGGACTCCAGAATTGGACACAGTACTCCAGGTGGGGTCTCACCAGAGCAGAGTAGAGGGGGAGAATCACTTTTCTCAACCGGCTGGCTACGCTTCTTTTGATGCAGCCCAGGATACAGTTGGCTCTTTGGGCTGTGAGTGCACATTGACTACTCATGTTAAACTTCTAGTCCACCACTACCCCCAAGTCCTTCTCCTCTGGACTGTCCTCAATCCTTACTCGTCCCAACCTGTTTTTGTCCATGGGATTGCCTCGACCCAGGTGCAGAACCTTGCACTTGGCCTTGTTGAACTTCATGCAGTTTGCACAAGCCCACTTCTCAAGCCTGTCAAGGTCCCTCTGGATGGCCTCCCTTCCATCGAGTGTGTTGACTTCACCACACAATTTGGTGTCATCAGCAAACTTGCTGAGGATGTGCTCGATTCCACTGTCCATGTCACCGACAAAGATGTTAAATAACACTGGTCCAAGTACCGACCCTGGAGGAACACCACTCATCACACGCCTGCATTTGAACACTGAGCCATTGATCACAACTCTTTGGGTGTGACCAGTCAGCCAGTTCCTTATCCATGCAGAAAATGTAAAGGCCACAAAAACCCACTCTGCTTTGTGCCTTTCCTGAAGCTGCATACCAAATTGGCATTTGTGATTTTAAATACCTGTGACTCTCTACAGTCCTACTGCCACCAGCCTTTCTGGCCTGTATGCTTGGAAATCTTAGAAACAAAACCTGTTAAAGGCAATTACTGTCCCTTTCAGTGGAATTATGAAGAATCAATTTATTTACAAATAAATGTTTTGGCGTAAAAAGGAAAGTGTTTGTAAAACTTGTAACACCTCCCCTCATTTTGCTGTCTTCTTGGCCTCATGCTTGCATCTGCTACAGTGTTTTATCAATATAGCTTTGCAGAAGAAAAAGAACCTTAAGCAGATGCATGACAACATCAGGCTTTGTCTTTTATTTTAGCTGTCACTCTTTTCTAATTGTTTATTTGCTTACCCAGTCACTTCGGCCTACTGATTTTTTCCTTTTGCTGTATTACAGGTGGAAAGTTTAGGGTTCAGTAAAGTACAGAGATTCTAGGGACTGGAATAAAAACCCTAGGTATAAAAGAATCTGGAAGCTAGATAACACATGATTGGAGGCAGAAGTCTCCTGCCTCTCTATACGCATCATTTGAACTTGGGCAAGTCAGTGCTCACCTTTCTATTCCTGTGTGTCTCTAAATAACAATAAATGTAATCCAGCTGTGGTGTTACTTGTTGAAATATTTTACATAAACTAAGGAGATGCTTTCTTTGTTTAGGTCAGCTATACCCACATTTAGAGATCAACTCTTGTCCTAAACTCTCATCACTAAAATCAGAGTGAACTTCTACTTTATTCAAAGCCACTAATTTCTCTCAAAGAAATGTAACCTCCTTCTTCTCATAGTGTAAATCCCTCATAAAAAGTTGCCCAATATAGAATGCAGAAAAGCCCTCATGCTGTGAAGAAATTGCCCTAGGATAGATGAGTTTCCAGTCTGCTCTATGGCAATAGATTAATAAGAATTATCTCCTTTAAAAGATCCTTCTAGGAGATTGGGCTCCCACGCTTTATGTAATTCCATTTTCCCCTGTTTTACCTCCAGAACTAATCTTTGTTTTCTAATAATGCCTTGCTTGCTCCAATGCACTGGAAAGGTAATCTCTAGAAAATTACCTGGATTGTTTAGGTACTTAGATGCCCCTCAGGTTCCTGAAATTATTCTTGATTGTATCAGTGTTTCCTCTACATAAATATTCTATCCTTGTGGTAAGAATGAGTGGGTGTTTTACCCCTGCTGATCCCATCTCTGACTCTCGGCGTCAGTGAGGCAGGAAGTGCACACTCACTCTGCTTTGCTGAGAACTCCCCTCTAAATGGCTGAAAAATCTGCCCACTCTTCCCATCTCATTTCTCCCTTTGGCAACTTATCTGGCAGTCATCATCTGCTCTGATCTTCTGGTGCATTGATCTTTGGGTATCTCTTTCTGACCCTAAAATTGAACTTGTACGTGCAAATCATAGCTCTGTCTATCTCCCCCTGAAGCTGGTAGCTATGTAATAGAGCCGGTGGCTCAAAGGCAGGAAGAGCAGCCACTGGTTCTGTGCTTTCCAATGCCTGTGACTTGTCAGTCAGTGAAATGAAACATGTAAATACATCACTGTATCACAGGCTGCACTTGCTCTGTTAGATCAGTTTTGCTTCCAGAAATGTGACGTTTACCACCTTTTCTCTTGCTAGACTAAGGAGGGCTTCTGACTTCATCCTCTTTTGTCCTTTGCGTTCTTTTTTCAACCACAGCATATCACAGTACTGACTGGACCTTAAACATCATTTTCTACTCCTTCACCACTATCACGATCACTCTAGTCTTTGGCTGTGCTGGCATCTGCAAATGTTGCCTTCTTATCCCTTCTCACCCTAACCACATTGCTGTACTTTTAATCTCTCATCTTAACTAGTTGTTTTGGTTTTTTTTTTTAATGCATTAAATTTAACCATGTCACTCAATTTCAAGACTCTCCAACAGTGCTATCAGTTTTCTCTCAATGCCACCAGATCCTGAGTAAAGCCTACAGGCTCGTCTGGATATCTCTTTCCTATGTTTTGTCACATAACTGTGTCTGCGTGCTTAATAATAGCAATCTTAGGCACAGAAAGCCTTCCTGCTTTAATTTTTAGTTATCCCTTCAATCTGTAGAACCTCATTGATGACTGCTATCACATACCATTACCTTTCTTAATTAACAAATAAAGTGAAATGCCTTAAAAAGCATTACGAGAACCCCCGTTGGTGCTCTCTGTTTTTACTACTGAATTGCTGTGTGCTTTTTCAGTTTTTGCTCTGCCCTTTTCTAGTCCTTGCCCCCTGACCATTTTGTTTCTGCTTTGGGGACTGTAAAATACCTGATTAAAAAGTGATGTGTCTGCGCTGTAAGAGGATCCTAGTCTCAGGAGTAGAAAAAAGCTCAAATATACTTTTTGTGGAGCTCATAAAAAAACTCTGTGATGCTTTTTTTGTGGAGCATTTTGTCTGGAATGTCTGAGCAACACTCCCTGGCCCCAAACATTTGTAAATCTTTTGCTGTATTCTTTGGTTCATCACTGTTATTTTAACTTTGTATAATTCCTAGGGCTTCAGTCCTACAAGGTACGGATTATTCTGAGTACTCCTCAAAATTTATTTTCCTGCTGCTTGAGTATGTTTTATTTCTGTTCACAACTAATGAGTTGCACCACCATGTTCCTCTTTAAATCCTCCTGCTTTGGTATGTACATGAAATTAATGGATTTTTGCTAATAAAAACCAATTATGTTTCTTCATTTTTGTAATACGCGAATTTATATGTGTTATCTTACTTCCTGATTTTAATGTGTCTTAAGTTCTTGATGTTATTGCAATAGAAAAAAGATCTCTGTGCTTGCATGCATCAAACCCTTGCAGTCTTTCAGTGGCATTAACCACGTGTACTAAATGCTCTAATGTACTCAGTGTGTGTTTAAAAGGTTTGGCTCTGCAAAAACCTTTCACTTTATTCTCACTTCAGGGATAGTCATGGGCTGGGAGCAGCTTCCAGGTTAGTGCCCCAGCCAATGCATCCATTTCATCAGCTTTTAACCCCCAGCTTCACATTCTTGAGGTTTTGACATTTACTATATGGTTACCTAGATATTCACCACCCGCTCTCAGACCTGGATATTTCCGATTTATCTAGGAACTCTCTCTAACACCTTCTTACCATCCCCCTCCTTTCAAGAAAATACGTGCCTGCAAAAGTCAACACAAATGCTGCTGTATTGAAATAAACACATTTTCCTTCACCTCTCTCATGGGACAGATTCTGCTGCTGTTCCCAAGACCTAAAAGCCTGGAAATTTTGGTGTCCTGAGGTGTGATAACACACCTGTTCAAAGCCTGGCATGGGAGTCCAAGGAGGCTAACTTTAAATTTTTATTTCCCAAATAAATATTTTAGACATGTAGCATTTACATTCTCTGTAACCTGTCAGATTCATGTTCAAGAATCAACACAGCTTTCCAGCTTTAGTCAGAGCTCAACCACTGCTGTAATCTCCCACAGCTACTGTGAGGGAAATGGAGTACTTAGAGTAAACCAGCCAGCCAGCCCATATATTCAGCTAAAATCCTTGGCAAAGCTTCTTCACTGTCTGCAAGTTGTTTCTTCTTGGCATGATGTAAGTGAAAAATTCATTAAAAAATGAAAAAAAATCTGGCCTTTATCACTTTTAATCTTACATTAAAAGTTACAAAGTCTTATTCTGCATGTTCACCTGCATGCTTTACAGCTTTCATGAACCAAGAACCACTTTACATAGGCATGTTCTTTACCAGTTAATTCTGGCTGTCTTTTTTTAATCGAGCATCTAGCAGAAGACCACACAGGGAGCTGAACAATGCAATACAAAGGGCAAGCCCTTAGTGATTGGGGCCCCCTAAAAGGCAGTGAGACCTCAGAAACGAAAGTGATGTGGGAAAAGGTCTTGGTAGCCCTTAATTGCCAGAGACTTCAGTTTGGGCCTAATTCCCCATCTTCTTGCAGATGTAAAATTTGAAACTAGGTAAGCTCATCTTTCTGCTGTGCTGTGATCTTATTGTAGCAGCAACCCAAATGTGGCACCAAGTGTGTCTCAGCCTAGAGAACAGGCCTGGGGCAGCAGCAGGATTAGAAACCCACAATCAGGGTGAAGGGGTACTCAGTGGTCATTTGCAATGACCTGCTCTGGTGTGGCCCTATCTGTTACCTGAATGTTGACTATGATGCAAATACTGAGCATCTTCATGCATGTGTTAGTGATATCCCAGGACTTCTGAGTGTCCTCTTCTGCAATAGGTGTTGTTGTCAGAGAGAATTAATTGAGGATAGTACTCCCATAAGCCTTCACCTGTGACTGCCTTTTGCCATTTGTGCTGTTGGTTTGAATACATATCAAAGCAACATTCTTATTTTAGTTATCTTTCAGAAGTTCTTACAGGTTTTGTTTGGCTTATTGTGATTTATTTTTAATAGATAATCCTCATCCTTCTGTTTATCTATTAGCTGTGCAATCTCTGAAAATGCAGAGTAGCAATCATCAGACTGCTGATTTCCTGGTGAAAATTTTGCAGGCCTCCTGCCCCGTGCTGTGGCATTCCTGGGATTTCACAATCCTGTTTCCTTTCTTACTTGGATATTTGTTCTGCCTATTTTTTGGAATTTAGAGCACAAAAGCACAATTGCAAGCATCTTATTGCTAGTCTGGTTGTAATTTCTCTTGTGCTTTGTAGTTATTATTCATGGCTCAATTGGTGTCTCTTCATCCATTAGTAATAGATATGAATCTTTCAGGTAATGAAACTATTCACAAGGTACCTGACCAGTCATTTATAAGCTGGAAGGCTGACAAATAAGGTTTTCAACTGCCTAGGGAATTTCATTATTGAATTCTGTCTTCCAAAGACAAGAAAAAGTCACTTTGCCTAAAATGTGTAGAGGAATCAGGAATCTTGTATAGCTTTAGAAGGAATGACACTAAATAGGTTAATATTCCCATGAATGCCAGAAATTTCTCCGTTTGGAAGAGATGTTCTAACAACTGTTTTTATTTCTCTGAGATGGCTTTGTTTAGCACACATTCTGCAAAAACCTCTGTTTTCCACTGCAGAGTGGCATTCTTCGGTTTTCACTTTTGTGGAACTTCTCTCAATCAGTTCTTGTGTCCTTTCTTAGAATTATTTAGGCCATGTGAAATAATTATCTTGTAAGTAGTAATTCTTCAAAATATGTACAGTTATTAATGGAAACACTTGAGGAATAGAGTCAATGTTACATTTATATTGACAAGAGGCATATTAGGGGTCACTACTTAAAAGGCAGACTTGTAGGGATCCTTTTCTGGGAGAAACTGAAAAACTTGTGTTGGTGCATTACGGTATTGCAGCTATGGATTGACCTTGCTTCCCTTTCAGTTCTGGGAAGCTATTGCAAGAAACTACTTCACAACTGCAATTGCACAAATTAACACTTGATAGGTCAAGTCTTTATTGGAGGCTATAACCTGCACACCTCGGTGAGAAAAAAATGTTTCAGTATTATTAATCTTCCTGATTTTGGTCAGTATATTTTACTCTAGATATGCCCTGGAGACAAACCATGCACCGAGTTGCCACAGTTAAAATGCAGGATGACTTTGTAAGGTTTGACTTTTTATAGTTTTCTGACCTCCTGCCACTGTGTTGCCTTAATGCTTCCTGGGATCTGGTATGAAAGACAAAATTTACAGGCAGCCAACCCTCTATTTAGCCAGGGTTTGTCCTCTTCAGCCACCAATCTTCATTTTCTTCTTGTCAGAATTGCATTTTCTATTAAGCAGTCACAGCTCAGTCATCCAGAACAATCGGCAACATCATCTTGCAGCTTTCACTCCCCCGACTCACTCTCACTGTCTGGAGGTCTTGCTGGTTAGTTAAAAAAACACCTTTTGGTCTGCAGAGTGGAGGAAGAGGTCTCATTGGTATTGTTCTTTCATTAGAGTGTGTAGATGTTATTCTCTCGCATATTTTCCCAATTCCAATGCAAGGTGGGAATTGCTGCCCTCTCCATGGGAGTTCTTGCTTTGTTCATTGTGTGCCTTTAGCAATTGCTGCAGCTGCGCTGTAATCTTGTTTGGATTTCTTCCTCAGCTGAAGAAGTCCGTGTTGTACAGTGCCTTCCAACAGTGATACTTTTGCAGAAATTGTTATTGGGCCTATCAAAATTCATAGTATCTATAAGCCAAGTAAACACGTCAATTTCAAGGTCTGCCACTAATGGGTGACCTTTTTATCACATATACATTTCACTGTGCACAGATAAGTTAAGAAGATAATGTGACAACTGGAGTTTTCAGGAAGAAATTTTCAGGAGAACAAGGTTTCCATTGGTAATTTAATTATTATCTGCGAGCAAGCCCAAGATTAGATTTTTGGAAGTAATTCCATGCTACCTCTTTCCACAGCCTGGCCTATGACAGCCATCTGGAAAAGTCCAGAAATATTTAAGGAAATAACCTTTTTTCTCTTATTACAAAAATTTGAGTTGTTTGAATATTTTATAGGAAAAACATTGCCTTTAAGTATTAGTGAGCTCTATTTACAGTGTGGACCTGTCCACAAAACATGGAAGAGTGGGGCGGGGTTGGCATGCCAGGAATATTCTCTTCCTGTTGCTTCTTGCATCCTTCATGTTTCAGAGAAGCATTGGTCCAATTTCCATGGCTCCATTAGATGTAGAATCATAGAATCATAGGATCATAGAATCACAGAACCATAGAATCATAGAATGTCTTGGGTCGGAAGGGACCTCTAAAGGTCATCTAGTCCAACCCCCCTACGCAGGAACATCTCACACTAGACCAGATTGCTCAGAACCTCATCAAGCCTGGCCTTGAATGTCTCCAGGGATGGGGCTTCCACCACCTCTCTAGGCAACATGTTCCATTGTTCCACCACCCTCACACTACAGAACTTTTTCCTAATGTCCAACCTAAATCTACACTTTTCTAGCTTAAAACCATTACCCTACGTCTTATTGTTGCATGCACTAGTGAACAGGTCTTCCCAGCCTTCTTATAGGCCCCTTTCAGGTATTGGAAGGTCACAGTAAGGTCCCCCTGGAGTCTCCTCTTCTTCAGGCTGAACAACCCCAACTCCCTCAGCCTGTCTTCACAAGAGAGGTGCTCCAGCCCTCTGATCATTTTTGTTGCCCTCCTCTGGACATGCTCCATCAGGTCCATGTCCCTCTTGTGTTGGGGGCTCCAGAGCTGGACACGGTACCCCAGGTAAGATCTCACCAGGGCAGAGTAGGGGGACAGAATTACCTCTCTCAATCTGCTGGCCACACTTTTTTTGATGCAGCACAGGATATGGTTGACGTTCTGGGCCGCAGCTTCATATTGGTGGCTCATATTGAGTTTTTGATCCTATAGTACCCCCAGGTCTTTCTCCACAGGGCTGCTCTCTTCTCTGCATGTCTTTGCCCAGCCTGTATTGATATCTCTGGTTGCCCTGGCCCAGGTGCAGGACCTTGCACTTGGCCTTGTTGAACTGCATGAGATTCACCTGGGCCCACTTCTCCAGCTTGTCCAGGTGCCTCTGGATGACATCCTGTCCCTCTGGCATATTGACTGCACTGCCCAGCTTGGTGTCATTAACGAACATGCAGAAGGTGCTCTCAATGCCACTGTACATGTCCTCAGAGAGATCACATGATGGACAGAGAAAACGTGATACTTTGGTTGGTATGCAAAAGTGTAACTTTCTGCAGTTATTTTTTAGCTTTGATTTTTGTCTATCAGTTTCTTTTCACTTGTGATTTCCTTAATGAAATTAAGTAGTACCTGGAGAATGAAGGCAAGCATTTTAATAAGAAATGGAGAAAGAAAATGTTGTTTCTTTCTAAAAGAAACTTGATAATAGGGAAGATCAGATGAACACTGCCAAGAACAGCTTTATTTTCTGGTTTAAGTAAGCCAGCTGCAATCTATTTTAGTTATTTTTTTTTTAGTTTTTGTTTGTTTGTTTGTTTTTGTGGGTTTTTTGTTTCTTTTTTAAAATCTTCTAGTTTCAGAGGGTAGAGAAGATTCCTAAGTGCTGTGATGGAAATTTACTGCAACTGGAAAATAATAGGTTTATCTGCCCTGATCCCCCCCACCTTTATTTTTTTAATTAATAACTATCTCCAGATTTAAAATGTCCAGATAAAAATGAGAAGATTTTTTCAGAATAGGCAATGACTGAAGCTGCTCTTTCTACAACAGAGTAAACAGTGACACTAAATAAAAAAAAGGAACTAAGCCCCTGTTACTAATAAATTCATGGTGAGCATCTTTTTCTTATTATTTCCATCTTAAAACCATACATTTCAAGAGACTGCAAAAATGCAATGAAACTACATTGGATCTGTGTAGGATCTCCATCCCAGAACTCTGCCTCTGAAAGTACCAAAAGTGGATGCTGAAGAAAGAGGGTAGAAACTGAGAGATGAGTACACATTTCAGCCTTTTTGATCCCCTTGCTGCCCTCTGTGCAGTTCAAGACTTTGATCTTTCCTGTTCACATCTTGCTGAGCCAGAAGTGGTTTCTGTGTGCTTTGTAGTTCAGTGGATTTCTTCTCCATTAACCTGCACAGAGTCCCCTATAAACCATCATGGTCCATGTTGCCCTGCAGCAAGGAGTTCCACAGTGTGACTACCCGGGCTTACCACAAACCCCCCACCTGCCAGCTTTGCTTGCTCATCCCTGGTTCTTTCTGAACATGTTAGGAGTTGACCTTTCTTCTCAGATGTGTGTCTAGAACAAATTGGTTTTATTAGGATCTGCGTTTGTATGTGAATCATCATAGATCAAGCTCAATTTTGTGTTTGTGTGAAGAGGTATGTGTATATATGATAGACATATCTGCTAGCAATATTTAATGGAGGGAAAGCCCAAAAGAGGACCTTGTCTTTTGCTGAAAACTTCGACAGATTTTAGTCACTGAGTTTGAAATTTTTTTATAAATGTTGGGGGAATTGGGCTAGATGACCTTTATAGGTCCCTTCCAACCCAATAAATTCTATGATTCTATGATTTTCAAGTTTTGTTAGTGTTAGGGTGGTGAGCTCCACCCACTGTGTCTTAGCCATTTCAGGTTACCAGTTGAGGTAAAGTGCATTGGTTTAGCAATGCTTCTTGCTTTGAGAAGGTTGGGTTGATCTGTTTCTTTGAGAAAAAACACTAAAGAGAGCAATTGTCAATGCACTAAAACACTGGTTGTGGCTGTGGTGTGCTTTCTTAAGGCTGATGTTTGCATTTGAACTAAAACTCTCTTGTTGCTTATGCTGCTTCTCTCTTTAACATCAGATAGGAAATGGAGACTCGATCCTACAAGAGTCTATTTGCAGGCTGTACTGTGACAATTCATAACTGCAAATTCAAGTTTCTATCAAGCAGCTCCCAAAGGCAGTTTGGCCATGTTCTGCTTTTAAACAGACCCTCATTTCATGCCCTGGAGTTCTTTTTTTCCAGATTCAACAGGTTGGGGAAATGTGGACACCTGCCAAAGGGTATTTTGGGGGGGTGTATGGAGGGGATATTTTTTTATTTCTGTAAACTCTATGACTGGAAGAATTTATCTGCAGATGGGAGCATATGGCCCACTGTAATAACATTTTTTTTTTTTCCTTTAGCTGTATTTTTCAGTTCCCAGATCCAATAGGACTTTTGGGGTTGTTTTAGCTCTTGCCAGGTAAGATATTGCCTTTACCTCCCTTTGCCCTTCACCAAATGAAGCTGCCTGAGGTTTTATATTGCCTTCTTTGATATACTTTCTCAAGAACTTTTTTAACTGTGAAAGCCATATGTTCCTTGTCACACAGAAAACCATTAGCCAAGACAAGCTGACTGCCAAGTGCTCTGGAGCCTGTGAGGTGCTGTGTCTCTGGAGATGTTTTCCTTTTTCCCCTTTTCAGTATCTCCCTGCCTTTTGCAGGGATCTGGCTGTAATTTACAGCTGTTTTAATGATGAGAATGTAACATAGCTGGAATTCCATCTTCAGCTGCTCTGCAAATAAATCATATCCCAGGCCCCCTTATCAGCACAACACCGTGAATGCTGTTACTGACACAGAACAAATTGCTTTACTGCAATGGCTGTGGGCAGCAATGTGAACCTGATATGCTCTTGCACAGTCCATGCTTGAAATTTCTCAAGTATGTGTACAACTTGACCTGAATGGGGAAGAAAAGGCAGCCCGTTTGACAATTTACTCCTACTACGTTGGGTTCACTTTGTCATGCTCTTAAAGTTGTGATTATTCTAAGTGGGAAAAATAGGATTGAAACACATTGGTTCAGAGAACTTATTTAATGACTTCCAGAATCATTAAATGTAGCATGTAGTAGGGTGCTTACTCAGGACTTTTGTTATTAATGAGAAGTCTGTATCAATGATGAATTTTAGTGCTTGAATGGATGGTGTTGGTCCGTTTTAGAATAAGGCAATTCTGGGTCAGAATGAACTGGACTACCAAACCTCTGGCAACATCCCAATTATTTTGTTTCAAGAAAACTTGTATTTCTATACAAGCAGAAACTTTCTCTAACCATTTGACAAAATCTGAATGTGGTACTACATGAAACCCTCGGACAAGAGACTCACTGAAGACAATGAGACCCCACATGAGCAAAATAGCTTAGCAGCTTTTGATGGCAGAGCATGGCCTTTGGACTTACTCCTAAATGGTGGTCTCCTCAGGGCAGGAATATATCAGCTACTTAAAAACACATACCTGGTATTGATAGTCTCTGATTTTTATGCATTTTAGAGTGTTTCCAATACAATTCTCAATCATGAGTGAGAAGCTTCTGTTGCATTTCTTTCCTCCCCCTTTTAAGCTTTAGTGGACTAAAAATGTGATGCATGGAGGAAAAAGGAAATATTTGTACGTGAATGGATTTCTTCATTGGCACAGAAAACAGCTATCACCTCTGGAATTTATATGAAACTCACAAGGAGAGAAGAGCAGGTAATTAATTCCCTGCTCTGCTGCTTTTCTGAAACTGCTCCCTGTAAATCAGAGTCTGCTGGGGAGAGCAGCCTAGGAACTGTGTTTTTCCAGACACTTTCCATTCCTCCAAGCCTAGGCTGAGATCCAAACTCCATGACTTGGACTTGTCACTGCTAGGAGCCTCTGCTATTCAACGGAAGCAAAGTCCTATGGCTAAAAAAAATAATCCTTATGCCTGCATGCTAAAATACTAATGTTTCAGAAGCAAGACAACAGTGGATTTAGTAGAAAAACCACTAGTCATTATACCAGACTCCTGTTTAACTGCAAGAGAGGTTTGAGAAGAGACACGATCGTCCATGTAGGCTGAAGGAGTCTAAGGATCCTCTTGCTGGGG
Organism: Hemiprocne comata; assembly: GCA_020745705.1. NCBI lineage: Eukaryota > Metazoa > Chordata > Aves > Apodiformes > Apodidae > Hemiprocne > Hemiprocne comata. The sequence goes on along the minus strand of CM036616.1, from coordinate 71,928,744 downwards.
GTGTCTAAACACCAATATGATCACACCATATATTGAATAGCATGTGTATAAGCATTCAGTACCTATTGAATAGCAGCCTCTGGCAACTCTAAGGTAGCAGCTTTGTTTCTCTTTCACTTGCTGCTTACTTTAAATAAAAAACAGTTTACACAGGTATATACATACACGTGTCCCTAATTGTATTATAGAATCATAGAATCATAGAACTGTTCAGGTTGGAAAAGACCTTCAAGATCATCGAGTCCATCCTTATCCTAACCCTATTACCCTATTTCTGATAACCTGCCTCTAAACCATGTCCCCAAGCACCACATCCAGATGACTTTTAAACACATTCAGGGATGGTGACTCAACCACCTCCCTGGGGAGCCTGTTCCAGTGCCTAACAACCCTTTCTGTAAAGAAGTTTTTTCTGATATCCAACCTAAATCTCCCCTGACCCAACCTGAGCCCATTTCCTCTTGTCCTGTCATCAGTCACCACTGAAAAGAGACCAACCCCACTCTCACTACAACCTCCTTCCAGGTATTTGTAAAGAGTGATAAGGTCTCCCCTCAGCCCTCAGCCTCTTCTTCCCCAGACTAAACAGCCCCAGCTCCCTCAGTCATTCCTCACAGGGGATGTTTCCAAACCCCTCACTAGTTTTGTTGCCCTTCTTTGGACCTGCTCCATCACCTCAATGTCCTTTTTGTATTGAGGTGCCCAAAACTGAACACAATGCTCGAGGTGGGGCCTCACCAGTGCCGAGTACAGAGGCAGGATTACTTCCCTAGTCCTGCTAGGCACACAATTTCTGATCCAAGCCAGAATGCCATTGGACTTCTTGGCCACCTGAGCACATTGCTGGCTCATATTCAGCTGACTGTCAATCAATAGACCAAGGTCCTTTTCTGCCAGGCAGCTCTCCAGCCACTCTTCTCCAAGCCTGTAGTGTTGCTTGGGGTTGTTGTGACCCAAATGCAGGACCCAACATTTGGCCTTGTTGAATTTCATACAGTTGGTCTCAGCCCATTGATCCAGTCTGTCCAGGTCCCTCTGTAAAGCCTTCCTACCATGCAGCAGATGGACACTCCCTCCCAGCTTGGTGTCATCTGCAAATTTACTGATGGTGCATTCAGGAGTGGCCCCAGCACTGAGCCCTGGAGGACACCACTCATGACTGGCTGCCAGCTGGATTTAACTCCATTAACCACAACTCTTTGTGCCCGGCCATGCAGCCAGTGTTTAACCCAGCAGAGTATATGCCCATCAAAACCATGGGCAGCCATCTTTTCCATGAGGATGTTATGGGGGACGGTGTCAAAGGCTTTACTGAAGTCCAGGTAGACTACATCAACAGCCTTTCACTCATCCACTAAGCAGGTCACCTTGTCGTAGAACAAGTTCAGGTTTGTCAAGCAGGATCTGCCTTCCATAAACCCATGCTGACTGGGCCTGATTGTCTGGTTGACCTTTAAATGTTCTATGATGGCTCTTGAGATTATCTGTTTCATGATCTTCCCTGGCACCAAAGTGAGACTCACAGGTCTATAGTTACTGGGATCCTCTTTCCAGCTGAAGATGGGTGTCACATTTGCTAGTCTCTAGTCCAATGGGATATCCCCAGTTAGCCAGGACTTCTGAAAGATGATGGAGAGTGGTTTGGCAACCACATTTCCCAGCTCAGCACTCTAGGGTGTAAACCATCTGGCCCCGTTCACTTTTGAGTGAAGCAGGTCCATAACCATTTCCTCATGGATTACATAGGGCCTAATCTATTCCCCAACTCTGTCCTCTATCTTCAGGGACACTGTGCCCAGGGAACAACTAGTCCTAATGTTGAAGACTGAGGCAAAGAAAGTATTAAGTACCTCAGCCTTTTCTTGATCCTTGGCCACTGTGTTTCCCTCTGCATCCAACAGAGGATGGAGATTCTCCGTAGCCCTCCTTTTGTTGTTGATATATTTATAGAAACATTTTTTGTTATTTTTCACCACAGTGGCCAGGTTTAGTTCCAGTTGGGCCTTGGCCCTTCTGATTTTCTCTCTGCACAGCTTCACTGCATCTTTGTAATCCTCATAACTTGCCTGTCCTCTCTTCCAAAGACCATAAACTTTATTTTTGTTTCTGAGTTCCAGCCAAAGCTCTCTGTTCAGCCAGGCCGGTCTCCTTCCTTGTTGGCTCGTCTTCCTTGACTTGGGGATGGTCAGCTCCTGCACCTCTAAGATTACCTTCTTAAAGTATGCCCAGCCTTCCTGGGCTCCTATGCCCTCCAAAACTGCCTCCCAAGGGACCCTCCAAAACTGCCTCCTAAGGGACCCTCTCAATCATGGTCTGAAAGAGATGAAAGTCTGCTCTCCTGAAGTCCAAGGTGGCAGTCTTGCAGACTCCTCTCCTTGCCTCACTAAAGATCGAAAACTTTAACATTTCATGGTCACTTTGCCCAAGTCAGCCTCCAACAATTACATCCCCCACAAGACCTTCTCTATTAACAAACAGCAGGTCCAGGAGTGTGCTTCCCCTTGTTGGCTCCCTCACCATCTGTGACAAGTAGTTATCTCCTACACACTCCAGGAACCTTCGGGACTTTTCCCCCTCTGGTGTATTGTATTTCCAGCAGATATCTGGGCAGTTGAAGTCCCCCATGAGAACAAGAGGTAGTGATTATGAGATCTTACCCAACTGTCTATAAAATTCTTTATCCACCTCTTCATCCTGGTTGGGTGGTCTACAGCAGACTCCCACAATGATGTCTGTCTTATTAGCCTTTTCCTTGATTCTGACCCATAAGCTCTCAACATTGTCATCATCAACATTAATTTCTAGACCATCGTATCTCTCCCTAATATAGAGGGCTACCCCACTGCCTCTCCTTCCTTGCCTATTTCTTTTGAAAAGTTGGTAGTCATCAATCATAGTATTCCAACTGTGTGAGTTATCCCACCACGTTTCTGTGATGGCAACTATAGCATGGTTTTCCATCTGAACTATGGCTTCCAGCTCCTCCTGCTTGTTACCCATGCTGTGCACATTAGTGTAGATGCACCTCAGCTGTAACTCTGTAAGTGTGCCAAATATTTACGTGTAGTCAATTTAATCACTGTTGGCTTGTCGTTCTGTTCAGGATTTCATTAACGTAGGATTAAAGATCAGACTAATGCTGCCTGCTTAATGTCTAGCTGAGAGCACAGAATGTCTCTTAGTAGCTTTTGGGTCTTATTTTAACTTTTTTCTGTGCACAAATCTCAGAATAAATATTGTTAAGCCTTACAGAAAGTGAGGTTTTTTGAAGCACATACATTCTTGTCCAGGGCAAAACTTTAATTAATAAAGTACAATGCACTGGAAATTATTAATTGAATCTTTACTTGGTATGTTTTCTGGGTATCTTGGAGGCTTAAGCATCTGTCAGAAGAAACCCAGGAATTTAATTTTTTTTACTTTCCTAAGCCTCTGTATGCTGAGAGTTACACCAGAGGTCCTAACACACTTTCTTTGTCACTGTTACTAAACACATGCCTTTGCATCTACCTCTGGAGAAAACAGCGAGTGAGCAGTGTGGTAAAAACAGCAGAAGGAAGTAATATGTGGGATGCTTTGGGAATCTGCCTGTTCAGTCACCCTGAGAAAACTGCTAGTTTTTAATAAAACGATTAGAATATAAAGATATGGTCTATGGTAGACATACCTGATATTTCATGGTTGTCTATGATTTCAAAATCATCCAGGACACTCTATAATTATCCCCTACTATCTGTCTGTGGTGAGAGAAGGTCTCAGAGCAGCTTGTGTAAATCCAGCTGCCTCTGGCTGTGATAATCACAGAGCAGTTTTATTAGCTCAGTGAATACTGTGACTTCTCACAGCTTGATCTTCTGGCAAGGTAGGTCATATAATGTACTTAGACTTTGTTTCTAAGAAGAGAGTTCATGAGAGGTGGATATTGCAACCCGTAAATGTGCAGAGACCACAGTCCTGGAGGGGACACCAGTTGGGTGTTATTTAGAAAAATAGGATGACTTTTTTTAATGGCAGGAATGTAATGTTCCAGTCACAGGAAACTGATTCAGAAAAATGAAGCAATTAATATAATTGCTGCAAGGAAAATCTATGTGCTTTTCTGCCTACATTTAGGTTTGTCCCCCTGTTATTCTGCTCTAACTTCCAGAGCTACTGCACAAATAACGAACTGAATGTGGTGACTCCTTCAACTCAGGAAAAAAACTGAATATTTATTTGGAAAAAGAGACAAAACATGAAGGTACTTTGTTGAATGTTTTTTAAAGGCAGCTTATGGTCAGGGTGATTAGTCCATGGGAAACTTAAAGTAGACATCCTATTAACAAGTATTCAAAGCACACTATGCATCTGTGTTGAATTAACAGAACTGTCCTTTCTATTTCGAGGAAGAAGAGTTTCATCCACTGCTCAAGAATACGAAGAAGGACTATCAGCATGTTTACTTTATCATAACAAGTTACCAACATGTCACTTTATCAACATACATTCTTCTTGCTCCAGAACAAATATTTTCCTGTCAGGTGAGTTTTTATGTGTTCCATGAAAGGAGTTTTACATAGTTTATGCCTGAAAATGTACTTATTTTTCATAGGAAACAAAAGCTTTGATGCTATCATTGTGACATTATTTTGTGGTGTACCGAAATATATCCCATAAAACTTCCAGGTCGCCTTTTTAATCTATATTTCAGCTATCTTGACTTTTACAAAGAGCTGACCTCTCCAACCCACCTTTCTGTTTTCAGGAAGAGTCACTTCTGTCATTTTCTTTCTTGAGATGTACCAGGAGCAGTTGCTCTGCTCTGTGATTGTTTTGGTGAAGGATTTCCTGGCCCAGGCAAAGACTCGTGTGTTGTGAGCATGCATTATTTGGTTGACAAGAAGACATTTCAATGTGTTATCCAAACCATTGTCACAGAACAGTATAAAAAGCTGTCAAAAAAAGCTTAAAAAAAAAAACCATCAACAAAAAGAGTTTCCATGGGGAAAAAAGTTTTCTCATGGGGAAGGTGTAAATGCCTTCCAAGGTAAGCAAATACCGCAGCAGCCTAACCAGCAAAGGATTATGAAGCACTGTTAGCAACAGAAACAGGTTTCTTTGCAGTAAGTAGTGTTAATTTTTAAAATTCCTTTTGCTATTACACTGTAAATGGTGCCACAGATGTCAACTCTGTTGACACTTGCAGTCATTGGCAGTTTAATTTTTAGGGAACCTTCCTGTCTTATTCCTCCCTACCCCTCATCTTTCAGAAATACACTTTTCAGTATACTAGTATCAAGGCTAAGAATGGCATGTTAATTGGTCATACGGATGGTAACACAAGCCTCCCAATCTTATGAAAAAATTTGCTACAGGGAGTGAAGAGAGATTGTTCTCATTATAGAATCAAAATATATTTGTGCAAAGCCAGCATGAATAGTCACTCTGGCAGTTACTTTGTTTATGGAGGGAAATATAGATGCTCCATATCCTGTCATCTCCAGTATTTGGCAGTGCTCTTAGCAAGAACTGGTTTGGTTAATCCAGCAGGATGCAAACTTGGGGCCCCTTGAACTGTGGATATTCAAGAAGTCATGCTCTCAGTTTCACAGAGGAATGCTGAAATAGAAGTGGTCCCTTTAAATACAGTCAAAGACATTTATGCAATTTACTTCTGTTTACATGAGATGTTATCTAGAGGATGCTAAGAATTTAAACATCACTGTTCATTTGTGCTTACCGGTAAAGCTGATTGTAACCATCTGTTGTAAAACGGACCCAGAAAGGGATGAATTTTCTGGTTTCCAGTTCTTGCCAGTCTGAACACAGCCTAGCAAAATGAGTGAGCAGTGGAAAACACTTTTGTGTTGCTGGGTGCTGACTAAATGCTAGGGAGCATAGGGGGAATCCCTTAACACACAGTGTAAAACAAAACCTGGTATTTCTGTTTGGCAGTACTGAGCAGTTGCACCTCATTTTTAAATGCAACTAACAAGCTATTTGGTGAGGTTTATGGCACTGATAGGATTTGTGCTTTGCTTGCAAAACAAAGTAGTGCTAATAATACTTATACGTAATTGTCAATAAATGATGAGGCCTGGATTCCCTGATAAACTTTGAATGGGAAAAACTAGATTTATTTCAGCGAGGCTCCATGTGAGTGCAAAGAACCACTGAGACAATGACAGTTCGTTGTAGCACTACAATTTGGACCCTTGGCCCACAGGATAGGCAGCTGTTTGACTAGTGTTCAAAATGAAGGTAATAGTTTTCTAAAGATAAATATTGTAGCTTTAATGCACATTGCCAGTAGATGGTTTAAAATATACAGAATGTTAAAACATTGACTTAGATCTTGTTGTCAAGTCTCTGTTGGTGTAACATTGTCTCCTGAAACCCTTGAAACCTGTCACCAGGTTTGGAGATGTCAGATGCTCAGCTCAGAAGCTCTGCAAATCAGGGTATCTCACAATGATATCCAAATGCAGGACTGCAAGTTGCCATATGCATGGGAGTTTCATGGCCCTGGCACTGATGAGACTGAGGGGGATTCTCTGTGTGAGACTCTTGCGAAGAGGAAGGTGCTAAGAATTGTCAGCAGATGGGTCCCGAGTGGATAGAAATGAGACTCCAGAGGATGACATCTGTAACTTCTGTGAAGGCTTGGAGTGAGAAATATGGGCTGAAAATTGTAATGCAGAAGAGACAGGACATCAGTTTGGGTTAAGAATGTTTTAAATTATAACTTCAGTGAGACATTCCCTCTCTTTCTGTTTGAAACACAGTAACTTTCTGTTATTGTTACAACCCGTTTGGGCTACTCAAAACAAAACCTCTGGAAATTCTATAATATGTTTTTAAAATACCAGTGGTTGGGAAAAAGGGTCTTCCATCTACTTGATATGATTGTCTCCTCTGTATACAATAAAAATGTATTAATACTAAGAGTAAACCTGGTCCTAAAGGGTAAAATCACTACTGTAATTGTCACAGCTCTCTCTGGTTTTAGTGCAGATGTTCTCCCACCCCAAACATGACCATAAATCTGTGTTTTTGTAGGTTGTTTGCAATTCACAATTCCTGTTTGTAACATTCCTGTTGAGTGTTTCAGCTGTCCTGCATGTAACCCAGGTCAGCTTTGGAAATAAGGGCACAGTATTAGAGAAAAAAAAATAGTTAAAATAGTTCTTTTTCACTCAGACAGATAATTTCTTTTTGTCTGGTATCTTGTTGGCCACTATCCTGAAAAGTTCTGGTGAAAAAAAACAGAAAGGAAGGTGCAGGAAGTAAGGGGGATTTTTTGTCCAACTCTGGCTTATATTGAACAATGAAGTCGACATTTAGTTTACATCGAACACTAGGGTCTGGTTAAGAACTTTAGATGAGGCTTATAAACATAACTGGCTGTACTTCCCTGAAGGCTAGAAAATTTTGACAAAGCAGTTCTCGGTTTCTGCAAGCCTCTCTTTGTGGAGGAAGTCAACTATTTTGGGGACATAGAGTAGAGAGATATCAAGGGTGTCAAGGCTGTAAATTATGCATTTATGTTAAAAATACTGAAATCTTCAAAAAATTCCTAATATATATAAATTACCAGGTTATTATTTTTCCCTCATGTCTGCTAAAGACCCTCTTCTCCTTACAATAGTTTTTTTTTTCTTGTTATTCTTCTAAAAGCCACACAGATTTAGTTTTGTTTGGGGTTTTTTTTGGACCAGATGCACAAGCAAGCTAACAGCATATGTAAATCATTGCCTTCTTCAGCCACAAGCAAAAGGTCATACACTTGCTTGTACATGTGAGCTAAGTGTTTGAAGGATGAAGTTTATCAAGCACCTTAATTCTCTTCAAAAGTGCTGTGGTAGGATTGTGAATGAAGGGAGCAAGCTTGGAAAAAGGAAAGACACGCTGTCACCCGTTTCCTCATCCTGCACCCCCACCCCAGTCACACCTAACAGTTCACAGGAGACTGTTTTCCTCTCCAGGAAGTCAGGACAGCCCAGGTTGTGCCTGGGGAAGGAGAGCTGTTTGCAGATGCAGCACAGGAGCCAGGTCTGCTAAGGCTGGGATTCCTACTGGCAGCCTTTTTCCCAGCCTCCAGCTCCCCAAGGTCCCACCCAGCTCCCACCATATTTTTATTTACCACTTGGCTTCAGCTCTTTAGGCAACTCAACTGAGTAGTGAAGTCTCCCACCGTGCTGTTGTATGACCATGTTGTCCTGAAAGAGGTGTGCAAGAAACTGACCCCCACACAGCATCAAGTTACTTCCTTTAATTTGTATCCGCTCAGAGATGGGTGCTAGGTAGTAGGCCACAAAACTAGCACACCTTCCAGAAACACATGGGCTTCTTTTATACACAGAAACTGTAAAATTACTGTATCTTTAATTACATTTTATCACTTGTATACATGATTGGTTAACTAGTTCTTTACTTCCATTTAAAGTGACAACGTTTAGAAATTTCACTATGCATACTCAAAGAGTAAGGGGCTTTTTCCTAGTAGGGGTCTTTCTAGCCTGTGGGAAGGTATTTTAGTATGTTAATAGTATGTTAATGAGGTAAGTCTAATTACTCTTTTATGTTTTTTTTTTTCTATTTAGTACTAGAGGCTATAACCATTCTCACACCAAGACAAGTTGTGGGAGTACTCCACTTCATCTCTTATGTAGGCCTGTTTCTCAAGGACGAGTTGTTGACTCCTATGGACATGTTTTTCTCTAATTCTCATTATCTTAGTGTTTGCAAGTTCTGTTCTTATTCTGCATGTCTCTGTGTTCTCTCTTATGCGATTTTACCAAAACTTAACTTATTTTAATAAGTAGCCTACATCAGCCACATGATCTGGGATGAATGCAGTACATGTAGGGAGATTGAGTCTGTCTGATGCCGATTTCCATGATCAGAGTGTTGCCCTAGCAGCCATCATCTGGCATTTCCCAGGATATACGCAGTGCACAAAGTGTCTTCCAACAGTGACACCCAACGGTTCTACTTCCTTCTGAAGGACATGTTAGGGGGACCTGTGCTACGGATGCTACGGATGCATTTGGTCTAAACAATCAGTAAGAGAAAGATGCTTGAGAAATGTTTGGATGGTTTTTCCTGTAAACTTTGTTCCCATTTAAATGGCTCCAACTGGGGAATCTCCTCACCTATGAACATATCAACATCTCCCCCCCCCCCCCCGCCCCCCCCCCCGCAGCGCAATAGCCAGGCTCAAATGTCTCATGTTGTATGCACAGAAATACAGAAAAGAGGTTTGTTTTGTTGTTGTTCGTTTGGTTGTTGTTTTTTTTGTTTTTTTTTAAAGGCAAACTTCTCTTGGGTTAGGCTTTCAGTTTCATTTAGTTCAATTACTTTTTCAGAAACCTTTCTTTCTACCTCTTCTTAAGATGAAAGGCCAATTAGCAGAACATAAGAACCTCACAGTAGTGAAATTCAGTATGTTATAAAGATCATGTCATCAGAAGTAAGAGGCTTTTGATACTGCCTGTATAATTCACCTCTGTGTAATTACATATGTGACCTGAGCCTATGATTTAAAAGGATCAAACTGCAGTTTTTGGCTAGGCTCTTAATAGGGTTTTCATTGGTATTTGCATTTGTTTGTTTTAGTAAAGCTGAAAGACTGAACAGTTCAGTAAATTCCACCAGTGAGGCTTTGGGTTCAAATTTTGAACATTAGTAAAGAGGAGTTTGGTACACTTTATAATAGTGAACCTATGATGCACATTGAACTTTTTAGGGCTTTTTTTATGTCAGAAGAGTGTTTAACAAAACATCTTTTTCAGTTTTTGAAGTCTCCTTAAATACCCAATGATGTTGCTATGGTCGATGACAGGCTAAACAGTTAGGAAGTAAGAGTTGTCAGTTCTGACGTCTGCAGAGGAAAAGATGCTCTCTCCTCAAAACCTCTAATAAGTCCAGTTTTGCAGAACTTCCATCTCACTGGGCACTGTCTTTGGTCTGGATGGCTAAAGAGCAAACTTTTCTGGAAATGAACCAACAGTCAACCATTGGAAAATGTGTATAAGCACACAATACAACTGTTTATTTAGTAAAGATTTTAATTATGTCAGATCAAAGCCCTGTTTTTGTGGATTAAACTAAAGCTGTCTGCTTTTAATAAAAGCTCAATTTATGCTGGTTTTCTGTTCCAAACCCTTTGCTGTTTTGTCTGCATCCTGAAAATAGCCTGTTGACTATCTTGGTTGGTGAGAATCACTGAGGCCATCTCTTCTGCTGGCCCTGCTTCGGGGCCAATGACATCCGGACAAGGGTGGTCACAAGCTACTGGGTGATGGGGACAAATGATTGCCACCACAGCTCTCACTAGGTGTTAGTGTAATGCCTCAGCTCATGATATCAGCTTAAAGCAATGTATATCCTCCAGGGCAAAGGTACATTTGACATGGCTGCCACATGAGAGGGTGCCAGAGAGCACCAGCCAGGGAGTGTCTGCATGGCATGGTGATACCCCACAGGTGAAGCTTCTTTCAGGCTTGTGGACTTACATGCCTCCAAATAACAGAGCAGCCTTGAGCTTTTGGTAGGTTATTTTTTTGAGATCACTCAATTTGACTGTACTCAGTCTGGAAAGCGCCATTCGCAAAAGCTGTGAGGGACTGAGATGAGCAATTCAAATGTAGGTGCATACATCCTGTACTCTCATAGCTGAGTCCCTGCACACCATACTACTGTTAAGGCTGAGTAGGTTTCTAATAACTTTGTCAAGATTCCGAGATGTCTTTATGTCCGGATGTATAAAGAAATTGGATATTTCAGTCTAACACTGACACTGGATGTGAGCCCCGACCCATCCTGTGACATCCATACCACTGTTAAATTGGATTAAATTTTGAGCAACCTGATCAACTACAAGATGTCCCTGCCCATGGCAGGAAGGTTTGACTAGATGATCTTTGAAGATCCCTTCCATACTGTTCTGTGGTTCTATGATTCCATTAGGTTTGTTGGCAGCCTTGACATTTCACAGCTGGCTCCATTTCTGTGATCCAGTGCTCTATTTGAATCTAACGTTGACCTTTGGGAGGTGCAAGTCAGAAAATGAGAGCATTTTCTTTGTTACTCAGCCATATTTCTGTTCTTCCACAACACCTGGTCTCTCTGGAAACACCAGTGATTCTGGCCAATACAGTCCACAAGGAACTTCCTTTTTGCTTTTTTACTCAGACTTGGCTAATTTCCAGTTCTGTTTGGACAAACTTCCAAGTAAAAAGACACTTCACTCTATTGTTCACTGATGTTCTATAAAGAAACTAATATGGAAAGAGATTTTAAATTAATTGGATTTTTTTTTTTTTTCCTGGGCTCACCCTCTGACCAATGCAGGTAGAAAGCTGAATGACTTTTGACTCCTTGTCTAGTAGAAATCTTGAAAAAGAGGAACTGAAAAGAAACCAGAACTAACATTAGAAATTGAAGGTCTGCTCCCCTGCCCTCCCCCCCCCCAAAAAAAAACCCCAACAATGAAAGAGGAGTAGAATAAATAATTCACTTTATTTTAAAACAAACAAATGTTACCAGCTGCAGATGTGACAACATGCTGAATTTTTAGAAAAGTTTCTGCTCTTGGTTATTTGTCCAGGCATTTTGTGATGTTTGTTGTACATTTTCCTTTCTAGAGATGTAAGATCATGAAGTTAACACAACTCAAAGCACTTATTCAAGACCCTTTCTCAGGCATTCAGAAGTTCTTGCTTGAAAACTTTCTCCTTGTGTTACCTACTGTCATCCTAAGAGCAACTCTAAAAATAAAAAAGAGGAAAATATTCCTTGCTTCCACGGACCTAATTGCATTACTTGTATAATACCTTATAAAATTCTTCCTGGGTTTTCTCTATATATACATCTATAATAAAAAATGCTTTTAAAAACACATTAATAATAGAAGGAGGGTCAGTTACTGGATCCATCCTTATTGGATCTCATCCTTATTGGATGAGGAGGGGAACTTAGTAACGGAGGACAAGGAAAAGGCTGAGGTGCTTAACACCTTCTTTGCCTCAGTCTTTAAAAAAAGACTAGCTACCCTCAGGACAACTGGGCTCCTGAGTTGGTAGACAGGGATGGGGAGCAGAATCCCCCTCCTATAATCCAGGAGGAAGTAGTTAGAGACCTGCTGTGCCACTTAGATCCCAACAAGTCCATGGGTCCGGATGGGATTCATCCTAGGGTGCTGAGGGAGCTGGCGGAAGAACTGGCTATGCCGCTCACCATCATTTATCACCAGTCCTGGCTGACTGGGGAGGTCCCAGATGACTGGAGGTTGGCCAATGTGACACCCATCCACAAGAAGGGCCGGAAGGAGCATCTGGGGAACTATAGGCCTGTCAGCCTGACCTCGATGCCTGGCAAGATTATGGAACAGATCATCCTGAGTGCCATCAAGCGGCATGTGGAAGACAACCAGGGGATCAGGTCCAGCCAACATGGGGTTAGGAAAGGAAGGTCCTGTCTGACTAATCTCATCTCCTTCTATGACTGGGTGACCTGCCTAGCGGATGAGGGGAAGGCTGTAGATGTGGTCTACCTCGAGTTCAGCAAGGCCTTTGACACAGTCTCCCACAGCATTCTTCTGGAGAAGCTAGCAATCCATGGCTTGGACAGATACACCCTTTGCTGGGTCAAAAACTGCTTGGATGACCGGGCCCAGAGAGTGATGGTGAATGGAGTTGCATCCAGTTGGCGTCCAGTGACCAGTGGTGTCCTCCAGGGATCAGTACTGGGCCCAGTCCTATTCAATGTCTTTATTGATGACCTGGATGTGGGGATTGAGTCCACCCTCAGTAAATTCGCAGATGACACCAAGCTAGGGGGGGACTGTTGATCTGCCAGAGGGTAGGAAGAAGCTGCAGGAAGACCTGGACAGGCTGGATCGACGGGCCGAGGCCAACGGCATGAAATTCAACAAGACCAAGTGCAGGGTCCTGCACTTTGGCCACAATAACCCCAGGCAGCGCTACAGGCTGGGGGAAGAGTGGCTGGAGAGCAGCCTGGCAGAGAGGGACCTGGGAGTGCTGGTTGACAACCAGGTGGACATGAGCCAGCAGTGTGCCCAGGTGGCCCAGAAGGCCAATGGCATCCTGGCTTGTATCAGGAGTGCTGTGGCCAGCAGGAGTAGGACTGTCGTTCTCCCCCTGTACACAGCACTGGTGAGGCCTCACCTCGAGTTCTGTGTCCAGTTCTGGGCCCCTCACTTCAAGAAGGACGTTGAGGTGCTGGAGCGGGTCCAGAGGAGAGCAACAAGGCTGGTGAAGGGACTAGAGGGGAAGTGTTATGAGGAGAGCCTGAGGGAGCTGGGGTTGTTTAGCCTCAAGAAGAGGAGACTCAAGGGGGACCTTATCACTCTCTACAACTACCTGAAGGGAGGTTGTAGTCAGGTGGGGGCTGGGCTCTTCTCCCAGGCAGCTAGTGACAGGACAAGAGGGCACGGCCTGAAGCTGTACCAGGGGAGGTTTAGGTCGGATATTAGGAAGCACTTCCTCATGGAGAGGGTGATTAGACATCAGAATGGACTGCCCAGTGAAGTGGTGGAAGCACCATCCCTGGATGTGTTCAAGGAAAGACTGGATGTGGCACTTAGTGCCATGGTCTAGCTGATGTGGTCGTGTTAGTCATAGGCTGGACTTGATGATCTTAGAAGTCTTTTCCAGCCTTGGTGATTCTGTGATTCTGTGATCTGTATCAGACTGGGGAACTGTCTCTTTGGCCTCAGTATATAACAGCATGTTATCTGTTAACACTAGCATGTTATTCAGTAAGAATACCAAAACAAAGGTGTGCCTTGGGCTGTATGAGATGGAGCTGTAGGTCGTGCCTGGTGCCTGGGTTTCAGGCTTTCCTTCTGTAATGTAGTCTTCGTTCTGCACTCATTTTCTTAATTTTTTTGCTTTATATTTCAAACCTCCCAGGTTGCCCATTCTCTCCTACCTTCCTGCCTGCTTCCCATGCTTAGGTTTGTATCTGCTCAGACCACTGTGGATACTGTTTGGGTCACATCTGTGCTTTGGTGGTAAAGTCAAAAGATCACAGGAACGCCCACATGTACAGTAGGAATTTTTTTGAGAAGTCCAACTTCACTTTTTGAGTTGAGAATCTAGTTCTTTGCAAGAAATGGTCAGATTGGTACTGTTATAATTAAAATAACCCATCTTCCTACATTTCTTCAAGCCCTATCCAGGTGCACACAAGTGGGGTTTCTTTTCTTCCTGTATCTCAGAAGCCTCCTTCAATTTTCTCTAACTAAACTCTCATCTTAGTAATATCTTGGCTGAATGCCAAGATGTGAAAATTCTTCAGAAAATAATGGTTTTAGAGGATTATAACAGATTAAAGCACCATCCTGTGCTTAAAGACTTCAACATACCTTCTGAAGAGTTAGGGATTGCAGTGGTTTCGGAATATGCTGTCACACTTATTAAATCATTGCTGTAAGTAAAAGCATCGACTTCAGAGGGAAAGGAAATTCTTTATGAAGATTAGCATTCTTGGTTTTCAGTCTGGATTCTGTGTGTAACACATCCAAGGGTAAGCAATATTCAATATTCTAAAATGTATGAGTCTACTGGAGCTACAATTCGAGTCCAGGCATGGTATCAGTTATGTGTAAGTCCCACCTGATTATGCTTCTGAGAGGCATTCTGCCTTTGCCAAACTTGCAACTTCCTACAGAGAACAAAATAAAATGGATGTCATTATTTGGAATTTTTTAGCTGATTTTTAATACTCAGTTGCAGTGTGAGCTAAACAAGGAATGTTGGTGAAACTTTAGAAGCATTAACTGTAATGAAGATCCAGTTGTGCCAGCTGTGGTCTAAATCCATGTAAGCCAAAATAAAGGCCCTGCCCCTCAAAGGCTCAGTTTTCAAAGACTCTGGGTAAAAATGTTCAGAACCTCATTAAGTTCACTTTGATTGATTCCAATTAAAACCGCTAAGCAACCTTTTCTGAGAACACTAATATTATTTTAATGTCAAGAAAATAATACTCCTGAAAACTTTTAGGTTTGTAGTACTTTGGTTAACAGGGTAACTATGAGAACAATTCCCCATTTGCATTAATGGGACTGTCTCGTCTGGGAGTTTTGGGAGAATGATTGGAGCAGAAACAACAGACTTCAAAGAAAGGGAAGGAAAATCTGGACATTTTAACATGCGTTTTGAAGCCCAGTTGTGAGCTTTGTTACAAGGAATGAGCAGACTGCCAGCATGCGACTGTCCTTCATGTAGTTTGGAGTTTTTTTAGCCTGTGGTGTCTTCACCCTTTCTTTTCTGTGTTTATTGGTGTGAAAAAATTTGCTTTTTCTATCCTTGGTTAGGTACATTAAAGAATAGTTCAGCCTTTCACAAGCTGGAATCTAATTATTTACTCTATTATGGGGACATTGCTGCTCCTCCAGTGCCTTTATTAAGTTCCTGTCATCAACTGTTCCAAATTCATTACTTTTGTGGTGCTCAAGACCCATCTATGCCCTCTGTGAGCATACTGGTTGTCTCAGGAAAAAATGGAAAAGGGTTCATTATGGGCCTCATGTGTGACACCTGTATGACATACCAGGCTACAAAGTTAAAAATGCTGATGGTCATCTTAGCTACTGCCAACCTTTTCTTAATATGCTGCTAGCTCAAGATTTGGAAAACCCTACTTCTGTCTTTTTACCCTACATAAGCAGTGTATGACAGCAGCCTGGAAGGGAAATGGGAAGAATCAATACTCTCATTGGTGATGCCAGCACAAGTATAAATATTCATCACTACAATTTCTAGAATTGAAATTCTGTGGTGAAGCTTATATATGCAAGCATGCCTTTTAACACTGCAGAGATGCTCTGCAAGAACAGTGGTAGCCTGGGTTTCTCTTCCTATGGCATTGATATGTGTCTCAACTATCCTGATTCAATGAGAGTCAGGCCATCACTGATGGTCACATGGTGTCCCAACCCTGGTGGTTATGGACCCTGCAGTGAGGCTACCCTGGAGAGAGAGTTCTGCTGCTGTGTGGCCAGCTGTGCCTAGTCCCTCTCACTTCTTTGAAAAGAAAGCCACAGCTATGCAGAGGTGTTTTTATTATTTGCAGTAAGTATGCTCATCCTTATGGCTGTGTAATTTGAAGAAACCTTAGAAGTGGTGATGGGCTCTTTATTTGGGCCAAAGACTGCAGTGGCTGCTAAGCTACTGAAGTCCTTAAAGATGCCCATTCACTGTTCCTCTACAACAACTGAGTGGCTAGCTCAATATGAAGAATTTTGAGAAAAATCAAGCGGTTTAAATATGGAGATAATAGAATGAAGGATGGATTTTTCAATGAAGTTACTCATTTTACTGAAAATGTTACTCACCTTTGTATCAAACGTCCATTTCAGGCAACATTTCAATTTTTTTTGTCTGCTTGATGCAAAGCAAATGTCTATGTGCTGCGCAGTTGTAGAGCTTTTTATTTGTTTGATATTCAAGAATGCCATTCGTAAATTTTATGTTTAGTACCTCTTCTGCAGTCAAAAACTCCAATGTTGGGTTTTTGCGATCAAGGGCCTTGCTATTATACATACCCTGCATGTGTTTTCCAATGAAGCAGCTGACAGTGACACACTGCATTTGATCTCCTGACAGCTGTGCTCCATGTAAGATATGAATGCATTAATTTCTCTAAAAGTTGTGGGAGCTTACTTAAGACTGAAATGCTAACACTTGTTGCACTGTAATACGTGGTTTTACTCCCTGGAGATGTATCCAAACCTGAAGAGGATTACTTTTAGACTTATTCCTTTACATTATATGAGGCTCAATTAATAGTTATTTCCTCTATTTAGCATCTGTGACACAATGTTTTGTTTGTTTTTAATCGAAATATCAGAGAACTTTTTTTTCACAAACACATAGTGCTTGCATTGAGTTGCAATTACAATAAAAATAGGGACGATTTCAGAAAATTAGGTGAATTGCTGACTACGGATTTAGCATGAACTAGATTTTTATTCCTTATGCCTTTTTCTATTGTGTCTGAATATCTAATGAGTGAAGACAATTCCCAGCCATCTTGCCTGCAGGGCACCATTATAGAGCTGTGCTCTATTTTTCTTATGGAGAAGCAAAGAGAACCATTCTGTAACATTTTCAAGTTTGCATTACCGAGAATTTGAAAATGGGCACATGGCCTATACTACACTCTATTACAGTGATTGTTGAGTCTTTATAACTTGATGAGCATTTATATTATTGCAATGAATTTTATGTTGGACTAGATGATCTCTGAATGTCCCTTCGCACCCAAAATGTTCTGTGATTCTGTGATTTTAAACAAACATGGGAAGAGCTCCTAATGAGCCTATCTGCACCAAATGAGGAGAAATATTAGTTGTGCCAGGATATATGACATAAAATTTTAGAAGAAACTCCACAAAAGCAAGTGATATGTCCTCATTTGATCATGCAGGGCTTACTGTAAAGGTGGTTTACATACTGTACCAGACTTCCTGTAATAATCTCACATATTAAGGACACAGCCATAGACAGTTTGGAAGAGGAAGGCTTGTCACATGTAAATCAGATTTTATGGAAAAGCTGCCTTAACCCAAAGAAAGATTCATCTAGATTTCCAGGTTTATAAAAAACCCACCATTTGCTGTAATATAGGCAAAAATAGCACCTACATTCTTTCTCTCCTTTGTTCTTTGCCAAAAGGCTACCCAGTTTTAATCAAACAATTACACTATTTTACAGGGCAATGTTAAGAAACATAAGCCATTTTCCATGATATGTGAAATAAATAGCATTGTTATTTAGAATATGTTCCAATTGAGAATCTCAGTGTTTTTACAAGCAGGCACCTTGACTCCTTAAGGGCAATCATGCTTTCAAACAGCTTTGATACAACCTGAGTATGAATAGATCAGGTCATTTAACATAACTGAGGTGAGTGGAGTTTTCATTTGCTAAAAATTGAGACAAAAAATGCTTTCTAGGAAGTTGGACTAAAGATTTTGAGCTGAAACCGGTATCCAGAATTTCCAAGTTTACATGTTATGTTTAATGCAATGACCATTTTGACATGCTGACATGTCTCTGCTGTATTCACAGAATCACAGAATTACCAAGGCTGGAAAAGACCTTTAAGATCATCAATTAATTACCTGTTAGGAGTAAGCTGAAGGGCACCTGTGCTTGCAGAGAGCTCCTCCCTGATACTTAACCCAAACTAAACCCCTAAACGCAGTCTAAAGTAAATAACAGTAATTTTTCTCCTGGTTTGAGGCCTTGCAGTAAGGTAAATACAGGCTTCCTCATATTCAGTGTGTGGCTGTTGTCAGTGGATTGGATCTGGGTAACTTCCCTTGTCCCCTGAAGATAAACAGCTTGCCTTATCTATCACTTTTGTCTAAGTGTATACAGCTTAAAACCCTCTTGAGGTCACAGCTTCGTTTTTCAGACTACAGCAATGTAATGGTTCATAAATTAAGAGGTCAATTGTTTTGTCACTGTGGAAGAAAATATCTCCCCAAAGCATAGGCCTCTGAGAGATTCTTTAACATGCTGGCAAGTTTCTATGACAATGATCCTTTGAAAGGAGTGTTTTGTAATACTTATCAGGAAAGAAACATCAACAGTATGATGTCTTACCATTTTGGTCTCATTAGGGTAGAAACCTTTGCCACCCTGTTTGGAGTGTCACTTGACATTCCCATTGTTGATTACAGGGAGAGTTAAACCTGTGTCACATCAAACTCAATAGCACTGATAAAATGTTATTTCCAGTCTGTTTCCTTCCAAAGGACAATAATGGTTTTGTGGAATAGCCAAAACCAACACTCTTCACTCATCCAGCTGTACTACCAAATCTCAAGGGTTGCTTCATCCCACGTGCATGCTTGTAAGAGCATAGGTATCATCTGAATCCAGATATCCTGACTACCAGGCCACAATCCATTGCGTGCTTCATGAAAAATCACTAAAACCACTCAGGACTATGTTCAAAACTATGAATTTATGTAGGACATGTCTTACAAGGAGCCTGCAGGCCGTAACATCTCTGTGTAGGTATCTATCTCTATTCAGTTTGCTATTTCAGATATCTTTCCAGAGCATCACTGATGCTTGATGACTGTGGGTCAGTGAGGGTTTAACCAAGCAGAGAACCTTTTTCTGGTGTCTTAGTCACCAATTAGGCTTTTCAGTACCTTGAAGAGGAAGAGGAAATTGATGTGCTCCCTGCAGCAAGGACAGTCTCCTCTGTTGTGTTATATACGTTAATTGCTTTGCACTGGGAAAACAAAGCAAGTTTCTTGCTTGGCTGTGCCTAATAACCAGCAGATCCTCAGTCTCCTGTGAGAGAACTCAAAGGAATATCTTGCTTGGTAATATTCCACTAAATACTTTTGGATAAAGAGGGGAAATAACCAGCAGACCATTTCATTTTGAAATACATTATTAACTTCTTGCTTGTAAACTCTGGGTTATTGTGGATGAAGATGACAGGCTGGGGCAGCTGCATCACTCTCCTAGTTGTGGTGTCTGTGCACAGCACTGCAAAGAAGCCTCAGCCAGTGACACCAGCCACAAGCATGCTGTAGTCCCTGATTATCCTTGTTTCTTCTCTAGGAAGTGTGCCGGTTGTTTTGATGTCACTAACATGATTATCATGTTCTTATGAACTTGGTCATGAGAACTACTGGGCAAGTCTTCTAACAGACTGCCTAGTGGCGCTAGGATGCAAGCCTAGTGGATTGATAGCTCCTAGCAGGATCAGCTCTCTACCCTGATCTTCCTGTTCACAGTCTGACCTTGCCTTGCCTATCTTCCATTTTTATGTTTCAGAAGAGCACAATCTAGTGTTCTCAAGGGCCTTCCCATACTTGCAGTAGCCAAGAGGATGGTCGGTCTTTATGGATCGAGTATATATAGGCTGGGGAAGGAGAAGAAGTTAGGTTTAATACTTCCCCTTTTAAACATGATCTTTCAACCTGTTCTCCTCAGCCTGCATTAGAGCCTGAAGAGTGGACTGCTGCAACTGTGTACCGTCACTCACAGGATAAAATTTCTGACATGTAGCAAATACCTGGGAAATAATTGCATCTTTTTCACCCCACAGTTCAGCAGATCTTCCCGTGTAGAGCCTTCAAATTTGGGATGATTCTTCTGTTTCTTGGAGAACCTCATCCCCGTTACAAGAGTGTGGACCAAGCGTGCAGATGACAGACAATGTGCAGTTTAGGCCACTGCTTATCCATGCAAGTTGAAATGAAAGAGCAGAGATGGGTGCAGAGGGTGTGGGTTGTATGTGGGCATGGGGCTGTGCGTGTTCTTGCCTGTTTTGTGCCTTAGGTACACTTTTTTTCTTTCCCACATAAAAGTCGGGAAAGAAAGAGACTGATTATGACTATACCTTGTTAGAGGAAGCTTACAGAAATAAATTCACTGATTCCTCCATACCAACAGTCTGGGCTGCACTATTTTAGCTAGTAATTAAGAAGGAATACATACCATGCTTAAGTTTCATTCACAGGAGACCAGACTATTCTCTTTCTTGTGTAGACAAATGTTGAAATCAAAGGAGTGAGTATGTGTACAAAAGGCATATCTTGTCTTCAGTGCTCTGGCAATTCTCAAGAAAAGCTTTGGTAATTTTAGTCTATTCTTTAGGTAATGTGAGCTTGATATAGACCGAAAAAAAATTTTTGTACTTAAGGAATACAACAAGAAATGAGACATCAAGTTCATTGCCAGAGTAATCAAACTGGTTTGAAAAGAGCTTTTGCTATTATGTTATGAATTAATGGGTTGGAGACATTACACCTTAAAATATGCAATCACTTTTTTAATTAGCCTGTAAGTTAAGTCAATGATCCTAACCAGACCACTGTACAATACAAACAGGCCATTTATCACAGTGGATTAGAAGCTATGTTCCAGCAAAAAAAAAACACACAAACTAACCCACAGCTATCTACACAACTCAGAGTATATAAATCCTCATTCCACATTTTTCTGAAACTTGATAAAATCTGAGGATTACTTGCGGTCTGAAACGCAGGGCAGTATACCACTCTGATACTAGTATTGTACCACAGGGAATTTTTTTTTGCCTAGTGTTTTTTTATAAGCATATATAGCCCAGACTGTATCATATTACACATGGGGTAGCTTTAAGTTAATTTTAATTTTTAACTGTCATGTGTTTTCTTCATCTGCCTTTAAGTCATGTCACAGGAACTTCTGCTGGTTCTCTTCTTTCATGCTATTGACTTTGGTTTTACACTTTTATAGTGTGGTTTTGTTTCCATATGAGGGTCAAATCAGCTTGCTTGTTGGAAAAGGGACAAGAAGAGGCAACAAGATACAGTTACAGTCATCATGGATCTGGCTCCTGCTTACACAGGGAACCTGAGAGTCAGTTGCTCTTCTCCAAAGGGTTCCTCTTCCATTTTTAACAATGGCCTGTGGCTGGGCTGAGAATCTGTCTGTTCCCTGTGCTTGAAAGTGCTTTTGGTCCCTGTACTGAGATGGGTGCAGGGTGTTCTGTCCCTGGTAATTCTGTCCCTGTACTGTGGCTTCATAGTACAGCCTCTGTGCTCTGAAAATGTGGGCTGTGAAGTTTACTCCTCAGGATGCACCAACCAGCCACTGTGTGGTAGCAAATTTTACTTAAAGACTCCCAGTAGCCAGACAAATCTGCAACTCTGATGTGAGTCTCATGACCCAAAGCTGGAGAGAGATCTTGAATTCTATGGGGTATTAAATAATTGGTGGGTTTGGCCTCTATGCCCTTGCCCTTTCTTGCTGTTCTGAAAGGAAAAAAAAATACAGAGTACTCGTGAATTTTACTTTTTGCAGCTGCTGTTAGTGAAATGAATACATGTTACTTTGAATACTTAATACTTCAACATGCAACGGGATTTTGAACAGCAGTCAACTGAACATTTCAGCTCATAAAAATATCACATATATATAAGTAGGCACTGTGCATTACTATTAAATTGATAATTCACTTGGTTTTAATTTCATCAGCCACCTTGAAATAAGGTCCAACCTGCTTCACTATTATCTTATGGTGGAAATTAATCATGTCTCTACTTCAATAAACACCCTTTTTCCTTTATTGTGGGAGTGATCTGGTTGATCTGAAAAGATTTCAGGTCACCTTTTTTGTCCATGAATCTAAAATATAAATGACTCTGTGTGTGTGTTGAAGGAAATAAACTAGCAGAAATGGGGAGAAAAAAATGAGCAAACCTTGCTAACAGGAGCTCAGATTTTAGTCCCAACAGACTTAGCTAGCAGAAGAGGAAAGGAAGATCTGGGACTGGCTGCCCGAGAAACACTGCTGAGTGTAAACACCCACAAGGGATCTCAGGATGCCCTTATCATAGGGAGCTGGAAAGTTTTTATATTCTGGGACTCTTCAGTCAGGAGCAGTCTTGCAAGCAAAGAGTGTTTTTTTGTGGACTTTTAGTACGGAGAAAAGCTCAGCCAAGCTGACCAGAAAGACTGGAATTTCATCTCTCCCGCTCCCCCACAACGCCCCCACCCCTCCCCCGCCCCTGTCTTTCTCTCTGTCGCCCACTCATTGGATTTCTTTCTCTGCCAGCCTTTTAAACCAGAAATTGCTGGGTCAGAGACATTCATTATTCCTTTTATTCCAGTATGATCTCGCGTTCAGCCTCCTGGTGAAACATTGCTACCTGTAAGTAACTGCTTCAAGTTTGTTGTATACACTGAATGCTGTTGTGTTTGTGGTTGTTACAGTGTTTACCAGCTTGGAATATTGTTTGCTGATGAATGTTGCAGCAAAGCAATCAGACAGTTGTTTTTGTACTCAGGGTGGATGAAAGCTCAGTTCTAACTTTGGAGGAAAACAGACACTGCTTCTTGCCAGTAGTTTAGCAGAAGTTAACTTGGAAGTTAAGTATTCCAAGCAATTTAGTTTATTCCAATGTTCAAGTTGCTATAGATTTCTCAACTATGCTGGCTTTCTTCCATGGGCTTTAATAAAATTTTTGTCTTTTGTAAAGCTTGGAAGCACTAAGGAAAATCCGTTTTCTTAAGCTGTCTTTTTAGTAAAACACACTGGGAGAGAGAAATGTGAGAAAAAACACTGAAAATCTTAATGAAAATTTTAAATATTAGTAACTCTTTCTGAAGGATGTATTTCATTTAGCTGGGATAAATTGTTGTTTGTTTGTTTTTTAATGCATGTTTTAAAATCGTGGACTTTTATTTTGCAGTAGGGATCTGTGAGAGTTTTCATATTTTCATGTACTTTCAGACAGCTGACTTCATTAATCTAAATTGGACAGATGTTCATTGGTTATGTATGTGTGTAAATATTTATATGTATTTCTGAATACCACACACATACACACATGCTTGCACAGTTTTTACATTTCCTGCTGGTTTCTGTGCATTTATCTAACCATTTATCTAACCTAACCCTAAAACATAACTTTTAGAGATTAGTTGCTGTCACTCCATGTCGTGCTGAGATGCTTCAAGAAATCCCGGTTTCTTGAAATGATTAGAAAATGAGGATTTTGCAAATTACATTTTTGCTAGTTAGAGAACTATATTAGTTCATTATCTGAGCTAACTCAGGACTGCACATTTCTTTGGGCAAAATGCATCTCTGCTGTTGACATGTGTCCAAGGCGTCTGTGGTAGGCACTGACACTGTAAATCACCAGTGGCTTTCACAGTAAAAGAGAACACACATCTGTAGAAGTTGTCCCATCTCTTTTCTCTTACTTCAGTGTAACTGCTGTGGGCCTGCCAGCATAACAGATTTCACAGAGGAACCTCAAATCACTTTTGCTTTATATGTAGGGAACATAAACTCCCAGTGGAGTCGCCTTACATACCTTTGGAAACCTAAATTTGCGTTTGGGCTAAATCTACCCTCGTTTTGTTACATAGCTATATAAACAGGAAGGAACTGCTCTTTGGAGGCACATCTTTAGCTCCCAAGGACATAGTAGAAATCCTGGTAAAAAGCTGAAAAAAGCATCCAAGTTTCACACATCTAAGGTGCAAAGACATTAACCAAGCCAGTGTGTGTGTGGGAAAGTGTAAACCATACCATCTACCAGCTGTTAAAATTTAAGCATTAAAAAAATCCTCTCTGTAGCATGTGAAACAGATTGCAAGTCTTTTGTTTAGCACTCTGAGATACAGCACACCCTCCAGTGAGCTTGTTTTTGTGAGTAACAGTCTGCAGAATTTTCCTTCTCAAAAATTCAAAACCTTTGCCATTACCTTAAAGGCTCTTCAGCTTTCTCCCTCACACTAATTTTACCAGCGAACAAATGGCAGTGCATAAATAAATTATTCTAAAAAACACCACAGCCACATGCTGTGCTTCAAGCAGGTTTCTACCTGTAAGAAGGTGTCTGGCAGAGATGGAACTCCACTGCCATTTCATTGCTCTGCACTTCCATGTACAGCAGGGTTGGGTGTTACCACCTACAACTTACTAAAGTACATGAGCAGATGTGTAACACTATGGAGGGGTGCAATATGTCAGTGGTACTGCATTTCACCAGCACTGCCCAACAATTATTTCACAGAAGTATCAGACCTTGCAGTTCCTGGTGTAATGAAAAATCTCATTGATGTATGGCTGGCCACAGGTTCCTTGTCTCTGCCTTCCCACCTCACCTTTGTGCAGGAGGCATTTCCTGCTCCTTTTCTACAGGTTTCGACACCCTCACACAGGGATGTGTTCACTCTCTGGTGCAGCTGCTCTGCCATAAGTCAAGCTCATCTAGCACCTCATGTACGAGATCTGACCATAGTCTGCAAAGTCATGGCAAAGCATGGGGCTCCAGAGCTGGAAGCCTTGTGTTGTCATCTCAGGTACTGAACACAACACTGTCAAGTCTATCTTCACTCGCTAGATATGGATCAAGGTGAAACTAACAATTTAATCCTTGATATGGTCACTGCAAATCCTAGGTTGCTTTTCACTAATTTATTTTCTATCCATTACTAGTTACTTGCTAAAAAGAAAAGTCAGTGGCCTTGGGTGATTTCATCTATCCACTACACTCCCTTCACCCATCCTCAGTTTCCATTATTAAGGGTAGTTTTCATTTTTATTTTTGAGGCATTCTCTGGGAGGATTAGAGGAGGCCATTCTGCTACCTACGTGTTGTTAAAGACTGCTCTTCTCTTAAGAAGAGTAGGTCTTACTCCTTCCCTGCAGTGTGTATGATTCTACATTAAATATAGAAGGATGGCTAATCTAGTCCTTGTACTTTACTGTTTTCATTAGTTTTCCCCTAGTTTGTATCCCCCCTGCCCCAATCCAGCAATGAGGCTGGTGAAGGGACTAGAGGGACAGTCTTATGAGGAGAGGCTGAGGGAGCTGGGGTTGTTTATCCTGGAGAAGAGGATGCTCAAGGGGAACCTTATCACTCTCTTCAACTACCTGAAGGGAGGTGGGTGCTCTTGTCCCAGGCAACTAGTGACAGGATGAGAGGGCATGGCCTGAAGCTGCACCAGGGGAGGTTTAGGTTGGATACTAGAAAGCACTTCCTCAAGGAAAGGGTAATCAGACATTGAATGGACTGCCCAGGGAAGTGATGGAGTCACCATCCCTGGAGGTGTTTAAGGAAAGACTGGATGTGGCACTTAGTGCCACGGTCTAGCCAGTTTGGTGGTGTTAGGTCATAGGCTGGACTTGATGATCTCAGAGGTCTTTTCCAGCCTTGGTGATTCTGTGATCACGGAAGTTTTTTCCCTACACTAAAATTGAGAATCTCCAGGATCCTTCTCTCTCGTCTAGTCTAGGAAAAAGAGAAGAGAGATTAAATATGCTCTTTATATCTTACCATTTGTCATGCTATTAAGAGAGTACCACTATGACATTAAACTACAAAACAATGACTGTAAAAAAATACAGTGGTTTGTGTTGACATTTACGCTTAAAAGTAGTCAACTCCTTTTTTCTGCCAAAACCCCAAACTTGGCTGGATTTGAATAGTTGAAAGAAAATTTAAGTGGAAATATTAACACCTTCTGAAAAGTTATTTACTCCTGGAAATGGCAAAGAGGTAGGTTCAGTCTGTTTCTCCTAGGCTGGCTTGACTTTCCGTGTGAACAGCTATTCCCAATAGTTGTATACTCCCAAAGGGAAGATGGGAAAACAGTAAGTACTGAGACCCTGGAGGATGAGGGTCATGTGCAGGATAGTAACCCGAGGATACCATCAGAGAAAGAACCTCACTGGAAGCTGGATTGTTTTAAGGACTTCCTCAGACAGCTGTCAAAAACCACAGTTATTATCTTTCAGAGTAATTTCTTCATTGCATTCTGTTCCAGCTTGGTGTTCAAGTCTGGTTGTATGGGCAGTCAGAGGGTGGCAGCTCCTAT
Source organism: Hemiprocne comata (assembly GCA_020745705.1). Classification (NCBI taxonomy): domain Eukaryota; kingdom Metazoa; phylum Chordata; class Aves; order Apodiformes; family Apodidae; genus Hemiprocne; species Hemiprocne comata. Next base: position 71,902,381 of record CM036616.1, on the reverse strand, counting down.
TTGTGTAACAAAAACGCATAAATATTACCTAAGAAAAAAAATTATTCCATCTTTATTTTCTCAAATTCTGTTAGGTGAGACAGTTTTCTAGGCTTAAAACAGGGCAAAGACATTTTCATTGGTCTTTTGAGGAGAAAATATTTACCCGTTCAGAAAACACAGTCTTGTCTCTTCATTAAAACAAAAGCCTGATTTTATTTGCTTTTGCTGTTGTCCTAACTGTGCTAAGAATGGGATCTGTATCTCAAAATCTAAAGCACTTCTAACAATCTAAGCAGATCTATTTAATACTTACAAGGGAACAACGCATTGTCTAAGATGGTCTTTAAGGAGCAACCACAATGAATTGCTCTTTTTTGTTAGCCTCAGTCTGGGACTCTGACCAGCTCTGCCTTTTTAAAAGTATGTTATTTAATGATTGAAGGTGAAGCTGTTAAGTATCTCTGCTCTTGACTGATTGAAAGTCTTTCTCTCCCTTTCTCAGTGTTTCTCTTTCCCATTATTTTCTTGTCCGCCACTATCTGAGCTCCCCCACCTGCCCCACTATGGTTTAGCTCTGCCTAACGGGAACACAGGAGCACTACTCCTGAGATGGAATTCCCTCTGGCCTTACAGCTTTTTCTGGTTGATGCAAAAGGGGGTCTCGGAAGGAGCAGAAGTTCAAAAGGTTCAGCAAAGGCTAAAGAGGAATCCTGTTTAGTTTTCAGCCTTGCATTAAGCTGCAATACCTGGGGCTACAGTGCATTAATGCTCATGGCGTTATATCCAGATTTTTCTCCTCTACTACTTGTCTGCCTTTGTGTAATGTCAGCTATGCTTTCAGTCTATATTGGCCTGTCAGTATATGGGGATACCTTTGCACTCAGTTTCCCCTACCTAATAGGCTAACTGGGTGTATGATAGTGACAACATCATGCTGAGAACGAACATTGAAGTCAGAAAGAGTCTCTGTAAATTGCAACTACGTTACTTCTGAATCTGATAATAACTGTTCAAATAGCTGTAGTGTGAATGAGGGTAGAATGAAGAAAAAGAAGGTGGTTTTAAAAAAATATTCTGCTTTAATGCAACAAAGAGACAAATAACCCAGAAATTCTGATGTGCTTCACATTCTTCAGCTGTTTTTCCTGATTAAGGAAGGTGGATTCATTGACCATGCAATGAAACACTTATTGTTTCCTCAGGTTGCAAAAAAGTATACAGGACTTGTCAAAAAGTGTACTGAATTTCCGTTCACAGACCAAAACTGAGAAAGGAAAGAGAGAAGGGAAGTGTTGTCTACCATTCCTTAACTCAGCAAATACCTTGCTGCTGAACATTTAGTTTCTGTGTGACCTGTAATCCTTGTTTGTAGTGCATGGAACAAAAACATAAAATAGCAAACAGTCCAAGGGTTGCATGTATTAATTGCACATTCTGAAGTGACAACGCCCTAATTTAATGTCTCAGGATACTTTTGTTGCCCTGGGCTAAGTTTTAATTGCTGTAATAATACTTACCTTGTTTCCTAGAAATCATGGAAGGCTGCTATTTGTTTTCTTTAATTGCATCCTCTTTAAAAAAAATAAAAAAATTCCAATGTTCTTGCTGTTTCTTGTAAACTTTTCCTGGTCTTCATTAAAACTAATCCCACTCCAAGCCCACAGCAGTCACCCTCTATAATCCCCTTCAAGCTTTGCAAAAGTAGGGGGCAATTTTGGATGCAATTGTTCAGTGAAATCTCCCAGACAAACAGAGATTTTGTCACACACACAGAAACTCTTAAGGTCCCATTTAAGACTGTGGATGTCATGGAGACTTGGCTCAAGGTCACTAGTGATTACAGGTTTTTTAGTCAGGTTTTAGGTATTACAACTGAGAGTTACTGGTGCTGTTTCTGATAAAACAACTGATTATTTTCAGTTGTTCTGCACTGGTAGATAGCTATCCAAATCATAGAGTCATAGAATTGTTTTGCTTGGAAAAGAACTTTAAGATCATCGAGTCCAACTGCTACCTAACACTGTCGAGTCAACCGCCAAACTGTGTCCCTAAGCATCTTAATCTACATGTCTTTTTAAATACCTCCAGGGATGATCACCCCACCACTTCCCTGGGCAGCCAGTTCCAGTGCCTGACAATCCTTCTGGTGAAGAAATTTTTCCTAATAACCAGTCTAAATTTACATCACAGTAACCCTCCTCAGAATCAGACTCAGAGTTCTGTATCATTAAAACTTCTAAATAAAGAAAAAGTGCTGGAAACCTTCCCAGCAATGTATATTTGCATTCTTTGAAGTAAATGTCATTCATGCAGAAGTTGTCCTGACAAAAACAAAAAAAATAGCAATTCAAATATTGTCTGAAATGGTGGATCTACCTGACATGGATCTAGAGACACTCAATTGAGCATTTCCACATGCACCTTTGGATGAGTCCTGCACAGATGTATATTTTCTCCAAGAGTCTGCTGTTGGAAGGACATACAGCTTTCAGTAACACATGGATGCTCTTAGGGACTTAACCCAGTTCTCAAGATTTCTGAAAGCAATGAACACTTACCAGATTGGGAAGTTTTATCAGATACTTTGTGATGATGATAATTCTATAGCAGTGTTCAAGTTGCTTTTGAGCAGTTTTTTTTTTTATTTTTTTTTGTTTGATTGTTTTTGTTTTGTTTTGTTTTTGTTTAATCAAGCACTTGAAAACCAGTTGCGTTTGGTGAGAATGCTAATGTTTGTAATTAGCCATTGCATAATTTCTCATGTATGCACTAGCAGCCCTGAGAGAAAACTAGTTCTGGTATTTGGAGGACAGTTTTAACAAACCACATCTGAAGTTCTTAGTAACCCTCCACTAAATTGTCCCGAATCTGGTCTGTGCCTCTGTTAACTCTTCAGAGTCACATCCATAGACTCTTCAGAGGCCTTTTCTTCCCGTCTTTCCCTTTGGGTGATGTCAGGGGCCAAGAAGAACATCCATTCTCCAAATAACTGGAGGTGGACTCCATTTCCTGGCTCCCAGATCTCAGGATCAGCTTGGCCAGTCTACTTCTAAATACAGGAAAGGAGGTCTCTTTCTTTGTTACCGTATTTTTTTATGCCACTATGGTTTTATGTAGGATCTCATGGGAATTACTGGACAGTCTTCTGGGTACAGTGTAGTGTTTTGCAAAAATACACCTGATAATTAACTTGGCTTCTTGGATCCAGACTGCTCTGTCCTTTCAGCTTAGAGTCATCACACAATTTAGGGTGTAAAACATCTATGTAGGTAACAGGTCCCATCCCTTGCTCTCAACACAGCCAGCTTTTATGGCAAGTCCATCTTCAAAGTTGTATCAGGCTACTCAGGCTTAGGTCCTGATTAGCTGAATATTAAATATCTCTGAGGATGGAAACTCCACAGCTTCTCTGGGAAACCCATTCCACTGAACATGCTCACTGTGGGTTGCACCTCATCCCTCTGCTGTGCACCTTCAGGCTCCATGCACCCTTCTGTTACATAACTAAAACCAAGCAATAACCCTTTTCTTCTTCAGGCTGCTAAAACTCAGCTGTCTTGGCCTCTCCTCATAAATCATGTACTCCATCCCCACTGAGTGATAACAACTAATATATACTGACATCTTTATTTTGCTCCTGGGATCAAAGCTGGTAGCTTTGCATGAGCTTGTAGGCACACAGCACACTTGGAGCTGGTTCAGGTGTTTTGCCATATAGGCAAACCCTCAGAAAATCAATATCGAACGAGCTTGATTTTAAAAACACTGATTCTCCGGAGACACTGCTCATGAACCATGTTATTTCATTAAACCTGTAAGTATATCTGAAATATTGTGATGCATTTGGAATTAAATAGCATCTCAGTCATTGATGATCTTGTAGGTCTTTTCCAACCTTGATGATTCTATGATTCTGGATACACAAGTGACATGCCAAGAAACAGGAGGGATGAGTGAGGCTTGGCTATGATTATTAAGGGCAGAGAAGTAAAGAAGACTGTAGGAAAGTCTGAAGCAGTCACTAAATATGGCTGCAGGATCACCAGTGGTTGTAGAGCTGCCAGAGAGCAACGCACTGTCATTGTGCATCAGCTTAAGTTCTGTGCAGCACACACGTGACTTTGCTGAAACAATGGCCATCTTCACACAGAGGAGAGAATGCTGATCTGATGACATTCACTCCAAAACCTTTTCATTTTGTTGCCGTTTTGTGCCGAAAGGATCTCTTGTAATTTCTTTTTGCTGTAATTGTATAAGTGTTTGAAAAAGTGAGGTTGTACTTCTCAAGATTTTCACTTGGCTGTGTAAGGATACAGACCTGCAGCTGACAAGTAGGGGCCAATAGCTGGAACACAGGTGGCAAATGTAAGTGTTCTGACACAGGAGTGACAACATGGGACCAATTTTGTAGTAGAGAATGGCTCACACACCCACCGTGAAATTGGCAGAAATGCTGCTACCTCCTCTTGGAGTCTTTCTGCTCTTAGTATTTGATGTAGATTAATAAAGGGCAGCAAAGAAACAACTGTCTGTGCCTGAGTTTATATCTGCACCCAGTGCTGGGGTTTAGGGGCAGGCAGCAGAATACAGATGGACTTGGGCTTCATTGGAGTCGAGATGCAGGTGTCTCTGCATGAAAGACTCGGGTAGTCCATGTTGGAGTGAGACAGCTGGCTTTCCCTTCTTATAAGCACATATGTAAGCTGTAAAGAGAGCAATACCCTTCCAGACCAGTGCCACTTCTGAACTGCTGATTAGGTCCTGTCTGAACTATAATGTGGTTTTGTGGTAGATATTCAGGTGACAGTGGAGAAGATCAAAACTGTCCAGGCTTCAATTTTATAGTTTCTCATGAGGTATGCAGTGCCCTGTGACAAAAGGCATTTTGCACTGTAAATCAATGCCCCAGCCTGGTGCTATGGAGCACAAAGTTACTGCCATTGTCATGAGCTGTAAGTCACTGTGGTGGTCTATGCTTCAGAGCTTTTGACGGCCTCTGAGCACTTTGCCAGGTCCTAGTCAGAGCCTAAGATTCCTAATTATGTTTTTCTTATCTGAACTCCTTTATGGCTTAAGCAACTGGGTCTTTTCTGAGACTAGCTGGGACTTACTCATGCATTGCTTCTTCATTAGTGGCTGGAGTCAAAGGATTTAAAATTCATTGAAGTCCCTGTGCCAGGAGTTCCTGCCGGTCAAGGATCTCAGCACATCTGAAGTCAGAGAAAACACTGGGCAGAGCATCTTCCTGACACACATGCCAAGGAAGTTATTTCACTTTTCTCAGCCCTATCTTTACCTTGCTCGAGTCAGGAAGCAGGAAGAGGGCACAGTGATAAAAGTGGTTTTAACTCAGAACATCTCTCTATGCTTTGCAGCTTGTAAAGGAAAGCACAGATTTTATATGGTAAGTGCTAGCAATCTGTGCACTACGTGATAAATGCCAGTCAGATAATCAGGTTAAAAGGGTGGGCTTGCTGCAAACCAAACTTTCTCACTTGGAGGATGAAGTATAATCTGTATTTCTGCCCCTCTTTCCAAGTTGTCCTTTGAAGGATTGCAGACTGTGTTTCTAAACTGTGAAGTTTAGAAAGTGGAGTGCTGTCTCAGATGTGCTCATTTCGATGAAGTGTCATGCCATACCCATGCTATTGGAAAGAAACAAAAATTAGCAAGTACATTTACATATCTGTATTTTAGTAAAATCTGTCTCTGTAATTTTTTAAAAATTGAGATTTGTATTTGTTTCTGGAACACATTAAAAAACTTTCCACCATGAACTTTATTCCCTTTCCTTTGGCTGGAATTCTACATTTTCTGTCACATTTTGTTCAGACTGATCTGGCTGCATAATTTAAGATCAACACAAAAGCATTTTCAGACGAAAAGCTAGCAAACCAGACTTAAGATTTGTTGCCCAGACTACATAGTCAACATACATCTAACTTTAAACATATGTCAGTCCCAGTGTCTTCAGTCTTGAATCTGGGCTGAAGTGAGTGGATCTAACTTGTGTTACTTTAGAAAGTGAATAATTTAAAATAAATTATTTGTTCATTAAATGTATAACTGGGTGGATATGTGCATACAACTGTAGGCTGCAGGTGGTCATCCTGCCGGAAGCAGTAGAATGAAGACTTACCTGTTAATAGTGAAGGAAATAAAGAGATATTGGGTTTGTTTTTTATAAACTTTCAGGAAAACTCACTGTAGGTGGTAGGGTTGTGGTTAAATTAGACTGCGGAAATCAATTGTCAAGGCACTAAAATGTACAAGAAACAGAAGGAATGTTGATGCTTTACTAGCTTGAAATTACTTATAATTTTATAAAATTTAATTAAAACAGTACCACTGTCTAGTCTTTGGGTCAGAGATTCAGTTACTATGGATGCCTGGGAAAATTATGTTCTCATGAGGATTTCAGTAGTGCTTGTCCAATGTCAGAAGAACTAAGCTTTTCTTTTGAGTTTATAAACATGAAAGATGAAGATTAACTGTAACTGATGGCATGAGGAGATTTTGTAATTTTATTTTCTGCACTATCTGTTGTTCCTTATTTCCACTGAATTTGCTTCAGAATGTTTTGGGGTTTTTTTTAAGAAAAGAATCAGCTTTGTCGTGACATATCATACCTTTCTATGTTGACACCCTAGGATAGTTACTCACTGCAGCAGGAGGAGTAGAGAGGCACTGGCAGGGTGTTTTCACCTAAAAGTTGAATTTTTTCCCCCACATTCAGTGGCAAAGCAAAAATAGATCTAAAAAAAGGCCACTCTCCCTTTATCCCACTTTCAGATATATTGAATTTGGATGAATGCCTACTCCTGCACTTTCAAAATACTTGAATGCTCATACTCTTTTATCAATATCTACTCAGTCCAGCGGTAAAAAAGGTCAGTATCAAAGGATCCTCCACAACGAATGTTCATATGTGCATACCGAATGAAGGTGTCTGGAATTCATATTGAGAGCTGATCCACTGAGGGCAAATTTCATTGGTACTTAGGTGATTTTCTGAGCATGTATGCACTTCATAGTATTCAAAGGTGAAGTTAATATATTACTTGTAATAAATGGCAATTGTAAGAAATGACAGAAGTTTTTTTTGGTGGTTATTTTTTTTTCCCCAATAGTGGTTCTACGCCTTTTATAATTTTTTTGTCTTTTTTTCAGGATGAACACACCTTCAAAGTACTCTGAGAACACATTCATCATTTTGTCAGGCTTGACCAATGGATTTTATAAAAACCCAAGGATATTTTGAAAGGCTCCTGTCCAAATTTTAGTCAAGTGGCACGTATTAATAGAAAACATGTGGTACATTGCTACCTGCAACTAACATTTTGGTCCTTCATTATATGGTGAAAATCTGCTGGTGAAGAAAGAGAAGACTTCTTTTGTTGAGAACATTTTCACTGGTGGAAAGGAGCTGGCATCTCCTCATAATATGAAGCCCTTTGAGAAAAGCTGGTTGTTTCTACTGCTGCCTATTGTACTAAGAGTTGGCTGCTCCTCCTTTATCAGTGCCAACCTTGGGATGAAAGTGATGAAGGGGCAGTCTGTCTTCCTGTCAGAAGATGACCTCAAGTTTTCCATCCCTAAAGAGAAGGATGTCTGCAAAGTGGAAGTGGTGACTAATGAGCCAGTAACACAGAGGGTTGGGAAACTAACTCCACAGGTATTTAGGCTCTGTTGTGCTTCTCTGAGTGTCCATGTGTGTGCAGGTGTGGGAGAAATTAGGAAGAGCTGCTTTATTGAATTTTTTGAATTAAAAAAATTAACTGAATGGCGTGTGACATTCAGCCCTTTGCTAAGAGTAGCTAGCTGACAGAGAACTACATCCCTCAAATTCAAAAGGTGCACTCAGTATAACGAGTGCATAAAAAGGAGTTTGTTATTTCAGAACTTTTACATTACAAGATAACCTCTCTCTCTCAGCCTCTTGTTTTTCCACCACGAAAGTAGCCATTACCTCTTGGGTAATGCACAGCTGGCTAGAGCATTTTGCATTTTAGTCATAAAGCTGCCACTTAGAGAGCAATTAAGAAAAAAAATTACATACAATAAGCACATTGTGTACACTGTTGTTTCTCTGCTCCGCAACAGCTAAATTGTATTTTACACCTTCTGCTATTAATTTGCCTCTCAACTCTCCTCACCTGCCTCTAGCAGGAAGGAGCTGGAAGTAACTGATATGAGAAGTAACTGTAAAAAATAGAAGAGGAATTATTTCAAATTGAACCATAACCAAACAGTTTTCGTTTATTTTTCAAAAAGTTTTGTTAACTATACCGTGCAGCATACACTTCTATGTGTTTGTATATGCATATTGTTTTAAACATCCTCTCTGAGATTTCTGGTGGCCTCTGTAAAGGCAGGTGAAGGAACACCAGTTTCAGTAGATTTTTCAAAGCTTCTGGTTTGGTCATCATTATTTTTGCAGAACACTGAGGACTACTTCAGCTGTACCAGCACCAGAGCAGAGGTGTGCCAAGGAAAACAGGAGGTGATGGACAGGGCAATGTGTGGTCTTCTTTAGAGATTGGTCCCGAGATGTGCAGTGCCTCTGCTGAGCCTTCCCCAGGGCTTGCTCTCTGTCCCATTGCTGACAGAGAGCCCTGGATGTATTCCCCTTATGCACTTCCCCAGTCTAGTTTGGTCCATGGGGAGAAAAAAAGAGACTTGGATGTCTCATTGTTGCCTGAGTGAGTGAATTTGCTTTTGATTTCTGACTCACTGTCTACCTGTAGTATGACTCAGGTATTTTGAAAAAAGCAACTTTGTCCTTTGTAACCTGATATCCTTCAAGCACAGGATCAGAAGCACTTTTCCAGAGACACCAGGATATGTCTACTCATCACATTTTATTTTCCAAAATACCTAGGGTCCTTGTATTTCTGCACTCCAAATCCCACCTCCATTAAGTGGCTGATGTGAGCCCAGGCAGCCAAGCGTGGCTTTTGGAGGCTGCAGACACACCTCATCCAGAGAAGAGAGCTCTCCTGGGCAGATGGCCTAGCGTCTAAGACTGGAGAGGGGCTGTGGCTGCTGGCGGTGCCCAGGATACCTCCCCTGGATATCTCCTGGCCCAAAAGCCATCCCATTAGGAAAGGTGCCTTCTTCTCCACTTCCACAGCAGTGGGGAGGTGGGTGTGCCAGAGACACACCACCACATGGGGTCCCTCAGGGAGACTGCCAGTGAGACAGGCAGTCTGATTATCTCAATTCATATTTTCTCACTGGGAAAGAGCAAGACAGCATTTGTAAGTTGAGGGCTTCTGTTTTAAATGATCAAACCCTGAAACAGATACTGAAAAGTGCTGCCTGAGCTTTCACCATTCCTGAAAAAAGATGCCAGAGTTTGGCCCTCCTGCTGCCACTCATGCTATTTATACCAGGAAACTCCACAGCCAGAAGATGCCTCTGGTCTGATCTGTTCTGCTGCCATTGAAGTGAGTAATATCCTAGGAATGTATGACAATTGAATTATAAATTGTAGTCAAAAAACTGCTGAAGCAGAAAAAAGAAAAGCCCAACAGTAATTAGGAAAAGATTTAGATCTCCTTTGTCTTAGCCAGTGAATTTAAAGACAATTAGAGTTGCCTGTTCATATAAAAAGAAAACATATTAGGAAACCTAAAACAGATGTTCCTTTTTGCAAAGCAGATTGTATAGAAAATGACTGTCAGTCAGTGGTAACAGACCTTTGTGAAAGGTCCTTCATTTTCCATCCCTTTGTTATCAATTAAGAAAGGGAACTAATGTCTCAGAAAGAGAGGGATTAATTCTTTAATATGATAAACCACCTGCTGTAGGCAGTCCCCTCTGACATGAACAGGGGTCCATCATCTGAGCAGTATCCCATTATCAGGTGCACACCAGACCTACATGTCACCAAAAACTCTGCTGACTTTGAAGGTTCTAAGCTGATTTACCTCAGTGAAGAATGTCATCTTCAGCGTGCAACATTAAACTACTGGAAGTTGTAATATGAGTGGCTCCTGTATATAATGTACTTTTTTTCCCCCTAAAGGTAACACACCACCTAACTACCTCTCTTAATTACTTCATCTTTTTTGTAGGACATATCTTAGGACTCTCTGATTGATCAATCACCTTCCTTTATGTTCACTTTTACTAAGAAAGAAAAGATGTTAAGTAAGAGAAAGACATTTATTGTTGGTTAAATGCTGAAAAAACCCCAAAACCTATTTCTATGACATTTGAAAACAATATACAACAGAACAGCCACAACATAGTCAAAACCTCCATAATATGAGACTAATTTTGTTTCCCAAGAACTGTTCTTGTCCTTTCTAAATAGTCCCCAAAAATAAAATCAATCATACTTTCCATGACTTCACATTATGGGTTATTCCAAGATTATTTTAGACAATAGGAAAAATGGTAAGTCCATGTATCTGATAATCAACTAACACATTACTTTTTTAAAAAAAGAAAAAAAAAATAAGAGAAAAGCCTTTGTACAATGTGCTTCTCGATGAAAGTTGGAAGCAGGCAGTATATTTTAAAATCACTAAGAATATAGAATAATTACCACACAGCCTGAGCACCTGAGAATAACTTCAGTGGAACCAGACACTGCCAGTAATAATGAAAGCTGATAAACTCTAATCATTTTTGCATTATAGAAAGATGCAAATTCTAATTCTCCATCATGGCTAGAAAGAAACAGGTCACTGGTTCTTATATCCTTTACTGTAAATGCACGAAGTGGTCCTGAGGCACTGCAGTTACTTATCCATTTACAATTTAGGAATCTAAGTATTACTTTCTTTTCACACTGAAAGTCAAAACATCTGAAAACTTCCTCCATGTGCTGCCCTTCCAGTCAACATTTACAGAACCCTACTAAAATCCTCCTTCCATTTCAACATCCTTCAAAGTGGCTGGGGACATGTCAGTAATTCAGGCAAACCGCTTAATTTTTGTGATTCTTTTGATGTATTTTACAAGCAGTAAGAAATTACCTCTTTTTTCTGCAAAAAGATGTAGTTTCTCAGTCAGCCTCATATGTGTATTAATACTTATAAGTTCTGGCCTCATCAGTCTGTTAGTGAATGTTGAACAGATCTTATGTATTCTGTAGAACTAATCATGTGTGAATACTGCCCATAAAGACTGAATCAAAACCACATCTAATTTCACAGTGAGACTCCCAGAAAGTGCAATTATTACCTTTTTCTTCTCACTGACAGGAATATGTTCTGTCTATAGATATAAAATACAAGTCTCCTCCATCTATGCATGGGCCGTGTAGGGGTTCCCTGTTATCACAAGGATAACATAGACCCAGTCTTAAAAATGCTAGGAGTTTTCAGCTGTTAAACTCTATAAAGAAATATAGCTACATGGGAATTTCAACTTTCCAGACTTGCCAATTAGCACATATGAGGACACAAAAATCCTGTGCCCCAGAATCCAAATCTCTGCTGCAAAGAATGAATGTGTTAGAAGACTACAAAGCAATATTTTTTCCATGTGAGTCAGGCATTTTTCCTCATTGCCTTACTTTCCCAGGTCAACAAACAATTAAATTAAATAGTCAGCCTGGAAGAAGTGTCTGTCTTAGGTGGTCTAACTGTAGCCAGTCATCTTTGCAAACCTGACCTGTATCAGATGTGCCATAAGAATTAGTCTCTTTTGAATATGCTGATGGACACAATATAGAAATTCTTCTTACTTTTATGCTTTCAGATTATACTGACATTGGGGCTGGATATTGGTATGGCACAGAGATTACATCTGGTAAAAGGCTGCTGCTAAAAAGTCAGTGTTCCAAAACCATGTAACAAACCTGAGCTAGCAAGGCTTCCAACAGAGAAGTTTCACGGCATTGTACTTTTGTAGTCCAATGGTAGTGGCCATAAAGCAGGATTTACTATACAATCAAGCTATCACCATGGACAACTTTATAAGCTAGTAAATCTAACATAGTACTGCAGGAACGGCTGACTTTTCAGATCTGCTGCAGTTCTCCCAGTGAATACAACTGCATCTGTAAGTGCCCAGGCTGCAGTGGCAGGGAGTGTGCACTCAAACTAAATGCTGCTCCGGGGGAGGGACCTGGCAGCCTGAAGCAATAACATCTACATGCCCATTCCCTCACAGAGTGCCAGCAGCCCCACATTCAAGTGGTTGCTCTTGCTCTCACTGGGGGACCACAGAGCATGTGAATACCTATTCAGGGAGATAAACTACAGGTTTAAAATTTCCTTAGTCTGATGCACTCCTGCCGCTCAGACAGAAGCCGTGAAGTTAATATCCTTGACAGTGTTGTACTTGTCTATTTTTAATCCTTTGTAGGTTTTTGACTGCCACTTCCTTCCCCATGAAGTCAAATATACCCACAATGGCTGTCCAATTTTAGATGAAGACACAGTCATGCTTAGGTTGTACAGGTAAGCAGAGACGGGAGTTCACACTTCATTTTTACGGTAACAGCTTCCCTCAGGAAGAACAAGCAGTCAATTTTTCATGGTAAAAGCATGTTCTGCTGTACATACTGTAACTACTTAGCTCCAGTAGCAGCTTCATTAGTCAAGAACTAACCATCTGTTTACAGAAACATTTGCCACAATGTATTTCAGTTATGCTCAGATAATTACTTTGTTAGTATTAATAAATGTTACATATTTCTTGTTACAGAAAACCAGTGATTCTTATTTTTATTATTGCAAATTACAAGTGTACTTTCAGAGCAATGTATGTTTTGTGCTGTCCTGCTGATAGAGACACAGACCCTTGCATATACACCACAAGTGACCTCCTTCTTTGCTCAGACACCCTTTTTACAAGTATGAGAATGTGAGCAGCAGGTCTGGCACCTCATGGTGTCTGACAGAGGGGGGGTTTGAAGGCACATGAAAGAAAGGAGTTCAAGTAATTCACTTTAGAAGGTGATTCCAATGTTGATTCCAATGTCTATTCCAATTCCAATGCAGAACAACAGAAGATGGCATGAAGCATAACTAATTTCCTTCTATTATTGGCAGGTTTACAGAAACTGAGACGTTTGTAGAAACATTCACCCTCCATGTGCAGTTACTTGAGCCAGACTGTAACATCATCAAAATGCGCTCCCGTGCCCTGGAGGTCCCTGAGTACTATGGTCTGTCCAGGGCAATTGACAAGAACGTCCTTGCTTTTGACTATGACAGGAAGATAAATCTGGATTGCACCATTTCCATAGACTCTTCGGAAACCCAACTGCCAGCTCATGGACAGCTCATCACTGGGGAAGTCCAGCAAGAGCAGCTTCGTGGAGATCAGCCACAAAGCTTCTTCCCTGGCCCTCGTATGATGCACTTTATTAGTTTATAAGCAGGTTCAAAAATACTCAGCAGATTAACTCTGCAGTGGTGGGTTGCTTCAGACATGCTGGGTAAGAGTGGGTCATGTGAAGTTTAATGAACAGCTTGAGCTATCATGGAAACTGAAAGGGACATGAAGTTTGTGTGGGGCACAACACAGATCAGAGATCTGGGTCAGTAATCCCCCTGCTGGAGTCTGTTTTTGGTTCCTAGACATGTGGACCAATGTGGTGGCTTTAGGACTGCCAAGACTCACTAGAAACAGCACAGTGAGTAGTTGGAGGCAGCACCTACCCAAGACACCAATGGAGGTTGGATTTGGAAGGTGTCAGTTGAAAATAAAATATTTTAGGAAAAGCTAAATCAGGAATAGCATCCTAATTCTCATCACGCTAACTTTTTATCAGGGCTAGTTTAGCCATATGGTCAGGCTTCCCATGCTGATTTTTTCTCCAGTAACTTTTTCACTATTCTCTTGGGTTACAGAGCACAGCCTGGGCCAGCAGTGCAGAACTGGGAGCTGCATGCTGGGACCAGGAGTCATACACAACACAAAAATGAGCTGTGAAGAGTTTCTGAGGATGGGGATTCGGTATCAGCACCTGGACCCTCCCTCACCTGACACCGATTATATTCCTGTGAGGCTGGATCTCACAGACAGAAGAAGCAAAACTCTGCACAAGGTAGATTTTTATGCAACCTTACGGTATCTGATTGTCTTCCTGGTTTTTAGAAAACTTGAACTACTTGCTGCTTTTCAGAAGAGAGATTGTGAGCCTGAAATTCTGTTTCTTACAACATTGCCAGCTGGACAAATGAAATGTATTATCACAGAATCATAGAATGTCTTGAGTTGGAAGGGACTTCTAAAGGTCATCTAGTCCAACCCCCCTACAATAAGCAGGAACATCTCATGCTAGAGCAGATTGCCCCATCAAGGCTGTCCTTGAATGTCTCCAGGGATGGGGCCCCCACCACCTCTCTAGGCAACCTGTTCCAGTGATCCGCCACCCTCATATTACAGAACTTTTTCCCAATGTCCAACCTAAATCTACCCTTTTCTAGCTTAAAACTGTTACCCCTTCTCCTATTGTTACATGCACTAGTGAACAGGTCTTCCCCAGCCTTCTTATAGGCTCTCTTCAGGCATTGGAAGGTCACAGTAAGGTCCCCCTGGAGTCTTCTCTTCTTCAGGTTGAACAACACTTCAGCCTGTCTTCAGAGAGGTGCTCCAGCCATCTGATCATTTTTGTTGCCCTCCTCTGGACACACTCCAACAGGTCCACGTCCTTCTTGTGTTGGGGGCTCCAGTAGCTGGACACAGTACTCCAGGTGAGGTCTCGTCAGGGCAGAGTAGAGGAGCAGAATCACCTCTCTCTATCTCCTGACCACACTTTTTTTTATGCAGCCCAGGATGCAGTTGGCCTTCTGGGCTGCAATAGCACATTGGTGGCTCATGTCCAGCTTCTCATCCACTGGTACCCCCAGGTCTTTTTCCACAGGGCTGCTCTCTTCTCTGTGTGTCTTCCCCCAGCCTGTATGGGTATCTCTGGTTGCCCTGGCCCAGGTGCAGGACCCTGCACTTGGCCTTGTTGAACCTCATGAGATTCACATGGGTCCACTTCTCCAACTTGCCCAGGTCCCTCTGGATGTCATGCTATCCCTCTGGTATATCAACCACACCACCCAGCTTGGTGTCATCGGCAAACTTGCTGAGGGTGCTCTCAATGCCACTGTCAATATCATTAGAGGATACTAAACAACACTGGTCCCGGTACTGACCCCTGAGGGACACCACTTGTCATGGTTTTCCATCTGGACATTGAGCCATTGACCACTGCCCTCTGGATGCAACCATCCAGCCAATTCATTATCCACTGTCCTCCCATCAAACCCATATCTCTCCAACTTACAGAGAAGGGTGTTGTGGGGGACTGTGTCAAAGGCCTTGCAGAAGTCCAGATAGATGACATCCATAGGTCTTCCCTTGTCCACTGATGCAGTCACTCCACTGTAAAAAGCCACTAGGTTGGTCAGACACAATTTGCCCCTAGTAAAACCATGCTGGATGTCTTGAATCACCTCCTAAATTATCTCCATGCCTCTACACTTAGACCACTATGGCTACAAGGAAACACTTCTGGTTGTTTCCTGACAGACATAAAGAGTTTAGCCTGAAAGCAAAATTGATTCTGGTATAATTTCACCTTTTTTATAGGGCATGATTTGCACTGATTTCAATGTATAGAGTAATTAATAAGTTAAAAGTTGTGTGAAAATATTCAGTTATTAATAATTAATGGTTCATGCATGTTTCTGTCAGGCAAAGTTATTCTTTAAACTCATATCAAGTTAAGCAGCTTACTTCAGCCCAAAATTTAGGACATAAATAAGACTAGTGAACCTGGAAGACCTTTTAATGAAGTCTGAATATTTACTTTAGGCATTTTCTCATCAAAATTTTTCAATTTTTCATTTCAAAGAAATAATTGTTTTAACATGTACCCCAGTTAGCTAGGTGAAGGTAATGGAATTTTTTTTTTTTTTCCTGTTGTAGACTGAGTATGCATGGCTTCCTGTTCACATTAAAGGTGCTGTTTCCAATCACATACCCAAAGCTACCTCGATGGCAACATTCACCCTGGAAGTAGATCAATTTATTTTAACCCCCTTCACAACCACAACCGTTGATGCTGAAGACAATGAAACTCCAAAACCCCTGCTTGTGTTCAACATTACCAAGCCACCTCCACAGGGCTTCATCACTCATCTATCTGACCACACAAAACCTATTGGCTCCTTCATGTGGAAAGATCTCAGTGACTTGCTCATTGCTTATCAGCCTCCAAATAACAGTCACACAGAGAGGAGGAATTATGAGGTAACAGTAATGTATGAGCATTTGTTAGTTTTCATCTCCTTAAGATTCAGTAAGCTGTAAATAAATGGATTAATATATAGTGGATATTTTTCAGAAAAAAAAAATAAAATTTCTCTAACTATATGCCACACAGGAGCAGAGGTAAAATCTTCTATCACTTTCTCCTACGACTCATCAGCTTAACTGTCTAACACAAATCAGACATTTGTTGCTCACTACTTTAGAATGGTTTTGCACTGTAAGATTTTTATCCTGTTTGAGTAATAATACGTAAACAGTATTTTTTTACAGGTTTGTTTTTGGTTTTTTTTAATGAGGGGAATAGGGGGATAGGGGGATAACAGTAGTTGTATCCAAGAGCCTCTGCAAAGATCAGCGGTGCCTTTTCCACACAGCGTTTACCCCTATGTGACAGTACCGATCCCTGTGACCTGTGTAGAGGTGACATATTTAAAGCCATGAAGGGTGGACCAGCTAAGTATCAGGCTTGTCAGTTGATCTCACAACCTACCTACTGCAGCAATTACATAATGGTTTGCTTTGGAAGGGACATTAAAGATCCTCTAGTTCCAAACCCCCTGCATGGGCAGGGACACCTACCACTACACCAGGTTGCTCAAAGCCCTGTCTAACCTGGCGTTGAAGATTTCTAGGGGACATTTATATTCACAACATCCCTGGGCAACCTGTGCCAGTGTCTCACCATCCTCACACTATAGAATTTCTTATGTCTAACCTGAATCTGCCCTCTTCCAGTTTAAAGCCATTATCTCCTGTCCTACTACTGCATGCCCTTGTAAGAAGTCCCTCCCCAGCTTTCCTGTAGGCCCTTCAGGTACTGGAAGGCTGCTATAAGGTCTCCTTGGAACCTTCTCTTCTCCAGGCTGCACAACCCCAGCTCTCTCAGCCTGTCTTCATAGGAGAGGTTCTCCAGCTCTCTGGTCGTTTTTGTGGTGCTCTCCTAACATTTGTTAACCTCCCATCAATTGGGACCTCCCCAGTTAGCCAAGACTCTGCATAAATGATGGGAAGTGGCTTGGTAAGCACCTCTAAGAGCTTCCTCAGTACCCTTGGGTGGATTCCGTCCACCCCTGTAGACTTGTGTATGTCTCAGTGGTGCACCAGATCACTGACCATTTCTCCTTGAATTATGGGGGTTTCACTCTGCTCCTTGTCTTCCCACTCCAGGGGCTGGGTAACCCAAGAACAACTGGTCTTACTACTAAAGATTGAAGCAAAGAAGGCATGAAGTACCTCATCTTTTTTCCTCATCCTAAGCCCTCCTTTTATTGCTAATGTGTTTATAGAAAAGTTTTTACTGTCTTTTGTGGCAGTAGCCAGACTATGTTCTAGTTGATCTTTAACCCTTCTCATTTTCTCCCTGCATAACCTCATGGCATGTTTGTAGTCCTCCTGACTTGCTTGCCACCTCTAAAGGTCACAAACTCTTTTATTCTTGAGTTCCAGCCAAAGCTCTCTGTTCAGCCAGGCCAGCCTTCTCCACTGGCTCATCTTTTGGCTCTTAGGAAAGGCCTGCTCCTGCAACTTTAAGATTTCCTTCTTAAAGAATGTCCAGTCTTCCTGGACTCCTCTGCCCCTCAGGACTGCCTCCCAAAAGACTCTATCAACCAGACTCCTAAACAGGCCAATGTTTACCCTCTGGAAGTCTAAGGTGGCTGTTCTGCTGACACCCCTCCATACTTCTCCAAGACTGGAAAACTCTCATCTCGGGATTGCTGTGCCCAAGATGGCCTCTAACCATCACGTCACCCGCAAATCCCTCTCTGTTTACAATCAACAGGTCCAGCAGGTCCCCTCCCTAGTTAACTCACTCATCAGCTGTTTCAGGAAGTTATCTTCCACACACTCCAGGAACCTCCTAGACTGCTTCCTCTCTGCTGTATTTAATTTAGAGCAGACATCTTGCAAGTTGAAGTCCCCCACAAGAACAAGGGCTTCTGATCATGAGACATCTCCCAGCTGCTTTTAAAGTATTTCATCTGCTGCTTCATCCCAATTGCGTGATATGTAACAGACTCCCACCTGCCTCATTGGTCCTCCCCCTGATTCTTACCCATAAACACTCAACCCTACCATCACCATCATCAACATACAAGAGCCACCCCACTGCCTCTCCTTCCTTGCCTATCCCTTTGGGAGAGTTTGTAGCCATCCATTGTATCACTCTAGTTGTGTAAGTCACCTCACTGTGTTTCTGTGATGGCAACTATATAATAATTTTCCTATTACTCTCTGGTTGCCAACTCCTCCTCTTTGTTGCCCATGCAATGCATATTGGTATAGATGCACTTCAGTTGGGCTGCTGATCCCACCACCTTTTTGAGGGGAGGAGCCCTCATTCCTCCCTGACAATTCTCAGGTGCTTCTGTGGTTTCTAACACACTTTGTGTCTTTCTTTCACATGGATCTCCATCCCCTACCTCCACTGAGAGGCAGACCTAAAGACCTCGTCAGCACATTGTCCCACAAAGGCTGGTGTGCCACCCCAGCTTTATCTCTGGTTTTATCCCTTTCCCCCTTCAAATCTAGTTTAAAACTCTTTTGACAAAGGCTGATAACTCCTGTGCAAAGACCCTTCCCTTTTCAGCCTTTGAGACAGGTGTACCCAAACAAAACAAAGTGATTGGTACCCTTTTGAATAAACAGAAAATCAGAGCAAGGCAAGCTGGGGAAATGGTGGACTGGAAAGAGAGGAACAGTAACAGTAACTTTGTTACCTGGTAATGACATGGCTTGTCTTTTTTTAACCTTGGCTGTTACAGGAATCTACTTTCTTTCTGCTCCCTTAGTATGAGGATCAGTCACGCTACCAAACCACCTTGTCCTTAAGTACCTCTTCTCTGTTCTGCTTTCAGTATGGTTTCACTGCAGGTTCAAAAATATGACAGTTCAGTAGTCTGACAACTCAAGAGTTAGACTACTTTTTTGGTTTGTTTTCTTGTGCCAGTCCAAATATTTTATTTATTTTTCTTCTGGGGAGTCCTATCTATGTTAAAGGAAAGAGAAATGCCCCTTTCTCCTCTTATTATAATTCTAAAAAAACCCTAGTGTTAATTGCTGAGTTAATTGTACCCCAAAGAACCATGAAAATGCTTATCTTTCTCATTAATTTCCATCCACTGTAAACTAACTTTCCCAGCATTCTCTGTGAAGAGCAAACTTAATTAATTTAGTGCAGAACCTCAAAGGCTCTTTTTAGAAGCTAAATCAAGTTTCATTTATTAACATACTATCAGAATAATTTAAGATATCTCAGGAGAGAGCACTCTGTATGTGTTTTGAGGTACAGCTGGCTTTTAGGGTTAATTTTTGTCAATAAATAATTTCTCTGTTTTCACAACAGGTGGAGTTTGAGGTTCATGACCTCTACTTTGAAAGGAGTTTACCAATCACTGTACATCTTTCTATCAGAACAACAGATACAAATGCTCCTCGGGTTTCATGGAACACAGGTGAGCTCTCCTTTCCCCAGTTTTTTGTTTTTTTTTTTTTCTACAGAATTTATAACATTTCACCAGAGAGATTTAACAAAGCACTAAAATTCAGATTCCCACCTGGAGTTAAAGGATCATTAAACTAAAGGAGTTTAAATCTATTTTTTTCCTTTATACATTTTGGGGGGAACATGTTACAATAACTCAAAAAAGTTTTAAGTTTTAACTGGAATGAAAAATAAAGAAAAAAGGGCATTAGAGGAAAATTAGGATTTCAGTATGCAGCATTTTCTTCAAGAATGAAAGAGTGCAGTCTCCTCAGAAGAAGAGGGAAGGATCTGAGAAGAGGCCTTATGTCTCCCAGAGAAACACCACCTGAAATGACCGTTGGAGTAAAAAGAAGAGATACTGTCCTCCATCATGAAGATCAGTATATATTTTTAAATGGAGACTCCCTAAGGAATATAAGTGCCAGAGTGTGAGATTTCATGTGCAACACTCCAGTTTGTGCAAATGTCTAGAAATGTGCCTAGCTAGTCTGTTAGGTAACTGGGATCCGGAATGAGTTATTTCTCTGAAAAAAAATCCTTAAAGACAGTTGACAAAGGCAAGTATGCCAGAATAAATGCTGTTACCAAGCTTTGAAGCTGGCCTTAAAATATCTGTCACAGGTAGGCTTGCACGTGGAATTAAACATGCTTTTTTTCCTGACTGCAAATATCTTTAGGAAGGTTAGATGCTGACAGCCTTGAACGTTGCAGATGTTTTGGTGAAACAATGCTCTGCTCTTTGCAGGCCTCAACCTCCTGGAAGGGCAATCCCGACCCATCACATGGCAACACTTCCAAATTGTAGACAACGATGACATCCAAAATGTTTGCTTGGTCACAGTTGATGGCTTACAGCATGGGAGGCTCACAGTGAGAGGTAAATAATTTCAGCTGGAGGGCCTGGGAATGTGTTCTCTAGTGACAACTGGCTATGATAACATGACAGTCAATAAGATGTTGAGAGAGTCTGTCTTATGTCATTCCCTGCTGAGGGCTGCCAGCATAAGAGCCAGATTTAGAGGGGAATGAAGGTGTGGAAGGAAACATCTGGATGCTCAGTAAGAAATAAAACAATTCACAAGCTCATAAAATCAGTCAGCTGCATACCTTAGACACTGTTGCAAATAGCGTATTTATAATGTCTACATCTTTATTTGGGAGATGCCTTGAAAATTAAATCGGTTCTTAGTTTCTTTACTGGCGGTGAATTCAGCCCAAGTGAGCTAATGCAGCTAGTAAGGGCAGGCAGCAGGACTGATGCCACCCTGTCTCACCAATGCTAAATGATGGGTAACTCCCCACAGACTGTGCTGCCATGCCACTGTAGGCAGCCTTGTCAGCCAGCTCTGCTCCCTCAGCTGACCTGCTACCCCTGCTACAACCCCGGTAGACCCGGGGATTAAAATAGGAGTAATGAAAAATTCACTATTTAAACTTTTATTTTCTTAATGTACATTTACATGCCAAAGCTGAAATCTTAAAGAAATTCCCTATGTTTTCATTGAGCAGGCATGTCCTATGTGAAATGCAGTGACTGTATTTTCACTTCTTTCATTTTTTCTTGAATATGCTGAGGAATGCCGTGTAATTTTGGTTTGCTGGCCAATACAGACAACATTTAGATAAGATTGTTATTTACTGACAGCTTCAAGGTTTATTTCAAAAAGTGGAACTTAAATTAGACTTCTAGTTTTTTACCCTTCTGCATAGTAAATATGACTAATTTCACTTTGCAACTTCATGAGTCAGCACAGTGCTGCTCTCCTAAGGGAAGATTACTAGGTAAAACAGTCACTTTGCTGTTGGCAGGGTGGAAAGATGCTGCTGTTATCAATGTTGGATTTTTTGACACTTAAATATATTCGTGTAATATGCATAGCCTAGAGACATAAAACCAGTATTTAAAGAAAAGGAGACTGTGGTACTGAAATTTGGTGGAAACAGAAACTATTTAGAACTTTGTTTCATCTCAGGATGGAGCTCAGGTTTAGCCCTCCAGCTACACCATAACTCTAAATGCTGCTAAAAAATGGTCTGAGCCACTGCCCACTGAATCAGTGAAGGGATTCCCATTAACTGCAGGGAAACATGAATCTACCCAATGTTTTGAATGCTCTTTGTTTGGTTTGGTAATGTCAGTCCTGGAGCTAAAAAAAAACTTGAAAGAAAGAGGTACCTATGGTATGTTACCCTGCCTTCAGTCAACTTTAACGGGTTTTTGGTTGGTGGTGAGGCAGATATTTCTCCATCCTACAGTTTGCCTATAATTCTTTTCAAGTAAGGAACAAAGGGAGTGGGAACACACCTGTGGATGTCTCTGCTGATGTGGCACATCATGGAGGGCAGAAAAATACTTTCTTTGGAGGCCCTGGGGGGATAATCTCTTTCAGCACCAGCTTGCAGTTCTCAAATATTTGTGTGTGTATTAACATATCTAGTGAAGCAAAGATGTAAAATTATCTTCTTATAGATAGTAACTTCAATATGCAGAGAACCCAAGACTCACAAATATTATTTATTACTCGCAATGAAATGCTGAGTTGTAATTATAAAGCATATTCTTTTTGATGCTTAAAATACATGTAGAATGTTATTATAAGAAAGCAGAGGTTGAAATTTCAGTGGAAACAACTGCAGTTAAAAATCTCTGATATTTCCAATTGTCTTTAGTGCTATGGACATGTGGAAGATTTTGTCTGAAACCACAGTTGCGAATTCTGCATCGTTATTAACTATTCCAACTTCTGCAAACTTGTTTCCAGTAGGTGAAGTTATCTTTGATTTTTCTAGTCAGAAATGCATTCTCTGTCTCTCTCCCTTAATAACATTCATATTGGTGGAAGGATTCTCCTCTGGGCTGAACTGCACTTCTTTAATGTGTTTTCTTCCACTGTTTTAACAGGAGGGAAAGGATTCATGTTCACAGTCTCTGACATTCAGGCTGGAGTTGTTCACTACCATCATGATGACAGTGATTCTACTAAGGACTTCGTGGTATTTCGGATTTTTGACGGCCTCCATAGTATTCGCCATAAGTTTCCAATCAATATTCTCCCTAAAGATGACAGCCCTCCATTTCTTATCAGCAATATGGTTATCGAAGTTCATGAGGGACAGATGATCTTGATTCAGGGGTCTATGCTTCATGCTTCTGACATGGATTCCAGTGATGATTACATACTATTCAATATTACCAAGCCACCACAGGCTGGAGAAATAATGAAGAAACCAGGACCAAACTTGATAGGTAGTGAAACAAGTCCACAATAGCATACTTTTCTTTGTCCTCTCTCTTTTTAGCCAGATTAAAAGTTACAATTAGACAATTTATTTTAGTTCAGGACAAATCATGGCAAATTAGGACTTCTTTCATTATACCGTAAATCCCCATCAATAACTAATATTGGTCTCTGCACCAGGATGACTATACCTATGAACACAATTTATCCCAAAACTCTTCCATTCTGAGTCTATTTTTCTGCTGTATTTTTCTCCTTCAGAAAAGCTGGGCTAGTCAGGAGTTCTTTTATCTGCAAGGATCCCGTACAAGTTCAAAGCTATTAAATGATGCTAATGATGTTGAAAGAAAGCTCTCCTTCCATTTGTCTGAACTCATAAATCCCCGTGCTAGACTGCAGAGGCTGCTAGTCCTGCAAATTCTCTTTGGTCCTCTCAACAGGGCTTTAGGCCCGTTTGCTCTGTTGATTTATTTTTGAATGATCTTTAAGTGACATAGAAAAGAAGCTGATGATCTTCAGGTAACGTGGAAGACAATGAGGTAACATTTCAAAGGGCTTGTCCTAGTTGGAATGAGAAAGAGGACATTATGCTTCACCAGTTGCCTGCACAGTTAGTTGGTAATTTTTATGAATGGTTGAAATTATACACTGTTAATTAGAATATATATTCTTCAATTCAACAGGCTATACTGTCAGCAGTTTTCTTCAGAGGGATCTATTTAATGGAATAATTTATTATCATCATTTGGGAGGAGAAGTATTTGAAGATTCCCTTGAGTTTGTGCTATGTGATAGCCATGACCCTCCCAATCTCTCAGAGCCACAGGTATGAAACTGAAGCAATCTCTGGCAGAGTCCTGCATTTTTTCCTTCAAATGGCTGATAATTTCACAACTTCTGACAGACTTCCGAATCAAACTGGCGTAGATATTTTCTGTTGTCCATCACAGAATCACAGAATTGATCAGGTTCTTTTCCTACACTGTGAAGTGAAATATTGAAAACAAAATTGATTTGGAGATGGTGGAAATAAACTAAACAGCCCTCCTGAAGTAAACTGAGAAGAAACTATTTATTTTACCCAGGAGTCAAACATACTGAATTTACTTTGCTTTTAAGTTACAGGAAAACCACTAAGACTCATAGGCTTTGTATTTAAATCTTGTGTATCTCCATTACTCATGTGTTCATGCTAAGGCATGACAGCCACATCCTCTACCTCATATTCCAGTGATCCACTTCTGTGTGTGCAAGTTTGAAAACAGCTGCTTGGACACTCTCTACTGAGAGGAATGTCTGCTGATTTTACTGTCTTCCTTATTTCAGGTGATGATGGTACACATTATCCCTGTGGACGATCAGCTACCAAGGGAAGCCCCAGGAGTGACCCGTCACCTGGTTGTTAAGGAGACTGAGATTGCTCACCTAACTAAGAAACATCTCCACTTCATAGATGTGGAAGAGCAAGAGAGGGAACTCACATACACCATAACCACTTACCCATTTTTCGCTTGTGCACATGGGTAGGTGTCACATGCCATACCTTCCAGGTGGGACAGGGCAATGACCTTTGTAAGAGGAGCAGCCTCAGTGGCAGCAGCATGCTTGTGCTTTAGGTTCTTCTTCTGGTTGCTTGAAGCACAGGTGAAAATAGCTGGGTACAGCTCTCCTGTTGATGAATATTATATAAAATATAATATTATACAAAAAGCATCATTCAGCAAGAAATAAGAAAGAGGAAAGAACCTGAATTTATTTCTTTTTCCTTTTGTTGGACTTGCATTTTACTCTGACCTGTAGGATCCTGTACAGCCTTGAGCACAAGTCATGGCACCTCTAGAATTTGGCTGGCCCAGCCTGAGAAGATGAGTTGCTACAGGTTTTTCTAGGCTATGTATTATTACCATGCGCTGTGGAGGACTCCTGGTCCTGGACCAGGAACCTGTGGAACAGGATGCAGACAGAGCAGTTTATGAGTGTAACAGGAGTATGTGATGAATGGATGTAGTAGCAATTACACATCACTGATGCTGTTTCACCATTTGGTAAATTCATGACAGCACCAGGAACAAACTGCTAAATAGGAAAGTTTAAAATCCAGCCATTGTATGGTTTAAAATGAAGATGAACTCTTTCAATTTTGACCTCAAGCAACGGGATAATCAGCTAGCAGCTAGGGCAGAAGGACACTTAGGTTGTTCCCCTATGCAAACAGCCACATGGTTATCCAGTTTGCTCACTACTGCTGTTGGAAAGTTGGCTTGCTGGAAACTGTTAATTTCAGAAATTTGTAAGATGCATGTAAACCAGAAATAATTTATTTTTCTATGTAAAGATAAATGTAGGTGTGTAAGTAATAATGTTATGGACTAGACTTGGAGGTGATCTTAATTGTATCTAGGGTGTGCAGAGACAAACCCAGAGCTTGCTTATAAGGTATGCAATGATTTTTCATAACCATCTTGAAAAATATTTCTTGTGGTCAGCTTTCTGTGATAACATTTAGATGGATAACAAGGATAGAAGAAGAAAAATGTTTTTCCTTTCAATGCAGTTGGAAGTGGGGAGCTAATTTGAAATCCAAGCTCGAGCTATGTGACTGCTGTTTTTCCTGTTCTTCAATATGGCTAATGAGGTTCTGACAGATGTATCTTTGTACAGTGACTCAGATGCTGGGAAATTATTTATGGTGGACACCATCCCCAAGCTGGTCAAGGATCCTGTTGCTCTTGCACTGCATTCATTTACTCAGGTTTGTTGTGTTACCTGATACCATAACCAGTTCGGAACAATTTTTAAGTTACCAGCATACAGCTTCTTTTTGACAGGAAAAGAAGTGGTGAAAAATGAGGAGCAGTACTACCATGAGCTCTACTTAAGAAGACAAAACTTTACTAATTCCATTCCAGATTTTAAAACAAATTTCCATCATGCTTTAGTTTCTGTAATACGTAAACACAAATCTCCTTCTGAAACTAACAGGGCTGCAGTTCCTAGCATAGGCTGAATTTGTCTCCAGCATGATCTTAAGAGGAAGGAAAAAACACACAGAATTTGGAAATGAGAACTTAACAGTTTCCTGCTTCTTCTCCATGTCTCCACTGATAGATATGGTACAGGCTGGAATAGGCCTTTTTCAGTATTTCATTGTTCAGTTTTTGTACTTCTGTAGTTTGACAGACATCTTAACAAGTACTAGAAAAGTGCCCTGTTTTGTATCGTGCTGTATTGTTAAGGTTGTGTAATAGCAGTACCATAATGAGAGCTCTGAGCCTACAAATCCTTTACTGCATGCCTAATATGAGTGCCTGGATGCAATATTTTTGTGATCATTTTAGACTCTTTACCAGCTTGCCCTCATCTGGGTAGACAAGGTGCTCAGTTTATTCATACAGGTGAGGGCAAATTCAGCTGCTATGGGAGATGTTACATTAAAAGCTATGCTTTGATGAATTGTTTATTTTAAAACCACAGTTAGAAAAGGCCCTGACATCAGTATTCTTAAAGGGCTCCCTCAGTAAGGTAAGGCCATTGCCTCTGTCATAATTTATAAACCTTGTCTGTACTTTCGGCCACAAGTTTAAATATTTGACCCTATGCTCACCTAATTTGTAAAGATGGACTTAATCAAGATATTGCCAGTAGCTAAAGAGTGCATGCAAAGTTTCTGGAATTTATTTTGACCGTTTGGGTAACATCTAATCAGAAGATGAGAAAAGTCCCTAATGTACTGACTTATGGGTACTCTCATCATCTCTTCCTACCTGCAAACCTCTGCTCTTTTTGCAGCATGCTGTGAACTATATGAAAATTGCTTACATGCCACCTCTGCAGGACATTGGGCCTGAACCTCAGCAAGTCCAGTTTATTTTTTCTGTCAGCAATCAGCATGGTGGAACTTTGTATGGGATCTGCTTCAATATTACAATCCTTCCTGTGGACAATCAAGCCCCAGAGGTAGGTTGCTGATGAGGGTTAAAGGGAAGGACTTGGAAATGGCTTTGGGTAGTAACAGAAATGCAGAGAGATGTCCTGATCTAACTGAAATAAAAAATGAGACTTCCATGGGATCAGGGTTTCAGTGTCTTGCATGCCTACATTGAGACTGAAATGGAAGGCAAAGTCTGGTGTGTGCGCAAGGTGTTAAATAAGATGAGGGTTACCTTTGGTGTCTGAGTGGCTGTACAAAAATATGTATGTCACATCCTGGCTGGCAAAACTGCATCCCTCCTCCTTCAGTCACTTGTTGCCTATGAAGGCCAGAAGCCTCCACGACTGGGATAAGGACTTGACTGCATGTATTAAGGCCTACTATTAGCAAATTCCTTAGGTTTTTCTAATGCAGCAGAAAGGAGTACAGCCTTTGGCATGTTAATTTTTAAGGTGTCACACATCCTCATATCAGAACAAATTGAAATTGCCTTGTTTGGTTTATGTGTGGAGGTGCAGTAGAGAAGAGAGTTAAGCATTTCTCCTCCATGCAGGTTTATACAAGCCATTTGAGAGTGGAAGAGGGTGGCCTGAGCCCTGTCACAGAGGCACACATTCTCATCTCTGACGTGGACACAAAACAGGAGCATCTATTCCTTCTTCTGCAGAGACAGCCTCAGCACGGGGTGGTGGAGCTGGACGGCATCCCCATGAATAAAGGCGACAGGTTTTCCTGTGGGGACCTGCGTGGCCTGGCAGTCAGGTTAGAGGAGTGGCTGCCTTTTCCTCTTTTGGTAGCTGAGTCTTTCAGTTGAACAAGTGAAAGCCTGCAGTGAAGTGGTGTGAGGTGCAGAGGCTAAAGCTGCCCATGCTCACTGTAGCAATGCTTTGGTAGAGCTGCTCCAGGCCCAAATTGCTGGCTAAGCCTTGAGACCACAATGGGCACAGCTGAAACTGAGCTATTGTGTGGCCAGGAGGCAGCAGCTAACAACCACTTTGATGTAAATAAGTTTATCTCTAAAGCACTGCCCCATGCAGATGAGGAGACAAACTTTGTATTCAGCTACACAGTTCCTGTGAAGAAGGCAATGATTGCCAGCTTTTTCCTTTTAAGGTAGTCGTGTGTTTATTAAACTTGGTTAATTTACTTGTATTGACACTGGTTAACTTGGAGATGAAAATTTTGCTGCTATATTTGTGTCGAGAACAAGACTTTACTTTCTACACATATGCAGAATTAGAGCTCCCTGACTATTTCAATCTGTTAGCTAAACAGGACAGCTACTGCAAAGACAACCTATATGTTTGGTAGACACTTCACAAGCAGCCAGAACACAGATGACACAGCTTCAGTGAAACCTTTTTCCCAGCTGATGTCTGGTTTATCTAGGGTTTTCCTTCTTGTAGGAGACCCCACAGGCCCTCTGGAGACACTCTGATCCAGAACCAGAAGTCTTAGATAGGGATCAGCTTTTTATATTGGAAGGGATCCACATTGTCTGGCATGACCAAAAAGCACAACTACTTTGCATATGTGAAATCTGTGTGCCTCCTTTTTTCCCCCCCCCCCCCCCCCAAAGGTATCAGCATGATGACTCTGAGACTCTCAGTGATGTTGTCCTCTTTGCAGCCACAGATGGCATCCACTCTGTAGAGTTCAACCTGCAGGTCAAGGTCAGTCTGTTGCCTATTTCTGAGAAAAATTGCCTGTATAGAATAACACAAAGCTTGACTTCCGAAAGTCTTCACTTTTCCTAGGAAACTGGAAAATAATGGACTTGTTAGGCTTTCATTTCTGCCCCAGCTTTCAGACCCATGTGGCAAATTTGAGAGGAGATTTTGTTTATAACAGCTGAAAGGCATTTGTCCTTGCTGTAGCTTGGGTTCTTCTGCTGGAATTATTCTCTCTGTACTTAAATACGAAGAGTGAAATTTCTTTCTCAAGCAATAATGCTTATGGTTTGAGCTGAAAAGAAATTTATTAAAACAATGGATTTTCACTGAAACAAAAAAGATCTTTTTCTGTTTATTATCAGAAACTATTTTTCTGATTAGGTGTTGCCCGTGAACGATGAGCCACCCATTCTCCGAACAGACCTTGTTCCTGTGCTTCACTGCCTGGAGGGTGAAGAAGTGGTCCTCTCCTCGAAGTACATTTATGCCACAGATGCAGACAGTGATGACATGAAACTGATGTTTATGCTGGCTCGCCAGCCCTACCATGGGATATTGAGGAAAGCTGGCATTGTTGTGGATCGTTTCTCCCAGGCTGATGTCATCTCTGGTTTAGTCACATATAAGCACACTAGTAAGTGAGTTAAGGAGAATTAGACTGGAAGGTGGTCAGAGATTTTTTGGCAGAAAACCTAAAACTGAATCCATATAATCTTTGCAGAAATTCAGCAGAAACTGCTCAGAAACCACATGTATTGTGACTGGGGTAAAAAGGAAGCTGGCTTAGAAAGAGGGCTGATGATATGCAACCACCAAATGTTTTAATGTGTTCTCCAAATTCCTGTTTGAGCTCAAAATTATATTGGAGCAAGTAGATGAAAGCATCATAATCCTGGAGGATTTCTTTCACTGTTGCTTGTAAAATATCCTGGGCTTTTTTGGCAAAATTACTATTAAATTAGGTACAAAATAGAGTTGTCTTATTTTTTTCATGACATTAAAAAAAAAAGTCTGACTTTTTTCCATAGTCATGTTTAGATAAAATAATGTAATACTGTAAATGAGGATGCTCAGCTTTAATAGAAGGCTTCTGACAACCTAAGGTACTTCTTGCTTGCCTCCCTAATCTAGATGAATATCCACTTTTGGAGCTCTTATAGTCTTTCGGTACCAGGAGAAAAATGATGTTCAGATTTTCTTCAGGAGAACCACAGTGTTAACTATGTTATTTTGTGGTTTTATCTTTAAAATTAAAAAATAATTTTTAAAATTACTTACAGAAATCAAGAGCTGTTTAACCCACTTTCGTCCTTAATTTAGTCCTTTCATGAGCATTAAAGGGGTTCTCTTTTCTGCATCTCTAATGACAGCTTTAGTTTGCTTTTTTTTTTTTTTTAAAGGCTTTGGTTTTTTTGTAATTAGTCTGTAATTTTGTGCGAGCGTGAAGAATAAATGTGATATTTTCAGGCTTGGCACTGTCTAAAATGAACAGCTGGTATTTGAGAAGAGAAGGAAATGCTTGAGTATGGCCACCAATAACAAACTTTTCTTCAGCATCCTAAAGATAACAGAAGCATTATTTCAATGGCAGTGTTTTGCACAGGCAATGAAGGGCAGAAGTTGACCTTCAAGTGCCTTTGTTTTTCATTCCCAAATTTCTACACCTTAAATGTGCTGCCAGTAGATTCTGCAAGAGAGGGTGGGAGTCACTGCCTTTCTTTGCAGGCAGCAATATCTTGCAGCAATGGAAGACACAGGCTGCCAGAAGTGCTGAGAATTGGAACATGCTCTGCCTCAGATGCTTCTTGCAAGGGGTGACAGTTCCCAGTCCTGTGCCGTATCAGCCCACATTTTGAATGTGATTATATGTACGCATAACATACAGTATAGTAACAAAACACAACCCTTTTTATAGTTCATTTTGTAGGGATCAGAGGCATATGGGAATACATGCATTTCTTAGTATGCAAAAAATGCTTTCTTCTGGAAGAGCATGGATATTGTTACTTGTCATAGAAACAGTGCATATATATATAGATGTATGTAAAAGAAATATCTTTTCTTACATTCTTCAGGAATGCAGAAAAAACCAAAACCCCTCCTTTTCTGCACAAATGTACATTTTTCACATGAACAAAGAACAGAATCATGAGAACTATTAGCAATTTTATTGAAATTACAATATAGTATTATACCATTGGAATGATAATGTTGCAACTAGTAATAATGTTAACTTAGTTAAATACTCTTCTATACCCCTTTATTCTAGAATAGAACTAAGCTAGTTAAAATTGTTATGAACAACTAATCAAATTCCTAACCAAACAGCACCCCCACCAGCCAGCATTAAGAATTTTATTGATTTTGCTGTTGTTTTGGTCTGTCTTACTTGTCTGTGTTTGAATATTGCAAACTGTCCTTGCAGGATACAAAAACAATTCTTCAGGAAGTTTTGGAAAAATATTTCTTCTGAACTGCAACGTTTTTTCCAGGTGGGGAGATTGGACTGACTCCTTTCACTGAGACCTTAACTTTCCTTGTGTCTGACAATGAAGCTGGTGTAGATGTGAGAGACTGCTGTTACGATGGACCTCTTCCTCCTCCAGTTCCACTTCATGATCCATTTCCAGTATATGACCTTAATATCACCATATTTCCAGTGGACAACCAGCCTCCATCAATTGCAACTGGTGAAAGCTTCTTCTCACCGTAGCATTACAATACTGTAATGGCTAAAAGTCAGGGGGCTAGCTGTTTATTTGTTGGGGCTTTAGCATCAGGAAGAGTCAGATGAAATCAGCATACAAAATTTTTAGATCAGAATTTCCATCAATAATTCTTTTTTTTTTTTTTTTTTTTTGCTAGTACAGGGCAGCCACCAAATTCAGCTGCAGTGCCAGTATGAGTAACTGCTTGTGGTTTTTTGGCTGCATGTTTAAATCACGAGGTTAAGAGATCAGGATGCTCAGATCTGCTCTCTTCCATCTATAGATGCCCATTGATGCATATGTAAACTACATCTCAGTGAAAGTGGTTGATAACCCGTCCCTGAACTGAACTGATGTCCATACATTTGTCAGGTTTATAGAGTGCAAAAAAATAGATATTAATCTACCTTTTCATGTAAAGTATACAAGAGAAACTTAGACTCTGGCCCTTATATGAATCACAGAATCACAGAATCACCAAGGCTGGAAAAGACCTTTAAGATCATCAAGTCCAGCCTATGACCAACACCACCACACCATCTAGACTATGGCACTAAGTGCCACATCCAGCCTTGCCTTGAACACATCCAGGGACAGTGCCTCCACC
Source organism: Hemiprocne comata (assembly GCA_020745705.1). Lineage (NCBI taxonomy): Eukaryota > Metazoa > Chordata > Aves > Apodiformes > Apodidae > Hemiprocne > Hemiprocne comata. The sequence continues at coordinate 71,870,524 of CM036616.1, read as the reverse complement.
ACTTCCCTAGGAAGTCTATTCCGATGTCTAATCACTCTCTCTGTGAGGAAGTACTTCCTAATATCCAACCTAAACCTCCCTTGGAGCAACTTCAGGCTGTGCCCTCTTGTCCTGTCACTGGTTGCCTGGGAGAAGAGCCCAGCCCCAACCTGACTACAACCTCCCTTCGGGTAGTTGAAGAGAGTGATGAGGTCCCCCCTGAGTCTCCCCTTCTCCAGGCTAAACAACCCCAGCTCCCTCAGCCTCTCCCTATAAGACTTTCCCTCTAGTCCTTTCACCAGCCTTGTTGCTCTCCTCTGGACCCGCTGCAGCACCTCAACGTCCTTCTTGAAGTGAGGGGCCCAGAACTGGACACAGTACTAGAGGTGAGGCCTCACCAGTGCTGAGTACAGGGGGAGAATGACATCCCTACTCCTGCTGGCCACACTATTCCTGATACAAGCCAGGATGCCATTGGCCTTCCGGGCCACCTGGGCACCCTGCTGGCTCATGTTCAACCGGCTGTCCACCAGCACTCCCAGGTCCCTCTCTGCCAGGCTGCTCTCCAGCCACTCTTCCCCCAGCCTGTAGCGCTGCCTGGGGTTATTGTGGCCCAAGTGCAGGGTCCTGCACTTGGTCTTGTTGAATTTCATGCCGTTGACCTCGGCCCATCGATCCAGCCTGTCCAGGTCCTCCTGCAGCTTCTTCCTACCCTCTGGCAGATCAACACTCCCCCCCAGCTTGGTGTCATCTGCGAATTTACTGAGGGTGGACTCAATCCCCACATCCAGAGAGAGAATATTTTATTACCTATATTTATTTATGTTAGTGAATAAAGACAAGTGTAGGCTATATATATAACAGATCAAATTAATAGATGTGAAGCCACATTTTCACTAGTACTCTTCAGGATGAAAAATACTCAGTTAAAATGGAAATAGTGTTAAATATACGTTTAGTCTAACAACTGCCCATTGTGTGAGATTTCCATTGACTTCCTGGGCTTTGGATAAGGTCTGTAGTATACATATTAAACGTATGCTTTCTGCATACTTGTCTTTTTCAATGTCATTTTTTTGTAAGCACCATGTATATGTTATGTATCTCAGAGAATATTTAAATGTATGTGTGAGTAGTTTTGTAATTTGCAGGCTCTCACCCAAGTAATGCTGTGGAAATGAAGCAGTGCCCCAGCAGGGAACTTAAGCAGTGATGCATGAAAAATTGTTCATTATGAGCAATTTGCAACAGCTCTCATGTAATTAATGCTCTGACAAACAGAGGTAACAACTGATTTTGAGCAACACATAAACCATTACCAGTAAAATAATTTCACGATCCCCTTCCTCTCTACTTACATGATGGCAAAAATAGAGTTGATAGTTTAAGTAGACAAAAAAGCCCTAAACCAAAATCTGTCAACAACTCAGTTATTTTTTTTCTTTGCCCCCTTAGTTATTTTTTCTATTCTGTTTAACAAACACAACAGTTAAAGGAGCTAAATAAGCAATAATGTTTATCATACTGTTTGTATGCAGGTGCAAGGTTTGTGGTGGAGGAGGGCTCCTCAGCCTCCCTTACCACCAACCATTTGTTTGCCACTGATCCTGACACCACTGCAGATGACTTAGAGTTTGTCTTGGTTTCTCCTCCTCAGTTTGGTTACATTGAAAATATACTGCCTTCTCCAGGCTTTGAGAAGAGCAACGCTGGTATAAGTATAGGTAAGTATAAACAATGTATGATAATCAAGCAGATGAAATAAAGAGCACGGGGCTGTGTGGTGGACTTGGTGAAGTAGCTGCAGGTGCATGCATTAACATGGGCTTATTAAGGGAGGCAAGTGCTGGCAAGTGAAGAGCAGTGGGACTGTGTGGGAGGAGTACACAGAGAGACCACAGCTCTGCAAATGTAAAGAACTGGCACTTGAAGTAAACAACCAATCCTTGTTTTATGCATTCCAGCTGCAATATATTAGAAGTGGAGATATGCAATACTAATCTGCTCTGTCTGCCTCCCCTTTCACTCTCCCAGGCAAGGCTCTTGCACTTCTCTTCACCTGTACTGTCAATTAAATGCTCTAGCTGACAATTTGACAAGCCTGAGTACTCTGACTAGTTCCCAAGGCAAAGTTGCAAAAGTGATAGTGATGGTGGTTGATGTGGGTCTCTTCCCTTGCCCTCCTTCAAACATTGTAAGGCAGCTTCATCCTCAGCAGAACAGGTTGTGGTATGCTCTGTAATGCTACCAGCTTTTACCAGTGTCTCCAGCTGAACACCCAGAACCATGGAGCTTTTAGGTTCCCATTTTCCTGGTCAGTCAAATTAACAATCAATGTAATTGCTTAGACCTCAGATCTTTTCCTACCTGTTATTTGGGGTTTTTTTTGGGGGCTCAGTTCTGCTGACTCAACTGAGCAGTATGAAGTTGCAGAGTCCCACAAGAAGCAGAGGAATGCATTTTTGTTTCAGGGGAAGGCCATGTGTCCTGTGGTATGTGCAGTGTAACTTTTTCAGCCACAAAAGATTGAGAACTTGAAAAATTCAAGTGATTTGTGCTTGGAAGAAAGACAGTTTCAGTTGTTTGGGTTTTTTTATGATACATAAGATCAGAAGGCAGGAGAAGACATGGTAACTAATAACCTCTTTAAAATCTCTAGCTTCCTTTCAGCTGAAACACCTGAAATCCCTGAATATAAATTATGTACAAGCCAGGCACATGCAAATGGAACCAACAGCAGACCATTTTGTACTTTATGTCACTGACGGGATGCATCATTCAGCAGAGACTTCATTTTTTGTGCTGATCAACCCAACCAATGATGAAGTCCCAGAGTTCACAGTAACAAATATTACAGTAAGGACGAAGAATTCATAGAATTATTTTAAACCAGAAAACACTCTTCAATGTCAGTAAGAACAGTGTTCTGATGTCTGTTCCTCTGCATCTTTCCCTTTGTGTAGTTCAGCCTAGTTCAGGGAACAGCCCAATTAAATCTCATGTAAACCTCTAAGACAGAGCTTCAGTGAGACTGGAGCAGTGCACAGCTCTGCTTGGTAACTTGCAGTTAAGTAAAACAAAAAAAAAAAAAAAAAGAAAAAAAGAAAAAAAGGCTCAAATTGTTTAAAAAATGAGTCATCTAGAAAGCAGAATGATCTGTACACTTCTTCTCATCTCTGAAGAGCCTTTCACAATGTTTCCCTAGATATTTTTGTGTTCTTTGCATAGCTTCTCCCCTTTCTGAGTACTGCTTTTAATATAAAAAATATTTCTGTGACCACGATGCTAGGACAGTGTAAGCTTATCTTGCTGTAAAGTGAAAGTGAATGTTTGTGTATAAATTCATATGCATCCTTATTTATATATATATGTATTTGCATTTAAAGGCTTTCTCCTGTCTGCATTCCCTAGCACTTAATATGAAATTTACTCATCTAACAACTTTTCTGTTAACTGGGGTAGGAATGAACTCTTTACCTTCTCTTTTCATCATTGCAGCTGTTTCCTACTCTATGCCTCTTAAAGTGGTTGAAATCAGTAGCTGGTTGAACAGCTGCTGGGAAGGGGTGGAGGAAACAAAGAGAGACACTCTTACACAGAAATACCCTACTTAGGAAACAATGTTTAAATGGTATAATTTTTTTTTATACAAAAATTGAACTTTTTTTTTATATATGTTCAGGTTCAAGAGGGGGAGATGAAAGAACTGGATCTCTCTGTTATCAACGCAGTTGATCTGGATGTGCCCCAAGACCGTTTAGTATTTAGGGTTGTGCAGAGGCCCCAGCATGGGTTCCTTATTAATGGTGTTCATGGCAATGATATTCTTCACTATAAACAGTTAATTAACCATGACCACAACAGCCATGTGTTGCTTGTTGATGACTTTTCCCTGGATCTACTGAAGAATGGTAGGTGTAGCATTCTTCTGACATTGGTCTTTCATTCCTTTAATGAGACAAGGTGGCACAGTAAGGAACTTTTGCTACTTATTTATTCACTTGCCTTATGTGTATTTCCAAGACCATGTTTAGGAATAGAAGTTAGCCTATTTAATGCTGATGTTATGTATTGATTTTCATAACTGTCAATAAAATCGCCCTGAGAGGCCTACATATAAGTAAGGGTAGTAATATGATGAGGGAGGCCACCTGCCCTGAAATAATAAAGAGAATAGTGTAACATATAAGAAAACAGATTTCAAAATCTAGAACAAAGACAGGCTGTTTTAAAAATACATTAACTGATCATGAGGTTAAATATTGCTCTAAATGATCACAGAATCATAGAACAGTTTGTGCTGGAAGGGACGTTTAAGGTCCGTCTAGTCCAAACCACTGCATGGACATGGACACCTTCCACTAGACCAGGTTGCTCAAAGCCCCATCCACCCTGGCCGAGGAGGGGGCATTCACAGCTTCTCTGGGCAACATGTCGCAGTGTCTCACCACCTTATTGTAAAACATTTTTTCCTATGTCAAATCTAAACATAAAAATGTAAATCTAAAACTCTTGCCCCTTGTTGTGTCACTATCAGCATCAGTAAAAAGTCTCTCGACACCTTTCCTATAAGCCTCCTTTATCTATTAGAAGGCCACAATATATAATGTCATCATACGTATACCGAATAGGAAGGTATGAATTGGGGCCCTATAGTTCAGCATGGTCAGTTAACATGCTTCGAAGCAGCAAAGCTCCTTCAAATACATGTAATCAAGAAGTGTATTTAACACTGCCAAGAATATGGTGGATTCTTCAAGAAAGTGGCCATTTAGTGAAATATGGGATCTATTAAAATAAAGAGGGATATGAATTCAGTCCTGTTACTCAGCTTGCAGTTCAGCCCTCAAAACCTGAGGAAAGATTTTTCTCCTCTTTGCCTGTCTAATACGAATCGTGAGAAATACTATAGCCCCACCCCAGATTCCTCAGCCTTTCCAGGTTCTGTTTTGAATCTCCTCCAGTGGTTCAGCTTTTGTCTTTTCCTGTCCACAGTGGTGATCAAGCCACTTCCAGCCCAGTTCTTCTAATTGTCTATGGTTGTAACCACAAGGCCAGCTGTCCTCCCCATGGCTTGTTTAAAGCTCCCTGAGGATTATTTAGACACAGAAAAGTGGTGCCTGATAGTCTCACCCTTTCTATGGTTCCTGTTAAAATGAACTGGAACAAGGAGAGGAGAGGAAATGTGCTTTTTCAGACCGACAGAGACCCTTCTGCGAAGGGAGTCATCCCTTACTCAGGTCAAGCTGGTGTCTTTGAGTCAAAATTGTGAAATTAATCGACAGCGGTGACTCGCCAAGCTCATCTTCTGGTAGCTGAAACAAGCTTGCTGTGACTTGGGCATATGCGAAGGGGAGATGAAAGAAGGGTGATGGAAGCTGGGTTAAATGATGCGATACATTTTGCAGGAGTCTGATTTATTTGTTCTTTTCATTCCTCTCTCTCTCTCTCTTATTTTTCTCCCCCCCCCACCCCCTGCTAGGAATGAAGCTGATGTACATGCACGACAATACGGAAAACCTCAGTGACAGCTTTAAAATCCAGCTATCAGATGGGAAACATAAAGTCCTCAGAACCATTTCAGTAAAGGTCATTCCAGTTAATGATGAGAAACCAGTGCTGAGCAAGTAAGCCACATGTTCCTGTCTCTGACAGAGGGATGAGTTTAGATAAAATGACCCAAAAGTGATCAAAACAGCAAATTGGTGACTGATGGGGAAATGATGCCATAACTAGTCACAGACTAATGTCAATACAGATGTCTCTATGTGAGACTCTGTCAGCCTGTTTAACAAAAACAATTTTAGTGAAAGAAGGGCATGATTTAATATCACTCAGTATTAAAGGAACAGAGAAAAAGAAAGGGGAGGAAAATGCTTGTCTTGTCTTTCACAACTTCAAGGTGTTTGCCTGAGACACCTGATCTTTGCCCACCTCTGCTGGCCACTGTCCCTCATGGTATTGACCACAGTTACTTTGCTTTCCCTATCTCTGGGGCAACCGCCTGTCTAAAACATGTCTCTGAAAGCAGCTCTGGATTTTGGCACGAGAGGATCCACAGGTTAATGCTTCCTTGCCTCACAGGGGAAAGCCCTTTAGCTTAATGATTCTCTTCTTTTCTATTACAAAACCCTATTGTGCAGCCATAATTCAGCTTCTGAAAAGGCACACACTAACTTCCCTTACTGTCCAAAACTAGAAGTCATAAATGAATTAGACCTGGTCAGGAATTGCCTGGCAGACTGTTTGCAGACAGGCATCTGGCTGTGAGAGAGCCAAACCTCCTGGGCATTTTAACAAGGGAGCTCATCCCTTGGGGTCCCCATTTTTTAGCTGATGACCTGCTACAAAGCATCAGGGCCTCTGTCCTCCTGGCTGCATTCCAGCCCCAGGCAGGCAGATGGGAAGCTGGAAGCCTAAAGGCTTTGGGGGTATAGCTCCAAAACTCTAAAGTTTGGATTTCAGAAATTACTCACAGCCTGTTAAGCAGGCTGCCACTAAAGTGGGAATTTCAGATCCCTCAGGATATTTGACTTACCTTCAGATCAGACCTCAATTTCCTGTAGTGGAGAATTTTGAATGTTTTGTTTACCACGTAGAGATCCCTGCATTAAGAAATGTTAGTTTTATAGTTGAAAGATTATCAAGGACCACATAATGCTAACAAGAGAGAAAGTAAATTTCTGGTTAGAATAATGGATATGATTTACTTATTCATGTCATGTACACAGATAATTACTGATAATTGCCTATTTGTTCCCTGCATGGTAAAGATTGCTATGTATTTTCCTCTGTCTCTGAAGGGAGGTGATGGAGTGCAAGAAGTCATGTGTTTTTAGCTTTGCCCAACTGGATCCAGAAACTGTTGGTGCCATGTCTGGCAATGTTAGATCTTACTGTTTGCCATTCCTGTGGTGAACAGTAGCATATAGTGAGCCATCTACTTGCAGAATAGGTTTTTCATTATAAGAAGTTACTGCTTCTTGCTTATTGCTCTTCCACTGAGATGCAGTATGATGCCAGGAGTTAAGCTGTAGTACTTTAAGGCAACATGTTCAGTTTGGCATTAAAGCGGTGACATTCAGTCACCACATCTTCACTGTGGGGTAGAAGCTCCCTTACGCCACTGCAATGTTGTACAGGTGAACATCTGACAATACGTGCAAGATTTTTCTCATCTTTTGATCTGGGGGCACCTTTCCACCCCAGTTCTCATCTCCATTAGGTATGGTCAACAGACTGAGGAATCTAGGATGGGATGTTTTTGGCTGGCAAACGGTGGCTCTTATTCACAGTGATTGCCAAAAACTCAATCTGTCACCTCTTGGATTGCATCCTGTAACAATGAGTGCTCTAGGGGAACGTAAGGCCATTCTCCTTGAGAGATTCTTCTCAAGATGAGACATGTGGGTGCTAGACTTAACCAACTAACTGCTGCACAGAAAAATGAGTTTGGATTATACAGCACTCAGGGTGTAGCTAAACATGTTTTTCTTCACTTTTTTTTTTTTTTTTTTTTTTTTTTTTAAAATCTTCTCTTCCTAGGTCATATAGTCTTTGGTTCAGACACCTGGTCTTTCTGTTTCCACAGTCCCATCATGATTATTGCTGGTATGAGCAAATCATTAAGGTTGCTTGGTCTGTCATCAATATGACTTGATATACTTGACTCCCATTTTCTTTGCTTCTCATTTTGCCAAACATGGACATTCTGTGCCTTGTATCCCTATCAGTTTGAATATAAAAGTTCAGGAAAAAAAATCTCCACTTTTTCTGAGAATAATAAATGTATTCTCCAAAATCACTAAGTAAATGTGACAACTTCTTGTTTGGAAATCTCAGTTGTTACTGCGGTTTGGAGCAGGCACTTGCAGCTTGGCAAACAAAAGGGCTGTTAGCTGAAGAACGTGTCTTTAGCAATTCTTATAAAAATCTATCTGTATTTGGCCTTTGAAATACTATGGCTTGCACATACTTGGTTGCATCCAGCCAGAGGTTAGCTGCCCAAGTGCTTAAGGAGTCTGTCCTTTTCCCAACCTGCTTCATGGCCTATGGGCAGGTTAGCTTGGGCAGGTCCCATCCCCATGTGATTGTATATGCTGAAACCCCTCCAAATCCCTTGAAACTTCTGTAGAGTTTAATAATGCTGTTTGGGTACTACATTATGAAAATGTAAGGCAGCTAACAGCAAAATTATTAAACAGGGTGTGCAGAGGCAAACTGGAGGATGGTTACTGGCTAAGAAAGGAAACAGAGGAGACACAATCTGAGAATAATGAATTTCAAACAATGTGGGATTTTTTTCCACAGAGCTGCCTCAAATTTAATTTGTGACTAGTGATGGCCATTTCTGCAAAGGAACAGGTGGCCTTGATCTACTTTTCTGAATCCAGAACCCAGGAATATTCTCCAATGGGGACCACAGAGAACAAGCCAGTTAGGTCTTTGTAGCATCTCTTAAAGACTAAGGTGAGCAGTGACAAACTAGTAGTTTGAAAGACAGCCTTTTCTCCAATGGATAATGAGTTCTTTAGAGCCCATACTGCTATGCTCTATGGTAGCAGTAACATATAATACAGCTTATTTGTTTACATTGTCCTCTTATATATTGTATGAAGGTAAGTGGAATAGGGCCAAGGGGAGGAAGATGGACATTGTAAATCCCGCGTTGTTGTATCTGCTTTGTTGTTTTTCATGACTGTAAGGAGAGGCTGGTCTACCCTGTTTGCTTTTTTTTTGCTGTTTTGAACTGAAATAGGCACCCTCCTTTCATTCTTTCTGCAGTTGTCATTTCTGTCAGCATCTGGGTAATCCATATTCCTGGCAGAGAAATCACATGTTGGAAAGGTTACTTTTCTTTCATTGCATCAATACACGACTTTTAATTTTTCCAGGAAGGATGATATAGAGGTGAACATGGGTGAAGCTCGAATAATTTCTGGTGCTGTTCTGTCAGCAGAAGATAAAGATACCCCCAGGGAGAGAATTTACTACTTATTTGAAAGAATTCCAGAAAACGGTCAGCTTCAGCACAAGGTTAGTCTTTGTACTTCAGCAAAGGCAGAACTCTCTTTTTAGGTGAGAATGAAGTTCATCTTCTTTTTCTCCCATATGTCTGTCATATTTTGAAGAGAAGGCTGTGGCCACTTTGATTGTGGAAAGAGTGTTTGAACCAAACAATGATGCTGTCCCAGAGGCTTTGACACTAAAGGCCAGATCCTCCACAGGAGGAGACGGGGGGAGGAAAGCATGGGAGATCATCTGAAGTGACAATGAAGATAGATGCTGAGAGAATCAGCCCACAGAGGGGGAAAACCAAGCATCAAAGCTAGGAGGGAGTCGGGGGGAAGTCCTTGATAAAAAAACAAGTCACAAGTAAGCCATTACTTCAGTTACTTCAGGGTTCAGAAAGAATGGAGGGAGATGTGCATGAAAGAGTGAGTAATAAATCATGAGTTAGAAGAAAAGTATTGGGGAAAGGAAGGGAAAAAAAAGAAGAAAAGGATATAGCAAGAGGAAAGATATAAATTAATATTAGAAATGGAAAGAAAGATGATGACCTATTGACCAAAGATAACCCACTGAAACAAAGACAGAAAAAAACCTCTATCTTTAATTACATGCATATATAACATAAAAAAAGATAGCAGTTTCTAAGACCTGTGAGCCTGGAAAGTATTTTGATGCTGCAGCCCTGCAAGCATCTGCAGATCACGTGAGACTTGTGGATTGAAGGGGTCCCACACATTGGGCCAGGAGACAGCCACTGGCTAGAGTCTGACAGTTTGAACATATAGGGTACCCACATGTAGTTGAGCTCTCTGTCCTTGATAACCTTTACTCCAAAGGCACTGACACTGTTACTGAAGGCTCAATGTCAAATACACAGATCAGTCCAATATAGGGTACTATGTTATCTTACAAAAAGCAAGCAATTTTATTGGGCAATTCACATTTTTCCACCAGATGACCTCTGGGGCTCTACATCTCTGTGCTTCCCTGGACTTCCCCATAGGTTCTTTTCTGATATGCCACTAGGTATGGTTTTATATGGAACCAAGATAAGCTCTGTGAAATTAAGAAATAGAAAACCAGTTGTGTCAGAAACCATTTCATTTTTATCTAGTTGATGTCTCATTGAGAAGTGTGTGGAAATGTAGATCCTGAGTAAAGGTGGCTAAACTCCATTTACTCCATTTTCTTCTTGAACACAGTATCTTCTCCAGCCTTATAACTGCTTGGGAATGACTCCAACTATTTACTACCCTTCAAAACATACTATGAGGAAAGCGTTTATAGCTTAGAAGGGAAGCCAGGTAGCTTGTACTAACGGTCTTCATAACTGCAAACAAACACAATTAACTGGAGAGGATGCATGAGGCATTATCTGTTTAATGAAGGATGTTTATTTTTTCTAGGTAGGCAAAGGTTGGATGACTCTCCAAACTGGAATGAAGTGCAGTCAGGAAGAACTGGATATGAATCTTGTGAGATACATCCATACAGGAGCTATAGGGTCCAAAAACCAAGACAGCTTCACATTTTATCTGTGGGATGGGTACAACAGATCTCCATCTGTGGACTTCTACATAAATATAAAGGACATGGAAAAGGGTAAAGAACTGCCAGATCTTACTTTTTACAGTGCCTGTTTCTGAATCCAAAATTATCTGAGTGCATGACCTGATCCTTTCCCTGAACACTATGTAGGCCCTTGGCAAGTCTACCTGCAGACCCCAAAAGTCCATCTGCTTGGATTTCACAGCTGGTCAGACCCCTGATGTTACTGCTGGTGAAGAAGTGGTCCTGGAATTTGAAAAGGCTCTGCCTTAGGCAATATGTTGCACCTTGCCTCCCAGGACTCCCAACAACCTTTCAAACAAAGCTGAAAATACTGTCCTGAAGCTAGCTTTATGCCTGAGTAAATGAAAGCACAGAAAAATAGCAAGAATGTAACAAAAGCAGACAAAACACTGTTAAAGAACAGCTCAGTCTTCCAGGTTTTTGCTCTAGTGTTCTGGTCCCTCCTAATTTATTGCATCCCTATTAGAAATCCAAATTAGACCAAGTTAACCTGACACTGCTAAGTTTGGAACAAGGATCCAGAGAGGTTGTGCTGTCTCCATCCCTGGCAGTTTTCATGTCCTGATGGAATAAAGCCCTAAGAAACCTAGTTGCTGTTGATCTCATGGCTGACACTGCTTCGAGTAGAATGTTGGACTAGAGACATACTGAAGTCCCTTCCAGCTTGAATTTCTCCATAATCCTAGTGTCCTAGGATTTTTCTATTGGTGATGGCTTGCATGTGGCACAATAATGCATGAGACCAACTTAAAATTAAATATGGCTATATTAGTGTTGTTTTTCTATCCTGCAGGAGACATTGCTGTTTCCATAAAACCTCTTAGAGTGCCAAAAGTGGGTCGGGGCTATATTACGACTGATGTCCTCCTTGCACTGGATGGTACTGACAAGCCAGAGGAGCTCCTTTATGTGATAACCTCCCCACCCCAGTACGGACAAATAGAGTATGTCAGCTACCCTGACATTCCTATTACAAGCTTCAGTCAAATGGATGTAGCAAGACAGGTAGTCTGCTATGTTCGTAACACTAAGGCAGCTGTTCCTGAAGATACATTCAGGTAAGGCATAACATCCGACCCCCCAAATCCTTTCTGCTTGCATTTCTTTGGTATTAAAACAACCCTACAACACAGAACAAAACAAAACATAAAAACTTAAAACAAATTATTAAAAAGGGGTGGAATCTCTGTGGGAATTCTCAATATTTATATAGCAAAGATATTTCTACTATCATACATGCAGTTGTGACTGCTTTGGTAATCCTGATGCTGAAACTGTAGTCAGATCCATGCTCACCCAAAGATACTGGCTTCAACATTGTTACAGCACCCAATCACACAGCTGCTAAGATTTAAACAGGGCAGAAAGTCTAAGAACATAATTTGTGGAGTTTTTCTTTGGTTTCTTGATACAACTGGGTGTGATAAATTTGTTTCACCCAGATATTAAATAACTGCTTTCTTGTTTATTTTTATTTATTATATTCTTTTGGTTCCAGTTTTTTTAAATCCATAAGTAGTTCTTAAACATACTAAAAATCAGTCCGCCTACCTATTCTTACACCACAATAACTAGAAAAGTCATGTAGACAATGGGATTTTTGGCGTAAACTTAGTTACCTAGGCCCAATTCAGCAGCCTAGTTATATTTAAGTTTACTTTAACCTGCTTCTGAACCTTGCCCTTAGACCAGCTTAGGCTAGGTGCACTCCTAAGGTGAATATTTACTTATTTTGTTCTTAAATGAAGCTGTCTTGGTTACAGAGTGTAATGATGTAATGAGTTATCATTAGGTAAAGACAGAATAGATGTATTGTTGCTCATAATGTCAGGAACAGTTTTGTAAATTCAGGAAAAAAACTCAGAAATAAAAAATTTTAAAGGAAGAATGGTAACTTCTTGCTAGCAATAGCAATGTCCTCTGAAGACAGCTTTTTGAAGGAAATGGACTTCCTGTAAAATTCAAATTTTCCACACAAAAATAAAAGCTTACTGATTTTTCATCTGTGACTAAGAAAAATGAAGGATTTAGCTCCTAAGAGCTGCAATTTGGGAAAGACCCCTTTTTACACTCTCCTGTGAATAAATTAATGATCTGAACAGCATTTTCTATGATGCATGATGAAGATTCAAGAACATATTGTGTCATCTAGTTTAAGCTTTTTGCAGGGGAGTCAAGAAAGTGGGGCATGGAAACACAAAATAAACCTCCCTATGACACCTGGGCAGACCAGGTGACATTATCTAGAGTTAAGCCAAAAGTAATTCTGAGACTTTTCTCGACTGAACCATTTTAAATGATCCCTTCCACTAAATTCAAAGTGGTGGAAATCCTAGTTAGGACATTTTTCTGATCCACTTCTAGTCATAATAGAAAAAGTGAAAAAATATTCTCTGGCTTTATGTTTCTCAATTGTGAAATACTATGCCCAAAACTAGAATTTACTTAGACAAGTACCAATATGATTTCTACAGCTCACCAAACAATTCTAGGGAAACTGTGCATCTGGCTAAACCCAATGTCTGCTGTTTAAGCCAAAGGCTTAGAAGCAAACTAGAAAGTCAGCCTTATAAAAGTAAGGTGATGGTACTTTAATAAATATTGATATTAAAGAACTATCTTTATCACAATAATTGATGTTCCTTGATGCTATCATTCAGAGAAGAATTTAGTTTTGTGTAGACATATAAATATTGTGGCAGAATATGGCTATCATTGAAACAAGGAAATGTTACATTAATTATATGGGTAATTATAGGAGAGGAGATTAACTGATCAGATTTCTACTTTCCACTGAAGTACTTCCTTCAGACATAAATTTGCCTATATTGTTTGGTGCTGCTGGCCTGGAAGAAAGATTTGGCAGTGCTTATTTGGACAGATGACTTCAAGTGATTAGCAACCTGACATCAGATGCTGGCAGCAGGATACTAAAAGAACATGCTAATGTCCTCCATTTCGACACGCTGGCTTGATTTTGTAATGAGCTGGCACTATTTATGATTCCATTTTTATCTTTTAAATGCTATGACAGATGGTAGGTCCTATAGCCAACTCTGTTGCCATCAAACTGCAGAAAGCATGAAATGTTGGTAATGGTGAAATCAAACCATGCAACATGTCCTCCTAACTGTGCTTGAGAGTTGTCCCCTGAATTTCATCAGAGTGAGGAGAATATTGGCTGGTCTCTATTCCCAAGGGAAAGATAAAGCAGCCATAAACCAGAAATAAACAACAACCAAAATCTCCCAAAGTGCTGCAAAAAAGGACATCTTGGACGCAGGCAGCTTCATCACCTGTGAAATCAAGTTGGCGTATGACATTTGCATCGTAAATTTCAGTCTGATGTATATAACCAGGAGGTTTGCTACTATCTGATGTTCTGTAGAAGACTCCACAAATCTTCAGTTTATTAAACTGAATTATCTAAGTTCTTCAATTAAATATTTTTTGAGACATCATCCAAATTATTTTACAGCCATCGAAAGAATCAGAGGAAATTCACACTGCAATCCTGCAGACTCTTTGAGAGATGGATAAGGTCTTGACTGAATGTGTTTTGCCTTTTTTTTTTTTTTTCCCTTAGCACAGTATTTATCACCATTATTCTAATTCTATATTTGATTTCAGCTGGACTACTAATAGCACAACACTTTTACCACTGGCACAACAGCATTAGGTTAGTGCAGACAGATGTCTCTAGGTTCCCAGCTGGGAATACCATCCTCAGTAAACATATTTCAAACTGCTATATAGTCCCTGGTCTGCCTATGCTCATTCCCATCTGTTTCATGGCATACTGCCAGCTTACAAGTTGATCAAGCCCTAATCATCCTGCATTGGTGAAGGCAGTGAGGAGTTTTAGATGGACAGTCTGTGTGACACAGTAAGCTACTCCATGACCTACTGAAGGTCACTTACATTCAAGGCACACAACAACAGGCAAGGTTCTGACCATGTAATAATTTAAATACTTCTCTGAGTTCTGCAGTCAAGAGAACAAGATGAGCAGATAATCTAAATGTCAACCAGTCCCTGTATATGGTAGAAACATGCTAGGTGGAAAGCAACCAGCTAGTCTTGTGCTCATATTGTATGAAACAACCATTCCATGATACTGTGCCACAGAAGATCAACGGCCTGAGTGTAGCTTTATGTGCATTCAAAGTGCTGGGCACTGGAGAGTGGGTGAAAAAGAAAGGTCAGGGAATGTGAGGAGTCCACCACAAGCAAATTTCTTTGCCAAGCAGACTGTTCCAGCTCAGGCCAAGCTAATCTGGGTAAAAATCACTCCAAGATGCTTTTACATGTACTATGCAGCATAACCACAGAAACCTCTGTAGAAATAATGGTGAGTCTTACCTACTGTATAGTGATGGGACACGAAGGATCATGAGACATTTTCAAAGCAATTTCTAGCTTCATATAACATTAAAATGTTTTGTTACAGGCATGACAATGTGCAATGTAATTGCTTTCAGAAAAAATACTTAATAATCTTGGCAATGAAAGCTAGGAAGAATTTTGAAGGCTAAAATATTGGTTTTCTCTTTCATTTTATCCACAACTAAATTAGATAACAAATTTTTGCAGAACATGCTGTCACTTTATGGCAAAAGCCCATATCCAGCTGGTAGGTTTCCAATATATTTTTCTCTCCAGCCTTGGGCACCTTTATCTTTCTCTTGTTTGGGAAAGGAAAATTATCTGTAGAGCATAATCAAATCTTTAGTATATCTAAATAAATACTACTGTTTGGGAGAGAACTATAAGAAACTAGGCTGCTATTAGTAGAAATTACTAGCATGGAGTAAGAACCTTGCAGATTTGACCCTTTGACAAATACATGATATCTGCATTTTCAAAATTAGCCTAGAAACTCCTGTAGTTCAACTCAATATCTCCCACAGAATCTTAGTATTTCAGTGAAATCTTACTCAAGTTTTGCAAACAAACCTAAATAATTTCCTCAGAATACACAAAAATTTACAGATACACTTCGTGCCTAACCAAACCCACACAGTGAGATGAGGATGGACCTTTCTGCAGCTTACTTTTTTAGATAGTTTTGGGGCTGTTGGGTACAAAAGGTCTGTTACAGTGATCAGAAAAAAAACGTTGTCCAAGCAGACCACACACTTTACACATCTCTTTCTGTAAGTTGTAGACAAAGCCAGCACTTTCCCTGGCACTTGCCACTGCCAGGTAACCAAGTGAAGATATACTGAAGGATGTGTACAAACATGTGCATGCAGTAAGTCCCTCAGCCAGCCCATTATTTTAGATCTGCTCCATTTGTGTTGAGCTAGAAGATTAGATCAGGTCTGTTATGACTGCTGAGACTGATGAGTACATCCTCAAAGCCATTCCTCTGGCATCTACTCAGATTCCTGCAGATGCATTGTAAATCTTGCAATATACCTGGGCATCTGTTCTCATGTTTTTACATTATATGTCCACCCCATCAACAGTCTGGGTTTGAGCTCAAACCGGTTCTATTACTTTTGCAATATCAACACAGGCAAGTCCTGTAGTAAAGGTGTGTATTATCATTTCATTTCAGTACATGGTGAATCAAGAACACATGCTGAAGACTACCTTGCCTCTCTTTGCCAGATTCATCATCAGCAATGGACTGAGGACTAAGCATGGGACATTCATGATCTCCTTGGAAGCAGTCGATCAAGCTTTGCCCACACTATCTAAAAATACAGGGCTAAGACTAGTGGAAGGCACTATGGCACTTCTTTCTCCTGATGTTCTTCAACTTTCAGATCCAGACACTGCCAAAGAAAACCTCACCTTCCTCTTGGCACAGCTCCCCCAGTACGGTCATCTCTATTATCGAGGGGCTGTGCTACTGCAGTACAATTTCACCCAGCAAGATGTGGACAACAGGAATGTTGCATACAAGCACCGAGGTGGGGATCCCCAGATTGACAGATTTACATTTGTTGCAACAGATAGGACTAATCAAGGCTTCATCGTGAACGGGAGGGTGCAGAGAGAGCCAGTGGCATTCACCATTCAGGCAAGTGTGATCGACAGGCTACTTAAAGCAATATAATGCATGGTAAGGTGGAAAATGTAGTAATTTTTATGAGAACTGGTGCTTCCTGCAGTCTATGATTTAAATGAGGTATTTATCAGCTAAAATGTTAGCTTTCTGTGTTCCATAAATAATTAACCTGGAGAATTAACTACTTGCCACAATGCATTACTCAGGCAAATAATTTTATACAGTGCAAAGAGACTGCATTTAAGGGAAGGAAGACTTCCTGCTTACATAAATGTAAGCAAGTATATAATTGTACTTGCTCAAATATTTTACATAGAAATCTCAACTCTAAAGTTGAGCCCAGCTGTGGGGAGGAATGAAATTCCTCCTGCTCAGCTTTCTCACTTGGTACCTCACCCACTGATTTGCATGTGAGAGACTCTAGGATGACTGCTGATCTTCATGTCACATTAATCTTGATTTACAGCCCTTCACTCCCACAACTGGACAACCTGTCCTCCTTCTGGGACAGTCTGTAAGATGCCTGCTTTGA
The DNA here is from genome assembly GCA_020745705.1 of Hemiprocne comata. Taxonomy (NCBI): domain Eukaryota; kingdom Metazoa; phylum Chordata; class Aves; order Apodiformes; family Apodidae; genus Hemiprocne; species Hemiprocne comata. The sequence continues at coordinate 71,853,410 of CM036616.1, read as the reverse complement.
TTCTTCCTTCCTTTACAAGGATCTTCCTGTTTACTTCTTATTTCCCTCATTTTCAAGCTCTTCCCACTGTGTCATAAGCTCAGATACCTTTGTTGTGACTTCTTGTATGTGTCTGGCATGTTTCAGTATTCACTGCAGGCCTGGTGGCAGTGTATGTAAAAATTCTGTATGTTTCAAAACACTGATACAAATGAAGAGGCCTCCAACTTTTCCTGATGACAAAGTCTTAAGTTTTATGATAAGCGAGGAGTGTGATTTTAACAGAAGATGAGATATAGAAAGAGCAACAATTGTTGCCAGGTGCTAGAAGATTAATCAGAAGTTGTGAAAGGTGGCACAGATTCAAGATCTATTGGCCAGATCTATGGCTATTATTATAATAATCCTTAGGTTTCTATGCATGTTACTTTAAAATAGAGGTGAGAAACCTTGCAGGAGTTTTCATTTGCTATGCAGAAAATTACATCAAAAATGAGGACTATGGGGAGTGTGGGACACCAGAGCAGAGGTGCACAGAATTTAAGTCACCCTCCCTAGTGTGTGGCTTCCTGTTCCATGCAGTGGCTGGGGAATCTGGGTCTGGAAATACCTCATGGGAATTAGCACTGAACTGGAGATCAGACTTCTTCCAGAGCAGACTGCAAATCAAAGTGGCTATTGTCACCCAGAGTAGGCTACTATGCTGTTACCAAAAGTAACATATCCTGATGTAGTAAAATGAATATATGTTTGTTTCACTTTGATTTAGGTGGATCATTTGGACAATATGGCACCAAAAATCATTCATCTCCGTTGCTTTTCTGATGTGGAACTGCTGAAGAATGGCAATTACGGGATCTATATTACAGCCAGGTCCCTGAAGGCATCTGACCCCAATACAGAAGATGACAAAATATTTTTTAAGATTTTACGAGGTCCTTATTATGGCTACCTGGTAAACATAACAACAGGTGATGTCTTCTATAAACTGTGTATTTTGAGACATGGTAGACCAGATTCCAAAACCTACCCTGTTAGTGTTTATTTGATATAGGAAATAAAAATTTCTTAGTAAACTTTGGGCAAGGTTTGAATGTAGTAAGAAAGCTTTTACACTAAAGCCTAAATCTCATGTTCATTCTGAATCATCAAAGAGTTTGAGATGATTGTTAATAGCTGCCATTGAAAAAATATCTTTTTTAATGTAAAAAAAAAATTAATAGTGAACTTGGCCATTTAAAAAACATGTCACATGGGGAGAATTTGGCTAGAACTATAACAAACTAGGATGTTGCTGTTAAACTATAAAACCAGGTTTTTGCAAGTTCAGATTTTCTAAGTGTTCAAGAAAATAAGAGTTAAAAATAGTCCACATGAGCTTTGCAGTTCTTATTAACACGCTTTTGATTCACCTGAATGTTTCTCTTCTTTCCTAGGTGGATTTATTCAGGAAGGGTTTAGCCAAAAGGATTTAAACAGTAAAATCGTACTTTATGTCATCAATCCATCATGGGAAGTGAATTCAGACAACTTGGAGTTTCAAGTCACAGACGCCAGTGGAAACTCTGCGGTGCCTCAGAGGTATAAAGCTAGCTCCATGTCAGACTGGGGCACAGTTCTCAAGGGCAACACTTTTTCCACAAGCTTGAGATCATGATGCTCTCAAGCAGCAAAAAGTATGAGAGCCATAGCTCTGCAAAAGACCACTGGAAGAAGGCGGGAGGCACAGAGCATCTTTGTCATCTACTGTCAAAATTTGTACTGGGTATTATGAAAATGTCCTTGTGACAAGTAAGCCTAATGTACAAAAATGAGAGACTGAGGTATCATCAAAATAAAGGCCAAAAGAAGGCATAGCTCTACAGCAGGGGCAACATCTTCATTTCTGAAAATAGGGCACAGTGTTCAACCAGTTTATTTAATCTGAAGTAACCAAGAAAAATAATTAACATTGTTTTCCAGGGCTGAACTGGCTACTCGCAAACCAGGTCTCATGGCGAGGGAAAAGGAGCAGAGAGCTGGCTCCAAGAGTCAAGCTCCTCTGCAGATCACTACCCTGCATGCTAGAGAGGGGACGGAGCCGAGCAGAGACTGCATTTCGGCAGTTAAGCGCTGTGCCAAAAGGTGTCCCCACATACAAGCGCATCTAAACATGGCCAGCCAGAGCGCGCCCCAGCTGGGCTGTGCTGGCTTACAGGTGAACGGATATTACAGCCACCATCACAATATCGCCACTCCTTGTGGGAGAGTGTGGGTTCATGTGTGTAAACACCGACGTATAACATCACAGCTCTGCCAACAGAGCAAAGAGAAGTCACCTTTTTAATGGAAAACAGTAGTTTCAGAGAAGTTGATTTTATCTGATGGCTGCACTGGACATCAGAATAAAGGGGAATTGGACTTTTAAATAAAAAATTATGTTTTTAATATTGGATTTAAAAGATTGTGAGAGGTTTGTGTTTTTTTGTTGTTGTTATTGTTTGTTTTGTTTTTTTAAAACAAACAAGCAAACAAACAATTTACCATCTAATACTCACTGGTTCCAAATACAAGTTTGATTTGCATGTTGAGATTATAAAAATTGAATTCCAGCTTTTATATTCATAGTTCTGGACTACGTCTGGTACCTGGTACATGCATCCTCTTTAGCAAAAAGAAAGCAAATCAGCTTCCAAATGGGTTGCCTACAACACCACGAGTATCAGAGGACATAGAGGGACATGAAGAAACTTCCACTGGTGTTAGAGCTAGTCAGTCCTGAAAGGTCTAGAAGTTTTGTTTGTTTGTTCTTTTTTTAAGAAAAGTTCAAATTGTTTTGTAAATAGGACAACTCATTTTCCTTAGTTCAGTCTCTTTCATTCCTCTCTGACTCTCACTAATTTTTGTCACAGTTTTTAAAATGGTGAGATCTTATTAGCTGCCCTTGCAGCATGCTATAAACAATTCTAAAACTCAGTGTTTGAGACTCCTAGACTCAGCCACTTCTGTGGCTGAAGAGCAAAATAACAAAGTATTTTAAAGTAAGGGATGTGGGGTGGGCACCTTCCCAGAGGGGATGAAGTCTTAGAGTGTACTGTGTACTCTAGAGGAGGAGGGTTAGAGGATAGGTGAAGGGAGATGGGAAGAAAGGAGGACATTGCAGAGAAAATACCAGTTAATGAGAGTTAACTAAAATTACAGGGATAAAGGTAAAAAGGAAGAAACAGTAATAGCTTGTCTTGGCCTACTTGGTGTGATGGACAAACTCTGCCCTTCTTAAAGTTGATGCAGAACCCCTCTGGTTCTGAAACCCGATGCAGGATTGGTTTGGGGTAGACTGGAAGATTTATTAACTGCACCTCGCTCTTCCTGATCAACCAAATCACACAAATGTGTTGATTTGTAATCAAAGACTCAGTATGTGTATTGGCTAAATCAGCAGTCAGGAGAAAAACGGCTCCTCACTGAACCTCCGAGCAGCAGGAGGTGGGGGCAGCAGGGGCTGGCTTTGCTTCACACGGGCTTTCCCTCCTCTCCCACAGGCTGGAGCTACGGTGGTCTCGAATTGAAATGCAACAGACCGAATACGCTGTGTGTGAGAGCGTGGGAGTGGTGTCTCTGAAAATCACCAGAGCAGGACACTCTGCAGAGTCTGCCTTTATTGCAGTGAAGGTAAAGCTAAAAGCCAAGCTCCTGACTGCAGTTATTTTAATAATAAGTTGTGGAGCCTGTTTATTTATTCCTCAGAGTTAAAAGGTATTTCAGTAATCAGCAGAGAGGCCATGAACTCAAACCAGACTTTTTCTTCCTAGCACACATTGTTGAAAAAATTCTGATAAAACTTACTGATTTTTAAGTAGATATGCTAATTAATCAAAACTGGTATGTTTTGGAGCAGTATTTCCGATTTTATGACCTTCTGTGACAGATTAGGTAGTTTCCTCTCTCTCTGTGCTCGGCAGCTGGGTTTCCAGGATTTGCCACTTTAAAATCCAGACTTTGGGCAATCTGGGACCTCGGGACTCCTCATTTCCCTGCTCAGGCTGGAGGAGCCCAGGAGCTATGGGAACTTCAATTCCACAGTCATGGCTGCCTCCCTCATTTCTGCCCCCACTGCCATCAGCCTAGGAAATAGTATAAGGAATCCCCTGTACCTTAATTAACAGCCTCTGTCTTATGTCTGAAAAATTAAACTGAAAGCTGCAGATTATAATTTTGAAAAACAGGTTTTGTGCAAACTGCCTCCACAAACGTTATCTTTCCTTGTAAAATAGAAATTCCAGGATTTTACTAGCTCCCTATGCTAGAAAAACACTCAAAGTTTCCTTTCACAGTTCCTCAGGATTATAGCCCTACTTGGAAACATAGTTTTGATTTTTCTTCCACTGAAGCCAGTGGGAATTTTGCTATTGACTTCATCAGGGGACACCCTGCTCTGTCCTTCAGGACTCCACTGACTCTACTGTGGTTGTCACTCAGCTAAAAACACCAGTGAAATTGATCCCAGCATCAAGAACCCATTGTGGATTCTGGTCTCCTCTATTGGTCTCCTACAAAAATACAGGGTGTCACTGAATTCCCCATTACATACCTGCAGGTTCATGCCTATCCTGAGTTTTTGGAGCTGACAGACAGCTTTGCATGCAACTGTTTCTTCCAAGACCTCACAAAAGGCTAAATGGTCAAATGGGGCCAGGCTGCTGCCACTCTTCCAGGATGCCATCTTGTGCCTGTCCAGCAGCCAGGTATGGCTGGGTCCCCAGGCATGCTGAACAGCAGTGTTATCTGAGGCTGTCAAGTAGCAATTTGAGAGGGGACAAGGCAAAATTTTAAGATAAGTAATTTTTTATTTATTATGAGATTTAAACCGTGAGCAAGTACAGAATGAAAGCTGCACATTTATTCTTTAGGCCTTTACTTTTTTTTTTTCCAGCCTTAGCACGTCTATGGATTGGAATGTCTTTTTGAGACTCCATGGACTCCATGGAGAGGCACACAGTAGGTTCAGCACCCAGCAGAATGCAGTGGCTTGGTAAAATAGGTTAAAGCATTGCTTTTACTGTTTGATTTCTTTTAGGTCAATGAAATATCTGCTGTGCTGGGAGAGGACTTTACAGTGACTCCCTCCAAGCTCATTCAGTTTGATCCAGGTATGAACCAGTGCACTGAATAATTTTAAAATTAATTCACTGATTTTGAATGTGTAAACTCTCATTTTGGAGAGTGAAATCTATTACACATCTGTAGCTAAAGGACCTGAATACAATTAAAGGTATTTGGGCTTATTTTATGGAGGTGCAGTGGGCTTCTTTTATGAATTAGTATCCTCATTACTTAGGGTGAGATGGCATATGATCCCTTTACACCAGTTAAAATATCAGAAGTGTTGAAATGATGTTGCCTAATCTCCTCACAGTTAGACTGGGAAGGATTCAGTATGAGCTGAGCTGTGAGATGCTTTAAAGATTTAAATATTTGACCTGGATGGTGGTCAAATTTAGACAAAACTGAGTGCAACTTAAATTATGCAAGGTACCCAAGACCGGAATGGTGCAAAATAACTTGAAAATCGTCAGACCTCATCTCTGCATGTACTGTAATAACAGCAGTCTGACAGTGGCTGAGGCTGTAAATAGCAAGAAATTATAGTAACTGTACTATCAAAAGGAGCTTAATTTTTTTTTTTTTCTGGGGAAGAATCAATTTTAAAAATGAATAAAAATGTTAAGATATTGAAAAAAGCTTCCTTTGTTCTGCACAATGTATTATTATTATGCTTTAGATATCTCCCTGGGTCTAGGGAAAATACAGTCCAGGTGAGAGTTTCACAATTTACCATTCAGAAATTCAGCTTCACTTGAAAAACTTTATTTTACCCATACAAATGGAATATCTGGGAATTAAAATCCATTTTCTATTGTAATAATTTCCTTTGTGTCTGCAAGTCTGAGTTTTTTTGGAAGACATCCTGTTGGCATGGTCCAGGATTTATTTGAGGTTAGAAAATGAGGTCCACACAAGTCTCCCAGGATGTTGCCTGCAGTTCCAGCAGAGGTTATCCCAAGACTACCAGGAGTGAGAATTAAATAGCAGAAAGTCACAGTGACTACATCTGTGAAAGGCTGAAATAAATTGCATGTTTTTGATGGTAAAAATCAATCTAAGTGCTTACCTGCATTTGAAAAACAGATATTGGGAATGCAATAAATCAGTTCCAGCCAAAGCCTGGGGAGTTTTACTTTAGAACTTAAGCTTTTTATTTAAAAAAAAACAAAAACAAGCAAGCATTGCATGCTACAGAGATTAGGTAGCACCACATCCCATGGATGAATTCACATACAACGAAGCTTTGCTTGCCTATCCCATAGGAGAACTTAAGTTCAGCTAGAGTCACAGATCTGATTATTTTGGAAATGTGCCAACACAGCCCATCTTGAAAAAGGCAAAAAGGTGTAAAATGAGCAACTGCTGGTTATTTTTCAGAGGTGGCTAAGAGAGGACACCCAGCAGCCAGCAGTAATAAAAAAAAAAACACAACAAACCACCAACAAACAGCTGGGAGGAAATGTGAAAATCTACCCTAATTCCCAGTTTCTGGAACACACGTGAAGCCTCTGAAACCAATGAGCCACTCTCTGAGACCCTTTATCTTTGGTTAGATTTGTTGTTTTAAATTAGAAGATGGAAAAAAGATTTGATAGATCGGTATAAAAAGTCCTTCATACTGTGCCGCCCAGGCTTCCAGTTCTCATTCCTCTAATGCAAGCTTAGAAGCCTCTGAACTGAAATGACTAGAGATTTTTGCAAAGAGGTTTTTAGTGCAAGGTCCGTTACTAGAATTATTTTTTTTTTCCTTGCTGGTCCACACAGATTCTCCAAGTTTTAGACTGTCCAGGGGTACTGCTATTGTCTTTCTGAATATGGTGGTAAGCCACAGGAAAATTAGCTGTGAATGTGGACAGGAGGGATGCGCACTCTTCTCCTTTGCTGGTCAGCTTCTCAGTTAAGACAGCTGAGGTCCTGAGGAAGAGGAAGCAAAGTTTATGTGAAACCTTCTAAGGATGAAGGGATTTTTTTTTTTACAATGTTGCACATGTATCTTGTTACTCATTTCAGATGTTAGCACTGCCTATGTGATGCAGAAATTGTTCCCAGGATGTTTTGTTGACAGCAATGTGTACGTTGAGATCTGTTCTGCTGCCTCTGACTTTTCCTCAACGAATTTTGTAGCATTTCATGTAGTAACTGGCCTAGTCCTTTATCTGGGAATGACCTTTTCTCTTTGCCATAACGCAAAGTTGTATTTATCTACTAAAGGCAAGCAACCAAGTAAAAATTTTGTAACCAAGCATAAAATCTGCCTAAAAGGTTGTACTTAAATCTACCATAGTCTTTGATCCATCTGCAGGTATTTTAAATAACTGCTGAATCTCTAAAATTAAGCTTTCAAAATTAAAAAAAAACCAAAACACCATGATGTATTTTCTCTTTAAAATTGTAATGAAACTCCTAAACCTATGTATTGTAGTGTTATTTCCCACATCTACAGCAGTTTTCTGTTACAGTGAACATGCTTGAACTGAATTGCCCAGGAACAAACTTGAATGTAATGTTGTTTGGGAGAACAGCAGGAGTCCAGTCAGTTGGTAGGAGCACAATAGCATACACCAGCTACTCCATTCTAGCTGCAGACATGTTAATTAATATATTTCTTTGACACCCTGATTGATTGAAATAGCAGTTAAAGAGTCGTTAAAATGTTTATTTCTCTTAGGAATGTCAACGAAGATGTGGAATATAGCAATTACCTATGATGGATTAGAGGAAGACGTTGAAGTCTTTGAAGTTGTTCTGAACTCCCCTGTGAATGCTGTTCTTGGCACTCGGGCAAAAGCTGTAGTGAAAATTTTGGATTCAAAAGGAGGTATTCTCTTTTGATCTCCATCGTTAAGAAGGTGGGACAATCTTGGCTGAGTAGCTACTTATTTTCAACCACAAGTTGTTCCTAACACTCACCTTCAGAACAAAATGCTTAATTTCTTTTTAGAGAGAACAGACTTGACAGTTGTAGACCCTTTGTTCTCTCATACAATCATATCCATCCTCTTAGGAAACACAGCATGGAGAAGGCAACAAGTGCAAAATGAAAAGAAGGCAAGAAAAAAAACCACTTTTCATAACAACACGAGTTCAGCTCTCATTTATTAAAGTGGGAAAAAATGTTTTAGGTCCATTAGAATTTTTTTTTCCCAGTTACTGTGTAACAGTTCTTATACACCTCTGAAAAAGATTTTCCTCTCAAAAAAAACCCCTACCAACTAAACCCAACCCTTAGAAATACATTTTCTAATGATTAACAAACACAATCCACAACATTACAGCATACAGCAGTTATCATTACAGAGTTTAGGCTTTTATGTCTGCATTATTATTTTGTTTTTCAGTGATAAAATGTAGTATGCCTAAAATTACACCAAAAGAATAAGCAACTGTAGAGAAATACAGATAACTAATAAGAACCTGAGTCCTCTGAAAGCTGAAAGGTGTTTTTTTGTTCTGGTGATTAGTGAAACTGTATTTTAAAAGCCTGTGTTGCAATGAATTAGGCTTCATTAAAACAAACAAAAAAAATCATTTAAAAATTTCAGAACTGTTTTCTCTTCAACATTCATTATGTGAATCAGGAGTTAATTGACACAAATAGCTTGTAGTAACAATAGTGTCCTGGATTTCTGAATAGAAAAAATTGTCTGTGCATGATGGAAGTATCACCAACATTAGTTAGGAATACCTGTCTATTCATGACCATAAAAAAACCCACTCCATACCCCACCCTATGCATGAAAACTGGTATTTCCAGTAAATGCTTGGTTGAAATTCTGATCTGTGAGTAGAAGATGCACTATGTATAAAAACAAATACAGGTAGTATTTGCAGTGATAGTTATAGCAAACCCCACAAACGAGGATGACTGAACAAAGGGCAAATCAACCACATCAAGTGAAAGAATCATCCAGCTTTTAATGACAAGCTGTTTATGTGCCCATGTCAATGTGACCAGTTATCTGCTCATGCAGTTCAAAGTGACCATATGCCATTTTTCATGCTTTCAGGTCAGTGCAGTTCCTCCCATTCTTCTGGCCAAAGCAAGCATGGCTTCTGGGGGAGAAGCACACTGTTTCCAGTTTCCTCAGGCTCCTCTTCACCTCCCAGGCCTGGCAATGCTCCCTTGGAAGGGATCCCACTGCCTCCTTCCACAGGAATGAGAGAGCATGAAGAAGACCTGAGGCAGGAACAAAGCTTGGTGAACCAGTCAGGGACAAGGCTGAGAGTGACTGGAAATGGCAGAATAGTAAGACACTTCTGTAGTGCAGTGATGGACTGATTTTTGCATTCATTGGGATTTGATATCTTCATTCAAGCTGTCATATTTTTGTAGTGATCCTACCTGACCATACAATAACCATAAACTTCCTGCGTTTGTTTTGAGTCAGACCCGAGAGATTTCTTAAAAATACTGTGTATGTGTGGGGAAATCCTGATTTTGTAGATCCAGGTATGCAAGAGAGGAAGAAAAACAGACTTGGTGGAGGCAATATGGCTCAATAAAGTTGGGCAACCACGCAGCTTCGAATCTTGTCTAAATTATGGGTCAGCCAGAAGAAAGAAGTCACTGGAGCTAGGCCAATGTATAGAAGCTGTATGTCTGCTCCTGAAGTTGTAAAGCTGAAAATACTCTTAGGTTAAGTGGGGAACAGTTACTTAAAACTTGCCCATTGCTTTTCTTGCTAAAGCTGCATTGGTTTAACGAGGTGGTTTAGTAACATTCTGCTATTGTTATCTTACAAGTTAATGGATCTGTTTATAAACACATTTGTAATGTGTGATTTTTAATGACTGTTTTCAGAGGTGATCAGTTTCCATTCTGAAAGAGAAAGAACTAAACCTGAGATACGTTCTGCATGAATTGTAACCTGGATCTTGTAGTAAACCTTGCATAAAGTAGTTTTGTTTCCATAAAGCATGAATATGCCCATGTCATTTTGCTGTTCTGCCTTTTTTCAGGTTCATCCTTCATCTGTAGTTAGAAATGGAACTGATGCAGTTTTCAAAGTAAGAGTGTTATGAGTGCTGCTCAGATATTTCTGTGACTTCATTCTGATTCCAATTATAGGCTTTAGAGCTGTTAATAATTCATTATGACCAGTACTTTATTTTTCTATGTATCTTTCTTTGGTGTGATTTCCCCTTGATTAGCAACTATTTCGATTGTAATGCTTTTTTTTGTGTGTGTGTATGTGCGGTTTATTTAAGAGTTGCTTGTATTTGCTAAACCTCTCTTTCCTCTCTCTTGTTCTGCTTGTGTGTGTGTCATACTGTAAAATGAAGTATCATGGGATGGTATCACTCAAAATAGAGGATTACACCTCATCAGCTAAAGCAAACAAGAAGGCTCAAGTGTCAGTAATTGCCCAAGCGCAACCACAGATAAATGTCATCTCCTCTACGAAGACAGAAATTCCACAAGCTGATAAGGCAGAACCGGCATCTGAACCAAGCTCAAAACATCAGGTATGAAACCTTTTGTTTCACAGGCATTTTTACCATTTGTTTTCAGTCATGCTGTTTTCCAAAATTATGTAACACCTCTGAGATCTGCAGCCTAACCCTTCCACTCTAAAGCTGAGCTTAACCAATACACAGATAAATTCACAACTCAGTCCTTGAAGATTTTTCATGTAGTAAAGTTTTAATATAAGAGCTGTTTAATCTGTTTTGTGTAGCTTCCTTGCTTTGTGTAATTGTTTTTCTTCAAATATTCAAATGACATTTCTCTTCCCAGGACTTTTACTCCTTTCCAAAGGCCTGTACACCAGATTTAAAGGGGCTCTTGCATTATGAAGAAAGCACTCAAAAGTTGTTTCAGTGTGATGGGATAACATGGAAATTGTGGAATTCCCAAAGGAAGGTAAAAATGTTGCTACGAGTATGCATCTAAGACCATGGAGTCTATGATGAGAGAGATTCTCAAGGGACTTTCCTGTAAAAACTATTGACTTGGACAAGGAATAAAAGAGTTGTCCAGAGTTGAGTTTGCTGTCACCAGAAAAAAAGGTTCTCAGAGACATGATGAGGGCTCGATTGTTGGTGTTGCCTTTCTTCTCTGCCAGCCACAGGTGCACCACATGAACCCTGATTTCTTGGTACTTGTGAGGGTATGGGCATGAAACAGTCCATGAATGAAGACAGTGAGAAAATAAGTGGGAGTTAGTGAAATTAGCTGAGTTAAGTATTCTGTAAACATACATCCCCTCTACCACATAAAATGTCATGTCAAATTTTGTTGCACTGCAGTCCCTACACAGACTGCAGGAGACAGAAAATGGTGTCCAAACTAATGTAGTTTCTTAAAAGCGTCTTTGGAACTGGAACTTCATGTCACCTTTAAAGCTATTCATTATTAATGGTAGGCTCCTCTGGCAGGCATTTATTTCCTTACATCTTTTTTAATCAATGTTGTAGCTTTATTCATACACTCCAAAGTTCATGTTCAATTTAATTCCAGGGAGGCCATAAGCAGCACCTCCAGCATTCAGTCTGATTATTAGTGCACAGACTTAGATCATTGTGAGCAGGAGTCTGTTTTGCCTCTTCCTCTTTTATTTTAGGAGGTAAGCATGAAGAAGTGTCCCGCTGGATGGAGCCATTACAAGGGTAGCTGCTACTTCCTGGTAGTGAATCAGAAGGTCAACTGGAACACTGCTGCTCGGGCTTGCAGAGAACAGTAAGAGACTTCTCCAAGTGAATGTATTTGCTGTGCACTGCTGTTGCCCTGAGCTGAATGCTGCTCTACAGGCTGAACTCATTTGGATAAGCCCCACTTTCATTGTGCTGTACAGCTTCCCCAAAAATAGAACAAGCCCTGGGATTCAGACCATGTGGAGGAAAAAAATATTGTTAGTGTCATAGTGTTTCAGGTGGTGATACTATCTTGCTCACAACACGAATTCCCAAAGCAGTCCATCTGCAGTGAGGATGCTTTCCTAATGGGAGAGTTGGTCCGGAAAAAGAGAAATAAAACAAAGACCCAGTCTTTTCATCCTCTCTGACCCATCACTTCCTTAGTTCTACCTTCACTTGATATAGCAACAGTACAATGTTGCCAGCTCCCATATGCCTCACCATATTCTTCTGAAGATCCAACTCTTTGGATTCTGTAATTACTTGAAAACTTTAATGTTCAATTTAACAGTAGATTTATTATTTTTAAGGACAAATAAAAGGTTAATAATAATAACAACAATAACAGTAACAACAATAATTATGATGATTGTTGTCCCAAAGGAGGAGACAAATTGAAAGTTTGCAAATCTTGCACTTTGGAGGCCTGCCTTGTGATTTTGGTTTTAGGAGAGACAGCTTAGGGCTGGAAGTAATGCTATCCATGGTAACATGGAGCTTGCCCTGGGATTATGTATGTTCTGTACCTTATGTTGAATTGTGAGCACCAAATTGAAGACCCAGCTGAATAGGAAGGGCTTTAACAGGCCTCTTCATTATTCCAGGAAATGGTTACTGAAACGTGGAAGAGTTGGAAATGAAAGAAACAATATACACAAGAAGTGGTTGAAGGACATGCAGGAAACATGAAACAAGGACAAGCATGCTTAACAAACTTTGATTCATTCCACTCAGTTATGCCAGGTTATGTTGCTTTGGCAACACACAAAAGGGAAGGCTTAGTTCTAATATCTCCCAGCTGATAGAAGTTGCTGTTTCCTAAAGTGCAAATGTTACCTGCTCTTGTGAGCTCACCACAAATTTCACATTGTTAATTGGTTTACTTCAAATTTCAGCTCATGACATAGTTTTCTATCACCTGTGTTTATTTTGTTACTTATCCAAACAAAGCTGTAAGCTGTGAATGTTTGTTTGTTTTTTTTGCCCTGAAGGCATCAACACCCATTTGGTCCCTTGGGAATGTATGTAATTCAGCTGAGAGGTGTTCCCCACTTCATAAGAGTGTGTTCCTGGTGACCTGTATTATTTGTAGGCAGTAACTTCTTGCTGAATGCTATAAAGTGTGCAATGCAGAAGTTAAACTGAATAACACTAAATTAATGATAGTGTCAAAAACCTACAAAAAAAAGTCAAGGCATATCAATGAATCCACAAGCAAATAAATCCTAGGGTAGTGATGATTCAATTAATGTCAAACTATCACACTAAGGAAGCATTGTCCTGGTAAATGTACTGCCCTGGCCAGTACTCCTGGCCTCCATCTGGAATGGACTTATGACCCGAGGCACAAACTTATAAGTGGTACAAGAAGATAGCGTAATATATTTTATTTTATTTTATTTTATTTTATTTTATTTTATTTTATTTTATTTTATTTTATTTTATTTTATTTTATTTTATTTTATTTTATACTTTTGCCTGGATCCCCACCCGCAATCACCACCACCACCAATTGTGGTATTTCTTTTATTAATGCTTCTTTTGTTGACATTTAAATAGCTGATATTTCCAACAAGCAAATAAAAATCATCACAGAGATCAATCTTCATTTTTTTAATAGATCAAACAAACATTAGAGATTAAATAAAAATACTAGAATCAATTGTATTACTAAAGAAATGGCATTATTTTAAACATCTACTAAATCATCTTACTACACTTGTTCTATTTTGTAGAACAGGAAAAAAACACAAGCATTTAAAAAGTTGTTTCAGAAATAGTTTCCAACTAACGAACCCCTTAGCAAAAACTGTTATCCTGAGATGATTGACTTGAAACCAAGCCATTCCATCAAAGCAATGTTATAAATTAATTACAGAGGCAATTGCTGTCTGGACATAACTTTATGTACCTGGGCTTATGAAAACCTACTTGGGCTTCTAATGAACCTTCACATTCACTGCATCCATTTGTTGCAGGTGGCATACCTACCTTTTATTCAGTTTCCAAGTGCAGGGAAAGAAAAAGACAAAGAAATGTTCTGGTCTTGATGCAAGTTGCTGCATACCATGGTGATACTGTGGGTGGAAAAAATCCCAATTTCAGTGAAAGGTTGTACCATTTAGAACCCTTTTCCAATACATTGGAGAAAGGTGGTTTAAGTACTCATTTATCTAGCTTTGTTTTGTATGTGTGAAGAGGCCCTTGGCAACATGAAGAGAAGCATCTGGGGGATATTATGGCTGAGTGAGTCCACAGCAGTCTGATTTAGCAGGAATTTTGGTGATTTATGTTACAGTTCTTGTTTATCTCATAGGAATGTGTCCTCCCCAAGGGTCAGTGGAGCCAGGCTTTCTTGCATGTGAAATGGTTTCATTGCTGACACTGAAGGGACTCTCCACTGAATAAACAGAATCCACAATTGTGTCTTTTGCTGTTGGTCAAATTATACCTTCATCTTCCTCAAGCTGAACATTTAATTAGAGCCTAAATATGGTCAGATTTCAGACTCTTTACTGCCAGCTTTGAAAGGCAGGGGCTGTTATTTCATTTGGCATTTGTATGCTAGCAGCATGTGGCATCAGTTCTTGGGAATCCCAGGCAGAACCACATCTAAAATAATAGGTTAGATCCACAGGGTTGCCTAGTGCAAAGCAGGATGGGCTCTGCTGCCTTCCTCTCCTAATGCTGTGCTAGTGCTGTAAGTGACTGGTTTAACTTAAATTATTGCTAGTGACTCCAGCATATGGATTCAGGTACCTAGATTAATTTTAAAGGCCCAGAACATCTTGTCTGACTTTCAACTACCACTCTGGAAGTGCACGGCTCCTGTAAGCTCTGCATCATGGCTGCCAGCCTCAGCTGGATGTTTTGAGTATCAGGAGGCATTGTAAGCAACACTAGACGCCTATTTCAAGGCACCAGAATTACTCCCTAGGTGATCAAACAAAAGCCTGGGATAAGCAGAGCCTCTCAGTCACTTCCCCCCTCCCCTTCACTGTCACTATAGGACATGGATTTACTACAGCAGTTCAACTTAAATGTTCTCCTGTGCTGTGACCTTTATAGGTACTCAATGTGCTTTTGCTGAAGTTAAATTTATCAGAATGGTACAAAGCTCCTTTAAATATTTTGGCTAATTTAATGTAAAATCAGCAAAGTGTTTGTGCTAAGTGTTTTGCATATAATACTTCAAGGTCAATGGCTACCCAAAATATTTCCTGAGTTTGGGCAACTGCTCTAAGATAACAGATGCTCTTGACTTGATAGCATAAATTTCAAATCACACAGGAATAATTTCAAATGGACTTTTTTACCACTGAAATCAGTTATGTGTCTTTTCCCCCTCCCCAATAAAGCATTATGACCCCTTCTCTAGAATAATTTAAATTAGGAAGTGTTAGATTTACATAACTCCATAAATAACATTATCTTGTCATTTCCTGTGTCTGGTGCTCTGCCTAGAGGTACAGTTATTAATATTATTCTAAGTGGTATGCTCCTTCAGGACTGTCCTCATCTCCCTACAATACATCAAAACCTCTGGCTAGGTGTAAAAATTACAACAGTTGTTCTCTCTTCAGTCATGTGTGTTTCTCAGTCTGTATTTTCATGTGTGTTTCTCTGGCAGTATGTAGAAAGCACTCAATGGAGAAAAGATAGATAATGTTACGATTATAACAGTGCTTTCCTTTTACAGTAATAAAGCCTCTCCCTGGTACTTGGATTGAAGTAAAAGTCAGAAACTGCTACTGCTCAGACCACCCCTGTATTTCATAAGTGATATAGCTGTTACTGATACACACTGATGCTTTTTGTTTTCACATTTCCTAAAACAGTTGAAACAGGAGTAAGCTGTGCTTACTTAAACTAAACAAGCTTAGTTCCAGGGCTTTGATTGTCCTGAAGCAGAAGCCAGATACAATGTCCTGCTTTTGTTCTTGCTCAGCTAGTAGAGATACCACAGTGATTGCTGCTCAAATATTTTTTTAGTCCTGGGTTTGGTCACTGGCCAGCCACAGCTACTGTGAGAGAGAATGTCATCCTGCCGCTGAATCAGATACCGTGGGAGGACACCCTAAATCTACTGAGTCTGCTTTCCTGGACCTTTTGTCTGAGGAAGAAGATGGAGTACAAAACTTTCCATGAGCTTTTGTCAGTTTAACAGCTTTGTCCCTGGTTCACTGCAGATTCAGTTCCTGGTAGACGGGCCAAGAGGTGTGGAAGCATGTCACCCTGGGGACATAGCAGGCACCAACACCATGCATGGAACCTTACCATAATGAGAAGCATAGTCAAAGCTTCTGTGGGAGTTTCAGTGGGCAAAGTTTTGGGAGTCTGCACTGTAAATGGGTGCATAATCCTAACCCCTACCAGGCAGTTGTTTACCACTCTGTGCTGGAACAGTCTGCTATGTGTAAAGTCAGATCAATGTTGCTGAGGCCATCCTTCCACACGTCTACCTGAGGAGAGTGTACATGGATGTCTATGAGATCCTTTAGACTTTGTTCTCTGGTGGCCTCTGAACACAGGGGGCCCTTCATGGCACCTGTGTTGTTGTGTGGTGCTTGGTCCAGGGCAGCCATGATTACACAAACTGTGAGGGCTAACATTCAGCTGTCCTTGCAGGCCTTGGCAGACCCACTGTGCAAAGACCTGCATGGGCCAAATCCCCAGCGCTGTGATTGACTGCAGGGATAATGGATAAGGCCTTTGCAGCAGGACTATCCCATCAGCAGTAAAACAGATTTGTTTCATACCATGACCAGATTAAGGAATGGTCCAGATTTTGTGCAGTAGGGACTGTGTGCTACTAATATTGTGGGCTACTACTCTGAATTCTTCCTGATGGAAAATTTGCTCGCTCCCCTGCCTTGTGTAGTGCTATGGTACAGCTTTCATGGAATCACTACTGTTAGAGGAGACAAAAAGCAGCAAACAGTAATGGAGATCCAGGCATGGGTCTCTAACTGGGCAACAGGCTTAGTGGTGGGCTTGCACCCCAGTCTCTGTTCATAGTCTCCATAGTGGATTCAAGTCTGCCACATGGCCCTTGAGGTCTAGTTGTTGTCCCCACTCTTAAAGAAGAGAGTCTTTACCTCCATTGGAACACTGCTCATATTCTGTCTCCTTTACCTGTCAACAGTAATGAACTCAGCAAAATCATCATAATGCCATTGATTTATGCTGCTGCTAGAAAAGGTTTTTGCTCCCTTAAACCATGTTTTGATAAGAAGTATTGTTTTCTTGGGCCCTACCAAGCATGACTCAGGGTGTTTTGGGAGCCTGAAGGGGTTGGCATCACTGTTAGGCTGTCAGAAAAATGGGACAAAAGAAATGACAGAGATTCAGTATTGGAGGGAAGGCAATAGCAGGTTTGACAGGTAAAACATTACATGATATCAAGGCAGGCAAAAAAGACAGGTAAATAAGAAAGTGGAGCCACAGATGGCTGGCAGTTACTGGCAAATGTGAAGGATGTAATTTGTCTCTTAATGTTTCAGGATTCAGCCAGGTCTATAAATGGTTGAAGAGCATCCTGATGGTGCTTGCGTGCTAGGTACTAGTTGGAAGACTTCACAGTGGCTAGGCCAGTCAGTGACTAGGGTTTGCAAGTCCTCCTTTGGGGCTGGCATACAAGCACAGAGCAGAGTTTATGTATTGGCTTCATTCTGAAATACTCTGTTTAATACACAACACAACTGCTATCTGATCTGCACTAAATGCATAGTCATTGCAGACAACCCAACATTATCTCTCAGAACCACACTACAATCCTAATCCAGACCTGCAAATTACATGCACTCAGCTCTGTTTTAAAACATGGCATGGATTTTAAATGTGTTATTCCAAGCTTTGTTTTGTGAGAACACTTTTTAAAAAAGATATAGTCTGCTCTACTACCAAATGCATGAAGCTGAATCTTGCAGTGGCTTGGATTTTCATGTGGGCAGATTATTATTTTAAATAAAGGATTTTATCAATAATTATGCCAATGGTTTAAAACACAGTTTGTGAGTATGAGGTCAACATTTCCTATACACACTTCTTCAGTTGCCCAGCTGATTTAATTTTTCTGTTAGAAAAATCAGACTATGACTTTGGTTCCACTCCAAGTAATCCAGAATTTTAAGACTTTATCTTCATGTAATTACTCTTTCACGCCATTAAACTGTGGTTTTCTCCAGAGACATTAGCTATATGTTTTATACTAGAATCAGTGTCCCTCGTTGACAAGCCGATGGGATATGTCTGTCACTCTGTGGAATGCTAATTACTCTGTCGTTTCTCCTTGAGCCTAGATACCTGGGGAGTCTAGCAAGTGTGGCTAATGAACAACACATGCAGTGGCTGTGGGACTTCAGTGGGAGGAAGCCCTTTTGGATAGGCAAGTACATCAGCTGCTTGTCCCCTCTGAGAATTATGGTTCCTGTGCACCTTGGAAAGCAGAAACTGCCCCAGCAGTTCCAGCCCAGTTTTCAAATGTTGCGTTGTCCTCAACTTTCTGCTGCTTTTATTATTTCAGAGCAAGTCATTAAACTGAAAGACATAATTTACCTGACTAATTTTATATGATTTAAACAAAAAGTTTATCATGTTGCTTATTTCCTGGTTACTTTTGCCTTGAAACTTTTCGCATTTTAATACTACCTGGGAAAATAAATTCTGGTGGAGCTCCTGCTTTTTTTTGGTTTATAACACCTTTCTTTTAACAGTTATATTATTTAGATGTAATTTATCTTTTTTAAAAAATTACTTTAATTATTTATGTTACTGCTAATTTAATGGTGTCATATTGTATTAGAAATCTTTTTAATTAATTAGATGATCACCTAAAGAAGATTTCATCCCATCATTTTAGATTTAGCTGCCTATTTCTTGTATGCACTTTTCATTTCATGTGAAATGGAAAGAACTCAGGTGGGCCTTCTCTACACCTTCTGATCCCTTTCTGTGAATGACCACCTTAGCTCATGGACTACTGCTAACCCGTCTTGTTTCTACTCTACTGTCCACATTTCAGGTTCTTTTTTCTGATTGTGAACTGCAATTTTCAGCTCTTCGTCATTTTCTGAGATGAATATACTGACTATATTAAATTACCTTTAAAAACGACAATTGGTTTGGAATCATGAATAATGGTATCATGATGCTGTTAACCTGAGAGATAAGAATGAAGACTATTGTGCCAATTTTCTGATCTTGGCCTCTTCTAGTCAAGACCACAGGTCATGGCTGAAAACATGCCACCCCTGTTCATATTAGTAACTCAGAGGCTAAGTAAAAAGATGTGTTCTAATTTGTATTAATTAACACTAATTTTACAACTGTTAATTTCAACAGTGCAAACAAGCTCTACAAAGATTTGCAGTATGCTATTTTCAGAAGGAATCTGAAGGTCTCTGAGGCCACCCAGACTTGAATACGACATTCTGCTTGTCCAAAAAAGAAACCTGAGGAGTGATAGATATCCAATAGATATAGAGAAAACATTTTAGATAGGCAATAATAAGTATATTTTCCCTTATTCAGGTAGCACTAATTGCCTTACAAAATATAAAATTGTATTTTGCTTGTATTCTTCCAGATGGGTTTTTTTCTCTCAGCACAATATTGTATGCATTTTTTAACAAAGGGATTGAACAACGTGCTTCTGTTGGCATCAGGCTCCAGAGACAAGAAACACCACTGACTTTGTTCTACTGATTTCACACAGGCATGAATGATCAAGTCAATCCTGGACATTGGGAGTGGAATGGAGGAGAACCTGTAACCTACATAAACTGGAGAAGAGGCTCCTACCACTTTCCAAAGAGAGGAAGAAATTGTGTATTGGTGCAGAAGCGAGGAAAATGGCAAGCAACTGACTGCAGGAAGGTCAAACGGAACAGCTATATATGTTCAAGAAAGCTGTAAAGAATGGAGGATCCCTGTGAAAGCATATGGACATTCATGTTGTTTCATTTTTATCTGCAGACATGTGAGAGTATGCAGTTAGAAAACTGCTCCAATTATCAGCAAGGCTTATTGTATATCCTGCCAGAGGTGCAGATGCACTGGACTCTAACCAAGGAACAGAGGTTAGTTGCAAGGATTAAATCCAGATTAAAGTTGTGAACTCTCCCCCCAAAGACTTTGATCTGCCACTTACTCATATGTGTTTTTACACCAAAGAACAAGGCCTAAAGGCTGTCATCACATTTCTGTGTAAAAATGCCTATTTTATTTTTTTTTAAAGCAAGAAGCATATAATTTTATTTGCTTTGCTCTTAAGGAGGGGTTGTGAATTGGCTGTTGCTTTAATTCAACTGCAATGAAACCTGCAGTTTTACCCTGCAGTCACAAAAAAGAGGAAGACTGCTTGGGGTGGAAACAAAGGCAGAATCTGCTGGCTAAAAACAGGTCCTCTTGGGTGATGAGGGGAGGGACATTATGTCAGGAGACTGGATCTTCCTTGGTGGATGCCCTGGTGCAATACCAACAGCAGGATTTAGTGATAGAGTACCAATAGAAGCAAAGATTTGTATTTCTTTTTCTGCCCCCCAAGGCCAGCTTCAGGTCCTAGCAGATCTGCTCACACAGAGCTGCATATTATTTCACATTCCTAACAAAATTGTTCAATGTTTTTTGGAATCACAGGATGATGCTGTAATTTTTAGTAATTATTAATTAAATAATGGGACCTCCGTAAATCTAATGGTATGGATGATTTACACAAAAAAATAATACTGAAACTTAATCCTAGAGTATTATCTTGGGATATTCAGTGGTACAGGAACATCAATAGGATTTATATGTGTATATAAACCAATGTAATCGTGAGACACGTTTTGTACTAAAGCAGCTATGTCTTTCGAAAAGTATTAATCTAAAGTCCTTATTAGGGATTTGAGGTTTTTAAAAATAGTAATTAAAAATCCCAATTTAGTTCTGAGAAAGGCTTAAAAATCAGCATTTCATAGGAAAAAAACAACTGTCCACAACTTAATTTTGACTTATTTTAAATATATGCAGTTGCAGCATTAACATTTTGTAACACTGCAGTAGATTTACACTTGACTTCTTGAAAATCATGCTTTAGGACCTTCTTACTGCCAGCCTTAAAATTAAAAAAAGAAACATGTCATAAGCTTCCTAAAACAATGTTAAAGCTCCTCTCAAACCCTCCCGCTGCCCATGATGAGCGTGTGACAGTTGGTGGGGCACTGAAAAGGGTGACTTTGCCCTGTGCCTCACAAACTCTCATCCTTCCCATCTGCCTGCCTGCTGCCAGCAGTTTATTCTTCCCTTGTCCCCTATCAACTTGTCTATTCAGCCAGCCATTTGTCTGGTATCAACAGATACAGACAAAAATATCTCCAGGATTTTGTTTTTGTCATGGTAATCTTTATGCTGAGCTTCTAGACATTTTTGCTAGACACGAACACTTTCGCTTAAGGAGTTTTCTAGATCAACATACATAGGCTAATTCTTTTGAGAATTCACCAAACCAAGAACTTAAAAGTACCTGCCTAGACCTGGTTTTATTTCTGATCGTTTTTACTGCAAAAAAAAAAAAAAGGATCTAAAAAAGCACTTTTGGGATCTCTTGCGTCCAAGGGAAATTGACTGAGAGAGCTTGGTTAGGCAAGCTTTTTTTTTTTCTTTTCTTTACGCCTTTTTTTTTATAAAAACTGCTGAGTATATTGGTGCTATCTTGATAAAACCTGTCAAGATTATTTAAATACCTCTTCTACTTTTTTAATAAATTAATGACACCAACAGAGAGGGAATTTTAACCAAGGAGCTTGTTACTTGACCAGTATCTAAAAAATTAATCATGCCTAATCTGAGACAACTGTGCTTTTGTGAGAATACGGGAGAATTTCCTGTATTTCCTTTGAACTACTGTAAGTGACTGAAGAGTATGAAGTTTTGGTACACAAATGACAGTTGTGCAAACTGTATGTGTTCACTGGTTTAATTAGATTTAATACAATACACTGATGAAGCTAAAATTCTTATATTGCATTAGAAGGATATTTCTGCCCTGAAAGGCTGCTGGATTAATTCTCAATACAATGAACAGTGCCAGACACTTATCCCCAAATTTTAATTTATCTGTCCTTAAAAATGAAGCAATTTTTCACAGAATTTTACAGCTTCCATTAGAATACAAGTTCAAAGAATATGACATTAAAATCAAGAAAGCATAAATAAATCACTTCTCTTGCCATAGGATGTTCTTATCTCTAAGAGGTTTAGTAAAGGGCCTAAAATCCTGGGAACTCATTGGTAATTTTTCCAGTCTTAAGTACTTTTGAATTGTGTTATATCAGGGTAAAATCAGTATTCAGAAGATCAGCATCAGCAGGGGAATTTCAAGAAGCTGATAGTCAGAAAAAAGAGCAAGTAAATTCTGATGTTCACCTCTGCACGCTACACTTTCTGGATAAAGACAGGATTTATTTCACCAGAACTATCCATATGCCTTTTAAAAGCAACAGCAGCAGGATGGAACAGCTCAGTGAAAAGAACCCAGCAGTCAGCCTCAATTTCTACAAAGGGATGGGCAATATGAGCTCTTTGTGTCTGTTGCTTTTAACCACCTTCTTTTCCTAGCAAGCATCTTTCAAATCTCTTCACCAATTCAAAAAAAATTTGACAGAGAAATAGTTGATTCAAAGACCGTGGATATGAAAAAAATTTATAGGCAACTGCTCACAGGAGCACTTCTTCCAAACCAAAGTATTCTGAAACATTTGTGTTACTAAGTTCATGGAGATTAAGTTTTTAACCTGAAAAAAAACAGAAAAAAATTTCAAATATGTTTTGTACACGCTGAAACTTACTGAATGCCTTCAAGTCTTTATTCATTTATTCTAAAACGATAATAATAGATTTGTGATAATTATATATATAATCCAGTGAATGAATACTGTGATTCTACATTATTTTCATCACAAGACTGGTGCTATTGTAATTCTTGTATTCAGGACACTATATATTGTTATGTTAAACTTTGTAATGTGTGTTAATACGTATTTCTCCAATTTCATAATGTCATCAAGTTTTTTTTCTAGTGATGGAAAACATAGCATTGGACATAGTAGAAATGTACTTAAAGGTCAGCATAATATATCTACTGTTTACTCTATACAGTTTCTGAATTCTGCTTTTTTTTCTTCTGCATGAGCCTATTCCTAAATGAATAGTATAAGGACATTTGTATCATCAACAAACCATTTTTAAAAGAGAAATGCTGTTTAGTCTGAGAAGTAATTTAAGAAAAGTGACAGGTCTGCAAGCAGATATACAAGGGGAAGAATGAATTTAAGAAAGACTGTCAGTCCATAAAACTGAATTTTAATGATTCTTGATTTAAAGGAGAATGTGGAAAAAAAGTTATTGGCCCTCAGTAACCTCAGTCATATTCATGGAGGAGATGCAGATGTCAGTTCTCCTTACTTATTACCTTTAAGAAGCTATGCTTCTTTTAATATGGAGAACTCTGTTACTGTAATTCCATTGCTTAACTG
The DNA here is from genome assembly GCA_020745705.1 of Hemiprocne comata. Taxonomy (NCBI): domain Eukaryota; kingdom Metazoa; phylum Chordata; class Aves; order Apodiformes; family Apodidae; genus Hemiprocne; species Hemiprocne comata. Next base: position 71,829,972 of record CM036616.1, on the reverse strand, counting down.
CTATCCTCTGCATCAGTACACAAGCAGCATAAGGTTAGAAGATTAGAACACAATAGGGTTTGTTTATTTTTACAGTGTTGAGAGAATGTATTTTTTTCAGTCAGAAGTAGTCCTAATGAATGGGAATCTGGTATCTGAAGTACTGGATATGAGCACAGTAAGAAAATAATATAATTTTATTCATATAGATGAAAATTCCAGAGTAGCATACATATATTTTTACTTAAATAAAAGAAACCAAATCTGCATCTTCTTCCTTGGATGACATTATATTTTCTTGGTGCTGTCGAACTCTTCAGTGAATCACCACTGCTCTTTCAAATTATTCACGACAATCTAAGAAAGATATGTCTTCCAGAAGACTGAAATGTCTCCGCCCAAACTCCTTCTCCCCTGGCTCACAGTCCCATGGCTTAACCAGCTGAAGCAGTCAAGCACATAACCAACATAGCTCCTCAGGCTGGGTTTGGAGTTGGGTTCATTCTCCATTAGGCAGGATGTATGTGCCAGTATCATGCAGGAGCAGGATATCTGTCCAAAATATACCAACCTGAGAATGATAACACAGAGAAAGACATTCACTGCACCATATGTATGTACCTACAGCCACGAGAACATGGGCTAATACTCACAGAAGAACACGGATCGTAGCCCTGCTGGACACACACACAAACATTTTCAAATGTGAACATCTTTTTGGCAGCAGTTTGAAATGTAAGACTCCAGCTCTATAGCTGCAGAGCAGGGAAAAGAAACAGACAACTGTGAATAGGAAGGTATAAATAAGTGAAGAAAGAAACAATGCAACAGAGGACTTGAAAGCGAACAGCAAAGGGAAGGGGGGAAATTAACGATGTACAGTATCTAAGGTTGAAGATATAAAAATAAACAGACTTACTGTCTTTTCTTTCATATCATACTATCTAAGAAGCAGCCTGGTTTCATAATTATAACTTTCCCATGAGGTCTGCATGTGATCTGTTTCCCTGAAAGTCGGTAAAACAAAGACCACAGATGGCTTTCTTTGGTAAGTGCAGTAATTGGAGAATAAACTGCATAGTGCTAATCCATTAGTTCTGAGGTCTTCATATGGGTTCTGTAAAAGATGTATCTGGATACAAGTTTGTCTACATAGGACGTGTTTCACAAATGATAGGATATTGAATTGGACTATAATATATAAAATCCATTTTAATGATTTAATCATCAATCACACTATGATGAGACTATTTAGCTCAACAGAAGGCAAGTAATTCAAGCACTAAGAATTATTTTTAGGCATCAATTGCCAGTGTAAGTAATTACTCAGTTTATGTCCATAATGACTGAATAAACTACAGCTCTGAAACAAATGAAAAATACTACTTTGCATTTGCATAGCACTTGTCATCTATAGAGCTAACAGTTTTAATAGGATGGGCAAACATTCATGGTGACTATTTCTAGTGAAAACACAATGTCCCATCTAAATTGCTACTATGAAGGCAAATCAAAGCCTTCTTGAAGGACACCACTGCATTTAGCCACAAGACTTAACAACCAAAATACAGTGAAAATATGTGCTATCCTTATATGAAAGGATAATCAGGCAGGAAAACAAGTTTTTATGAAAGACACATCACTGAGATTTGTAGAAATCTGAGATTAGCTGCACTTGGAACATAACGATAATGTGCCCAGTCCAATCTCTGTTGCCAGTTATTAGTCTATGCAGTTGATGTCACCACAAAGAGACTTACAAATACTTCCTATTTTTAATTTTAGTTTCAGAATGATTCTCCAAACTCACTGTTTGAGCTGGGATGCCTTCCCATAATGCAGGCAGGCTCCTGGCTGAACTGAGAGGTTGAGGGTAGATCTGCTACCTGTGCATGGTTATACACGCAGCCAACTCCAAAACAGGTTTAAACCATGTGTAAATATAGAACAAACTGTGCTCACATGTACCAGGTCCCATTTCTTACCAACTTTGTCTGTTGGAAAGCAGTCACAGCTTACTACTGTAGGCATGAAGGAACAGTATTAGCCTGGCCTGGCAGAACCAGAGTCTGCATGTTGTGTTTGGCTCTCAGCAGATCTTCGGTAAAACCATCCAAGAAAACCCAGGAACTAGAGTTGGCTTGAGCTAGAGGAGAAGAGAGCTCTGCTTGCTGCCTCTGGGTTGCAGGGTGACTGGGAGGAGTGATTTGCTGACACTGCTTTGCCTCAGACTTCTTTCCTACTGTTTCGTAAATAATACTTTGGGGTTTTAGATCTGAAGCCCTCTGAGGCAGGCCTTTTTTTCTTGCTGTATGTTACAGGACAGAAAAGTATGTACCATGAATGGAGTCTGATCTTAAGCAGGTTTTATCAATGTCATTGCACTGCAAATACAATACTAGCAGCCTAACCTCTATACATATATGTCAATACTACAGTTCTTATACATTCCTTGTTATTATTTGCACTGCACCAATAACCCATACCTGGTTAGTTTAGATAGAAGTGTCTGTGTATCCCAATAATTTCAATACTATCATTTACTTCATTTTCATGTGTGCATTGACAGAGACATCCTTACATCATTTGTACCATATTTGCTGCCTGCAACATGATTTATTCTTTGTGAAGAGCTGCGGAAAAAAAAACACCTGTAAACAGCAGTAATAAGAAGAATTTGCTCATACTCTTAGTACAAAGAAGAGAACCTGCTGGCAGAAACTACGACGCTACTTGGGCACCAAAGCTGTGCTTCAGCCACATCAGATATGAAGGGCAGAATACACCTACACACATACACATCTCTTTCTTTCTTTCCAGGCAGATTGGGATAAAATTGAAATGGGATTTAAAGCCTTTTTTCTTTTAAGTTGGAGGTGGTGGAATTTTGTCAGCAGGCTTTGAGGGGAGGTAAATTTGGCCTTTCAGACACTTAGTTTTCAATTCTGTAAACATACATGTGAGTCATTTAATGCAATTTGGCTTATATGGTTAAAGCTAAATACAAACACTGCAGGATTAAGACCACAACTGGAACTTTTAAACAGAAAGGCTGGTATTCCACTGGTCTAGATTTAAAGAAGAGACACTTCCTGGCAAATGAAACAGGTAAAAGCAAACAGAAAGAACACTTCTGTTGCGTTGCTACAATCCAAAAGGAATTATCTTTAAATTGTTTAAGTTAGCTTTATACTTTTAAATTCTGAAGCAAAGAGCTGCAAAAATACAGGTTGTTTCAAACAGTCAAATCTTGTGTTGGAAAGACATTACCAAATATATCAGACCCTTCTGTATCATTATAATACCCTATAATGCACAGGTCTGAGTATCAGCCCAGCCTTCTAACTCTCTGAGTGGCTACAATAAAGAGGAAAAAAAGAAGGAAAATTCAAAATGTAATGTCCTTATCTTTGCTGAACAATTTTGAATTATTAATATCAATATACACCCGACACAAGGAATTTTAGTTCCAAAGATCAGCCACTTCAGTTGAACTTGGTGTCCAATAAAGACAGGAGTTGAGGATTCAGATTGCACGTCTAGGCTACTTACTTAACTGTCTACCATCAAATTAATCCTCTTGACTCATTGTTGCTCCACCCTAATCCATATGTTTGTATAAATATTATGTAAGGGCTTTTTGCAGGCACACCTAGAGCTGATCTTGTTGCAGATGTCAGCATATTCTGAAATTACAAAGCAATAAAGTCTGTGCTTGACAGTTGCGTTTCCCTTTATGAGGCCCTCCCACTGAGGTCAAGGCACAAATACACTCTAAGGGTGTATGAACCCCGTTCTTGCTGGAGCTCCATGCACTTCTGTCTCAGGATGGACCTCAGGATTAGAAAAAATGTTAACTCAAGTGAATAATGTAGTATGGAAAAGGTCCAGATCTCCACTAACTTTGTGCTGAAGTCATAAGTCAGTGCTTTACAAAGATGTTGTTAGGCCATTAGTTGAATTTGATTAATGGGCAATAAACTAATTCCTTGGAAATGAAAGACAAATAACTCCATACATCTAGTATAGACTACCTAGGTTTTCAAGACTAATGAAAGTACTGGCTACAAACTTAACAGTCTCTTGATAGCCTCTTCCTGGAAGAAGCAGGAGTGTGTAGACATTAGAGTACCTAAAAGGAAAATTATCTGAAGAAGAATTTCCTTTATTCTCAGATTAGGATCAAGGTTTGTGATGACTATTGAAAAGATCTTTTCTTCTCCCAAAATTTTCCTCTGCATGATGTTCCATCGGATTTTTTTTTCTTTCTTCCTACATAGCATGATAATTTTCTAAAAGATGCCCCCAGTTTAGGGTCTGGTAATCTTTAGATATTTCTATTGAGACATCGATGTCTAGAATAATAAAACGTCAGTTCTAACATGTTTTGCTTAAGTGCTTAAAGTTGTTTGTTGTTTTTTTTTTTTAGCAGCTTTACAGGGTGCTGTAGCAGTTTTGGTGCCTGAACAGGACATAGCAGTGTTAGATCATCTTTGAGAACGTGGAGTTTCTTCACCCTGAGACCTTTTATTCTGGGCTAGTGATTTATCTGCATTCCAACAGCTGCAAACCTGCTGTGAAGGAGGTGAACCAAGGGCGAGTACTCTCTCCCAAATTTCCTCTGGATGCGTGAGCACCAGTCTGCCAGTTTGCAGTTGTGCTGCTGCAGGCCTTGGGTCTTATCCCAAATCTGAAAGAAAAAATCAGACTCGACTTAAAAACATGGGCTGATTTGATGTCTCCGGACCCAATTTGATGTTTTTGCAAACTTTAATCAGCTTGCATTTTCCTGTGGCGATGAAATAACACTCCCTGTTTTGACAGTCTGTGGCTTTGTGGAATAGAAAGTCAAAATAAACAATGAAGACCACATTGAACATGCTAATACACAACCTCAAATGTTTCCTTGATTCCTAGGCCTAAGGTAGACAGTTTATCCAAACACTTCCTCCTGCTGACTGCTTCTGTCCCCCCAGTCCTGGGCTACTAGATTTTAGATAGGAACTTCTAATACACATAATCCAGATTGAAAGCAGAGTTTCATTAGCACAAGCTTCCCTATCATAATTGTAATCTACAGTAAATGAAGGCAATTAGCCACATCAGGGTCCCCCCCTGAGCCCTCCCCTCGTCTCCACACAGAGAGCAGCCATAAGCTGACACCAGGATCTTGTATAAAACTAGCACATTACCTTCATTGCACCAGCAGCAGGTCTACTGGGTTGCACTTCACAGGATCATGTCACTGCTTCTCCTTCAGCTGTTAGTGCTCTCATGCCTTGGAGCCATGGAGCCACAGGGAGATTCACCACAAAGGAAGAGCAGAAGGCCATTTCAGCACCGTTTCTATCTGGACAAAAATCTGCTTCAAAGTCTGAGTTTTCGTGAGCTAGTAGGGGAAAACCCAACAGCTGCCGAGGAAATCCTGGGGGAACCAAGCTTTTTTGTAGCAATTCCACAGACAGCATCTGAAAGTGAGAAGCAAAAGGAGAAAAAAACATCCAGATTCATTCTTCCCATTGCAGAACTCCATGCAGACCAAGACCCGAGAACTTGGGCAGTACCCAGAAAGATCTCTCCTGTGGAAAACTTCTCTCCATTTCACTATTCCAGCAAGAGAGAGGCTGACCTTCTCTATAGAAAAGATGCCAAGAAATTCTGGGACCACTTCATGTTAAAGAAAAATTCAGCATCTGAGGAGGTTGTCCTGCCAATCAAGACCAATGAAATGCACCAAAACTGCAGAACTCTGCCTTTTTCCCAGGTAAGAACAGGTGTCCCAGATCAATAAGTGTGTCTTTTCCTCTGCCTCTCGCAATAAGCACCTAAAGTCATATGGGTTAGTTAATCTGCCAAATCACAGGGCCACTTTAGAATGCTCACACATGATAAGCAGCGGAAAAACACCATTAAAAAAAGCTGAAAAAGCTTTAGTCTGTTGAGGCAAACTGCTAAATTGCAACACTGGTAAGACACACATTCAATTTTCAGAGTTATTTATTCTTTTTGTGCAAAGATGTTCTGACCTAGACTGAGCTAACACAGCAGTGGTAAGTAATTATCTATTCAATGAATGCACACTTAAACAGTTTGTATACATGAATTACCTATTTATATGTATCTACATAGACACATATGTATATATAAAAAGAGACCCAGGGCAATTGTTTGCTGGAGAAGCTGGCTGTTTTCTTACAGCCAAGCAAGGATTCCTTTCTGCTGTATTAATCAGAAGACTGATGCATACATCCAACTCTGTGCTAAGGATGCTGGAGAACTGGTAAATTGTCCCATGCACAGATGAAGTAGTTCTGTCATATTGTAACATTAAGATAAGCAAATCGTATAGATAAAAGTGCTGTATCCATCATAAGGCAGCATCTATTCTCAGTGTTTCTATAATCACCGTCTGTCAAGGACCATGTTTTTTCACATCCCTCACTAAATCTATTTCACTGGCAGCCACATGTAAATTTAGATGCGGCCTAGAAATTTGTATTGGTTTTGTGCCATGTAATATGGCAAGCTGCAGCTATGCCAATATAGAAGTGTTAACTGTAGTTTAGATTTTAACAGCTTAGGAGGTGACATAGGCTCTCCTGATACCAGGAACAGTTATTCCTCAAATCCAAGTGATTGCAGAACTTCCACTGCATTTTTAAAATGTCAGTTTTTAAAAAAGCTGCTAAAGATCATTATGCCTCTTCCACACGGAGATAAATCTTCAAGATTATAGCTGAGTCTAGCTTGTGCCTTACATAGGAGAACATTGGTCCAAAATCATGTAGAACTCAAAGAGCAAGTAAAAAGTAAATATGACAGACCTACCTATTGGATTTTCCCCTCTCAGCTCACAAAGGCTCTGATTGAAGCAGATTTTGCCGTTGCTGTTGGATCTAAAAATTGCCCATAGGAGCACTAAAGTTTGCTTTTAAAAGCTCTTCTATTCCATGGATTTCTTAACAGAAAAAATAAACATGTTTGAAGTAAATGTTCTGAGATGAAAAAGTATAGTATTTTGGGATTTTTTTTTTGCCTTCACGCTTTCTAGCAAGTCCATTAATGTACCAGCTACTCCACACTGCTTTCTGTTTCAGGCTATTACTCATGAGAGCTGTGAGAAGGTGATGGTAGAGAATAATCTGTGTTTTGGAAAATGTAGTTCCTCTCATGTTCCTGCTTCAGAAGACCGTCTTTATAACTTTTGTTCGCATTGCTTGCCAAGTAAGTTCTCCATGAAGCGCCTGGATCTCAATTGCACCAGTTCTTTCCCAGTGGTCAAAGAAGTCATGATTGTAGAAGAGTGTAAATGTGAGACTCAGAAGATTAAAGACCCTGAGATTGGATGTCTGCTGTCAGATTTACATACAAATTTAGAGGAGCACAATTAATCTGTGCAAAGTACTTCTTAACTCCTTGATCGTAAGATTTTGCCAATGAAAAAAAAACAAACAACACAAACCGAAAACCAAAAACAAAACCAAAAATGCCACCCACAAAAGAAATAGAGCTTTCATCACATTATTACCCCAAAATATTAAAGAGGTACACTTGAACTCCTACTTGAACTCCTTTTCTGCTTCACCAATAACATTACCTAAAATGTAACAGATGTTTCCTCACAGCTGCTAAAGAAATGGAGATGAAATTACTTTGCTTCTGTGTAGAGTTCTTACTTTAAAAAGGGGAACCTTTAAAAACACTTTACACCCTTCCTATAACTGCTTATAGGATGCTAGTAAATAACAGCTGAAGAACTAGGGTGATTTATCCCTGCAGAACTGTACTGCATTGGCTAGTTTATGTTGCTTTTGCTTGCAGGGACTGCCACTATAGCCCTACTGGCAACACAAATGAGGCTTTAGTCTTTTCCTTGCAAAAACAGGTCTACTTTTACATCCAGATAGTGGTAGAAGACTGTAAAATGTAAGTGGACACAAGGCAGATAGAGAGCTGTGACTAGTTAAGGTCATTCTGATTGCTCCCAGCTGGAGCTCAGCTGCTTGTGAAAACTAATATACCTCTCAATTTACACACTTAGTGGTTGCAAAGGATACTTTGCCATAGAAACCACTTACTCTCCTTGTACACACCTGTATTTGCTCTGCATGTTGGGTTGGTTGTTTGGTTGTTTGTTTTTTTTTATTTAAAGTGTTTCAAAAAAAAGATTAAAAATTGTATACTTCTACAGAAAACAATAAATGAATAGACTGTCATTATTTAAATTAAATGTGGAAAGACAATGATGAATTTTAACATTGTCAGTGACACCAAGAGAAAGTTTAAGTAATGTTCTCAATACCTAAACTAAAGCAGAAAAGGCATTTGTGTGACAGAAAATCTGCAGGAGGATTTTATCAGCATGACAATACCTGCATAGCTTTATACAAACAGCTGAGAAAACTCTGTTAGGAAAGGCCTGAGTCTAGTGCTAGCCAACACAGCACTAGTGGCTGTTAGCCAAACTACTGGCTTCTCTGCTCTCTCCAGCTGCTTCTCCCAGGATTTGTCTTGCAGACCTGGCATACCAGACAGTGATCAGCTTCCAGCAACTAGACTGCGGCCTGTTTCTAAGCCAGCTCCTTCAGCCCTCTGAGAATCTGGTCTGTTGCTATTGCCAAACCCTCAGACCTGGGCCCTTGTTGTTAAACTTTCCTCTGCTCTTTTTGGGGGTATTGGAAATCAGTATTGATATAGCTGGTCAATTCAAGGGTTGTGTAAATTATTCCTTGTATTTGAACTGCACTGTGATCAGAAGTGTCTTAATACCCTGTAAAAATACACTCAGCATGGCTTTGGAATACAAGGCTCAAAATACTTAATATTTACTGAAAATCATATATAAATGATGTTCTGATACTAGATCCGAACTGTTGCAATAGCTGTTTCCTTCTGCAGGTCAGTCACTTGCAGTGAGTGAACTGAAGATTAGTATATTGTTATCTTTCATTATATATAAACCTGTTTTTAGAGAATAAAGATTGTATAGTAAAAGTGAACAAAGCCTTCTCTCTATCTTTTTACAGTAAGGACTGACGGGCAAACTGTGTATGGCTGTTTGTACGTTGTGACATGATGTGTGATGCCATTCCAAGTAACAAGCTGACAAGGTCTTATCATCCCTGTATTGAATGCAATACAGGAAATACTAATTTAAACTTCATATTTACTCTAGATTTATAAAGTTGATCGATACTCTCAGGATGCTAGTGCAATGAAGTAGCACCCAGATTAAGATTTTACCTTCACATCTTGGGCCACATTGGACATGAATGGCTCAGGTTATGACCAAAGAAAGAAAGAAAAGCTTTTCTAACAGGCCAAGTAGCACCAGCTAGAAAAAGTATAGGGTCAGAGAATGAAGTAATTCTTCATAGCTCATGATTTTTTCAGTAGAGATTCCTCTTTGCTGCACATGTCCAATTGCACAGCCAACACTAATGACTGGTGCATTGTTAAAGCATGCTATATGCAAGTGGAAAAGCTAAGGAACAACTCCCTGTCTTGCCATATGGCTCAAACCTTTGTCAAGTTATTGCGTGTGCCTACCAGTGTTTATTTTTCATTAAACTCAAGGAAGAAAAGAACACAAAGCATCAAAGTTCCCAAATATTTTCTCTTTCTTCTCAACATTATTTTTTATTCTGAAAAAGCTGAACCTTCTAAGGCTTCTAACCACTGATGTTTTAATACTCTGTGAACCTACATAAATGTTTGTATGCGTATTCTTTTTTCCTTAAATGCAAGTATGCCTTAGGTTTGATACCTTCAGAGAACCACTTGAAGACAGGACCTACATACACTCCCACTAAGATCACAAGTCAATTAGAAAGAAAAATCTTTCAGTCTCATAATTTTGACATGACTGACTGCTAAGCCGTGACTTTTACACATAAGGGTGACAGAACTGAAGGTATATTGTGGACCGTGAAGTATTCAGCCTAACATTTAAAGCCCCTTCTGTGTGCTGAAGCATTATTGCAAAGCTATTCATGTAAGGAGTTTGCAAGACCAGGTTTTTAGTGTGAATTTCCACAGCTTAAAAGTAGGTGAAAAGAGGTAATGACAGCTGTAGTAGTTGCTAATTAGATTAGTGTTGTAGGTTTTTTGGATGAATGTTTAATTAACCCAGCAATGACTGGTTGCACATAATTAGCACAGTATTCTGCAAAATCAAGAATGTGTTAATTGGATCAGATTTCTCAGCCTTTAAAAATTCTATATAAGGAAAAAGTTGTGTTCAGGGGCTAAGAGGACTTTGCTCTCTCAGGACAACTGTGATGGCTTCTGTTAGTACTATGATGTGGGTCAGAAAGGTGAGTGGTGTGATCCATATCACTATACAGATGCTTTCAGTAGTAATGCTATTACAGCACCAAACCTGCATGACCTTAATTTACTTGTGTCTGCTCAGAGGTTGCATGCTTTCTGTAACGAAAGCTTTTCCAGTGTAACTATCCTTACTATGGAAGGGCTGTTAATGTGATCTATTTCAGAGCACTTCTTTCACAAACCTATCTTATAGAACAAGACTAACCCATAGTTGCAGAGCTCTCTGAAAATTCAGGTCAACCCCAAGTGGAGTTGAACCTTTCTGACCTGCAGCTGATTTTCCAAATGGCTGTGCTTTATCTTGAAAATAATTGAGAAGTGCTGCTTATTTTAATTGCTTAAGCAAAATAGATCTTCAGTAAAGGCTATCCTCTTAAATAAGGATTTTATGCAATACGCTTTAGTGCTTATCATTACATTAAACACTAGAAGGTAGCTCTTACAGAATACTGTGTAATCATATATTCCAGAGAAAAAGCCTCTGAAGCTGCACTTCATGCTGTGCTTGGTACTTTGTTCACCATTTATGAAATATTGTGAAATACTCGTCTGTCAGCTAACAAGCTTTAGCATGTTTTACCGACAGGTAGCAGAATCTCTTGTGGTACTTTCTCCTAAATATAGTAGCTCCTTGCTGCAAAAGCAAGATAACGAGATGCCCTACTTGGGGAGAAGCCCCCTGCCACCCTGTACAGCTGCATTACCACATCATGTCAGCGAATGTGTGCTCTGGTGAAGAGGTGGGGGTTGAAGCTACCTCAGGTCCTCCACCAGGCAGCTTGCCAGTGGAAATAGGAAACACATAGTGAATGATAGACATTTTCCATTTGCTGTTTTGCTAAACCTAACTCGAATATCTGCTATGCAGCCACCAACTTCAGCTCCCCTGAAAACTCTCCCTGACAGCTGCGCACACTCCCTCTGTTCCAACGAGAAAGAATGGCAATGAGAAGACTCTATAGTTGGCCCACTACAAGAATATTGATAAAAATCTTAATGGTCCACACTGAGAACAAAATAATCCTGTTTACAGTGCCTCGTGCTCCAGGACACCACCAAAATGCACTTCAACTTGAAAAGCTAAAACTGGACCAAAAGCTAAAATTCTTCTTCTTCTTCTAATTCTAATATTATTATTGCTAGTAGTAGTAGTAGTATGTCAGGGCCAGCCTTGTGGTCTTTTCTGAGGCATTTTTGTTTTGCTGGTTTAGGGTATTGCTATTACGAGCCATTTGGTGTGTTTAAACAGACCAGACAAGTACTGAAGCTGCCATTCTGAACAAGGCAATATCTCAGCTTAACCCTCTGCTGAAGCTCCTTCAAACTCACCTTGCACTGCAATACAGGAAGCAGTCAAGCAGTCTGTTGTCCTGCCTGGACTTCAGACAGCAGCTCTTGGGAGAGAGGGGTTGAAAGAGCTAATGCTAAGATATCTGCAGCTGGACATTATCTGAGTAGAGGTACTCACACCCCTGAAGTGCCTTGGGTAGAAGTTAACTCCCTAAATTAAACTAAACCTGGTCTAGCTTAGCCCCCATGTAACCTACATGGGCTGGGGAAGCAGTAAATATCACCATGCCTTCTACTGAGGCAAACAGACTGGTAAACATACCTTAGCTTTGATTTTTCTGGCAATTAGGTCAGAGAGAAAACACATCCCAAGAGACACTTTCCTTCACAATCATCTGTTGCCTCATCCTCAGTATATGACATTGTGACTGACAAAATTTCTGGGCCAGGACAGGTTTTGTTTCAGCACAGCATGTCATTGACACAGATCTCTATCTTCAAGGCATGGATCTCCATGACATGAAGAATTTTGCTCCCATTCCAGAGTAAATAAGTGTCTCCTATGTACATCAGCAAACTTTACAAGGAAGTGAACAATGAAATGGTGCTGCAGAAAAGAAATGGCAGTAACAAGAAGTACTCAGGAAGATTAATACTGCTGAGGAGGCTGATTTCTCAACTCAGAAGATACCTGTGCACAGACATTGCCCCTTCTGCACATCAATCACGGGGTACAATTGGGCTCAAAATGAATCCTGGAAAACAGCCTCACAAAGAAGGGGCTTGTGAGGAGTAAGAATCATGGGAGGCACAGTGCAAACCTCTCTCTTGCATGTGCTCTCCATAACAGAGCATCAGCTGTTACTGCACATGGCTTGATTTTAGCATGCTGATTTAATATTTACAGAGTGCCAATAAAATTTATATGATGACAGCTGGTGGCTCCTGTGGTAATTTATAAACAGCAACAACACAACACAGACATCAGGAACTCCAAGAGGAATTCTACACTATTATGCAATATTCAGCACCAAAGGATGTGGGTATTTTTCTAATTTTGCAGACTTAATAATCTTTGTGTAATACATCCATGTTGGACTTCATGTGAAGTTCCTATTATGCAAAGTTAATATTTCCCTTAGGTATGTTTTTTCCTTCAGAATGGAGTTCACCATAAAAACTCATTGTTTATCAATCTGGATTTGATACTCTGGCAAAAGCATCAGGTAATTTCTACAGCCCAAGCCTTTGCAAGTTTCATTGGGAAGTTCAGCTAATGATTGCCTGCTTTTCTTCCTGCACTGTGCTTCCCCAAAAGAAATATTAACAAATGGGAACTTCTGTGCTGATGACTGAGCCAGAATAGACTGCTGCCCTTGTTCCACAACCTGTTTGTACATCCATGAGCAGAAAAAAGAGTAAAATACGGTACGTCTGACAAGTCCCCAGGTGTAATGACTGGCCATCATCAGTGTACCACTGCAGAAATGCAGATAACCTGGTATTTGACTGGAAGATGACATAATTAACTGATTCTTTTTCATTCTACAAGAAACTTTAATTGATCATACTATCCATCTCTCTTTGTCTCTCTATTTTATTTCTCAGGTCCTTGGCTTCCTTTCCACTCCTTGGGCTGTTTGTTGTTTTTTGTTGTTGTTGCTCTACATTTATTCAAATTGGTTAAAAGTTTCCACGAACAGCTTATTATTATGTGTTTTACATATAGGCATAAATTCATTAGTGCAATTTGTTGTGGAATAGAGGCAGAGGCTGTTTTTTATTTTCAACACCTTTCCAGTGATTTTTTGGTCATGTTTTTTAATAGTCAAAATAATTAATCTGTTCTTTTCAATGTTACCTGTTCCTAGGAACATATGTAGGTTGTTCTTGAGGAAGTGCTATCTTCTGGTTTACCTGAAACATGCTTTCATTCTCTTCCCAGACAACATCCAGTTCCTGCTAAGAATTTGTATTTTCAGGTCAGAGAAATCTTTAGCTTGAAATGTTAACAATTGCCCTGTATAACAGAAGACCATGGATGGACACTGAAAAATAAATCAGAACAAGGTCCAAAATTTTTGACAAATGCTTGAAATCCACCTAAACACTAAACTGAATTTTTGGGTAATGTCTTTTCAGAATAATCATATTATGATTAAGTTTTAGGAAGAACGTTATCTGTAATAAAGAAGAGTTCTCTGTCTTGGTGGTGATCATCATATTACTTGTCATCCATTTCATCCATCATTGTGTAGGAAAAATGCTCCAGGGCGAAGGCCCATCTATTTAGAATGGGAACCATGCCACTCAGACAGATGGGGATACCTTCGGGTAGCCAAAAGATCATGTATCTGCATCAGCAATGGGTGCTCAAGGCACAATTCCCAGCTGGGAACATTGAAAATGCTGTCCATTACAAGCTGTCTGTGGCTTTTAGCCACTGCAAATCCCTTGCGGGTCAGAATTCTCTTTTAAAAACAAAAACTGGCTTCCATGGCCATATAAGGGCATTTCATGAGAAATAGGCACAGCACAGCAGGGGACCCCAGTGTCACGAAAATTTCACAAAGAGCCCGTGCCAGCCCAGGGAGGCTAGGACACTAAGTATGTAATTAGAAGAATAATTATTTATTCAAGCACATGGGTTGTCCCACTCAAATCGGTGCACACTGAACGCAGTTTTACACATGGTTCTAATACTTTTCATACATTCAGATATAACATGATTTAACCACTCTTTACTTAACACATACCTACTATTATTTGGAAAAGCAATGGTCATTCTATGGTGCCATCATCCATCTGCTTCTTTTTTCATCTAGGTGTCCCTGGAGTAGGTCTTGCTACAGTTACTTATCCATGATGCCGAATAAGGGCAGGGTTTCATAAAACTGTTGGAGGGGATGGAATGTTGGGCATTATCTTCCTACTCCTGGGTATCCTTTCTTCTATACGGATAGGTTTAAGAGTCTGAGAAACAAAATGTCCCTCTCTTCCTTGCAGTGAGTTGGGCCCTTTAGTAATGTTGACTTACCCATGATTATGTAGTATACAAGGTAAAATACATCTCTTAAGAGAGTCAATATGATCTCATACTACTAAGAAAGTTTATACAATTTACTACTATAAGGACTAACTGGTACAGTAGTTAGGGAATGAGATTCATGTGACAAGAGCCCGGAGACTAAGGCAGAGGCCTTGTCCACAGCACTTACATTTTGTCAGAAATTGCAAAGTGACAGTACAGAGACAAAGGAGAGCGAAGGACTCGTCTTGACTAATGCCTGTGCTAGGGAATGAGCCGGCGCCAGAGAGCTCCAACATCGGAGAAAAATGGGCACATGCTCAAAGGTGGATTAGGTAAACAGGCTTCCAGCAGCCTCCTGCCAGCCAGGACAGAACGTCCCTCCAGTGTGGCTCCTGCTGCCTGCGGAGGGAAGGCAAGGTGCAGAACCCTCACACACCCCCCATGTGGGTCACCCTAACTGCAGGAGTCAAGCCTACACGGCTCTCATGTGGAGCGCACTTTTCCATCATTTATCAGCAGTCCTGGCTGACAGGGGGGGTACCAGCAGATTGGGAATCAGCCAAGATAACCCCCATATATAAGAAGGGACGGAAGGATGATCCAGGAAATTACAGGCCTGTTAGCCTGACTTCAGTACCAGGCAAGCTGATGGAGCAGATCATCCTGAGTAACATTGTGAGGTACATGCAGAACAACCAGGTGATCAGGCCTGGTCAGCATGGGTTCATGAAGGGCAGGTCCTGTTTGACTAACTTCATCTCCTTCTAGGACAGGGTGACCTGCTTACTGGATGAGGGAAGGGTGGTGGATGTTTACCTTGACTTTAGCAAGGCCTTTGACAAGGTTACCCACAGCATTCTCCTAGAGAAGGTAGCTGCTCGTGGCTTGGATGTGCACACACTTTGCCAGATAAAAAATTGGTTGGATGGCCAGGTCCAAAGAGTTGTGTTCAGTGGAGTTAAATCCAGTTGACAGCCAGTCATGAGTGGTGTTCCCCAGGGCTCAGTTCTGGGGCCACTCCTGTTTAACATCTTGATGATTTGAATGAGGGGGTAGGGTGCACCCTTAGTAAGTCTGCAGATGACACTAAGTTGGGTGGGAATGCTGATCTGCTTGAGGGTAGGGAGGCTCTGCAGAGGGATCTGGACAGGCTTGATCAATGGGCCAAGTCAAATTATATGAGTTTCAACAAGGCCAAATGTCACATCCTGCACTTCAGCCACAACAACCCCTGTCAGCACTACAGGCTTGGGGAGGAGTGGCTGGACAGCTGCCCAGCAGAGAGGGACCTGGGGGTGCTGATTGACAGCCAGCTGAACATGAGCCAGCAGTGTGCCCAGGTAGCCATGACGGCCAGTGGCATCCTGGCCTGTACTGGGAATAGTGTGACCAGCAGGACCAGCGGGGTGATCCTGCCCCTGTACTCAGCCTTGGTGAGGCCACACCTCAAACACCGTGTGCAGTTTTGGGCACTGCAGTATAGGAAGGACATGGAGGTGCTGGAGAGGGTGCAGAGAAGGGCAACTAGGCTGATTAGGGGTCTGGAGAACAGGTCTTATGAGGAGAGGCTGAGGGAGCTAGGGCTGTTCAGCCTGGAGAAGAGGTCTGAGGGGAGACCTCATTGCTCTCCTACAACTACCTGAGAGGAGGTTGTAGTGAGGTGTGTGTTGGCCCCTTCTCCCTGGTGACCAGCAACAGGACAAGAGGAAATGGGGTCAAGTTGAGCCAGTGGTGGTACAGATTGGATATTAGGAAATATTTCTTCACACAAAAAGTGGTGAGGCATTGGAACAGTCTGCCCAGGGTGGTGGTGGAGGCACTGTCCCTCGAGGTGTTAAAAAAAAACGTGTAGACATGGTGTTTCGGGAGATGGTTTAGTGGTTAGGGGTTGTAGGACGGACGGTTGGACTTTATGATCCTACAGCTCTTTTCCAACGTGGACGATTCAGTATTTCTATGACCCTTCCAGCCTGATCTGCCCCAAGCTGACCCCTCCGCCCGCCAATCGCCAACCGATCCCCCGCGTCCCCGCCTCCACCATGCCCTGCCCGGCCCTTCTCCACCGCCATCCCGCCCCGCATGCGCGGTTCGAACGGCGGAAGCGGAAAGTGGAGCTGCGGAGGCGGGGCTTGGGCGCGCGCGGGCGCGCGTGCTGCGAGCGGCCGAGGTGGCCCCCGCGGTTGCTATGGAGAGCGGGGGAGAGGGGGGCGCGTGACTGCGGGCCCTCCCTTCTGCCGACCTCGCCCAACGGTTGGTTCCGCCGCGTGCCCCGGGGCTGGGGGGAGGGGCGGTGCGGCCGGAGGAGTGGGGGGCGCGCGGGCGGGGCCTCCCCCGGCACGCTGGGCCGAGGGCAGGCTCCGCGGGCAGGCTTTGGTGGCAGGCCAAGGCCCAGGCCCGACCCCCCTGGAGGCCGGGGCTCCATGGAGAGGCCGTGACGGCCCTTTCCGCCGCGGTGGGATGGAGAGCGGATGCTGCCCCCCGGCGCGCGTTTCGGCGTGGGCGTGGGAACGCAGAGTGGTGGTCGGCCTTTTCTGGGGTGCGTCTTGGACGTCGGCTTTACCTGTCTTAAATCTGCGTTACCAGTCGCGGATGGCTGCTTTACCTGTACTAACTTCCACCTGAAGTTATATATGTATACACAGCTATTACCTGTATAGAGAGTTGGGGAAAGGAAATCCTTAGCAAACTGCACGAGTACCTCGTTATCTACAAAGTAAAGAAACACTGTTGTCATTTTTATGAAGCTCCAAAATGCTGCTTTTCTTTTTTTTGCTAAAGGACGAGGAGGGCATTCACTGCTTTTGAGGTAGTAACGGGGGTGGTGCGTGGGTTTTCTAGGCGATGCGCTTGGGTGGCACCACACAAGGAAGTAAAATGCCCTCTGCCCTTTCTTAGTGTCACATTTCAGTTTTCCAGTTGCAGCAGGTAGTAAAATGAAATTGTGGGTCTCTATTCCCTTCGCACTGAAGATCCAAACAATGATGTGATTTATTAGAATACATTATATGTCTACAGGTGGCTTGTTTGGTCAAAAGTAGGTGAAGGTAGTGCTCATGGATTTGTTATTGATGAGGATATAGTGTGTATGCATTAATATGAAGCCACATGCCAGTCCAAGCCCGTGTAGCATCTCATGAAGACAGTGGGTTTTTACAGGTAGGCCTTGCAATATCATATCTGTAAACAAGAATGGGGTCACATACCTTAACCAACTTGTCAACAGCCACCATACAGCGGTGCTAAGGTCTCTAATAGCAACCATCTATTGTGCCAAGATGTGCCAGGTACATGGGGTTTAGTCATGGCAAAAATATGCTGGTGCTTGTGTTAACTGTTTTTTCCAGTACTAGTTTTGTTAAATAGAAGAGCTGTGAAAGGCATAATGGCAATTCTAATCTGACACTTGATAGCATCACATAAATCACTTCTTTAAAATGTAGTTGAAAGTAATTTAGTTGCTTGGTTCAAGTCCATTTTTTTTTTCCCAGTGAAGTGTATTTTTAGTTTTATGTCAGTAACTGTTGGCAGTAATTTTTAAGATTTCAGGAAAGGCACAGATCTAAAACCACAGCTAAGATGCACAGATTGACAGAGGTTGATGGTTGTTACGGCCTTGCCTAGGCTATAACAAATATTATAGCATCGTGTCTCTCATGATTGTACTCTCCCTTCCTTTTTCTGTCTCAATTTCGTAGAATACAGACTTTATGGAAAGCGGTCTCACTCTGAAAGTGCATTTTGTGTAGTCCAGTGTTGTTCAGTTTGTGGGGTCTTAAAATCGTGTTTCACAATGAACTATACTGTGAATTACTGATTTGTGTAATTCTGTACTTGTTTAAGCACATGCGATGTTCTGAAAGTCAGATTTCACACTTACTTTCCTTACTGAAGTAGAAATCCAGGGCTAAAGTGAGGCAGAATGTATAGGATCTTGGCTTTTAGTTATGTATCAATGCAAAAGCCATAAAAGTGCAAGGAGCAGGATTTCATCAGATCCAGATGTTGTGATTCTTAGGATGAGAGATAGAGTAGTGCTTGTATTGGCTTTATGAAACAGAATTTTCTAAGTATGTATTTGAACAGTCTTGCTGCAAAATGGTATACTTTTTTTTGAAGTTTGGGTTTAAGGGAGCCTATTAAAACAATCTCTGTTTCATGTTAACTTTTCTAGTTAGTGCAAAGCTTTCTTGTTTCTTGGAAGGTGACTTTCTGCCTGCCTGTCTCATTCTGTGGTTTCATTATTCAGTGAACATCACATCAGAAATCATATTTGAGGTGATTGTAGTGAACAAATGCTGAGTTGATGGTACCAGTAATTGTACTGGGCAGAAAGAAAAGAGTTAGGAAAAAATGCCATCCAGACATCCTGTAGTAAAAGTATTATTTGGAGAGGCAAGAGCAATTCTTGATCATATAAGAAAGACTCAGTCAAGTTTTGGCACATCTGAAGCTTTTCACAGCCACAGCTACTGCTTGCTTTTAAATGCTTTGTGCTTGAGATGTTTATTTAGAAAAAAAAAAAAAGCTATAAATTAAGGTAAGAGAAAAAGAAAACCACAAAACCTCCAACATCAGTGTTGTGTATTTTATCCTACATTATTTTGTTGGACAATTTTTAGGCATTGCATGTATGTATACTGGGTGTATATGGATATGAATCACTCAGTTTTTTCTTTTCAACTGATGTTTTGTAAACTTGCTCATAGACTTTTTTTCTTATGTATTGTAGTTATTCTTATCAGAAATTATGCATTGTAAAGAGCGAGTGTTTGAGACTGGTCTTCTTTTGACATTGTATTTGAAAGAGTAAATAGAAAGATTTGAAATGTGTTTGAATATATTTGATATACTTGAAAGCTTTGATGTATTTGAAAGATTATTGTTTTTAAAAGTATGTTTAAAAAGGGAAGACTATAAATTCGCCTTGTCTGTGAGTGAGACTGGAATAAAATCATCAGGATGTGCATGTGTTAGGTGTTCTTTATTTCCTCCTCCACCCTTACAGATTTATATATGGTACATGAACCAAGAGGAAGAGAGGAAAAAAGCTCACTTTGCTGGACGAAGTCAGTACATCTTAACAGTGTTTATCCAGTATTGCTGACAAAAGTATAATGAAAAATCTAAAACTTAATTTGTCATCATAATAGACATGCAGGACGCAAGTGTATCACAATTTAGAGCACATGAAATACACTGACAGTAGTGCAGTTTTATATAGATCTTTCTCTGAATACTCCCATCCTTTTAAATGTGTATTAAAATTGTGAAATGACCTAGAACTGAAGTTTAAGGAATGCTAGTTACAGTCAGGATGTCAGTTCAGATGTATGAGGCAAAGGGTCTGGATATCTCTTTAAACAGCTTAAGAGGAAGCTGTATCAGTGAGGTGCATTGTGAAGAACAGAATAGGAACTAATCTATTATATGCTGCCTTTCAAACTAGTGATGTTGATTGCTTGAGTGTCACTGTTTTCTGTCTCTTTCAGAAAAGATACAGAAGATGATGATGAAAAATCTCCCTTTCTTAAGAATGGGGCCTTTTTTTGCATAGTTCCAACGTCATTGTGGAACTTGCTGTCGAAGGTATGGGGTTGGGTGTGTGTCTGTTCGTTTTTGTTTTGTCTTGTTTTTTTTTCATTATGAAAGTAAATAATCTAATGCAGGCAAAAGTTAGGCATTGAGTTGTAAAAACTTGGGATATATTTCCATTATAGACATTCTTGTTTTCTGCAGAATCTCTCTCACAGCTTACTGCTCACACAGTATACTTAGTAGGTGACTCGGAAACAAGCATTTCAGTATTTATATCTCTGTTTTGTTTGTTGAGCTGTTATTTTCCCTTCTGAGGAAATGCTGTGAAGTCATGGAATCTCTGCTGCTCTGGTAAGATGGAAAACAGATGGTTTCTTCAGTGGTCATTAGTGTTTCTAGCTGCCTCTGTTTTTTTTTTCACCTCTCGTGTTTTTGTCTTGTCTGCGTGATTTTACCCTCGGTAAATCCACACTGACTACTCCCAGTCATCCTCTTGTCCTTCACATGCTTGGAAACAGTTTCCAGGATTATTTGCTCCACCTTTCCAGGGGTTAGGGTGAGGCTAACAGGCCTGTGGTTGCCTGGATCCTCCTTCTTGTCCTTGAAAACAAGGTTGACACTTGCCTTCTTGACTCCTCTGGGACCTCACCCATCAGCTTAAAACTTTCAAATATAATTGAGGCTGGCCTGACAATGAGAGGGCCAGCTCTCTCAGTGTTCTTAGTGGTGTCTCATCAGGTCTCATGGAAGTGTTACGTCCAGTTTGTTTGAAGTTTTCTTAATCTGCTTCTCCCTGACTCAGATAAAGTCTTTTTTGCTCCAGACTTTCCCACTGATCTCAGGGGCTTGGGATCTCAGAAAGCAGGTCTTACCCATAAAAAGCAAGGTGAAGAAGGTGCTTTGACCTTTTTTGTGTCCTTTCACTGGGTACCCCACCCCATTCAGCAGCAGGCCCTTTCCCATATTGTTCCTTACTCAAGACTGTTCAAGACTTCCCTTTTGACTTTCATATCCCTCACCAGTTTCAACTGCAGGTGGACTTTGGGTTTCTTAACGCCATCCCAATACATCCAAGTGATATTTCTGTATCAAGTGTGTACGTGCACTTCATGTAGCCTCATTTCACTTCTGTTTTCTTGATTATAAGATCTCTATTGTCCAAACCATCTTGCATCCTTTGATTGCAAACTCTGACCACCACTTCCTCCCTCAGTCATAGGTCACCACCTTCCTCTCTCATCGTTCCTATTCTAAGCCATCCCTTAGTAGATTGACCAGCCTGTTGGCAAAGATACTTTGACTCCACATAATGTCAGGTGGATCCTGCCTGTCCTCTCCCACAGTTATGGATCCTCAGAGAAGGTCTTACGGACGTAAAAGCAGAGTCCCAGCTTTTGACACAAGCTACACAAGCACTTGTTGGTCTACGAGATCTGTCTACTCGTCAAGTCCTTCACCTTCACCAGCAGGATGAAGGAGACACTCAGTCCCTGGTCCCCAGGCCCTGGCCCTCATACTCCAAGCCATGTAGTCATGATTCATATGCTCCTGGTTTCTCCTGCCCATATCCATGGTGTCTTTATGAAAGAGCAGCTGAGGGTGATAGTCTGAGGGCCAGACTACTACTGACGTCAGTAATAGCCTATCCATGGTATCCAGGACCCAAGCCCCTGGCAAGCAGCAAACCTTGCCAGGTGACAGAAGATCCCTCTGTCACCTGTTTCCTGCCAGTGTTCCTTGCCCTATCCTGCCCCCACTGCCACAGAACTTGGGCACAGCCAGCTTAGAGCTTTCATTGGACAAAGCTCTCTCTCTTTGCCTGCTGCCAGGACTTGGAACCTGCTCTGTAGATCAGAGCTACAAGCAGAGCATGAGCTGAAGCTCGCAAGCTCCTCAGCTTCCTCAGACATGGCATCTCCTTGTCCAGCTTGACAAGCTAAGGCTCTGCCTTCATCTTCCTGGTGCAATGGGGGTTCCCGTAGCTGCAGGGTCTTGGAGGGGGTCTGACCTATGTCCTTTTCAGTATTCCTGATGTACATTCTTCTCACCTTCTCCCACAGCTTCTCTGCTTGACAAGACAGATCCTCCATCAGTGCATGCTTAGAAGGATATAAAATATTTTTTAGTTCTAAACCTGCTGGTTGCCAAAGCTAACTTAAAATAGATGCACATTAAGAACTGACAGATCCAGGAGTATGATACTAGATCTATTTTATGTCTAGAAGCTGTACATACATGTGTAGTATGTTAATGCCATGTATAAAACAGACTGTGGTGCATGCATGCTACATATAGTGAAATTAAAAAAGAATAGCAAGTATAGGCCTAAGTAGTTTTTATTATTATCATTAACTTAAAACCAGTTTTAAGGGCAGTTTTTTTCAGTATGCAAAATGG